>CM038681.1:617025467-617625467 GCA_021605205.1 Aegilops longissima | reverse complement strand
AAGACCGGGAACTTTATTGAGCAGTTGAGAATAATTTTTTCATCTGCTTTCGTACTTCTGCAAGTACTGTTGTTTCATGCTTTACTAATTCACTAGTTCATGTTGCTTGCTTGCTGTCAGACTGTCTAAGCATGTGTATATGACACCAATTCACTAGTTCATGTTGCTTTCTTGCTAACATACATGTTGCTTGCAAGCTTACATGCTTAATTAGGGTTTCCATCAGCAGTACTTGCTTGTATCAGTAGCACATGGAGAAGAAGCTACTTGCTTGCTTATTAATTAGGGTTTGTATCAATAGTATTTGCTTGCTTCTTTTCAATTTCCATCATTGCTTGCTTGTTTCTATCAGTAGCACTTTGCTTTCTTGCTTGTTTAGTGTACATATATTTCCACTGTACATGCATGCTTGTTAAGTGCACATACATGTTTGCTTAATTAATAACAGTACATCAGTGTATGTGCATGTTGGTCCAAATGCTTTCCTTTTTTGATACAAGTGCATCATTTTACTTTATCCCTGTTGTATCTGATTGTTGTTTATTCTATTTTGCAAGAACCACCTCAAGATCATCCATGGCAAGGATGACAAGGTCAAACGTGAGGCCAACCGTTGGTATGCAACTTGCTCCTTGTGGTTATACTGTCAGTTTCATAAAATCTGTGTCTTAATATGCTAAGTGAAATGTATTGCTGCAATCTGAATAAGCTGGCTTAATTGTGCCTGTGTGCTGTTAGTCTTCCTTACCTGAATAACTAGGATTAAATGATAATAAAATGTCATAAGATATGTTTGGCTGTCTGTCCGTGCATTCCAAACATTCACCTAATAGTTATGTTTCCTTTATCATGCAAAGAAGAGCCTCTCACTGAGTACGAGAAGGTTACGACTAGAAATATCATGAGGAACAATCGGCTGTTCCAGTCCCTTGGCATCAGTGCAATAGCGTCGATGCTTAGGAAAACAAATGATGTACGAGAAGGTAGAAGTGATGAGGTTCAAGAAGGTAGTGGAGTTATCAATGATGACCCAGAGTACAATCCTAAGGAGGATGAAGTTATTGATGGAGAGGAAGTGGATGATGTTGTAGTGAGAAAGACTGTTAAGTTGCAAACTCTGTCTTGCTTGGAGGGCTGGGGTTCTTTTATGCTATGTTATTCCTTGTGCTCACATATTTCTCTTGTGATCTAATGCTTTTTTCCGTGCTGTTTATACAAGGCACTGAAGGAATCTAGGACGAAGAGGCCTGGTGTTAAGAAGACAGTCAGCGAGAAGAAGAAGAGCTCAGAAACATGTGCTGCAATGCCTCCAGGAAGGGTGATGGCCCCAGCTCCAGGACAAAAAAGAGGATCCTGGAACCTGATGAACCTGCCCTTGATAGAGTCACAAGGCAGAAAGCAAAGATGGCGACTGCGACGGACCTTCAGGAAAGTCTGCTGCGCATGGACTCTGAGACCTCGGTGCAAATGGGTGATGAGTTGCCGCCCATGGATGAAGGAACCACTCTCAGCATGGATGGAAGTGGCACTGTCTACCTAGATGAAGGAGGAACCATCTGCATTGATGAAGCAGGCACTATCCACACAGACCTCAGCCCTGTTGCACCTTATATTGACAGGAATGCTGTAATCAATGAAGAAGAATAGCAGCTTGTGCTTCAATCAGGCAAGTTGACCTTTGCAATGCTATCTTTTACTAGTGCATTTTCCAAATGGAATGATCATGTATTCTTTTGTCGATTCCTGCATTTGTCGATTTCTAATCTAATTTATGAGTCCAATTTCATTTTCAGATGCAATGACTACCAAGCCTAGACCTAGAAAGGGCAAAGGGCTAGAGAGGATCACCAAGTCGCTTGGTAGCAAGGTGCCTATCCAAATTGCCGAAGGGCTGAAGCGTCCAGAGAAGCCTCTGCAGTCAGCAAAGCTTGCTTCTGAGTGTGGACTCGTTGCAAGAAACCATCTTACGGTTCTTCCTCACTTCAAGCTATACAAAAAAAATGCTAGTCTATTGGAACTACATTGGGAAAGTTGATGTAAGCTACTTGTTTCATAGTTAATGTGCTATCTATTTTCTGTTACACCTATGCATGATCACTAATATTGTTCCTACCTTGTTTGTTGTCTTGGTAGGCAAATTTTGAGATGAACACGGACTCGGAAACCATCAAGACCGCGTGCAAAGATATTCTGCAGAAAAATTCAAAGAACAGACGCCATCAGATCAAGAAGAAGTATTTTGATACTGTAGCCGCAAATAAAGTCAGCATCAAGTCACCGGTACCTGATCTGACGGATGGTGAATGGCAAGCTCTGGTGGAGATGTGGTCTACCCCAAGACACAAGGTTTGTCTCTGCTTTGTTTGATGCTTTATGTTCTACACATGATATGCTAGTGCTAGATCATGGTGACAGTATGCTTTTTTGTAGGAAACCTGTGTGTCGAACAAGATGAATCGAGAAAAAGTCATGTACAATCAGAGAACTGGTTGCAGGCACTACACAGCACACATTTTTGCCACTGTGAGAACTTTTCTCTAGAGAACTTACCGTTTGATCCTCGTTGGATAACATTTCTGATTCTTGCTGAATAACATTTTGATTTTTGTTGAAAAACATTTCAGAAAGAAGAGCGTAAGGGTGAGCAGCTGTCTGCGATTGACTTGTTTAAGGCCACCCACAACAGCAAGAAGCACGGGTTTTCGGAGCCAGTCAAGACTGCTATAGTAAGTCACTCCATGCTTTGTCCATGCCCTGTTTGATTCATGCCAGCTTTGATGCCAGCTTTGTCCATGCCAACTTTGATGCTTTGATGATTTGATGCTGTTTGATTCGGAGCCAGTTCCATGCTTTGATGTTGTTTGATAGTTCCATGCTAGGCTTAATAAGAAATTAGAACAACTTTGATGCTATTTGTTGCATTTTTTGTGACATGATGAAATTTGATCTAAATGTTAGTCAGGAAGCCATCTTATATAGAACCACCATTCTAGGCTTAATGAAGCGATCATATTGTTCCAATTGCATGTCTCCAGTTCACTAGTCATCATCTTCTTGTATAGATTTTGTTTGCTGGTTTGGTTACTTCAAATAATCCATTTGTGTGCTGGTTTGGTTTCTCCACTAATGCCTATCATTTTCCTCCATATGCTAGCTTGAGATGGAAGAAATGAAGGACGCGTCGGTACCAGAAGGTGAAGAGCCAAAGTCTACTGTTCAAATTGTCGAAGAAGTGCTGTTGAAATCTGTCAAGCAAAGCACATTCCTCACGAATGTTGGGCTCCAGTCATCTAGGAACAACTCCCACAAAGCAACTGCTGAAGTATTTGCTCATGTTCGTGACCTTGAGCAGAAGCTGCAGAGGTCCGAGCTTCAAGCTGACCTGGTGCAAGAAGAATTGGCGGCAATCAAGATGAAGGCGGAAGAATCTGAAGCTGCACGCGACAAGGAACTTGAGCTGCTGCGCAAGAAGTCTCAAGAACAGGAAGAGAAGTTAGCCCACTTGATGGCTCTCTTTGGAGCCAAGGCAGTTTGATGGCTGTGCTGCTTTGATGGTAGTTTGAGCATTTTGAACTTGAGCATTGCTGTCTAGTTTATTGGCTGTGAACTTAGTTTGAACCTGTGAAGTTTGTCTTTGAGCATTTTGTTGCATTGCTACCTGTGAAGTTATGTGATCTTGTGAACCTGTGAAGTTATGGATCACTTGTGAAGTTGTGGAGTTATTGTTTATTTTCTGTGAAGTTGTGTGGATCACTTGTGCACCTGGGCTTGTGGATCACTTGTGCACCTGGGCCTTTCTGTTTATTGTTTATTTTATGTCAAGTTATGCAAGATGAGAACTTGGGCTCTAAAAAGGCCAAGGCCCAAACAAGAATTAGACCAAAAAGGCTTGGGCCTAAAAAAGGAAATGAATGTAAGAAAAAAATTTATAAAAGGCTGCATAGCAGAAAATAAAAAGGCCAAGGCCCAAATTCGAACTAGACCAAAAAGGCTGTGGCCCAAAAAATAGTGGACTATAAAAAAAATTCATCAGAAAAAGGCTCCATTCCCAGAAAATAAAAGGCCAAATTATTGGGCCAGGCCCATACACATAAGCAAAATAAAGAGAGAGAAAAAATTAAACGGGCCGAATTATTGGGCTTGGCCCATGTAGACGGCTGAAATGGACCGGGCTGATTCTATTTTACGACCTTTTCATTTGGTCGTAATTATGCCACGTCAGCTTGCCACGGTGGATCTGACGTGGTGTGGTCGGATTGCCAGTGACCAAATAATTGGTCGTAAAATCTACGACCTATTTTTGGTCATAAACGTCTATGACCATTCCAGAAGAAAGGTCGCTATAGTCAGTTTACGAACCTCAGCTTTGGACCTTCTGTTTTTGGTCACAAAAAGGTCACAAATTGAAAACAGTGACCTTTCAGTGACCAATAATGGAGGTCACAAGATAGCATATTTCTTGTAGTGGCTATCCCTCCACCCCTCCACACCTTCTGTCATTCTCCACCGACTACAGCCCCACGCCGCACCAGAACTAGTTATAACCCTTCTCCTCCTCTCAATATGCGACTCCACTGCCAGGTCTTCCCATCTCCTGGTTGTTCCCATCCAGGGCCTCACTTTCGTCCACCGTCTCGCTGGGCTCGGTGCAGCATGGTCAACAAACAAGAGTCATCGAAAGAGGACTGTACATGGAGAGTCTGACGGCAGGGACCCACGAGGTCCATGGTCGCACGCAAGGAAAATTCCTCGTTATTAAGCTGGAAAAAAATGTTTCCTCCCCCTGACAGCTTGGACCCACACTACAAAAAAAATACACTTCCGTGATGATACGGGTTTGTCACAGTAGGTCGCGTTTTTTGTCATGCATGTACATCCATGACAAATTTATGACAGAATCAAGCTAGTCATACCTGTGCTTTTGTAGAAGTGTTCCATGAGATTACCAAAATTATCATCACGGAAGTGTCCACTTCCATGACGATAAATCGCGCGTCACAGAACTGCTTTCGTCAAGGGTGACCGACACGTGGCATCCATCGTAACGGAACACCGTTAAGCTATCGGGTCGGGTTTTTTATCCGATAACCCGTTAACAACCCCGACCAATGGGGATTTTCCACGTGTAAAATCATCATTGGCTGGAGGAAACACGTGTCGGCTCACCGTTGGGGCAGATGTCATCCGCTCATTGGACCGAAGGCACCTATGATCTGGCGACCGTGTACGGCCCAACAAAGGCCCATTCCGTGAAAAGGCGGCCCGTTTGACTTGGTCAAAGGTGGCGGGCGGCCCACTAAAGCTTTATTAACGGCCTGTTTGCATATATCCCATTTACAGCCCGCTAACCGAGGGCCCGTTACGCCCTATCTGAATTAGGCCCAGTAACGTCATCTGGGACGTCCAATATGATTCGGCCTGTTTTAACTTCCGGCCCATGTGTGGCCCATGACTTCTTTCGGCCCATATGAGGACCTTTGTAACTCTTGGCCCATTAACGGCCTCTTGTGAAACTGGCCCGTAATGAACAGTGTATCACTTTATACCCATTAACGGCCCGTTTTCCCATTGGGCGTTTCCATAAGTTATCTTCGGCCTTCTCGGGGCCCATTGATTCTTAGGCTCATTGCAGCATTTGGTTACATCTGACCCGTTCTTTGTCATTTTCTGCTTGTGTGCCAAATTCAGCCCGTCGTTACAGTCGGCCCGTTTGCGGACCATTATACGTTGGGCCGTTTTCAAGTCAAAAAAAATTTGTTGGGCTTTTTTCATAGAGTTATCAAATACGGCCTATTAACGGCCCGTTATGGTCCACGAATAGTACGACCCATGATTGGCGAAATGATTTATACACCCCGTATGAGGCCCATGGATGGTACGACCCGTTGAAGGCCCATTGACCCTACGGCCCGTAGAAGGCCCATTGATCCCTATGGCCCGTATAGAAGGCCGATGGATCCTACGGCCCATATAGAAGGCTAATCGTCCTACGGCCGAACGAAGGCTCATGGATCATACGGCCTGCAGGAGGCCCATGGTGTCGGCGTTCTGGGAACGGGGGTCCCCAGACTTGCCTGCTTGCGGCCTGCGGCGTGGCTCAAGGGGTGGCCCATCACGGCCCATCTTCATCGGCACAAGCTCAAGACCCTCGCGAGGCCAAGCCTCATGAGGCGGACGACGAAGCTTCCTCGAGCACAGCCTCGTCGGGCGCTCGTGAGGAGGCAGAGAGATCAAGCGGGGTACCTCACGAGGTGCCCATGGCGCAAGCCATGACGACCAAGGGCGCCAGGTGAGGCGCCACCCAGCGCAGTGTCCTCGTTCCTCTTTGGTGAAAAGGGGCAAGCGCGGCGAGAGCATCAATCAAAGGCATCCGTTTGATTACAGCAACGGACCAAGACCGTTGCAACGGCAGGAAGGAAGTCATCGTGGAGCCCAAGCCGGCGTCACCACCAGAACCTTTGACAAGCGAGGACCAACTTTAGTCAGGATAAGTGTACTGTATGTTCCCCTTCAAAATGGCCAATTGTTGGCGCCCTTCCCGCTCAATATTTGGGAAGAGGCCCAGGGCCTTTGCCTATAAATAGGACTAGCCACCCACAGGGTAGAGGCAGCTTGAGCTTGATCCGGCATAGAGAGACCATCCAAGGAGAGAGAGAGAGCGACAGAACTCCCCTAGCAGTTCATCGCACCAGCCAAGAACAGACCCTCGCGAGGCTGTTCTTCCTTGTATTTATCATCATTAGCCCAAGAGGCAATCCACCACACCACACACTGGAGTAGGGTGTTACACCACAGCGGTGGCCCGAACCAGTATAAACCCTATGTCTCTTGTGTTGTTCCTTTCATAGTTTAGATCCTAGCGAGGCGGCGAGGTGCAGGTAGGTAGAGGGCGAGATTTCCGCGCGCACCCCAGAGTTCGAACCTAGAGGGTCTGTCGGAACCCGAAATCCGACATTTGGCGCGCCAGGTAGGGGTGCACCAGAATCCACCTTCTGCCGCTTCGCGTCCCGTCGCATCGTCATCATCATGTCCGGCGACCAGGCGGGCAACCCTGATCCCTGGGCGGCATGGCCCGCCCACGCAGAGCCGCTCGCCCCGGGCGACCCCATGCCCCAAGCAGCTCGCGGTCCGCTGGGCGCTGCGAGCCACGGGCGACGCGGATAGGCAACGACAGCCCTCACGCCGCAGCAGGCGCGGTCGATGGCGAGGGCCTCCAACCACGCCGCGGCCACGACGCCGTACACCCGACGGGAGCAGGCGAACTCAAGGGCCGCGCTCACGGTGGCCCGAGAGCTATTGCAATGTAGGCTGCTGGAAGGCGGGTGGCAGAGCTCCTGGGCTTTGCCGCATCAGGGGCTCACCCCTTCTGCACCGAACTCCCACCTCAGGTCCAGGGTGGCCTACGCGGAGGCCCCACGCACGCCCGCGCAGTTCCAAGCGGACTCCAAGGGCACCCCAACGCCAGCCAGGCCGTCGGCACCAGGCCGGCAGCGGCGCTGCCTCCGCCCCCGGCTAGCGAAGGACTCGCCACGACCCACAGCCCCAGTGGGCCATCGTGCTACCACCCCCAGGTGGGCGTCTCAAGCAGAACTACGTGGCACACGGAGCACTACAGCGCAGCATTTGGGATGGCGGCCCCAGAAGAGTACGTGCCCCGCATGATGGATCAAGGGCACGCGCATGAGGACGAATAAGGCGCACTCCTCAGCCCAAGCTGGGGGGACGAGGCACCAGAAGCTGAGCTCTTCCAGGAGCCCGGGGAAAGCCCCATCGGCCACGCTAGAAGCAACGATTATCGGGTACCGCTAATTCCTCAGGAGCAGGCATACGCTAACCATGGATCACATGAGGTACAGGTCGCCACAGCGGATGGCTGCCCCACTCCCGCAGCTTCCTACCCCTCAGGAGGAGGGCGCCGGGGGCTGCAGGAGAGGAACCGAGATCCGGCATCACCACCGCGGCGTTCGGAGCAAGGCGTCCTCAGGAGGTAGGCCCTCTGCCGGGGAGGTGCCTCAGGGCCTACCCCTGGCAGAGGACCCGTGGTCGTCGGGGGAACCGCTAGCGATCGCTCTACCCCATCGGCGGCGTCCTGGTTTCCGGTCGTCGTCGGTGGCACTAGAGTGTGGCGCAAGGCAAGGCCCTCGTTTGGCGATATGAAGCAAGGCCAGTACCTGTGAAGAAGGCCCAGTTCCTGTGAAGCTCACCGCCCCGTGACACTCTCACGTAATAATGAGTGGGGCTGTACACGCCCCGGAGTCTCAGGGGTGCCAGCCTCAGCCCCTGGGGCTCCCTCCCACGCCCAGTGGCAGCACTTAGCTCCGCGCAGGTGAGAAGACGTCCAAGACTAGACTAGGTGCCGGACGCGGCCTTTTTCTGCTTTCGTTGCTTTTCCCTTTGGCTGTCGTTTTCCCCCATTGGATTTAAGTTGGATTTGAGCTTGAAGATTTGCATGTGTTCGGGGAACAGGTGTTTAGTCTCATTCGAGCAATCTCTCGCATTCTGGTTACCACTTTGCCTCAGCTGCCGGCCCTTGTGAGCCCCTCGCGAGCCGGGTCAGGCCTAGCTTGCGTGCAGCCCGGACTGCCGTCACCACGCCCTCTCAGGAGGTTTTCATTACAGGTTCAATGGGCTCGTTCAGGAGACACTCGAGACACCACAGCCCTCCGCAGGCTATCTCAGGGCCCACGTGGGTCGAAGGTAAAACAAACCAGCCAGCTCGTCGCAAAGCCAGGCACTTGGCGTAGGCGTATGGGTGATATCGCATCTACTAATACGCTGAATGCAAGTTTTTACATGAGGGGCTCCCCCTCCCAAAATGCTCTTACAACCTTCAGGGCAAAGCCCGAACTCTATCTGCGCAGGGTAAGAAAGCAGGGATAACACGCGGTCAGTCGGATAAATCCCCCAATGCATCCTCAGGGGCACCTCCTGAATCGTCGATGGCGTCGCTGGCCTCGCCATCGCTCTCCGTGTTGCCGTCAGCGGCGTCAGGGCCATTCACCACGCCGCCTTCATCAGCAGCCACGACCCCGCCATCGTTATCGGAAGCGAAGGCCCTGACGAGGGCATCCACGTTGTCTTCCACCCAGTGCGCCAGGTTGTCCCGGACGGCATGGGGTACTGGGGCGATGGCGGCGTCAAAATCGAAGTTGGGGTCCATGTTCCGAAGATGGCTGAAGACACGAGAAATGGCGCGCCCGAGCATGGCGCGGCTCCTCTCCTCCACCAACCTGTTGGCCCTGACCGACCGCACCTCCAGCTGCGTCACCACGTCGGTGAAGAACTGGAGGTTGCCAGCATAGTTGACTGCGTGAGGCTCGCCAACGGCCGCCTCGCAGATGTTACCCAAGGCTGTGTTAGCTCTCTCCCGGAGCGTGGAGAGCATGGGGCCGTGCTCGTGCTCCAGGATCCGTCGCTTGCGTATCTCGTCCTCGTTCTGCCGCGCAACGGCCTCAGCTTCGTCCACCCGTTGACACAGAAGAAGCGCCTCGGCGCGGGAGGTAGTCAACTCCTCCTACGCCACACCGAGGGCGGCCCGGGAAGCGTCGGCCCGCCGTGTCACTTCGTCCAGCTTGGCCCTCAGGGCGGCGGTCCTGCCTTCAGCCTCGACCCTGATCAACCCCAGCCTCTCTTCGAACTCGCGCTCAAGGTTCGAGCGGGCCGTCGCCACCCGGCGTTCAACCTCTTCCAGGACTCGGGCCTCCCGCGTAGCGACGTCATCCTCCGCATGCGTCACCAAGTGCTCCCTCGTCTCCAGACGCTCAAGATCGCGTGCGCGTTCGGCGGCTTCCAGCGTCAGTGCCTCCTCGCGCCTCTGGAGCTCTGCCTGGTCGACCGAAGCCACCTTCATCGACGCAAGGGTCGTCTCACGCAGCTCCACCTGCTGCTCCAGAGAATGGCACCAGGCCTGGAGTTCCCGCGCCCGCTCCTCCACCGCCGCACGCCGCCGTTCAGCCTCTCGGGCCTCCTCAACGACCCGGGAACGGGCCTCCGAAGAGGCCGCCAGCGACGCCTCGGCTTTCTCATTGTCGAGGTCACGCTGGTGGCGCGCAAGGGCAACATCCACCTTCAGCTTGCGCCTCACCTCAGCCAGGCGCAGGGCCTCAGCCTCAAGGCGCGCGTCTTCATCGGCAAGCTCTTCACCAAGCTGGCTCACCGCATCAGCCGCCCTCCGGAGAAACCCTTGGCGAAGAACGCAGCGCTCCCGGGCGCGCTCGAGCGCGTCTTCCGCGTCGTCCTCCGCCCCAGGTGTGCGCGGGGGGGTGCGAATCAGCACTGCCCCTCTGGGCAGGGGGCTGGGGGCTGGCGACCTCGCGATGGCCGGGCACGGCTTGCCAGAAGCCCGGCCAGGAGCCAGCCCATCCCCAAATGAAGAGCGCAGGGCTGATTTCAGCCAATCGCCATCGACGACCTGACGAGAAGCCCAAGGCAGGCTGGCTATGCCCCGAGAAGGCTCGCGAAGGAGGGTCACGAGGCGCGCAGAGCCGCGATGCGCCACAGGATGGCTCGCCTCTCCGACCGACCTCACCACGAGGGCTCTGCTTGAGCTTGGAGCGCCCGAAGACGGCGGAGAGGGCGAAGCCTGGGGGGATGGCTCCTCGACCATCTCCGCGAGCTCGGCAGGAAGGGCCCTGCAGAGCAAGGATCAGCCATACAACGGGAAGATAAGGAACTAGGAAAGGGGAAGGCTTACTCATCAATGGCGAAATACTTCCTGCGCTTCAGCAGGCGGCATGGGTAATCGTCACCCAAGGCCTCCCTTCTCTTCCGGAGAGCCTCGAAGTCCACGCGGAAGCGGCCCAGGAGTTGAGCGCAGGGGTCATCCTGCGACGAGGAAGAAGCATCAAGGTGACCAGCGTCAGGGGCGTCATCCTCGCACACGCCGCCGGTCGCCTCACCAAGAAGGGTTGCTGGGGCCCCAACCACGGGAGCCGCGGGCAGCGGATCAACGCCTTCAGCCGCAGCAGTACGGGCCTCAGGAGCTGCCCCCTCAGGAGTGCTGCCCGGCATCGTCATCCCGGTGGGGGCCCCCTCAGCCTCCAGCGGCTCATGCCTCCCCGCTCCGCCACTCGAGGAAGGACCACCGTGGGCAACTGGAAGGGCAGTCACCACCACAGGGTTCTCGCGAGGCCCCATGAGGCCTGCGGGGCGCAACCCCCATTCGTCAAAGCTGGGCATCTGATTCACAAAGTCGCCCCTGTTCGAGAAGAAGTATAGCAAAGCCCTCCCTTGCCAAATGCTAGCGGGGGAAGGGTCTCCAGTCAAGACCAGGAGCACCTTCTTCAGCGCTTCAGGCGTCAGGTCATCCTCCTGGAGCCTCATGCGATCCTCACGCCCGCCGAAGGCCCACATCCGGCGAGAGTGACGCTGGAGAGGGGCAATGCGGCATAGCAGGAACTCCTTCACCACCTTGGGCGCCGTCACGTCGAGCGCCCTTAGCAACGCGAAGCAACGCCAGACGAATACGAGCCGGGGGCTCGTGGGCGTCTCCTGGCCCCAGCCTGAATTGGGGACAGCGAGAGATGTTGGCTCCGAAAGCAGGGGGCTGGGCACCTCGACATCCACCTACAGCCACCGCTCGCGGAACCCCGACGCGGGCGGAGGAAGGCTGAAATCAATCCCTGAAGCCGCCGTTTCAGTTGCGGCAATGAAGCTCACGCGCCCCGAGCATTGGGTGGGGTCGATGAGGTGCAAAGAGAAGAAGTGACGTAGCAAGGCCACTGAAGGAGGGATGCCCATCATTGCCTCACAGACAAAGGCGAAGACGACAAGAAGAGTAACGGATTCAGGACCCAAATGCATCATATGGATCTGGTAATAGGAAAGCACAACGTTGAAGAAATTGGAAAAGGGGGGAACCAGACCCGCCCACAGGGCTTCGGCGAAGTAGCGGACCTCGGTGACTATTATGTCAATGGAGAAGCGAGACGCGGGCCAGGCCGTCGTCCTCCCGCACTCGTTGAAGATAGTGGCCAGAGCAGAGCTGACCTTGCTCAGGCCTTCTCGGTTGAGTATGATTGACCGATCGACGGCAGGAGCCATCGACGACGGCGAGCGAGGCGGAGGCACATGTTTCTTCCGTTTCCCCTTCTTCGTCGGAGCCATGGCAACGGGAAGGGGGAGGATTCGAGATTGGAAGCGGAGACTGGAGCTCGAGAGGAGGAAGAGCAGGGGACGGTCGAGCAGCGGAAAGATGAACGACTGTGTGCAACCACGGGTCCGCCTAGCTGGGCGCAAAATAAGGGGGCGTGGGGGAACAGGGCCGCCCACGTCCAATCAACCGCCACGCGGCGCCCGAGGCCGCAGGCTGTTAGGGCCCGCGGCGCTTCGCACTTGCCCCTTTGCTTCTCTGCTTAGCCATGTCCGGGCGCGCCTTGGGCCCGGGGCTACTATCGGCGTTCTGGGAACGGGGGTCCCCAGGCTTGCCTGCCTGCGGCCTGCGGCGTGGCTCAAAGGGTGGCCCATCACGGCCCATCTTCATCAGCACAAGCTCAAGATCCTCACAAGGGGCCAAGCCTCACGGGGCGGACAACAGGATGCTTGCTCAGGCACTGCCTCGTCAGGCTGGCTCGCGAGGAGGCGGAGAGATCAAGGCGGGATACCTCACGAGGTGCCCATGATGCAAGCCATGATGACCAAGGGCGCCAGGCGGGCGCCAGCCCGCGCAGTGTCCTCGTTTCCTCTTTGGTGCAAAGAGGGCAAGCGCAGGCGAGAGCATCAAGCAAAGGCATCTGTTTCGGTGCAACGAGACCAAGACCGTCGCAACGGCAGGAAGGAAGTCATCGTGGAGCCTAAGCCGGCATCACCACTAGAGCCTTTGACAGGCGAGGACCAACTTTAGTCAGGATAAGTGTACTGGATGTTCCCCCTCAAAATGGCCAATTGTTGGCGCCCTTCCCGCTCAATATTTGGGAAGAGGCCCAGGGCCTTTGCCTATAAATAGGACTAGCCACCCACTGGGTAGAGGCAGCTTGAGCTTGATCCGGCATAGAGAGATCATCCAAGGAGAGATAGAGAGCGACTGAACTCCCCTAGCAGTTCATCGCACCAGCCAAGAACAAACCCTCGCGAGGCTGTTCTTCCTTGTATTGATCATCATTAGCCCAAGAGGCAATCCACCACACCACACACTGGAGTAGGGTGTTACACCACAATGGTGGGCCGAACCAGTATAAACCCTGTTTCTCTTGTGTTGTTCCTTTCATATTTTAGATCCTAGCGAGGCGGCGAGGTGCAGGTAGGTACAGGGCGAGATCTCCGCGCGCATCCGAGAGTTCGAACCTAGAGGGTCTGCCGGAACCCGAAATTCGACACATGGTTACAATAGTCTGTGTGCTGCCATGATTATTTTTGCCTAGTTACCAAAAATAGGCTATTGTGGCCACTAGAAAAACACAGAAAAAGAACTGCAGTGACTACAAGCAAACAACTAAACAAGACAATAAGGAAATAAATAAGCAAGCAATTAAGGCTAGCCTATTACCGTTATTACACATATTACATCCATTTGGGCATCAAAGTTAGCCACCGGTGCAAATATAGGGAACAAAGCAGCATATTACATACACTTGGCGTCAAAATTGGCCACGATGCAAATAAACACGGCAGCAAAACAAGAGCATAAGCTGAAACAACTTCGTAAGAGCTCAAGAAACGTTATCACAGGTATCCACCATGCTGGCAATAAGCTTAGCAAGCTTATTAGCTTTGTCTGTTTGGCGCTAAAATCCTCCAACGCTTGTTGTTGCACGGAAAGTATGCATCTGAATACTCCGGGGACTTCCGCAGATCCTTTAAGCTTCTTGTCGCACAGCTGATTGATGTCTTTCAGCTTGTAGTTGAGACTCAAGAAACCGAACTGATTCGAGACGGTGAGTTTGAATAGCTTGTGCATGCGGTAGTGGCGATGCTTCGAACACTAAACCAAGACAGGACTTTGGGGTTGTCTCATTGTCTTCAAGATAGTCTTCCTTAGCTGTTTTTTCAGCTTTGTTGGAGACCGACAAGGATGTGTCACTATCCTGAACCTTATCTGCATTACTTCCTTTACCATTGCTTAATAAGGCACTCTTCCCCAATATTCATCAACATTCTAAAAGAAGAAACAAGCGGACACATAACAAGTTTAGCATGTACTAGTATATGAAACTCATTTCGGTGAACCAGTTCATTAGTAAGGTGGATAGGATTAAACTACCAAGTATTCTATTGCCAAGTACAAGTACATAATAAAAGCATCAAACAAACATATATCTATGTCCTATGGTCACTTCATTGTCTTGCCAAATCAAAATAGAGACACGGTTCAAATCATATCAGTTCAAGACAAAGCAGCAGTGCAAGAATACAAAGCGTGGGAAACTACACGGCACAACAAGATTTCAGATGGGTACCACGGGTCTACATGTACAACAACACTATTGGCCCTGTTGTGATGCTAGTAATGTGCATGATATGAAAGTAAACTGTATACACAATTGAAATTGAAATTAACAGAGCTATTCATAAGAGAAAACCTGTTAAAGAAACATGCGTGAACATACCTGCTGTGCCATTGGAGTTTCGATTGGATCCTTCAATTTAATAATAAGTTCGTATCAGTAAATAGAGTGATACAAGAGAAAAGCAATCATAGTTAAAAAAGGTGCGCCTAAGCGAGCACTTAAGCGCGCCTAGGCTCTAGGCGTTGGCAAAACGCATTGCGCATAACTACGCATAATCTGTGCATAACTGCGCATAAGCATGCGCTTTGGTCGATGTCATGCGCGGTGGCAAAATGCACAATTAATGCCTAGCGCTTTTTGAACTATGATAGCAATGGAATCTTAAATTAGAACAGTTGTTCTTGAGTTTAGGCACTTGTTCTACATGAACAGATTACTGATGAGCCAAGAATAAAATACTTAAAATAGAAAATGAGCTCATAGACCTTACCATATTCTTGGTTCGGGACTAGTCTGAACAAAGGCGTTCCCGATCATCATCCGATAAATTTGTCTCGGGAGAGCGTAAGGGAATTTGATGAGTTTCTTTGCGGTGAAATACGTTTTCTTGAGTAATTCCAATACTGCCACCAATCATTCTTGAAGATAGAAGAGGTATTAGCACAGGTTACCTCATCCTGAGTTTCAAATCGGTCCTTCTCTATAGAAAAATGGGAAAATTTGTTGTATTATAACCATCATGGAGGTAGGATGTATGGGACGAAGCAAAGTAATTGCCATGAATAACATTACTTACACATAACTCTGGACAAACACACTGCAATGGCATTTTCCTTCATCTTGATATAATATTTCCAAGATGGGAAGATCGCTTTTACTGATTTAACAACATCAAATCGATAGATGCTAAACTACGATTGGCTGGTTGTGCTTCCTCCACGAGGAATAGGCATACTAACTGGTGGAGTTGGGGTTCGCCGTGAATGTCTTGGCCCTTTGGGCACTTTGGAGCTGCCTTACTAACTGCTGTTGTTTGGGAGCTCTGTGGTGGAGATAGTCTTTGTGTCAACAGGAACCTGGTTACTATCGGCTGGGGTTGGGGTTAGATTGGGTGAAGCTGGTTCTCTGTCCATTGCAGTAGGGGTACAATCTGCGAGAGTTTGGGTTATGTGTGGTAGGGCTGGTTCTTGTGCATGTACAACCGGGGTGCTATCTCCACCAAGATGTAGCACTGTTTTATTTGAAGACCGTGTTTTTATTCCGCTAGATACTAGCATCACACGCTCCAATTCAAATGGCTGGTAAACAGGAAACATAGTTGAATGTACAGACATTGTATGAGAGACAGATGCAATAGATAGTGTTGAAAAAAGAGGGCATGAAATAGTTGACATGTATATTGTTTAACTAAAACGGATAGCATGACATAATTTCACATATATGATGTCTATCTAAACTGGATAGCACAACATAACACAATTCAAAGATATGATGAATAACGAAACAGGATCGCATGACATAATTCACCTACATGTTATCTAAGTAATCAGGATCACATCATTTAATTCACATATGTGATTTATATGCTAAACAGAGGGCATTCGATATGATGTCTGAACTAAGAACATGGTGTTGAATATTGTGTATATGATTTCTAAACTATGCAATGCAAGACACTGTATGCATGATATGAGCAGTATAACCATGCCAAGTTAGAGCATACACCTTAGTGGGGGAATAGGACTGGTCATCTGTCTCTGAATCCATCTCTGAGGAGCTATCGGGACCCAACAAGAGATCTGCTTCGACAGGTAGCACTGTCTGCTCTGAAGGCCTTGTTTTCACTCCAGATTTTTCCATCTCCCACCCGAATGGCTGATTCACAGGAAGAGTAGTTTAATGTACAAACATTGTCAACAAATGGAAATGTAATGAAGAAAAGGATGGGCAGGATATTATTCAAATATATGATGCCTGGTTAAACAAGATGGCATTGCACATTTCACATATATTATGGCTGGCTAAAAGACATGAGACTGCATAATTCCCATATATGATATAGAAACTAAACAGGTGGCATTACATAACATGTCTAAACTAAGCAGATGACATATATGATGTCAAAAGTAGGCACTGCAAGGCAACCACTGGTGGAAAAAAGGCCTTTGGTCGCGGTTCGCAACTGCCATTAGTCGCGGTTGCGCAACCGCGACAAATAAGCGACTAAAGCCCCCACCTTTAGTCGCGGCTGCTTAAGAACCACGACTAACGGCCCGTCCACGTGGGCGCCAGGTGACCGTCGAGGCGGAGGACCTTTAGTCGCGGTTCTTCGCCAACCAGCGACTAAAGGCCGCCACAGGTTTAGGGTTTTAGCCCCCCTAAACCTGTTTTCTGTTTAATTTGTATTGTTTTATTTCTTTTGTGCTTTATTTTAATTTTGAAGGAGTTTCATATATTCTACGGTACTACATACATGCATATGAATGTACAATTTCAAATAAATTTGAAATTAGAACCAAAAAAAATTCAAGAGGAATATACAATATATATATATATTCAATATCATCGGATGACCATATACAATTTTGAACAAGTTTCCATACATGATTTAATCCATATAAAGTTCTCGTCCTCGTAATAGTGTTCTCCTTTAGGATGGAGGACTTCCTGCTGAACCATCCAGCTAGTTCCTCTTGAAGTGGTCGAGCGAGCTTACGGACTAAGCATCCACGGAGGTTATTCCTCTGAGCATTGGTATCACTCGGAACCCGCTCAGAGGTGTATCTCGGATCCTCTCACGAACATAGTATCCACATAGATTGGTCAACGGTGGCTGAATATCCCCAGCATTCTTAGGCTTTAACATTTTGAATTCTAGCTCTTTTTGAATTCACCGACCTTTGTATCTACGAACCGTCTCCAAACCCTACGAGGCAAAGAAAATTAAATGAACAAGAGAGTTATTAGTTACTTGATATTAGGAAATGAGCGAAATAGGCCGATCGATATAGGCGCAAATGAATGAAAATAATTACTTCTGCAGCATTCTTCTCATGTCGGCCCAAAGCTTTGGATCCATATTCGAGAGTCGTGGGCGAGACATTACGAGGTGTTAACTTTAATTACTAGCAGAATCCGGTGGAACCTGCGGACACGATACATGCACAGATCGTCATGCATAACTCATCGATTAGCCGCCACATACCATGCATGGAGTAAACAAAAGAGAATGTGCTCAAGACAGAAACACTCACCCAAAATGGTAAGGAAATAGAATATCACTTTTGAGATCCTGCTTTGTAAGAAACTGCCACAGTCTGCCTCCACGTCGGCGGGTGGCGCTCCAACACATGTCCATTAACGATGTGTGGGTCAATGAACCCAACATCATGGATGTTCCTTACTCTGCATTCCTTAATCTTCATTCTGCATGTATAATAGCGGACACAACAATATAGTTAGGACATATATATAGTGCAGGCAATATGAGCGAGATGGGGTAGAAATTAATAAATCACTTACGAGCGTAGCAACCGATGATAGATTTGTCGAGCTCGCGCAGATTGAAAAGCTGGAACAATTCACTCAATTGCAATTTGTACATAGTAATGTTTGAAGTGATGCTCATGTCTAACTTCCGCATAAATATATTCTTTGGCGTTTTATTTTTTATGTAACCCTTGTACCAATTCAGCAGACCTTTCATTTGGTCGGGTAGATCCTTTTCTCGCAGAGGCTCGACGAGAGGCCCATTCTTGACATATGTAATTACTACCTCCTTCACTGGCGCCTCATCAAGGCCTAACAGTTCACGAAGAGTAATACCTAAGTTGGCCGCTTGTTCTCTGGCACTCGTTACAGTCAATCCATGTGTTGCCGCAGCTTGTATGATCTCGGGGTCATCCGGACAGAAGGCTTCCACTATAAGCGGGGCAATCGATTGTTTACTTTGTTCCCCGAGCTGGGCAACTTGTTTCCCGCTTTTTTTACTTTCGGCCTTCTCCCGCTCTTTGTTCTCCTTGAACATGAGTGCCTGCCTGTGAAGTTCACGTTCATAGTCGTTAGGTAGATTCTTCGCGGCTTGGGACGGTGTGCTCAAAAATGACTTAGCCCACTTCTTTTGCTTATCAGAAAATACTGGCTTGGGCTCGGGCTCTCTTTTCTTCTTGCAGTCCGCCTTCCATTTCTCCAAATCAGCAGCCGCGTCGCGTCGACTTCCTCGGCACTCGTTCCCAAGGCCTTGTGGGAGAGGCTTGATGATGGCTCCGGTACCTTTGTGGTCTTAGGTACATAAGGGTCCGGGTTAATAATCCAGGACTGCTTCTGCCTCTTTGCCGTAGGTGGATTGGGGGGCGGCGTCTGATCACCCGCCGGACGAGGACTGGGGGGCGGCGGATGATCACCCGCCGGACGTTGTGGACTGGGGGGCGGCGTCGGCTTACGTGACGGAGGTGTAGGTGAACCGCCACCACCACCACCACCACCACCACCACCACCGCCACCGCCACCACCACCACCGTAGGGGGGTGGACTTGTTGTCCTTGGCGCCTCGCCTGGAAACTTGATAAACTTCTTTTGCCATAGAATGAAATGGCGCTTGACATCTCAAGTCTTTTCTCCCTTCGGTGTAGCAATGTCAATCTCCGGTCCTCAAACCCTTGGACTATGTCCTCCACCGTGACACGAGCATAGCCATCTTGAATGGGGTTGTTGTGGTGGAGTGCTCGAGTAAACATGGTAAAGCACTGCCGATGGCTACCTTCATGGACATGTTCCCGATAGGATAATACAGATGACATTCTTTCATCTCCTTTATATCGCCCACGGGGTAGCGAGGAGGCTCCGGTGCAGTAATTTCGACCACCGAGGCTCCGGTGCAGTAATTTCGACCACCGAGGCTCCGGTGCAGTAATTTCGATCGTCGGTGCATCTGCACCAGCCGGTGGGGCCTCCGTGGAAGCCACGCTGCTTCTCCGTTGTTGGCTTCGAGATCCGCTGGATGATCTTCATGCTGCACCGAGCTGCATCTCCTTCGCTACTAGTACACTCATGGTTTTCTTCATCACATCCATTTCCGATGCCAACCGCGCCACAACATCTGCTTCCCGATCCATCTTTCTCTTACGGCTTCAGAACCGTCGGGTCATCGTTCAGGGGAACCCTATTTTCCACGGAATGTGCCCCATGCCTCGTACACGTCCTCCGTGTTCAGGATTCCCGAGGGCTTTTGTCGTAGCGTCGTTCTCTCTGTTGAACTTGATCTTCCCTGTTGAGCATCCTTCATTGCGTCAATAAGGGCTTGGGTGGGTTTAATTAATTTGCCCGGTAAACACACTCCCCTGTCTCCGGGTTCAGCGTTCCCCATGCCCGTACCACCAGCTTTTGGCCCTTGGGTCCCATCCTCCGTACTGGGCGGATTCCTCGCGCCTCATCTCGTTCTCCATCTTCTCCAACCTAGGCACCAAAATGCGATACCCTCCTGGCCCCATAACATGATTGTACTCCTTCTTAGCCGCATTTTCCTTATTTTTTCGATATTTCAATGAACTGCTCCGATTTCTTTTGCTTCACAAATTCTGGCCAATCATGTTTCAGTTTCTCATATTGTCCTTTGAAATCCGAGTCTTGTTCTGCTTGACAAAGTCACGGGCTAGATTTTGCTTGAATTTCCGAATCGTCGGCCATCTTATGAAGAGCGAACTGTTTGACTAGCCTCCTCCTCTCCTTGTTTTCCTCAATCTTGTTACCCTCCTCCTCGAATTTGTTGTATTCGGAGGTAGAGCGAAATGTTCCATAAGCTTCTTGAAGCAATCTTTTTTGTTCTCTTATCGACAAAAGTGAAACCATCAATTCGTGCCTTCTTTGGCTCATTCCACTCTGGGCGGTGATCGAGGCGTTGTCTCTAACAATGGCTCCGCATTGGTGACAAACTTGGTGGCGTTCTTGCGGGGCTCCAGCTGCCTGCCGGTTGCCTTGTCGACAACCTCGATGGTGCATGTTTCTCCTTGTTTCATCGTCTTGGTTGGGCCACGCTTTGACGACGTACTCGATTGTTTGACGATCCGGCCGAGGCTAAAATAAGAAAGAGAGTCGCGCGTTAGTACACACATATTTATTCAAATCAGTTAGTTTGTATCACCGAGGCTCAATGTATATATATACCTCGGCACGGAGGTGGTTGCTACTTCCATTTGAAGATAAATGCGTTTATCGGCGTTTCTTGACATCATCTTCTTGTGGCGCCCTTCATCTTCACCGTCAAGGTTCAGATAAGAAGAGATATCATCTTCTTCTTCTCCGGTCGGCACATATTGAATATCGCCGTTTATGATGCCGAACATATGTGCTTCACCGTCCGGATCATAGTTGTCCATAATCGGGTCAGCTCTATCGTCGCCATTATGTCATCCTGAAAACATGTAGTAAAACAAATTAATTAAGTGAAGAAGGGCGGTGGCGGTGGCGGTGGCGAAAGGCGGTGGCAAAAGGAGGAGGCGAGAAGGGGTGGGAGAGGGTGTCGCGGTAGAGCCGAGAGGCAGGCGGCGAGACAGCGGCGTCACGGAGAGGGAGGCGAGGACAACACACACGGAGAGGGAGGCGAGGACAACAGACAACCACGTGGGTCCCGGTTGGTCTGGCCGGCGAGCAAGCAAGTGCATAACAGGACAACAAGCAAAGCTAGACATGTTCTAACGCGGTATGAGGTGATACCGGTGAAGGGGGGAAACATCCAGGAAAGTATCCCGAGTGTTTCGTGTTTTCGGACAGATGAACCGGAGGGGGAAAGTTGCGTGTTTGCTATGCTAGGGATGTGTGGTGGACGAACGGGTTGCGTATCCGGATTCGTCTCTTCGTTCTGAGCAATTTTCATGTAGAAAGTTTTTTCATCCGAGCTACGGATTATTTAATATTAATTTTCAAAGTTTTAATTCATTTTTAGAATTAACAGAATTAATTTAATTAGGAAATGCCATTATGACGTCGGCATAATTAGGGCAGTGGGGCCCGTCTGTCATTGACCTTTTATCTAATTAGGTTATTAAGGTTAATTAACAGGGTTAGTTAGATTAATTAACAAGATTAATTAAGTTAATTAATTGGTTAATTAATTAATAATTTTAATTAATATATTTTTTCCTGCTATTTTTCTTTACATTTCAGGCGCGGGCCCGTTTGTCGATGGCCTGAGAGGGGCCTAACGGCGTCTTGAGCGTGCGGACTTGTGGGCTCACGGGCGTGGCCAGCGCGCCCCGGCGAGCCCAGCGATGGCCTCGGCGCGCCACCGGCGACAAGGAGGCAGCCAGGGGCGGCGAGGTAGCGGGGCGGCACGGACGTGGTCCCGGCGAGGTCGGCGCCGCGCTGCTGCGTCGATGAAGAAGCGAGAGCAGCGCACGGGGCTGCGGGCGGAGCGGAGACGGCGGCGTGGGCAGCAACAGCGGAGGGAACGGGCTCGGGGGCGAAGAAAGACCGCAGATGCAGGCGACGGCGGGCGGCGCCGAGGCGACGGCGAGGGCGGGCGGCGAGAGGGCGAGGGCGAGGGCGGGCGGCGTCGAGGGCGAGGGCGACGGCGGGCGGCGTCGAGGGCGCGACGAACAGGCGGGAATCGGAGAAGACGAGAAACGGGACCAGTATTTATAGCCCCCCCTTTAGTCGCGGTTGGCGACGAGACCCGCGACTAAAGGTGCCCTTTAGTCGCGGTCGCCTGCCCAACCGCGACTAAAGGGGTTTTAGCGATTTTTGCGTTCCGCGCCCCACCTTTAGTCGCGGTTGGGCAGGCGACCATCGACTAAAGGTCCCCACCTTTAGTCGCGGTTGGTCAGCCAACCGCGACTAAACATCATGAGTTTAGGGTTTTAGCCCCCCAAACCTGTTTTCTGTTTAATTTGTATTGTTTTCTTTTTAATTTGTATTGTTTTCTGTTTAATTTGTATTGTTTTATTTCTTTTGTGCTTTATTTTAATTTTGAAGGAGTTTCACATATTCTACGGTACTACATACATGCATATGAATGTACAATTTCAAACACAAATAATATGTCAAAAATAAAACTAATTCAATTCAATATGTTAAAATACAAATAATATATCAAAAATTCAGAGAAGTTCTTCCCGCCGCCTCTGTCTTCCCACAAGTTCTTCCCGCCAGTCTTCCCTTGATTCTTTCCGCCTATGTCTTCCCGCCATTTCTTCACGCCTCTATCTTGGCGTGTCGATGCTCCTTTTATAGGCACGGCGCCGCTTTTCTTTGTCTTGTTCCTCCGACAGGCGTCGTGCGCTACCCACGCGTCTGTCTAACCTTTAGTCCCGGTTGCACCAACCAGCCGGGACTAAAGGTTAGATGACCAACTCTGATTCCTCGTCTTCCGCCATTTCTTCCCTGTCTTCCGCCTCTCTCTTCCGCCACTTTCTTTCCGCCTCCTGTCTTCCCGCTCCCATTTTCCCCGCCATTTCTCACTACATATATGTAGCCCGGCTTGGCCAGCATTATCACATCTCTACAATCTCTCATCACTCTCTCATGGCTTCCACCGCACCCACCTAACCTACCAGCAGGTGGAGGAGCTTTCGCCTCGAACTACCCTTGTCCACCGGGCTACAAGGTCCCCACCGGCTGGAGCCTAAGCGCCCGGCGGCGTGCAGTCCCTCCGTCCCTCGTGGTACTGCGCGCGGGCGGCCATCACGAACCACTACTACCTCAACCTCACGCCGGAGCAGCGGATGAATCCCGCCGGCATCCCGATAACCAGCATACTTGGGGCGCCTTCTTCATCAATCGGCGTGAGAGGGCTCGCCAGTATGAGGAGGACGGTCTGCCTCCAGGAACTTCCACGAGGCCGCCGTCGGCTATGGTGGTATGGCGGACTCTGCAGAGCGTCATGGACTACATCACGGCGGCGATATCCCCGCTGCGCTACCCTCGATTCGAGCCACGGCGCCGCCCGGACAATGACGACGGCAGCGGCGGCGGCGCGGCAACTTAGAAGGCGACTACCCAAGACAACGACGACGGCGGCTATGAAGTCTACGGTATGCATATTATCGCCTAGGCAGGAGTATGACTAAATCACTCCAAATTTCATGTATCATCGGTGGTATCTCGAATCATTGAAAATGGACACCAAACACATCACGGGTAATATAATTCACATGATCCATTCAACAAAGTTTGGTACAATAAATTATTACACATCATTTCTTCCCTTGTGTCCCTGCTTGCTTACGATTGTGCCGTATCCATGGAGCATCCTCATCATTTAACTTAATGCTTGGGTCGGTGTTCACTTTGAAGGCGGAATTTCAGCAAACATATTATAATCTTGACATGTATGTCTTGTCCTCCACTCCCACGATGTTTCTTTTCCCCGAAAGAACAATGTGGCGCTTTGAATCATCGCATGATGTACTGATCGTTTTCTTATCTTTCCGTTTCCTCGGTTTGCTACTCATGTCCTTCACATAGAAAACCTGGCGACATCTTTCGCTAGGACGAATGGTTCGTCAAGGTAACCAAGATTGTTGAAATCCACCTTTGTCATTCCGTATTGCTGGTCCACCTTTACCCCACCTCCTGTTAGCTTGAACCATTTGCACCGGAACAAAGGGCCTTAAAGGAGGGTCCATAGTCAAGTTCCCATATCTCCTCTATGTAACCATAATATGTGACCTGATGCCCATTCTCGGTTGCTGCATCAAAGCGGACACCACTGTTTTGGTTGGTGCTCTTTTTATCTTGGGCGATCGTGTAAAATGTATTCCCATTTATCTCGTACCCTTGGAAAGTCGTTATAGTCGAAGATGGTGTCTTGGCCAACATGTACAGCTGATCTACAACATCATTGTCATTCATTAAATGTTTTCTCAACCAACTGCGAAAGTCTCCATGTGGGCCTTCCTAATCCAGGATTCAGGCTTCCCGGGTTGTCGAGCGTAAAATATTCTTGTGTTTCTCAAAGTACGGAGCCACCAAGCTGGAATTGGTCGATCAAAGGTGGTGTGCTTCATCGGAGAATGGCCGTCCATACATATCGTTGATTTCCTTCCGATCGTGCCTTTTCCACTTAGTCTCCCCTCGTGCGCGATCGAGGAAGACCAATCGGCTTAAGGTCAGGAACAAAGTCAACACAAAACTCAATTACCTCCTCATTTCCATAGCCCTTGGCGATGCTTCCTTCTGGCCTAGCACGGTTCTGAACATATTTCTTTAATACTCCCATGAACCTCTCGAGGGGAACATATTGTGTAGAAATACAGGACCGAGAACGAAAATCTCTTCGACTAGGTGAACCAGGAGGTGCGTCATAATATTGAAGAAGGATGGCGGGAACACCAACTCGAAACCGACAAGACATTGGATCACATCGTTCAGTAACCGTGGTAGAACTTCTGGATTGATTACCTTCGAGAGATTGCATTGAGGAATGCACATAGCTTCACAATGGCTACTCGAACATTTTCGGCAGGAGCCCCTCAAAGCAATCGGAAGCAATTGCGTCATAATCACGTGGCGGTCGTGAGACTTCAGGTTTTGGAACTTTTCTCCGCCATGTTTATTATTCCCTTTATATTGGGCGAGAATCCAGGCGGGACCTTCATACTGCTCGGGCATTCAAAAAGATGACCTTCTCTTCTTTGGTCGAGGCGTAGCTGGCACGACCTTGAAACCATTCCGGATGCGGTCATCGAGGTCTTTAAAACGTTGCTGGTCCTGCCGTGCTTCGTTTGTATCATTTGTCTTCCCATACGCCCAAGAAGCTTAGGAGGTTCACGCAAATATTCTTCGTAACGTGCATCACATCGATTGCAGAGCGGACATCTAGGACTTTCCAATATTCTAGCTCCCGAATATAGATTTCTTCTTCCACATGGCTGCGTGCCCGTCGGCTCCCTTCGAACTGATTGTCCGCGGGACCCTTTCCAAAGATGACTTTCAAATCCTTGACCATATCAAATACCTCAGCACCGGTCGTTCCACGAGCTTCGCCGGTGATCTGCCTTGCCGTTGTAATGCTTGCCTTTCTTTCTTCTTGGATGAATTTTCGAAGAAATCGGCGATGCCCAAGGTACACGTTCTTCTTACAATTTGGCAAATGTACACTTTCAGTCTCATGTAAGCGGTGCGTGCATGCATTGTATCCCTTATTTGACAGTCCCGAAAGGTTACTAAGAGCAGGCCAATCGTTGATGGTTCTGAAAAGCAACGTCGTGAGGTCAAATTCCTCTTGTTTGTGCTCATCCCACACACGGACACCACCCACAGCTGTAAAAGTTCATCAACTAATGGCCTTAGGTACACATCGATGTCGTTGCGGGTTGCTTCGGACCTTGGATGAGCACTGGCATCATAATGAACTTCCACTTCATGCACAACCAAGGAGGAAGGTTGTAGATGCATAGAGTCACGGGCAGGTGCTATGGCTGGAGCTCGCTGCGCCAAAAGGATTCATGCCATCCGTGCTTAGAGCAAATCTTATGTTCTTTGCGTCACCTGCAAAATCTTTGAACCATCTGTCGATCTTTCTCCATTGCGCTCCATCTGCGGTGTGTCTCAACTCCCGTCCGACTTACGGTCCTCTTTGTGCCATCGCAACAACTTGGCATGCTCTTTGTTCCTGAGCAGACGTTTCAACCGTGGTATTATAGGAGCATACCACATCACCTTGGCGGGAACCCTCTTCACGGGTTTCGGCCCTCAACATCGTCACCGGGGTCATCGCCTCGATCTTATAACGCATTGCAGTGCATACCGGGCATTCATTCAAATTCTAGTATTCACATGGTAGAGGATGCGATCGTTGATGCATGCATGTATCTTCGAACCTCTAAACCTAGAGGGCGACAACCTTCTTTGCTTCAGACGTCTTGGCGGGCAACTCGTTATCCTTTGGAAACATATTCTTCAACATTTTCAGCAAGTTTTCAAATGCCGAGTCAGCTACACCTGCCTCTGCCTTCCATTTCAGCAAATCCATTGTGCAGCCCAGCTTTTTTCGACCATCATCGCATCCGGGTACAGCGCCTTTCTGTGATCCTCTAACATGCGATCCAAATTCTCCCTCTCCTTTTCAGTTTAGCGGCGTCTCCGTGCATCAGCAATGGTCCGACCAAGATCATCAGCGGGATCATCACGTGCCTCTTCTTCACCTTCCCTTCACCTTCACATCCTCCATGAAAGTATCACCAAATGAGCAAGATAGCTTTCATCGATGAAATCATCCCTTCTTCATCTTCTTCCATCATAACCCTCTTTCTCCATGCTTGGTCCAACAATTATAGCTTGGCATGAAACCCTTCTGAAGCAGATGCATGTGAACAACTCTTGAGGAAGAGTAACCCTTCTCATTCTTACAGATAACACATGGACAGATAACAAAACCCCCCCGCTTGTTCGCATTAGCCACTACGAGGAAATCTTTCAAACCCGTAGTGAACTCGCCGGAGAGTCGGTTACCGTACATCCATTGCCGATTCATCTGCATTATTATAATATAAAATATATAATTAACCATCATGCATTTGTTAAACTAACTAGCTACAAACAATATAAATTAAAGAATGAACTACACACATGCATATTGACACATCAAAGGTTCATCAAGTTGCTAACATGATCGAAGAGTGTGGCTCCAACACTTCATTTCATGTTTGTTTCATGCTCTTGGGGCATTTCATCAAACACCTTATGTGCATAAGAGGAACCAAAAGCAAACCTACACCCACTTGTGAAGAGAATGGCTCCAAATGGCTAAGTGTTGGCTGCTGGATGGGTATATATAGGGAGGGCTTTAGTTGCGGTTGGCACGGCAAACCGTGACTAAAAAGTACTGAAAACCTTTAGTCGCGGTTGTCCTGCCAACCGCGACTAAAGCCCTCACGCACCAGCTGGCCACCGAGCGCCTGGCCTGGCCTTTGGTCGCGGTTCTCCTCGAATCATGACTAAAGGTCCCATTAGTCATGTTCCTACAGCTTCGCGACTTATGGGGCTGGACGGAAGCCTGTTTTTCCACCAGTGAACATATGCATTATATGACTAACATCATCATGCCAAAGTAGAGCAAACACCTTGGGGGGCAAATAGGAGTGGTCAGCGGCATCTGAATACGCCTCAGAACAGATATCTTCCTCTGGATTACAATCTGGAGAGGGGTGGGGAGGGTTTGCCATTGAACCCACCATGGAGCGATGTCTGCATGACATTGTATTGCCGCGCAAAACTCTTCTCTTTTTCTCTACATGTTCAGCATGACTTTGTACAATATCGACATGCATCTGAAAAAAATATGGTGAGATTATGTAAGGAGAGCATGCAGAAATTTAGAGTGATGGTAACAACCAGTGGATCGATGTTTTTCCGTTGAACCAAAATAGCCCTAATGGATCGACGTGAATGTATAGTAATAACTGACGCAACAAGTGTACAACCTCTTTGCCGTAGCCAAGTCGACCTCAGCATCATTGGGTTGGTCGCTGAAGCAGTTGAGGCAGAGGTGGCTGTCGGAGGTGTGGAGGAAGATCTGAGGAATTTGTAGACGGCGTCCAGGGCACTGCTCTGTTGTGATGGATCGTTTTGTCGTTGGAGCAGCTCCGGTGAGCCGTAACACGTTAAGGCTGAAGCAGCACAAGACAGACATCGTCAATCTCAAGTGGGATTCTAATAGCATCTCCAATAGATGATGAAAAATGGATGTAAGATTAACATCACCAAAAACCACCTGACTACAACAGATGAGGTAAAAACTGTTGACTCTGAACTTAACTGTCGAAACTGAAATTAACTGTGGAATCTGAATGCTACTGTCGAAACTGAACGCAATGGTAGCAGAGAGACACTTGACATGTAGTTTAGGGAGGGCCTGCAGTTCATCTTCAACCTGCACACCCCTGAGCCGCCTGCCACCACCGGCTGAACCGCCGGCCACAGCGATGCCTCGCCGCCCCGAAACAACTCGCCACCGCCTCCCCGGCCAACCCTCTAGGCCCCCCCCACCTTGAACCCTAAGATAGATAGTGGGGTACCTCTCCGGCGAGCCCCCGTCCCTGCTGCGGGTGGTTCTTCCTTAACTCCGGTGAGACCCCCCCCCCAACCCCAAAATTGATCGACCCAAAAGTCGATTCAGTCGATCAAGTGTGGCTTAATCGAGCAGAGCAAGAGCACGAGCGAGGGGAGAGCAGCAGCAGCAGCTGGGCGAAGCGAGCGATCGAGCGAGAGCCGAGCAGCAGCAGCAGCAATGAAGCGGCGGCGAGCGAGAGCAGAGCAGCAGCAGATCCGGCTGGTATGGACACCGCCGCCGAAGGTGCCTCGCATTGGGGGAGAGCCGTCGTGGAGATGTCGCCCGCGGCGCAGGATTCAAGGTAGCCGC
Source organism: Aegilops longissima (assembly GCA_021605205.1). Taxonomy (NCBI): domain Eukaryota; kingdom Viridiplantae; phylum Streptophyta; class Magnoliopsida; order Poales; family Poaceae; genus Aegilops; species Aegilops longissima. Next base: position 617,596,667 of record CM038681.1, on the reverse strand, counting down.
TCCATGGCGGTGCGGGATGGAGCACCGTCGGCGCCGGGAGGTCGAGTTAAGGAGAAGGTATGATGCGATGAGTGTACAACCTCTTAGGTGGCGCCGAGTAGGCCTAGGCTTCGTCCGAGGACTCGGTGATGATTCTGTGGTTCCGGTGGAGCAGGTTAAGGCGGCGCTGTGGGGATGGAGCAGCCGCGATAGAGGAGGCGATAATCGGAGCAGCTCCTTGGAGGTGGAGGACGGGGCGGCTGAACCGGCGGGACGACGAGATGGACGACGGATCCTCATCCGGGGAGGTGGACGAGGGATGTCGAGCTGTTGCGGTGGACGACGTCGTCGGGGAAGAGGCTCCGGCTGGGCAGCGGTGACGTGGCGGACGGAGGAGGGTGGGGTTTTTCGGCTGGAGCAGAGAGGTTATGGAAGTCTGGGATTTCGAATGGCGAAAAGGGGGCGCTGGGAGAGGGTGAAGCATGACTTCGGGACGCGCTGGTCCAAAATGTAGGGTGTGTTACAAAAGTGCCCCCACCGATTTGAACTAGCGGCCCTTTCGGCCCAGGGTTAGAAGGGGGATTTCACGTGTCGGGATTTGGTAGCTGGAGGGAGTTTTCGCGCGCGTTGTAATTTCGGGATAGCAAGGCGCGGGTTGTGAAGGCGCCAGTTTTGGGAGCACGATATCTGAATTTTCGGGATATAACAATATGCGGGTTGAATTTTAGGGACAATCCTAATGTGTAGTAATATTGTACTTGTACGTACCAAATCAATTCGCACTTCCCTCAGCCAAAAAGAAAACGAAAAAAATAAAACTATTCACACCACACAAAGAGAGAGTCTTGCCCCATTTACTATACAAATGATATTCAAAGCAACTCCCTCCTTCCATCTATATAGGGCCTAATGCGTTTTTTGATGCTAACTTTGACCAAATATTAGAGCAATGATATATGACATGCAACCTACACAAAGCACACGTTAACCCGTGCATGAAAGGTTCTTTCAATGATATAATTTTCACATTGTGCATGTCATGTACTATTAATCTTGTCAATAGTCAAAGGCGGTCTTAAAAATCTCATTACGCCCTATATAGATGGAAGGAGGGAGTATGAATCCATGTTATGTCCGATTAATTTTTTTCGCTTTGCTGTATAATGCATGTAACCTACTCATACCAACATTTTAGTGCATTCCAAATGTCTATACTACCGCTGCAATTCGAACTAAATTTGCATTCGTTTGTCTATTTCAATAAGAATCTACAATCATGATTGTTGCCAACTTCAACCATCATAGTTTCCTTGCTATCCGCCAGATATAAATCGGACGGCCTACAATGTAGGATGGCAGGCACACCATCATCAACAACTCCGTTTTTTATAATAGTAGAGATAAAATATATTAAATGTAGTATAACATGTTCATAAACACAACATGTGTATCAACGTTATATATATTCACACATACGTCGGTTTAAAACACGATGAGAAATTCTTCAAATATCTGAATTCTCTTTTTATAATGAAGTATATATGATCTCTATTCGTCTTTTACACCCCCACAACCCTCTGATCTTTGTAGCTAGCGCTAACTTTCTCTTGTGCATGCACACGCCCCCATCCCTCTCACCCTCCCTCAGCATTCTCTAGCTCCATCACGCAAATTCGTCATTTCACTTTAGGTCGTTCACCCACGGTGTGTGTAGGCCCCCCAGCTCCTTCTTTACGGCACACATCGATCGATATGCCTCTCTAGCCAGGTGTGCCTAGCACAAACACAAGCTTCCCCTCTTCTCTTGTCACCGTCGATGCCTCACTCCCACCACTCTTTTCATCGTTCTCGTACTCGCACACTCTTCCCCGCTCAATATAGTATGCCTCTCGTACCACCTCCTACATGCATCCCTCTATCTCTATCCTTCTCCTCGTGCCTCGTTTGCTTCTAACACACACATGCATGTATACCGATCGATCTCCCAACATATACATGGATCGACTTTAACTACCCCCCCCCCATCGATCGACGTACCTCACAAGTTATGTCCCTCCTTTCTCTAACAAAAGGCGATTGATCTTCCTATGTAGATATGTCTGCTTACCACAGCCACATCGTCCCCCCTCATCATTCGTGCATGCCTCCTGACCCGTCTCTCACACGCACGTCTATAGACAACAAGCAGCCATCTCCTTTCTTATTGATATTGCGGGCGTGCCCTCCGTTTGTCTAGCAAGCCTATCCCACTATTTGTTAGAAGCAACTCCACTACCACCCCCTCCAACAGTCTAGCTCTGTCTCTCTCCCAACCTTATTCCTCTCATGCACATATGCATGGATGCCGATCGATCTCCCTTAATACATGAGGCAGATCGATCTCCTTAATACATGAGGTATGCCTCTCTCCTCCTCCACACATATACCAACCATTGTACCTCCATAGTTAATTGGGCCTCCCTCTTCCCCCACCACACACCGATAGTTGAGCGCTGCAGGTAGGTATCCATGCCACAGAGACAAATTGGACATGTCCCCTCTCACGTTCCAGTAGGCCAACCACTCTATATCTTTGACGTGGGCACACACAAATTCGATGGCACTCTTTTTCGATCGCGCGTGCACACACACACATCATCCCTCTTTTTGATTCTATAGACACCTCAACCGGTGATACCTCCACTCTCTTCTCGTGGATCGCCCCCTCTATATATATGTTATATCCAGGAATCTATTTCACACACATTGCATATGTTACATTTTTTGATTGACCCCCCAAAAAACTCTCAAGAACCCACACACTATATCTCTCTAGGTTTGTATCTCTCTCACACAAACCCACGTACGTGGTGTACGTATACAAGAAGAGAATAGGTGCACCATGCACGTACTCACGCTTCGTGCCTAGCCACACCCGCGCGGGTACACGGTGGAGCTCATTTCTTTACAAAATGGCAGCCCACGTGCTAATTTGAATGCCTGTAGCGGTTGTTTACCTAGGGAGGTCGTGTACCATGCCTGCACGAAACAAAGTTCGACTTGACGTGTTGCCGCGTTATTTTTAAATAAAGTTACAGCTCAATGGCACGTACACAGAATATAAAACGATTTTTATGGAGAAAAAGGTAGTCCGCTCACTATATACAATGGAGCCTTGGGTGCCTGGTTTGTCGCTCTTCAGAGTATCTGACACAAGGCTGCGGTGGCCTCTCTCTCTCACCGTTGGTCACTGATCCGGCCGCATCCCGTCCTCCGGGGGGGAAGGGAGGAAGTGCATCGTTTCTCCGTTCGATGGCGCCGAGGCAGCACGTCCCGATCTACGGTACACGCCGTTCTCTCTGACCAAGCTCCGACGCGGCAGGGCCTACGCCACCTGCTCGCAGATTCCGCCTGCCGCCGCTCACCTAGTTACATCCCGACCACCTCCAGGTATCCCCTCCGGCCTTGCTCCACTGCCCGTCTTCCCATGTCGCTACATGTGGATCTTCCATAGTTCTTTGCCCAAAATGTAGCTCGTCCAGCGTACTTTCCATATTGCATTCTCGTCCTCACACTGTTTTAGACAAACACAACCGTGTTGTTATCTTCCCTTAGGGCAAGGAATATTCTTCTTTTTTGTCGTCGCATGAGTCATCAAATGTTATTGGCCAGTAATTGTTTCCTTTCTACCTCTTTTTTGCAAACAGGGCTATCCATTTCACCTCGTTGCTATTGCGACCTTTTGGTGAACTGCACAAATCACTTTTTTACTAACAGTGTTTTGTGCAGTTGTACTAAAATGTCACATGGGCAACGTCTCTACATTTCAGTGCGACTGCACAAAGGGAGATTGGTTTTGCTCTATCCTCCTCATCAAACTCCGAGCCTAATCTTCTCCAACTAGTTAGTCTTAGAAGAGACTGCAAAGGTGACCGGCTTCTATTTATGTGTTTATTGTTTCATCAGCAGTCCTCGATTATCGTAATCACACTTAGTATCTTTGGAACAGGGACGCTCAGCTCTTTTTTAGTGGAACTGCACAAAATGATCGCAATATTGCATGCTCCAGACAACTACTTTTTTCCCAACATGCCTTGTTGATTTTAATTTAATTTAACACCTTCTCACAACTCTGTCTTCAGTTGTGATGTAATTATTAGCTCTGATCTGCTAATAATTGACATGCATTAGCAAGGAAGTTAGTTTTTTATTGTTTCCGAAAGAGCATCCATGGCAAGACACGCGAAACAGAAGCTGAAAGCTCACACCATTGTACAATTTCATATCTCGCTGGAAAATTATTTGTATAGTACGTCAATTATGTAAACAAATGATGGAAGATTGATAGCATTGCCAGAAGCCTCTTCATCATCCGGGTCCATGTGCCATGCACAAAATTATACTCCTCCGTTCCTAAATATTTGTCTTTTTACAAATTTCAAACGGGCATATTTTAGAGTGTAGATTCACTCATTTTGCTTTGTATGTGTACTCCCTCCGTTCCTAAATATTCTATTCGTCTTTCTAGAGATTTCAACAAATGACTACATACGGAGCAAAATGAGAGAATCTACACTCTAAAATATGTATATACATCCGTATGTGCCAGTCCATTCGAAATCTCTAAAAATACAAATATTTGAGTAGTCACTCGTTGAAATCTCTAGAAAGACAAATATACTCCGGAGTATATTTAAGAACCGAGGGGGTAGTGCACAACCGCATGGGAGACTCAGCCCGGTCGTTGCGCCGCATTAATAGTGAGTAATGAGCAGTTAAATCGTAAGCCCCACCTTTCCCAATCGTAAGTTGCTCAAGAAGCAACCATCAATCGCTCTTCTTTGAATCCGCTCATACTACTCCATCCGTCACTGTTTATAGAGCGCTTGAAAAAAAGAAAAAGATCTGTGGGACCAAGGCGACTAGCGATCGGCCTGAAAAATAGCATTGGTAGTTATAACGCGGTGTCTATTACTAGTAGAGGGAATAATGCGTACACACATGCATGCAGTGCTTCCACCCCGGGTACACACATGCATGCACTTACTCCATTCCGTAGTTACATGGAGAGAAAATTGTGGACTTGATTGCAGTTACCACGCCCTAATTAATTGAGCATTAAACCAAACGCGTCTAAAGTCTCTCTGGTGGTGGAAATGCATTGAGAGAAATGCATCATAATGAAGCGCTCCCTGTAAACTGTGACGGAGGGAGGAGTAGTATGAAGGTTCAAACCCAAAATGCAGCGTATGGCGGTCGGTCAACGCACCTCCTCTTGGCATATCACCGACATGTGGGACAGGAGTGTGAGCAAACCGATCTCAATTGACGGCAAAGAGCCAACCCGCCATTCCTTGAGAGAGACGAGGCGAGAACACACGAGCGGGTTCGCATGGAGGCCAAGATATATTCGAGCATGGTTGGTTGATCGATATCATTCATTACATGTTGATGTTGGGCGGCCGTTTTCCGCCTTCTCCGGAATAAACGTGTACTTTATCAGAGATAAAAAGAAATAAGAGTACAAACGCTCCACCATGCGGTTCTAGTAGTAGTACTACTCGTACTACTGCGCTGGCTCTTCGCCTCTTCGTGAAGTCGAACAATGATGGTTCTCTGCATGTTGGGTACTACAGTGTATGCCTCTGACAATCTGACACCGAATGAACTGATGCATGTCCACCGAGGGTAAGTTGCATTAGTCAAAAGGCGTAAGCGAGCTTCACCTTGTCCTGCAAGCTTCTCCTCGTTCTGCGAGTTGACGGGACACACCAAAAAGTAGTGCTACTCCATACTCCCTCCTTTCCGGTTAATATGGCTTGATCCTTTTTGCGAGTAAATGAGAGAGCTTTATTCAAATATAAGCATTCTTAGGACGATCTGCCAAGACGCTGGTCACTAGGAAGCGAGGTACCCCGCAAAAAAGAAGTAGGAAGCGAGGTGTTTCATCAAGCCAGCTCTCGGCCACATTCAAAGTGCAGCAAGCACGGTTCGCACGAAGATGCGCCGCAAGGTTTGCTGACCTGTTTACATGCTGAATAACAAAAAAAGAGGAAAGATTACCGAGCGCTACTATTTGTAACAGGATATGAGCCCGAATTAAGCGAGAATTGTGGCGAGTGTTCCATGCAATCAACTTCCATTATTACATGCGAGAACCCTCGAAGATAACCAAATGTGTTGAAGATTGCTTTATCACATTTTAAAATTATAATAAGAGTGCAGACGCTCCTCCATCCGGTTCCTAGTACTAGTATAGTACGTACCTTTATAGACTATATTAGTAAACTTTGCGCTTGGTTGTTCGCCTATTCGGGAGTCCAACAATAGTAGCACTAGTAGTGTAGTGTATGCTGCTGGCAATCTGTCACGACCGGTTTTCCGCGTATTGATTTCCCAGAAAATGGCCCTGGTGCTCACCAGCCCTAGGATTACTGTTAGCTGATGAGGCACCAACTTGATACAGAAATTCCAAGCAAAATACAAAATATGTAGTACAAGACCATTCTGGCCTGTGAGTACAACAAATGGTTTCTAGTGGCTGATGGCGGAAGCGGTTTGTGGATCATCAGCGTATATGGGACTCCATTTCCCACAGGAACAGATGACCAGGTTAACTCCTATCTTCGTGAGGCTACTATCACCATTGCTTAGGTTCCGGGGCTGTCATCGCAACGCTCCTCTCCAAGCAAGAAATCTGGCCAAGGCGATAGCCAGGGACAAGCCAGTGAGTACTTTGAATGTACTCGCAAACATTATGAACACGGGTATAATATAACAACCGATAATCATGCTCTGAAAATATTCTATGATCACAACGTCAGTCATAAAAATAAAATCTTTGATGCATGCAACCAGGTTATTTATATGCAACAATGAATATGTAATAACAGAGTAGAAATAAAAAAAATGCACCGATCGGGGTCTGAAGCGACGCCTCGAAAGGATATTAAATAACGAGCATGCCTCAGTCGGGTGTCTGAGCGACACCACATAAAGAGCTTATAAAGCAAATAAATAACAAGCATGCCACAGTCGGGCGTCTGAACGACACCACATAAAGGGCTTATAAAGTAAATAAATAACAAGCATGCCACAGTCGGGCGTCTGAGCGACACCACATAAAGGGCTTATAAAGTAAATAAATAACAAGCATGCCACGATCGAGGCGTCGGCGACACCACATAAAGGGCTTATAAAGGAAATAAATAACAAGCATGCCACAGTCGGGCGTCTGAGCGACACCACATAAAGGGCTTATAAAGTAAATACAGTGAATATCCAGGAGGTAGAACCATCCCAGGGATACTCAATAATCAAATAATATAACGGGTTATTCCATAAAAAATAGTAATCATGATCATCACAAGTCACAAGTCGTGATCCTAGTTCTGGTTTAACAATTTCTCCTCCGAAGACCGACACTAAGACCGACACTTGACCCATCCCAGACTGTAGTCCTTAACCATGGACACGGCTATTCGAATAGATTTAACCTCTGCAGAGGGTGTACTCTTTACCCACGAGCTATGGATTCCTTTAGTCCATCGGGACTAATTCCGTCTATGGTCTTTTAATTGAAAACACACCTAACTCGCACACACCAGCTTAACTTACCGGTGTCTGGAATCACCCACGACACTTGTTAAGCAAAACTCTAAGTGGGGAGGCTACAACCTCGCGTAGCATGGGATCAAATTTATATCGCGCGCTCTAAGGGGTGGCCTCCCCTCTCGGTCCCAACCGGAAACACCCATGCCCCCGGACCAAGTGGCCTGCCTACCGGCTACAACCGGTATCTTCCACCATGGCCTCTCTGTACGGTGTGTGCTAGAAAGGGTTTGACGACTTACTGGACCGTACCCTACTTATGGCAGGGACAAGTGGTAGTACGAAACAAGTATGGGGGTTACCGGAACAAGACTCGATCTATGGTTGACTCAGGAGGCTTAGTATATCCTGCATTGTTAGCATAGCAATTTATACTTCAACCAACAGACAGAATCACCACGCGACATACCTCCTCATGCCATACCGGGCACGACCGTCTCGACGGAGGACTAGGGGCAAGACCGTGTCTACCCAAGACAGAGGCCTTCCCGGATTTTCTTCCGGTATGCATGAAAGGCATATGATGGTGATTACTATCACAAACATATCAAACTCCAATAGCATGAAATCATCAATATGCACTCATGAGTAGGAACATATCATCACATAAAATGACGTATACCCCGTGTCGAGGTGGTGTTGTCACCGTGTCAAAAAAAACACACACAATATTATAACAGGGTTCAGAATGCTTGCCTCAAGTTGTGGGGAGGCAGGGTGCATTCCAACACTTTGAAAGTTTTCTCCTCTCTCCGACAATCCTATTTTTGAAAATATTTGAATTAACACATAGTTTAAAAACAGTACAAAAAAGTTGCTTGGAATTTTTTTAAATAAATCTTAAAATAAATTAGACTAAATTTGAGGAAGGTAGGAAAAAGAATAACCTCATTTGGAGTTTTATTTAAAAAGTTATGGCCAGTCAAAGTTTAGTCAATATTCTGATTTTAAATAAAACAGAAAAAGAAAAGAAAAACGTTTCGAACAGGTATACGTCGAATATGTACTTTGCCTTTACGCCTTCTCTTAACCCACATGGACCGGTGCGGTGTCACTGACAGTGGGTCCAGGGGGCCCACTGGTCAGGTATGACCGGTCTCCCCCGCCTCCTTCCTCCTCTGGCCGAACAGAGGCGGGGGCTCCGGCGATCGTCGCCGGCGATTGGCGGCCCCTTGTTGGCTCCGGTGGGCAGGGATGGATCCGCCTGACCGGGGCGGTCCTCCCGGTGGTCGTTGGGTCGTTGGGGGTGGAAGGAGTCGCCGGCGGCAAGCTCCGCGACGGAGGAGGCTTCGGGCACGATTGGGGGTCCGCGCTATGGTGGTTCTCCGTCGAGGCTGAAGGTCTGGGCGGCTCCGCAAGATCATGTGGGGTCTGGTGGTGGCGTTGGACGGACGGGAGGGGCTCTGGTTGCGGCGAACGGAGCTGGGACGTGGTGGCGGCTGAACCGGCCGGAGTTGGGGAGGACGGCCTTCCCATTATGATTGCCGGCTGTGGGGGTGCCATGGGGGTGGCCTAAGGTCGCCTGAGTGCTCGGATGAGCTTGTGGGCCTCCTTTTATAGCACGACGAGGTCGGTTCCGCGGCGGTGGATAAGGATGCCGGTGACCGCCGTTCTGTAGCTCGCGGGGCACCATGTCGGGGCTGGGGATGGCGACAGGAGCTAGCGGACGGGCGGACTCTGCTCCAGGGGCAAGCTGGCGAGCGGAAGTGGCTCGTGCGGCGCCGACCAGTGCAGAGGCTGTTGGGTGGCAGTGGCGGCTAGCTTCTGGCTTGCCGGAGACGTGGCGAGGGCTATGGTGCTCGTGAGGGGGGTACGGGTCGAGGCTTGGCCCTATCCTGCGAGCGGCAGAGGGTTTGGATAAGCTCAGGGAACAGGCCAGGGGCGCGGCGGCTCGGGCGCGGCACGTGCAAAACGCGCGTTCTCGGCGCGCCCAGAGTACGCCCACCAGGTGCTCGGCGAAATGCCCGTGCATGCCACAGAGCTTGGGTGAGGCTGGCATTTAGCAGACCTAGGTTAGGAGTAGCTAGGAGTTTATTGGACAAGGTGGTTAGGCAAAGGAAGCAGGTTCATTGCACAAACCAGAAACTATGTCAAAACTGATCATGCCCACAAGGTGCTTGATAGAATGCCACATGCACCTAGGCATTTTTTGGGGTGGCCCAATTCTCCAGGTTAGTGCCTCTTTGGGTGCAAAAGAGAGTGGTAAGGTCATTTGGGCAAAAGAAGAAACTTGCTAGTGCAAGTTTTGCAAATCTTCAGTTTTGGACAGAAAGAACAGGGCATGATTGCAAGTACTAGAATTGCTCCAATGAGTCCAACCTCCTGGACTTAAGGGTATTGTAGGATGGGTTATAAGTAGGAAAAGGAATCACAACAAAAGGAGCAAGTTAAAATATAGTTGTAGTACAAATCATCAAGTTGGACCAGAATGAAAAAGAGGTTGATACACTCAATTTTTTCAAAGGACATCACTGGGTTTTTGCAAAAAGTTGAATAATACACTCCTATTAACATCCCATAATATTGGTAGAAGTTTTAAAGAAATATTTAAATAGGTTGTAGTGCAATATTGCCCACTGGACCAGATTTGAAAACTTGGTGTAGAACTCAAAGTATTCAAAGAATGAAATATATTTTTGCATAAAAGTGGTTTAGAAACATCACATGACATCTCCAAATTTTGGTGGGGTTTTTAAATAAATTTATCAAAGGGTTGCAGTGCAAATGGAACCCTAAAACTTATGAAAAACCAATTTAGAGAAATAAAGCTTAGGGGAAAATAATTATATAGATAATCCCACTGATAAAAGAATTTTTTTATTTGACAGGGTAAACAAGTCCAATAATAATTGGAAAGTTTTTACTAGGGGTGAAAACTCCACAACTTAGGGAAAAGAGAGGCTCTGAGATCAAGAATAAATCCAGAAAAATAAAAATTTAATTTCCTGGCAAAATTTAAATTAATAAAACCAGGTTAAAATTTTTGGGGTGTTACACAATCTGACACCGAATTAACTGTTGCATGTCCACCGCCTGAGCGAGAGAGAGCTTGCATTAGTCAAAAGTTTCTCCTTGTCCTGCGAGCCACCGCACGCAAGTAATGCTAGTCCATACTGCCTCCTCTCCGGTTAATATGGATTAATTTTAAACGAGATAAATACACTGTCTGTCACTGTATATTTGTAAAAATACGGTCAGTGGACTTCATAATACGCTCATTGCGCTCAATATATATATTTTTTCTGGTGTTTATACGGTCACTAGCTCACCCTGACTGAATATGTGTGTGCATGCACGTGTAGGTTGAGCACTTAGCGTGACCGTGTGTGTTCTGTCGTGTGCTCGGACATGCATGCATTAGGGCGTCGCGCGCGTTTTTGCGTCCATGTGTACGTGTGACTTTTGTATACACGTAGGGGGAGTACGTGTAGGGGCCACTAAGGAGCAGTCAAATCACACAGTAAATCACGTCTATCGTGTTCGTGTCTCACCCTCCTCCGCGGCTCGACCCCACACGGTCGCTTGGCATGCCACTCACCACAAACCAAATATACGATAACTTTCCCGCCTTCTTGTCGATGGACCGCGCCATGGAGTACTACTAGCACTAATGGAAGAGATTGACGAGTTGGGGGAGGACAGCTAGCTGTAGCACGGACTCCCAAAAACTTTTTACATGCATGTTGTAGCCGGCTATTGCCACCTTTGAACGCGGAGCAGCCGTGTTCACCCGGAAGCGGCGCGGGCGACGCTCTCTCAGCCGGCGCACCGCTTCAATGCCGGCGCCAGTGAGAGGTCGCGTCCGCTCTGGTCGGGCATGAATGCGGCACTGACCGTTTCGGGCGGGAAGCACGCGCGGGTCATGAAGAGGGTTCGGGTTGGTCAGGAGCGGCCGTGGCAGCGGTCCGAGCGTTCGCAAACAAGAGATGTTGTACGTTAATATTGCTGCAATATAATTAACAACGTGAATAATGTGCCAGTTGGACAAATATGATTGGATATGGAGATGGAAATGGAATTTTACGTAAACACGGATATGCATGTCTATGTCTATGTGTGTGTGCGCGACGGCTCTCGCGACCTGGAAGCGGGGGCGTGTTTTTGATCGAGTTTTCTTTCTTGGTACGTTAGTAAATCAGTTTGTCCAATTCACATCTAGATGTTATTTAAGGATATCACGCCTAAGCTCCCACAAGTATATAATGTAGCAACAAGAAACAAAAAAACTAGGGCAAAAAAAATAGACCACAAACTATCAATGCTCATGGTCGCGCCTCATGGTTGCGTCGGCTGGTGAAGCTGATCGTTTTTCAATGAAAAACAAGCTGTCTTCCATCAGTGCTCTTTGCTTGTTACGCACAAAGATGATATCCTTCGTCAGTTCACCTTGGTTGCGTTGGAGACGCAGTCGTCTTTCACGTTGGTGCAATTTTATCACACAATTGGCTATGAACCAAATGTTCCCTTGAAGAAGGATCGACATTGGTACTAAGAGCATAACTTTTGTATTGATTTCTAAGCCTTCTCACAACTTTGTCTCCAGCTCCCCTGTAATCTTATTTGTCCAGCTATTAACTTTGATTTAAAAATGGTGTGGACTAAAAACCCGGATGGACGTAGTAGCCCTCCATTTTTATTTACTCCGCATATTAGATTTGACTGAAGTCAAACTTTGTAATACTCTCAAACCTTTCCGATAATTGAAATTAAAATTCTTTATTTGTACACACTCTCACACGTTTCCGATAATTTGGCGCATGTGTGGTTGTTCACTTAAGGGAGGGTAGTGTACCATATGTGAAGGACAGGAAGTGCGACCAGGACGCATGGGCGTGGATCGTTAGTTCATCAGAAGCAGTACTCCCTCTGTACATTAAATAAAGAGTTTCGTTTCGTACCTACATAATTTAAAACGATTGTTATGGAGAGAATAAGAAAACCCCTCCGCTATATATTAGTCGTATACACACGCGCGAGAGTACTATATGGACGCAACTTCATTGACTTAGTGCACCTGCCTTTGGGTTGATGACAGGTGGGCCCAAAATGTGGCTGGCTCACCTGTCATACAGCCAAAAGCAAATGGAGTGAAGGCACCGGAGCTCAGTCCGTACTACATTAGAACATATATAAGCGGGATCCTCAGCGCTTGTTCGCGAGGGTTTGCACTCTCCACACGCTGGCCGCAATACATATATGTTACACGCTGGAGGCTCGGCGTTCATTTGCTAGGGTTTGCTATATTCGTTGTCTCTCACCCTCTCTTCACCAGATCTAAACAAGACTGCGTTGGCCTCTTGTCTCTCTCCCCCCTCACACCTGGTGAAGGAGGCGTCCGTATCCCGTCGCACCGGGAAGGGGAGGAGGTGCAGCGTTAACTCTATCGCCTTCGGCGAGGGAGGCAATCCACTGCCGGCTGCACTGCTCTCTTTCACCCAGCGCCTGTGCGGGAGGGCCACAGACCCCTTCTTCCTCGCTGCCGTACATAGTGTGGGCAGATCCGGCCTCCCACCGCACGCCTTGCCACATCCCGACGACCCTAAGGTATAAGTTTCTTTGAAACCGTCATTGCTCTAGCTGCATGTGGATCTTTTTCGATCTGTAGTCGAATCTAGGTCTTGGTTCAAAGAGGAAAGAAAGGTGCGGTGGGGTGGAGCATGAATCTAGGACGTGGTTCAATGAGGAAAGGAGGGAGGAAAAGTAGTATAGACTGGCTATCCAGCCGCTTTGTTGGTCGAAAAGGGGAAAAGGGGGTAACCTAGTACACACATCTGTAAGGAACCGATCTCTTTGTTGAAAAGGAAAGAAACTGGGGGTCGGGTAGTTTGTGCAGGACTAGATTTGCTGCCCTCACATAGGAAAAAGGTTCAAAGAGAACAAATATGGAACCAACACAGATATGCTGCTTGGCTACATACTCTGCATCACCCATTTATATGTGTGGACGCACATGGAGCTAGCATGTCCCATACAACTATTTTGCTGTTGTTAATCTAAGGGCCTGTTTGGTTCCAATTAAGTTACCAACTTATAAGTCGAAAGGTGAAAAAAGTGACTTATTTTGCCAAACAGACCCGACTTATAAGTCACCCCAACTTAAAAGTCATAAGTTGCTCCACCCCAACTTAAAACTTATAAGTCACCCCCTTTTACGTGTGTCCCACCACCTACATGATGTTGATTGGTGTGGGAAGGTGTATCAGATGACTTATAAGTTAGGTGACAACCAAACAGGCGTAACTTATAAGTCACTGGTTTTAAGTCACCTGACTTATAAGTCAGGTGACTTATTCGAACCAAACAGGCCCTAAGAATGCCGCCGGAAAATTGAAGCAATGCCACTGTTAAAAGTAAATTACATTTTTTAACGAATGTTGTTTCAAGAGAGTGTCTCTGTTAATATGAATCAATGCTACCATTTTAGAAATGCTACTATCCTACTTTGTTTTCCATCCAAGATAAGTTAGATGCTTCTTTCTGTCACCGTTTGTTTCATCCTCCTTTATCGGCAAGTAATTGTTTCCTTTTTTGCCTCTGTCACCGTTTGATTCAACTTGTTGCTATTGCGACATTTTACTTCGCTACTCGAAACACTTATGTTTTAAGAGTGTTTTGTGCAATTCAACTTGAATGTCACACCGGTGACTTTGCTTAATTTTGGTGGAACTGCACAAAAGGAGATCGAGATTTGTTTCCATTGTTCCTGTCGAGTTGTTTCAAATCTTGGTCTCTACCACATGATATCTATTCAACTTGTTGCTATTGCGACATTTTGCTTCGCTACGCGAAACACTTTGCTTGATTTCAGTGCAACTCCACAAAATGAGTTTGGATTTCGTATTCGTGTTAGCAGATTCGTATTTTATCCTGGTGTTCTCATGAAAGGTCAACAGGCCTTCATCCACATGATTGTGCAGTGTGCTTTGAGATGTTGTGCTACTTGTATCGGTACTTTTTTAAATAAATGTTGAATTGAAGCTATTGTATTGTTGTCTTTTCCCATTAGTGAACAAAAATGGGACCAACCCAGACATGATGCTTGTTGCTTTCTTACAACAAACTCTGCATCACCCCCTTTATAAGTAGATGGACACACATATTGTTGTTGCGCCCACTCTCCCCTGGAACTGTTTATGCTTTTCGTTTATCTAATGCCGCTGGTAAAATTAAGCAATGCAACTCTCAGAATTAATTAACTACTGAATCTTAGTTCAAAACTGCAACACTTGTTAGGAATGGTACTATCCTGCTTTGTAGTTCTTTCTACATGTTTAACCAAGGTATTCTTAAGATAATGTCTCTTTAAAAATGAATCAGTTGCATTGTTTTTGGAATGGTACTTTTCTGCTTTGTCGTTCTTTATACATGTTGAACCAAGGAATTGTGAGGATAATGTCTCAGTCAATATGAATGAATCACACTGATGGAGAATTGCTCCTCTCCTGCTTTGTTTTCCATTAAGCCAAGTCATCAACCGTTATTTCTCAGTAATTGTTTCCCTTATACCTATTGTTGCTTACAAGGATATCAAAATTCAAGCTCGGTTTTATTCCGACTTCGATTTTAGTTGAATTGCACAAAAGGTGCCAATGTGTCCAAGGCAAATTGCTGCGTTACTGGATCCTGTTGGTCGTTCCACTTTGCAGAAAGAAGCAGTCACTGGACGCGGTACATTACAGAAGGAATGATCGAGAAGCTTTACGGAGTATTATTAGACACCGGTGACATGACTAGTCTGCAGAGACCATTGGCAATTTAACAACACGTGGAGTGCCCTGGGAAAAAAATGCCCAAACAAGTACAAGAAGCTAAGACAGGACACGATCATAGGCATTACATATTTTGAATGGGAAAAGCTTGTCAAAGTTTAATCATTGATGTTAGCCAGAAGACGTTAGTTTAATATATTGGAATTGGAAAACCTTGTCAAAATTTGCTCATTGATGTTAGCAAGAAGACGTTAGTTTAATATATTGGAATTGGAAAACCTTATCAAAATTTGCTCATTGATGTTAGCCAGAAGACATGCATTTGATATTTTTGAGTGGGACGCCATTGCTGTGAGCAGCGTCGAGTGTTTTTTCCTATTCCCGTGTTCAGTTTAGAAGTAAATAGTTACTCTGCTGAGATATTCCTGTGTTAAGAGTTTGTTCTGAATATTGTCTATGTAATGCCAGGCCTTGTGTTTGATTGCAAAGTTGAGCTTGGAATGTTGTGGCATGCGGCATCACGAGCTGTTCCCCGTGCCTCCTGAGAATAATGCTTCGTATTGTTTTGCATGTCGATCTAATGCCAGTGATTTGCTTGTTAAGAAGATAGTCCTCTTCTGTTGTTTCCGTGCGTAAGAAGTTCATCGTATGATGTTTCATTCATAGCCTATACGACATGTCGGGTAGGTTAGACATGAAACCATATGATCTTCCGACCAACTCATGATATTAGGCCGTGATTGGATCATCGTTTCCAACCAAAACCACTTGTAAAACTAACGCTTGTAAATTAAAGCAGATGGTCTCCGGCGAAGGCTTGGTTGGTCGATTTCGACTAGTAAAATGTCGGAAGTACTTCACACACGATAAAAACGCTGAACGACACTCGAACAATTGCTAATCTAGCCGTTACCTGCTGTTTCAGCCTTGCCCATGGATGGCATGATACGCACGTCGTGCATGTATCGTCTGGTAATGTCATCCATATAGCAATGCTCGTAAAATATACACTGGTCTCTCAAATTACACGCGTAACCCACCGGTTTTACTTACAGACCTCGGGCCTTCTGATGACGAGTGAATTACACTTGTATGTTAATACAGGTTTGAAATAAACCAGAGGTCCCAAGCGCGGCCTTACCATTTCATGCCGTCTCAGTTTCTCAAAGGTGCTTATAGGTGTCCGATGATCCTGGCTTCCTGAATGAGCAGCGGGCGCTGTATCCGTCCTCCGTAGGGCCCGCGAGGCACTCTCCGTTGTCCTTCGAGTTGTTGTGCTCGCCGTGGCACCGAGCATTGTTAACATGGTCAATGAACATGAGAATTCAGGAGATGACTTTATTTTGACTTGATGACACTAGGGACCCACTAGGGCCATAGCCGTACGTACGCAAGTGCCTCCTTATTATGTACAACTATATTTTTTTTTGCTTTCTCCTGGTTTCCAGACATCACGGTCCCACACCATTGTCAACCTATAGAGTAAATATAAATGAGAGAATAGCACAAGGTGCGGCCGACAGCTGGTGAGGGAGTCCCGAATTAGGGGGTGTCCGGATAGCCGGACTATAACCTTTGGCCGGACTCCTGGACTATGAAGATACGAGATTGAAGACTTCGTCCCGTGTCCGGATGGGACTTTCCTTGGCGTGGAAGGCAAGCTTGGGGATACGGATATGTAGATCTCCTCCCATTGTAACCGACTCTGTGTAACCCTAGCCCTCTCCGTGTCCATATAAACCGGAGAGTTGTAGTCCGTAGGACGAACAACAATCATACCATAGGCTAGCTTCTAGGGTTTAGCCTCTCTGAAATCATGGTAGATCTACTCTTGTACTACCCATATCATCAATATTAATCAAGCAGGAGTAGGGTTTTACCTCCATCGAGAGGGCCCCAACCTGGGTAAAAACATCGTGTCCCTTGTCTCCTGTTACCATCCGCCTAGACGCACAGTTCGGGACCCCCTACCCGAGATCCTCCGGTTTTGACACCGACATTGGTGCTTTCATTGAGAGTTCCTTTGTGTCGTCACCTTTAGGCCCGATGGATCCTCCGATCATCAGCAACGATGCGGTCCAGGGTGAGACTTTTCTCCCCGGACAGATCTTCATATTCAGCGGCTTTGCACTCGGGCAATTAAGCAGGCCATCCGGAGCGGATCGAAGCTTCGCCCTGGCCATCGGTCAGATTAGGAAGTTTGAACTACACGGCTGACGTCCGCGGAGACTTGATCTTCGACGGGTTTGAGCCACAGCCGAGCGCGCCGCACTGTCTCGATGGGCATGATCTAGCTCTGCCGCCGAACAGTGCCCAGGAGGCCGCCCCAGCGTCCGTTCCGACCCTTAGCTTGGAGCCGACTGCGCCAATCAAGGAAGGGTGGTTGGACATCGCCTCGGGGGCTGCAATCTCAACAGTGATTGAGCCGAATACCAGCGTTGTCATTTGCGAAGCTCGTGACTCCAAGGTGCTGGACTCTTTTCCAGACTCCGAACCTTCCGCGCCCCTGCCGATCGAACCCGATTGGGAGCCGATCATGGAGTTCGCCGCCGCGGACATCTTTCAGCACTCGCCCTTCGGCGATTTTCTGAATTCACTAAAGTCTCTCTTTATCAGGAGAGCGCTGGACAGACTATGGTCAGCAAGTATGGGATGCGGATGACGATGAAATTCAAAGCCCACCCTCCACCCACTTCGTAGCCACTGTCGATGATTTAACCGACTTGCTCGCCTTCGACTCTGAAGAAATCGACGGTATGGATGACGATGTAGGAGACGAACATGAACCAGCGCCTATAGGGCATTGGACAACCACCTCATCTCACGATGTATACATGGTGGACACACCTAAAAGAAACGACGACAAGGAACAAAGGGATCGTTCCCTCGAAAAGCAGTCAAAGCGGCGGCGTAAGCGCCACCCCAAACCATTGATAGTTCCGCTGTGCCGTCGCCATCAGGAAGGATGCCTCATCCCGTCTTTAAAAGACGGCACTGTTGCTTAAGGAGCTTTGGCTATTGGCCAAACTCTCTCGCTAGGAGGTTTTCTTATGACCGCCTGTTCGGCCTCCGCGCCAACGATGACTTCTCGGGTCATCGAAAGAAATCTCCACGTCATCTCGGAACTTGCCGAGCAGTTAGATCCGATGGAGCTCTCTTCTTTAAATGAGCTCTTGGATCGCATCGCCGCCCTGGGAGTCGCTACAGACTACGATCAGATTGGGCTTAAACCCGATCCGAGAGAGATTAACACTCACCAGGTCACCCACCACGTCGCAATGGTGGAGGAACAATGCGGCAAGTCTTCATCTATCTTAAGGACTAGTTATATCCGGATTCCTGATCCCTCCAAGCCGGACACCCGCGGAGGGGAGGACGTCACTCAAGCCCTGACCTAAAGTCAGGCAGCGGGCTAGATTCATTGGATAACATCCAAGTACCCAAGCTTCCGAGTTCGGAAACCCCTTGGCCCCTGAGTCTCAGATCGGGCGAGGTTCCGGATAACAACACAAACTTTACGGCCGACGAGGTCAAACTCTGGTGCAAAAACATGGGCATCAAGCTCGACTACGCTTCAGTCTATCACCCACAAACTAACGGTCAAGTCGAGCGAGCAAATGGTCTTATCATGAGCGGCATCAATCCCAGATTAGTGCGGTCCCTCAAGGAATCTAACACGCACTAGGTAGAGGAGCTCGACTCCGTACTCTGGGGGCTGCGGACCACGCCGAATCGCACCACCGGATTCACACCATTCTTTATGGTATACGGCGCACAGGAAGTTCTGCCCGGGGACATAATTCATGACTCACCTCGCATGCGCATTCACGAAGAAAGAGAAGCCGAACTCGATCGGCGGGACAGTTTGGACGCCTTGGAGGAGGAGCGCGAAGTGGCAAAAGCCCGTTCCGCAGTGTATCAAAAACAGGCTCGAAGATATCAAAGCAGAGAAGTACGGGCCAAAACTTACAATGTTCGCGAGTTAGTTCTACGCCTGCTAGACAAGAAAAAGGACAAACTCAAGCCCAAATGGGAAGGTCCCTTCATAATTGACCAAGTCCTGACTAGTGGAGCGTACTGTCTGCGAGATGCATCGGATAACCGACTCGAGCCGAACCCATGGAACGCAGCCCATCTACGAAGATTCTACGCCTAGCGCCGGACTCTGTGTTCGTCTCCTTCCTCTGTCTATTTTTTACACATTAGCTGTATTATATTTCTCTCCTTCTCCCTCCCTTTCTCTTACAGCCTTTAAGAGCTCGTTCGCTCCTTGTTCCCACACAATTGACGCGCTACCCGCGCTCATTATACCTGGGGGTTTCTTTAACAGAAGCTTGTTTATACGGGCCTCATGCCTAGCACATGTGTCACACTTCCGCATGTACCTTTTATTCACCATTATATGCATCGATATGACTTAAGTTTTGGCCAAGCTGGGTTGCCTGGCTCCTGTGCTTACCCCTACTTTCCCGATTGTTCGGCTAGGCGGTAAAGGGAGCACCTCTGCGATTGTTACTGCCGGGTCAGCCGGATGTGTACCTCAGACTGGGTGAAGCCGAAAGCTAGCGTTCTTCAGGTAATATTCGGTCGGTGAACTAAAAGATGATTTCTCACTCCTTTATTTATTCGCCCCCAGATGCTTTTCTGCTTTTTTTCGTAGTCCGGACATGCACTTTAGGGCATGCCTCCCAGGGAAAGGAACCCCTAACGGAACTATTCTCCCTGGAAGATGTTTCTTACTAACCATGTAATATAACATAACTAGTTGGGCACTTGTCTGTTAAAGCACTAATGACCCCTACGCCTGGTCTCCACGCGTGCCCGGGTTTTTACATAACCGAGAGGGTATTCGGACACACTCCGGACTATTGGGTCCCGAGGTTGAAGCGAAAAGGTCTGCAATGACAAACGATCTACAATCCGGCGAGAAGGCATTTTACATGTCATCTTAAATTACATAGTCAATTTGACTGGGTATATTCCTCTTCAATACCATCCAATAGGCTGTCTAGTTTATAGTCCTGTTGGGAATACTTGGCGGCCAACTCTACCTGGCCGTACACTAAACTCACAGGGATCTCCTTCCCATCGGGCCCTACAGGTCCGACCTCGGCCATGTGGTTTGGGTCAGCCTTCGTGTACCGTGTCTTCACCATGGCCCAGGCCTCCCTATCACCTTGACGGCAGGCTGATATCTTCCATAATCGGAAGCGCCTCCATGCTTCCTTCAGCTTCTCTACAAGCTCTCCAAGGCCTTCGGGAATGGAGACGGATGGTCATAGGGCCTGGGCGACGCCTCGCATTGCCTGCCGAACTCGTTCGTGTAGTTGTGATAGCTCGGGAAGAAGGTCACCCGTAGAACCGGGCGTTTCATCCGCGGGCCGACCTGTCAGCATACCTGCATGTCAATCGACTTCCTCGCCGAACTCTTTTTCGAAGTTCGTTCAAGCACTTACTAAAAATGCCGCGCTGAAGCCGCCGATTCTCCTTCACGGAGTCCGACAGCTGAGCACGAACATCCTTTAGTTCCTCGCCCAGCTGGGTGTCGGCATCTTGGAGCTTATTCTTCTCTTGCCTCACCCTCGTAAGCACGCTCTCGCCGGCCTTTAACCGGCGCAAGAGTTGTTGTTTGTCCGGATCCACTCCGCGCCATCTGACCTTATTATTGTCAGACGGTACACATGCCGCACTTCACAACATACTTATCTTTCAAACATATATTACCGAGAGGGGTCTCCTTGGCCTCCCCCTGCGGCTAGTGCGGCCTCAAGTTGGGCTTTGCACTCTTCCAGCTCCCCGGGACAGTTGGGTATTCTTTTACAGAAGATCCAGATAACAAATGATCCTTAAATCAGTTATTCTAACTTTTTCAAGTCTCGGGGGCTACTGACATATATAACCATCAAATTTTCTCACCCGTATGTCTTTTACATACTGCGTTGTGGCTCTGGCTAGACCATTTTGAGTGGCACGGAGGTACGCATCTCCCGTATTGAAGGCATCCAATGCCTCTTGGGAGAAACAAGCGTCACGAAGAACAGTCCGGCGACGCCTGTGGTTCGTGGCACTCTCCACCTCGGAATAGGTGGCAGACAGCCCGTCCGCATCCTCTGTCGGAGGAGCGTCCGGTGCGCACCCCGTGTTCGCCTCCGCTTCCGGACCCGGCCTTGAAGCCTGGCTGGTGGAGGCGCGATTGGCAACCTCTCCGGATGAAGTCCGGCAAGCACTCTTCTTCCTGAAGAGAGCACGAGCATTAGTACACCTTGAGGGAATAAACCGTGGGAATTAAAATTGCACGACATACCGTTGCGACGGCGTCTCAATCTGGACCGCGCTTCTTTTCAGCCTGATCGGCCTTGCTGCCCCTTGCTGGCTAGCCTCCACACGCTCGGCCCTCCGCTTCAAGGACTTCCCTTGCAAAAATGCCGTTGGTATACGGTGATAAAAAATAAGCACGGATGGATCTTCTTAAAAGTACTAGGACTTCGGTTTCGGTTACTCGTGAGGTTGGAAGTAGTCCGTGATAATCGGCCGTAATGGCCACTAAGGTGTTCTCCTTGCTCATTTGATGAAACACCCCATCGATCAGCTCAACAAACAAGTCTGGGTCCTCTTGGGATTCCGGATCGAAGGACCGTTCCGGGTCCTCGGGTTGTGGAGGAGGGCTGTTTATCTCCTTTACAGCCTGGCATAGCTCCTGCGTTGAAATTGCTAGACTGAATACTTAACTATGGGAATATCAAACGGATGGGCAAGTTAAAGTGTCCGCTTACCCAGCTTGGAGGATTGTACATACAAAATCCGCCCTGTGGGTTGACGCTGAGGAATTCCTCCTCTTTTCCCTTCTACAAAGCGGACAAGATCTCTATTAGAGCGGCAGCCAATTCTGGCCCCTTACGGCCGCACCGGGTGGCGTCGTCCTCCCCGTTGAAGTCCCACATGGGGTGGCCTCTCAGATCGCTGCTGCACCCCCATATAATGCATGTGGCCATGACCTCAATCATGGTCGACCGAATGAGCTAACAACCTTATCCGGCTCATCAGGTAAAGGACGTCCCTGTCATTTTCCTTCTGAGGGCTCCGTGGGCGCCATCTTAGGCGCTTCTTCAAAGGAGCATTATTGAACTCAAGCAGGCCGATCCGAACAGGGTCCGGCAGTGGGACATCTTCTATATAAAACCATTCTGAAGGCCAATCTTCGGACGCCTTCTTTGGGGTTCCGGATAGATATCCGGTCCCAGCAACGCGCCATAGTTTGGCTCCGCCCACTTGATATATCGACCCCTCCTGAGAGCGAGGCACAAGGTAGAACAACTTCTTCCACAGCGTGAAATGAGCCTCGATGCCCAAAAACAGCTCGCAAAGGGCTACGAAGCCCGCAATATGCAATATGGAGGCATGCGTAAGGTTGTGCAACTGGAGGCCGTAGAACTCCAGGAGCCCCCGGAGAAACGGATGAATTGGGAATCCGTGCCCTCTTATCAAATAAGGGACAAGGCATACCCGCTCTCCTTTGGAGGGATTGGGGACGCTCTCCACTTGCTCTCCACCATTATAGGTGGCAAGCCCGGCTCGAACCGGGACCATGTAGGCTGGGAGGAGAAACCCTTGGCTTGGAGCGCCACTAGCTCGCTATGCGGGACGGAACATCTCTCCCAACCTGCAGGCTGAGGGCTGGGGGGGGGCGAGAGGTGGAGCTGCGTCGACTGGCCATGATGGAATGGATCTCTGTCGAATGTGCTCCGATGAATACTCGCGGAGGGAAGATGGTGTGATTTGGATCTAAATCCCCGTCTCTTTTATAGGCGGCTCATTTGCGCGGCTAGGGGGATAAATGAAAAAACACCGTGGCTTTTCGCATTCGTTTGACACGTGGAAGATGGCCATTATTGGGCGCAGAATCCAAGAAGCGCAACATTCACCAGAAGCCGGACATTATTCAACAGGTATATGGAATTTGGAGAAGAACCCGCCTTGCAATGCCGAAAACAAATCCGCGCGCCGGACTCATCGTCATTGAAGCCTGGTTCGGGGGCTACTGAGGGAGTCCCGGATTAGGGGGTGTCCGGATAGCCGGACTATAACCTTTGGCCGGACTCCTGGACTATGAAGTTACGAGATTGAAGACTTCGTCCCGTGTCCGGATGGGACTTTCCTTGGCGTGGAAGGCAAGCTTGGCGATACGGATATGTAGATCTCCTACGATTGTAACCGACTCTGTGTAACCCTAGCCCTCTCCGGTGTCTATATAAACCGGAGAGTTTTAGTCCATAGGACGAACAACAATCATACCATAGGCTAGCTTCTAGGGTTTAGCCTCTCTGATCTCGTGGTAGATCTACTCTTGTACTACCCATATCATCAATATTAATCAAGCAGGAGTATGGTTTTACCTCCATCGAGAGGGCCCGAACCTGGGTAAAAACATCGTGTCCCTTGTCTCATGTTACCATCCCCCTAGACCCACAGTTCGGGACCCCCTACCCGAGATCCGCCGGTTTTGACACCGACAGCTGGGACCAAGCAGCTCGAGCAGTATTTGTGTTTTTGAGGCGTGAGCATTGCAGAGTTTTTCTTGGCGATGATTTCGTTGTTGTTCAGAGGAGAGCAGGGTATTAACTGGGCGGGTAGTGGCCCCAGCCCAGTGCCGATATCAAGCCCAGATACTACTTTTTTCAAGATGAAAAATGGCTAGCCCAGCTATCGCCTTTATGAGGAATACCTGCAAGGTCAACTTGTTATTCTCTGCCCGCTGTGCTGCAAATCTTTCCTAGGAGGGATGCATTAGGCTTAACAGGAAAATGGGCTTTAAAAATAATAAATGGGATGTAATTATAAAAACTGGGCAGCAACTATAAAAAAATGCACCAAACACGAAATTAGTTTATAAAATATTATTTATGGATTTTGAAAATCTTAAATTTTCATTGTTCTTGTATAATGTTTCGTTGATTTTACGTAATACAAATTTATATTTAATCTGAATAGAAATTTCGGGATAAAAATATTTCAGATCCCATCAAAATGTGGGAAATTTTATTGAATTCTGTCTTTAATCGTTGGTTGAAATTATTAATCGTTATCCTAGCTAGAAAATGTGATGTACTTTTAACAAACTGTAAATGCGTTCTTGTAAATTCCATTAGAATTCAAAAATGGGCTGTACATTCTTACAAAATGCAAATGGGCTATAAGTTCTCTGCCACACACTTGTGGGCCTACTAAGTGAGGCATCCCCTAAAAAAAATAAGTTGACGCGTATGCAAGGCTTTGTCAACTTATTATAGTCAACACACGGTTCTAGCAGCAGTGGCCGTTGGATGTCTATCCAACGGATGTCGTGCTTATTCTTCAATCTCGGATATTCTTAGCTTGGGCCGCCCAAAAAATGATTCCTCCCCCTGACATCTGGGGTGCACCGTTTCGGAGGCTGACCTGTGGGCCTACTAAGTTGGAGCGTACAAAGGGCTTTGTCGACTTAGTCAATATAAACGATTCTAGCTTCAGTGACCGTACAATGTCCATCCAACGGGTGTAGTGCTTGTTCAACCTCTGGTCCTCTTGGTCCAGCCGCCCAAAGCAGCGACGGTCGTGCCGCCTACTCCTGCCTCCCGTGGCCGGCTGTGCTGCCGCGGAGGCCTCACCGCCCCCATACTACTCCCACCGCTGGCCAGGCCATTCCTCCACTTACCCACACCCCCTATTATTCTGCGGCGACGGCATCCTCACACCGCAGCCGAACCAGTGAACCCTCATACTCCTCTCAGCGTGGGCTTCCACTGCTGCGTCTTCCCCAGCTCCGCGTCGTTCCCTTCCTAGGCGTCACCTTCGTCCACCGCTCTGGTGCTCTCGGCGCGGCGTGGTCAACGTGGTCAATGACCGACTTGCATCGGAAGAGTACTGTACGTGGAGAGGCTGACAGCTGGGTCCACGACGACCGCAAGGAAGTGCATCCTTATTACGTGGAAAATAATTATTCCTCCACCTGACAGCAGGGACCCGCCGGACGGGCCACCTTAATTATTTTGTGAAAAAAACATTTACCCCCTGACTGCTGGTACCCACCGGACGGGCCACCGTATTTCGCGAAAAAACCGTTCCCCCCGCTGTCAGCACGGACCCACCGGAAGTTCCTCTTTATTACGCACAAAAAAATGAATACTCCCCCTGCTAGCTGGGACTCACCTTGGTGGGAAGCTGACTTGTGGGCCTACTAAGTTGGCGGGGGACGGAGGGCCGTCAACTTAGTCAATATAAACGATTCTAGCTCTAGTGACCGTACGATGTCCATCCAACGGCCGTAGTGCTTCTTCAACCTCTGGTCTTCTTGCTCCAGCCACCCAAAGAAGCGCCGGTCGTGCCGCCTGCTCCTGCCTCCCGTGGCCGGCTGTGCTGCCGCGGAGGCCTCACCGCCTCCATACTACTCCCACCGTTGGCCAGGCCATCCATCCATTCCACTCACCCACACCCCCTGTTATTCTGCGGCGACGGCAGCGTAGCCGAACCAGTGAACCCTCATACTCCTCTCTGTGTGGGCATCCACTGCCGCGTCTTCCCCGCCTCCGCATCGTCCCCTTCCTAGGCTCGGCGTGGTGCTCTCGGTGCGCCGTCGTCCACCGCCGTGGTGCTCTCGGTGCGGCGTGGTCAATGTGGTCAACGACCGAATTCCATCGGAAGAGTACTGTACGTGAAGAGGCTGACAGCTGGGTCCACGGCAGCCGCAAGGAAGTGCCTCCTTATTATGCGGAAAATTATTATTCCTCCACCTGACTGCTGGGACCCACCAGCTACATCTTCGCACGGAAGGAAGTGCGTCCGGGCAAAAAATAATAATTCGCCCCCCTGTCTGCTAGGACCCACCAGCTACATCTTTGCACGCAAGGAAGTGCGTCCGAGCAAAAAAAGAAAAAACAAAACGATTCGCCCCCCCTGACTGCTGGGACCCACCAGCCACATCTTCGCAGGCAAGGAAGTGCCTGACAGTCGGGACCAACTTGGTCGAAGCGTACGTACCGTTATCATTCTAGTCATGACGTGTATGTACATATATCTTTGGTGGATGTAGAGGCGCTGCGTGTAAGTAGTAGAGGTCGCCGTAGCATGTACATGTGCGTACAGCGGCGAGGGTGCAAGAAAGAAAATATGGCCACGTACGTACATATGGGCAGGATCTCTAACGCCTATGGCGCATATGTACATGGCTGGGTCAAAACGGAAAAACAGCGTCGTCGTCGTGTTCATGGGGAGCCAACCGGCTGGGTCGGAATGGAATGCGTGGTCATGTTCATCGGGAGGGCTTGGACGGAACAGGCGATGGAAACGAGGCATGGCGTACCGTACAACGGAGGAAACGGCCTTGTGTTCGACCGGCCACGTTCGAAACGGGGTACTGTTGATCGGGAGGGGCCTGGCGTACCGCAAAATGGAAGAAACGGACCTCCTACGGTTGAAACGGGGGTCCTGTTGATCGAGAGGGGTGTGGCGTACCGCAAAACAGACGAAACGGACTTGTGTCGGGCGCTTCTGGTCAAGCAGGGGTCCTGTTCGCCGGGAGGGTGTGGTGTACCGCCAAAGCAGATTTAAAGCGGACTTGTGTTGGGCCTTCTGATCGAAAATGGGGGAGAGGTGTGCCATACAAAACAGGACTCCACGGGATCTGTTCATCTCCACCGTCGACCTCCTCCGGCCTCCACGGGCTACCGTCGACCTCCTCCAGCCTCCACGGGCTCCTGTTCATCCAGCCTCCACCACGCGCTTCTCCACCGCTCTCGTCCAACCACCCTCCACGGGCACCCCTCCACCTTCTACTGTTCATCCAGCCCTCCACACCACGGGGTCCTGTTCAACCACCCTTCCACGGCCACCCCTCCACCGTCTACTGTTCATCCAGCCCTCCACACCACGGGTTCCTGTTCATCCAGAGGCAACGCCACCGCTCACTGTTCATCCAACCCCCCCACAACGCTCACTTTGTTCATCCAGAGGCAGCATCGATCGGCTTCAGATTAGCAGCAGTAGCGAAGGAATCGCTCCGTCGGGTTCAGTTAACAGCCATCGATCGATCGCTCGGGTTCAGTAATGCATAGCCTGCAGTGCAATCTCTCGGGTTCCGTTAGAGCCCAACGCCTCGCTCGTCTTTAGTTAGAGACAACGCCTCGCACACAGGCGCGTACGTACGAGAGAAACGCGCATCGCTCCGCCCCCGACCTCCCACCGTAACCGGTAACTCCCCGAAATTTTCCTCCCCCTCGCTTCTACCACGGTTTTTTCGGTCATGGACGGCCCAAAGAATGTCATGCAGCTGCGTCTCCGGTCCGCCAGGGGCCGAAAAGCCCATTTTACATCATGATTTTTTGTCATAGAAGTAGGAGCCCACCACATCTCTGATGATACCGGGTTTTGTCACAATTATCATCATAGAAGTGTCATATGTATGATAGAAAAAAATTCGTTCGGCCCAAAATGTCACGGATGTGTCTTTTTTTTGTAGTGCCACCGGCTGTATCTTTGCAAGGAAGGAAGTGCCTCCTTCTTATGCGAAAAAAATTATTCCTCCCATTGACAGCTGGGACCCGTCAGATTTGGTGGCTGACTTGTGGGCCTACTAAGCGGATGTGTACGCAGGGCTTTGTCAACTTAATCAACAAATGATTCTAGAAGCTAGACTGTTGGATGTTAATCCAACAGTCGTGCTCCTTCTTCAACCTCTGTTCTTGCTCCTGTCTCCCGTGGGCGGCACCGCGGTAGTGCTGCCGCACACCTGAACCTGTCAAGTTTAACAATCCTCTCCATATGCGACTCCACTGCCGCGTCTTCCCCATCTCTGGGTCGTTCCAGTCTGGGGCTTCACCTCGTCCACCGGCCTTGGTGCGCTCGACACGCTGTTGTCAACATGGTCAACAATCGAGAGTCATCGGATGATGACTGTACGTGACAGGCTGACCATGGGGATGCACCACGCCCATGGACGCATGCATGCAACTAAATCCTTTTAACCCTGAAAAATAATGTTTTCTCCCCCTGACTGCTGGGACCCACGAGCTACATCTTCGCACACAAGGAAGTTCGTCCATATTACGGGCAAAAAATCTGATTCGCCCCCTGACTGCTGGGACCCACCAGCTAAATCTTCGCACGCAAGGAAGTGCCTGACAGTTGGGACCCACCTGGTTGAAGCATACGTAGCGTTGTCATTCTAGTCACGAACATGTACGTCATACAATCGGTCTGTTTGCAGGCTGCAGCGATGAACCGTGGCCGTGTAAGGAAGGGCACGTGTCGTAGTAGAGGTGCGCACGTAGCATATAAACATATGTACAGCGGACATGGTGCGATAAAGGAAATACGACCATGTACGTACATACGGACGGGTTCTCGAGTGCGTGATTACAGATATATATATATATATATATATATATATATATATATATATATATATATATATATATATATATATATATATATATATATATATATATATATATATATATATATATATATATATATATATATATATATATGGACGCCAGGGCTTGTGTACATGGAGCGGCAACGGACGGCAGCAACGACATCCTGTTCATCAGGCAGCGAACCGGATGGGTTAGAATGGAGAAACAACATCCTGTTCATCGGGAGGCACCCGACTGGGTCAGAATACGTCATGTTTATTGGGAGCCAACCAGCTTGGACGGAACACCCAATGGAAACGAGGCCTGGCATACCACAAATGGAGTAAACGGCCTTGTGTTCGACCGGCCACGGTCGAAACGGGATCCTGTTCATTGGGAGGGGTATGGTGTACCGCAAAACAGAGGAAACGGACTTATCTTGGACCTCCTATGGTCGAAATAGGGTCCTGTTGATCAAGAGGGGTCTGGCGTACCGCAAAACAGAGGAAACAGACTTGTTTTGGAGCGCTACGGTCGAAACGGGGGCCCTGTTCATCGGGAGGGGTGTGGCGTACCGCAATACGGGACTCCACGGGATACTTTTCATCTCCACCGTTGACCTCCTCCAGCCTGCATGGGCTACTGTTCATCCATCGTCGACCTCATGCAGCGTCCACCTTCGACTGTTCATCCACAGGCT
Source organism: Aegilops longissima (assembly GCA_021605205.1). Lineage (NCBI taxonomy): Eukaryota > Viridiplantae > Streptophyta > Magnoliopsida > Poales > Poaceae > Aegilops > Aegilops longissima. Next base: position 617,567,301 of record CM038681.1, on the reverse strand, counting down.
CCTGTTCATCCAGCCTCCACCGCGTGCTCCTCCACCGGCTACTGTTCAACTAGCCCTCTCCACGGGGTCCTGTTCAACCACCCCTCCACGGGCTACTATTCATCCAGCCCTCCACCGGCTACTGTTCAACCAGCCCTCCACGGGGTCCTATTCATCCACCCCCAACCGGCTCGATCGATCGGGGTCCTGTTCATCCAGCAGCGACACCACTGGGTCCTGGTCATGCAACCCCCCACCAGGAATTGTTCCTCCAAACCCCCCAAAACAACGCTCATTTTACATCCAGAGGCAGCATTGATCAACTTCAGTTAGCAGCAGTAGCGAAGGAACCGCTCAATCGGGTTCAGTTAACAGCCATCGACCGATCGCTCGGGTTCAGTAACGCGTAGCATCTAGTTCAATCGCTCAGGTTTAGTAGGCGAACACCTCACTTGGGTGCATTTAGAGCCCAACGCCTCGCACCCACGTGCGTACATGTATGAGATAAACGCGTATCGCTCGGCCCCCGACCACCCACCGTAACTGGGAACTCCCCGATATTTTCCTCGCCCTCGCTTCTACCATGGTTTTTTCCGTCATGGACGGACCAAAGAATGTCATGCAGCTACGTCTCCGGCCCGCCCAGGATGAAAAGCTCATTTCATGTCATGATGTTTCGTTATAGTTGTAGGAGCGCATCACATCTATGATGATACCGGGTTTTTTCACAATTATCGTCATAGAAGTATCATAAGTATGACATAAATTTTTTTCGTTCGGCCCAAAATGTCACGGATGTGTCTTTTTTTGTAGTGTACACTGGCCATATGTGATGCCCCAAATCAGTAGACCCAAACTGCCGCAAACAGTATGATGATGCCAGTTGACATAGCACCACCTCTACGAGGCAAAACCCCCATTCCAGCAAAGAGTACACCAACTCCAGTTGCCAAATACCTTATCGAACGAGAGAGAGCCCTAATTGCAGCAAATAGGACTGATGTTCCACTTCTTCCCAGTTTACAAGATGAAGCTTATATTGTTGTCAGGAACTTTGTGTGCATCTTTCCTTCATGGAAAGATTATACCACAGACAAAGAACAATTTCTAATCTTCCTCCGCAACTTATGCGTAAGTAATGTACTAATGTTATTATGGTAATTAATGCATATGTTTCTACTGTCAGAAGAAAAAAGATTTCATTCTTTTAAATAGGCAAGGACCAAACTGGATTGTCAAGAAGAGCAAGGGTTGGTTGCGCTTTTCAAGCACTCGTTGATGAAGTATCGTTCCTACCCGAGGCAAGCGCACTTCGATGGCAAGCCTCTAAAGGAAATTTCTATAAAGTCTCCGATGCTACATTTATTAGACAGTGACTGGAATAATCCTGTTACACATTTGTCTCGTCTGTAGCGTAAGGTACTGTCTATGATATCACATCACAAATTGAACTAGATTTCTGCATGTGCCTTAACGTCTCACTTTTATGAAAACTGTTTGCAGAAGAACATTCATTCTCAAGGGACCACAGAATCTCGCAACTATACTGCACACTGCATTGCTCTTGTGAGTACCTCTTTCCCTGTATGACCATGCTTACTTTCGTAGTTGGTTGATTATGTAGCATCACTGCACATGCTAGCCGCGTTATCATCCATTTGGTGGACATTGTAAGATACGTATGGACTCTTACATAAATTTAGAATCAACCCAATTCTTTTGAAGAGGTTTAGCTCTGCAGTCCTCTTGTAAGGACTAAATGTCATCTATCACTATACTTACATTAACAACTACTCTCTCTATCCCATAATATAAGAACGTTTTGTACAGTACACCAGTGTCCAAAACACTTATATTATGGGAAGAGGGATTGGTTCATTGTGTAGCATTCTGCATCTTATCTCCCTCCCACACCATTTACTAAAAAATATAAGATCTATTTTTAATCTTTACCTAATAATAAAGAAAATTGGGTTTCTGGTCGTCCGACGTCTCTAGCGATTTTGCATAAAAGTCCCTTGGTTTATAAGAAATTAACTCACAGTCCCTGTTTTTACTGGAGTGCAGATATAACGTTCAATTTTGCAAAGGACCCTAGCCCATGGCGCCCACCACCTCCTACCCCTCGCCGCCATCCGTTTGCATCCTCTGGGCAAAGGCCCTGCGTGGATCCGATGGCGATGAGGCCTCTAGCGCGCTGGAGCGGCTCAGCTGCGAGGAGGCAAGCGGGGCTGCGTGTGGTCGTCCTCCTGTGCCTGCGCATGACACAGAGGCCATGGCGACGGTGCACTTGGTGGGGGAGGCGACCTTCGGTGAGGGGTGGCGGATCCGGGCACTAGATGGCCAGAACGGGTGGATTCGGTGGGAGATCCGGCTGGATCCGGTCATCGAAGTGCTCCGGTAGCGGACTAGGGGCAGGCACGGGGCGACTTGGCATCGGGTGGAGCCCCATGGCCATCCATGGCCGAAAGAGAGAGGTTAGAGAGATAAGAGGAAGGGTAAGCAGAGGGGAAAACGAGGCAGGGCGGTGGCGCTGCTAAACTGGGGCGGCAGCGGCGCTCGCTGGCACGGTTGCCGATGGACGAACAACGGCGAGGCAGGGAGACGCAGGCGCCAGGCGGTGATGCGGCCGCTCGGGGCTCGAGTGGTGTGGCTGCATCATACAAAACGGTGGCGGTGGCTGGAGTGCCGGTGGTAGATCCGAGCATGGCAGGGGCAGGGGAGGCGGATCCGGAGGTTGGAGGCAAGGCGAGGTTCCCCGATGACGACGAGGAAGGCCGGAGCGCGGCTTGTTGGCCGGATCCATGGCTCATGAGCACAAAGGAGACAGGGGAGGTAAAGAAGAGAAAAAGGGAGAAGGGAGGGGTGACAAGGAAGGCGCTCGCTGGACCCGAGCGACGACGGACATGCGCGTGAGACGGAGGGATCTGGCACGGCGGAAGTGAAAGGCGACAACTTCGTCGGCCTGTCCGGCGAACCAACCAGTCCACGAATGGCGCAACACAGTTGTCACAGCCACTCCAGCGAGTACGAATGAGGACTTGACCACAAAGTAATACATTCATCTCCCTTCTTTTCCTACTGCACCCAATAATTTGGCTCACATTCAGTTCTACAACGCCATGTTCTCCTCACATTCATAGTTTGCCTCTTTAGTGAGGAATCTCATGTAATCTTCTGATATTTGGCAGGAATTGGTGTCGGTACAGAATGGGGAGCAGTTCTCGCTTTGGACATTTTTAGGATGTTATTTGGCAGCATGTTTTGATGTTTTATGGCCAAGGAGAACAAACATGTCTCCAAGCACATCGAACCCTTTATTCTCAGATTCTTAATGCTTAAATTGATGGGCTATCTTCCATTCAAATGAAGATGTTTCTTTGCTTCATGATCCTCAGACATGTCGCCTCACTGCCACCGCCGGCCGCCTCCAGGGAATTGTCTCCACTCGCCAACCGCCGGACGCTCTCCTTATATGTGGTAAGGATGCCATGTCGACCACATATCAACCAATTGATCTTCTGACAGGAACCAATTATTTGTGCTAATCTCCAAACTCCGTTACAAGAGATTTCTTAAAACGAAGGTCAGTTACATGGCGATGAAATCTTCAAACACCAAAAATAGTGCATCCCTGTCCTCTGAAGCATCAGCATGCACCTGTCGCTTACAACTCACAATGAAATATTGTCCGGTTATGCTACTTGGGTATAAATATAGAATTCTTACGAAGTCTTTCTTTTCTGGGAATCTGTTTGTTTGTTACACTTTATGGTTCTTACAAAGTGATGCACATTGTGCTTCTGCCTCACCTGGTGCCTGGGTAATTATTTAAATAAAGTTATTAAGAAATGCATATACAGTAAAGCTCACAAAGGCCAGCTAATATGCTTGCATCTTTGCCATGAAATTACAGTACGACATGTTGTTCAAAAGATTTTTGCTCCATGAGGAGAAAGCTAAATCCAGTTACAACACATTAGTGGAGTTCAGAACCTGTATCTTTGAGTGGTGCAATGGGTTGTCTGGATGCCGCGCTAAGGATGAGCGGGTCAAGGTGCTGGACTGGCAGCATGGGGAGGAGGATAATTCCGTCAGGTACAATAAAGTCGTCGACTAAAGAATTAACCGTACCAATCACTTTATTGGAAGCTCCGAATTGTAGTTATTTTTCTATTCATTATTTTTTTATCTTAATGTGGGAGGATTACCACTGTATAATTTGAGATCATGACGTATAAACGTTTTAGGATTGATAAATGTGTCACTTTGACTGGGTCTATTAGGCAGTACTTGTAAGGTCTATAATTCTAAGTTCGGCCTTTATTTGGCAACTAATTACTAGACATCTGATTCCTGATTTATGCGTAGAGATAAAACTTAGTTCAGTTGTTAAAATAGCAGTCGTACTATTCCTAAATTTTGTTCGAACTGCTGTCTATTCTGCTAGACTTGAACTATTTTCAGTTTCCCTTTCACTGGATACTTTTAGTGCTAACAAACAGTCTTTTCTTTAATTGGCATAAATTTGCAGTTGGGTGGGTATTGCTCGTTCTCATTTACATATCTTTTCCTTGGCCTGTGTTGAAATATAATAACTTGTTGTAGACATTGTACAATGATCATATTTCTCTTTTCATTCCTTGGCTAGCTTAGATTTTACCGATCGGGAACATGGTTGACATAGGAACTAAGATGTGCAGATACAGTTGGCTAATGTCAAGCATACTAGAGGAACAAAGGAGGTTATGTTAGTTATTTTTCCTCTTCAAGAGATTTGGTGGCCCTTCTTGGTATGTCCAATTGTTAAATATAGCGCTGCATCAACCAGTCCTTAATTCTCCATTTTTGTAATTTTGACCACAAGAAATTGTAGTTAAATTGCAGTCTTTTGAGAAAGTAAATGATACACTTGAGTGTAGCATTTTGGAGGATGAGCTTCATGGAGCTCGTTTTTCTGAAAAAATCAAAAATCATATTTTTTAAGTTCCAGAAAATTCTAGAACAAATCATAAACATTCATATGGACGTGCTTTACATGTGTATAAAGTCTAAGGATGAAATACATTATGATGAGAGCTACAAACAAAAGAGAAATTCATGCATTTTTATAGTGAACAGTGCATGTCATTGATACGTCTCCAACGTATCTATAATTTTTGATTGTTCCATGCTATTATATCACCTATCTTGGATGTTTGTGGGCTTTACTATACACTTTTATATAAATTTTGGGACTAACCTACTAACCGGAGGCCAAGCCCGAAATGCTGTTTTTTGCCTATTTCAGTGTTTCGCAGAAAAGGAATGTCAAACGGAGTCCAAAAGGAATGAAACCTTCGGGAGTGATCTTTTTGGAATAAACGGAATCCAGGAAACTTGGAGTGGACGTCAAGCAGCAAACAAGGTGGCCACGAGGGTGCCCGATGCGCCCTCGGGGGGGCGCCTCCTGCCTCGTGGCCCCCTCGTTGCTCCACCGACCTACTTCTTCCTCCTATATATATCTACATACCCCGAGAACATCCAGGAGCACCACAAAAAACTATTTCCACCGCCGCAACCTTCTGTATCCGCGGGATCCCATCTTGGAGCCTTCGTCGGTGCTCCACCGGTGGGGGAATCAACCATGGAGGGCCTCTACATCATCTCCAAGGCTCTCCGATGAGTTGTGAGTAGTTCACCACGGACCTTCGGGTCCATAGTTATTAGCTAGATGGCTTCTTCTCTCTCTTTGAATCTCAATACAAAGTTCTCCTCGATCTTCTTGGAGACCTATTCGATTTAACTCTTTTTGCGGTGTGTTAGTCGAGATCTGATGAATTGTGGGTTTATGATTCTGTTTATCTATGAGAAGTATTTTAATCTCCTCTAAATTCTTTTATGTGTGATTGGTTATCTTTGCAAGTTTCTTCGAATTATCAGTTTGGTTTGGCCTACTAGATTGAACAGAAACTTCCAAATGTCGGTGGATGGTAACAGGAGACAAGGGACACAATGTTTTTACCCAGGTTCGGGCCCTCTCGATGGAGGTAAAACCCTACTCCTGCTTGATTAATATTGATGATATGGGTAGTACAAGAGTAGATCTACCACGAGTTCAGAGAGGCTAAACCCTAGAAGCTAGCCTATGGTATGATTGTTGTTCGACCTACGGACTAAAACTCTCCGGTTTAAATAGACATCGGAGACGGCTAGGGTTACACAGAGTCAGTTACAATGGGTGGAGATCTACATATCCGTATCGCCAAGCTTGCCTTCCACGCCAAGGAAAGTCCCATCCGGACACGGGACGAAGTCTTCAATCTCGTATCTTCATAGTCCAGGAGTCCGGCCAAAGGTTATATTCCGGCTATCCGGACACCCCCTAATCCGGGACTCCCTCAATAGCCCCCGAACCAGGCTTCAATGACGATCAGTCCAGCGCGCAGATTTGTCTTCGGCATTGCAAGGCGGATTCTTCTCCAAATTCCATATACCTATTGAATAATGTCCGGCTTCTGGTGAATGTTGCGCTTCTTGGCTTCTGCGCCCAATAATGGCCATCTTCCACGTGTCAAACGAATGCGAAAATACAGGGTGTTCTTTCATTTATCCCCCTAGCCGCGCAAATGAGCCTCCTATAAAAGAGACGGGGATTTAGATCCAAATCACACCATCTTCCCTCCGCGAGTATTCATCGGAGCGCATTCGACAGAGATCCATTCCATCATGGCCAGTCGATGCAGCTCCTCCTCTCGCCCCCCAGCCCTCAGCCTGGAGATTGGGAGAGATGATCCGTCCCGCACAGCGAGCTAGTGGCGCTCCAAGCCAAGGGGTTTCTCCCCCCAGCCTACATGGTCCCGGTTCGAGCCGGGCTTGCCGCCTATAATGGTGGAGAGCAAGAGGAGAGCGTCCCCAATCCCTCCAGAGGAGAGCGAGTATGCCTTGTCCCTTATTTGATAAGAGGGCTCGGATTCCCAATTCATCCATTTCTCCGGGGCTCCACAGAGTTCTCGGCCTCAGTTGCACAACCTTACGCCTGCCTCCATATTGCATATTGCGGTCTTCGTAGCCCTTTGCGAGCTGTTTTTGGGCATCGAGGCTCATTTTGCGCTGTGGAAGAAGCTGTTCTGCCTTGTGCCCCGTTCTCAGGAGGGGTCGATATATCAACTGGGCGGAGCCGAACTATGGCGCGTCGCCGGGACCGGATATCTATCCGGAACCCCAAAGATGGCGTTTGAAGACTGTCCTTCAGAATGGTTTTATATAGAAGATGTCCCCCTGACGGACCCTGTTCGGATCGGCCTCCCTAAGTTCAATAATGCTACTTTGAAGAAGCGCCTAAGCTGGCGCCCACAGAGCCCTCAGAAGGAAAATGACATGGACGTCCTTTACCTGATGAGCTGGATAAGGTTGTTAGCTCATTCTGGACTGACCATGATCGAGGTCATGGCCACATGCATTATGCGAGGGGTGCAGCCACTTCAGTACAGAGGCCACCCCATGTGGGACTTCAACAGGGAGGACGACGCCACCCGCTGCGGCCGTAAGGGGCCGGAATCGGCTACCGCTCTAATAGAGATCTTGTACGCTTTGTACAAGGGAGAAGAGGAGGAATTCCTCCGCGTCAACCCACGAGGCGGATTTCTATGTACAATCCTCCAAGCTGGGTAAGCGGACACTTTAACTTGCCCATCCGTTTCATATTCCCATAGTTAAGTATTCAGTCTAGCAATTTCAACGGAGGAGCTACGCCAGGCTGTAAAGGAGATAAACAGCCCTCCTCCACAACCCGAGGACCCGGAACGGTCCTTCGACCCGGACTCCCAAGAGGACCCGGACTTGTCTGTGGAGCTGATCGATGGGGTGTTTCATTAATTGAGCAAGGACAACACCTTAGTGGCCATTACGTCCGATTATCCTGGACTACTTCCAGCCTCACGAGTAACCGAAACCGAAGTCCCAGTACTTTTAAGATGATCCATCCGTGCTTATTTTTGATCACCGTATACCAACGGCATTTTTGCAGGGGAAGTCCTTGAGGCGGAGGGCCGAGCCTGTGGTGGCAAGCCAACATGGTGTAGCAAGGCCCAGCAGACTGAAAAGAAGCGCGGTCCGGATTGAGACGCCATCGCAACGGTATGTCGTGCAATTTAATTCCCAGGGTTTATTCCCTCAAGGTGTACTAACGCTCGTGCTCTCTTCAGGAAGAAGAGCGCTCGCTAGACTTCATCCGGAGAGGTTCCCAATTGCGCCTCCACCGGCCAGGCTTCAAGGCCGGGTCCGGAAGCGGAGGCGAACACGGGGTGCGCACCGGACGCTCCTCTGACAAAGGATGGGGACGGGCTGTCTGCCACCAATTCCGAGGTGGAGAGTGCCATAAACCACAGGCGTTGCCGGACTGTTCTTCGTGACGCTTGTTTCTCACAAGAGGCATTGGACGCCTTCAATACGGGAGATGCGTACCTCCGTGCTGCTCAAAATGGTCTAGCCAGAGCCACAGAGCAGTATGTAAAAGACATACGGGTGAGAAAATTTGATGGTTATATATGTCAGTAGCCCCCGAGACTTGAAACAGTTAGAATAACTGATTTAAGGATCATTTGTTATGCAGGATCTTACAGAAAAGAATACCCAACTGTTCCAGGAGCTGGAAGAGTGCAAAGCCCAACTTGAGGTCAAGATCGTGGAAAGGTGGGAGGCCAAGGAGACCCCCTCTGGTAATATATGTTTCGAAAGATAAGTATGTTGTGAAGTGCGGCATGTGTGCAAATCTGACTATAACAATGCAGATGGCGCCGGAGTGGATCCGGACAAACAACAACTCTTGTGCCGGTTAAAGGCCGGAGAGAGCCTGCTTACGAGGGTGAGGCAAGAGAAGAATAAGATCCAAGATGCCAACACCCAGCTGGGCGAGGAACTAAAGGATGTTCGTGCTCAGCTGTCGGACTCCGCGAAGGAGAATCGGCGGCTTCGGCGCGGCATTTTTAGTAAGTGCTTGAACGAACCTCAAAAAAGAGTTCAGCGAGGAAGTTGATTGACAGAGTTATGTCTGCAGGTATGCTGACAGGTCGGCCTGCGGAGGAAATGCCCGATTCTACGGGTGACCTTCTTCCCGAGCTATCACAACTGCACGAACGAGTTCGGCAGGCAATGCGAGGCGTCGCCCAGGCCCTATGGCCATCCGTCTCCATGCCCGAAGGCCTTGGAGAGCTTGCAGAGAAGCTGAAGGGAGCGCGGCGGCGCTTCCGATTCTGGAAGATATCGGCCTGCCGTCAAGGCGCCAGGGAGGCCTGGGCCATGGTGAAGACGCGGTACACGAAGGCTGACCCAAACCACATGGCTGATGTCGGACCTCTAGGGCCCGATGGCAAGGAGATCCCTGTGAGTTTAGTGTACGGCTAGGTAGAGTTGGCCGCCAAGTATTCCCAACAGGACTGTATACTAGACAGCCTGTTGGATGGCATTGAAGAGGAATATACCTAGTCAAAGTGACTATGTAATTTAAGATGACATGTAAAATGCCTTCTAGCCGGATTGTAGATCGTTTGTCATTGCGGACCTTTTCTCTTCAACCTCGGGACCCAATAGTCCGGAGTGTGTCCGAATACCCTCTCGGTTATGTAAAAACCGGGGCATGCGTGGAGACCAGGCTTAGGGGTCATTTGTGCTTTAACAGACAAGTGCCCAACTAGTTATGTTATATTAGATGGTTAGTAAGAAACATCTAAAGGGGATAATAGTTTCGTTAGGGGTTCCTTTCCCTGGGAGGCATGCCCTAAAGTGCATGTCCGGACTGCGAAAGAAAGCAGAAAAGCATCTGGGGGCGAATAAATAAAGGAGTGAGAAATCATCATTTAGTTCACCGACCGAATATTCCCTGAAGAACGCTAGCTTTCGGCTTCACCCAGTCTGAGTTACACATCCGGCTGACCCGGCAGTAAGAATCACAGAGGTGCTCCCTTTACAGCCTAGCCGAACAATCAGGAACGTAGGGGTAACCACAGGAGCTAGGCAACCCAACTTGGCCAAAACTTAAGTCATATCGATGCATATAATGGTGAATAAAAGGTACATGCGGAAGTGTGACACATGTGCTAGGAATGAGGCCCGTATAAACAAGCTTCTGTTAAAGAAGCCCCCTAGGTATAATGAGCACGGGTAGCGCGTCAATTGTGTGGGAACAAGGCGCGAACGAGCCCTTAAAGGCTGTAAGAGGAAGGGAGGGAGAAGGATAGAAATATAAGACAACTAATGTGTAAAAAATAGACAGAGGAAGGAGACGAACACATAGTCCGGCGCTAGGCGTAGAATCTTCGTAGACGGGCTGCGTTCCATGGGTTCGGCTCTAGTCGGTTATCCGATGCATCTCGCAGACGGTACGCTCCACCAGTCAGGACTTGGTCAATTATGAAGGACCTTCCCATTTGGGCTTGAGTTTGTCCTTTTTTTGTCCGCAGCGAGAACTAACTTCGCCAACATTGTAAGTTTTGGCCCGTGCTTCTGCTTTGATATCTTCGAGCCTGTTGTTGATAGAATGCGGAGCGGGCTTTTGCCACGTCCGCGCCTCCTCCAAAGGCCCAAACTGTCCCGCCGATCGAGTTCGGCTTCTCTTTCTTCGTACATGCGCACGTGAGATGAGTCATGAATTATGTCGCATGGCAGAACTGCCTCTGCGCCGTATACCATAAAGAATGGTGTGAATCCGGTGGTGCGATTCGGCGTGGTCCGCAGCCCCAAGAGTACGAAGTCGAGCTCCTCTACCCAGTGCGTGTGAGATTCCTTGAGGGACCGCACTAATCTGGGTTTGATGCCGCTCATGATTAGACCATTTGATCGCTCGACTTGACAGTTAGTTTGTGGGTGATAGACTGAAGCGTAGTCGAGCTTGATGCCCATGTTTTTGCACCAGATTTTGACCTCGTAGGCCATAAAGTTCATGCCGTTATCCGGAACCTCGCCCGATCTGAGACTCAGGGGCCAAGGGGTTTCTGAACTCGGAAGCTTGGGTTCTTGGATGTTATCCAATAATTCTAGCCCGCTACCTGACTTTAGGTTCAGGGCTTGAGTGACGTCCTCCCCTCCGCGGGTATCCGGCTTGGAGGGATCGGGAATCTGGACATAACTAGTCCTTAAGATAGATGAAGACATGCCGCATTGTCGCTCCACCACTGCGACGTGGTGGGTGACCTGGGGAGAGTTAATCTCTCTCGGATCGGGTTTAAGCCCAATCTGATCGTAGTCCGTAGTGACTCTCAGGGCGGCGATGTGATCCAAGAGCTCGTTTAAAGAAGAGAGCTCCATTGGATCCAACTGCTCAGCGAGTTCCGAGTTGACGTGGAGATTGCTTTCGATGACCCGAGAAGTCATCGTCGGCGCGGCGGCCGAACAGGCGGTCATAAGAAAACCGCCTAGCCGGAGAGTTTGGCCGATAGCCAAAGCTCCTTTAGCAACAGTGCCGTCTTTAAAGAAGGGATGAGGCATCCTTCCTGATGGCGACGGCAGAGCGGAACTCTCAATGGTTTGGGGCGGCGCTTACGCCGCCGCTTTGACTGCTTTTCGAGGGAACGATCCCTTTGTTCCTCGTCGTCGTTTCTTTTAGGTGTGTCCACCATGTATACATCATGAGATGAGGTGGTTGTCCAGTGCCCTATAGGCGCTGGTTCCTGTTCGTCTCCTACATCATTGTCCATACCGTCAATGTCTTCGGAGTCGAAGTCGAGCAATTCGGTTAAATCATCGACAGTGGCTACGAAGTGGGTGGAGGGTGGGCTTTGAATTTCATCATCATCCGCATCCCATCCTTCCTGACCATAGTCCGGCCAGCGCTCTCCTGATAAAGAGAGAGACTTTAGTGAATTCGGAATATCGCCGAAGGGCGAGTGCTGAAAGATGTCCGCGGCGGTGAACTCCATGATCGGCTGCCAATCGAGATCGATCGGCACGGGCGCGGAAGGTTCGGAGTCCGGAAAAGAGTCCGGAACCTTGGAGTCACGAGCATCGCAAAGGACAAGGCTGGTATTCGGCTCGATCACCGTAGATATTGCAGCCCCCGAGGTAGTGTCCAACCACCCGTCCTCGATTGGCGCAGTCGGCTCAGAGTTAAGGGTCAGAACGGACGCTGGGGCGGCCTCCTGGGCACTGTTCGACGGCAGACCTAGATCATGCCCATCGAGACAGTGCGGCGCGCTCGGCTGTGGCTCGAACCCGTCGAAGATGAAGTCTCCGCGGACGTCAGCCATGTAGTTCAAACTTCCAAATCTGACCTGATGGCCAGGGGCGTAGCTTTCGATCTGCTCGAGATGGCCAAGCGAATTGGCCCGCAGTGCAAAGCCGCCGAATATGAAGATCTGTCCGGGGAGAAAAGTCTCACCCTGGACCGCATCGTTGTTGATGATCGGAGGAGCCATCGGGCCTAAAGGTGACGACACGAGGAACTCTCAGCGGAAGCACCAATGTCGGTGTCAAAACCGGCGGATCTCGGTAGGGGTCCCGAACTGTGCGTCTAGGCGGATGGTAACAGGAGACAAGGGACACGATGTTTTTACCCAGGTTCGGGCCCTCTCGATGGAGGCAAAACCCTATTCCTACTTGATTAATATTGATGATATGGGTAGTACAAGAGTAGATCTACCACGAGATCAGAGAGGCTAAACCATAGAAGCTAGCCTATGGTATGATTGTTGTTCGTCCTACGGACTAAAATTCTCCGGTTTATATAGACACCGGAGAGGGCTAGGGTTACACAGAGTCGGTTACAATGGGAGGAGATCTACATATCCGTATCGCCAAGATTGCCTTCCACACCAAGGAAAGTCCCATCTGGACACGGGACGAAATCTTCAATCTCGTACCTTCATAGTCCAGGAGTCCGGCCAAAGGTTATAGTCCGGCTATCCAGACACCTCCTAATCCGGGACTTCCTCAGTAGCCCCCGAACCAGGCTTCAACGATGATGAGTCCGGCGCGCAGATTTGTCTTCGGCATTGCAAGGCGGGTTCTTCTCCAAATTCCATATACCTGTTGAATAATATCCGGCTTCTGGTGAATGTTGCGCTTCTTGGCCTCTGCGCCAAATAATGGCCGTCTTCCATGTGTCAAACAAATGCGAAAAGCCAGGGTGTTTTTTCATTTGTCGCCCTAGCCGCGCAAATGAGCCGCCTATAAAAGAGACGGGGATTTAGATCCAAATCACACCATCTTCCCTCCGCGAGTATTCATCAGAGCGCATTCGACAGAGATCCATTGCATCATGGCCAGTCGACGCAGCTCCTCCTCTCGCCCCCCAGCCCTCAGCCTGGAGATTGGGAGAGATGTTCCGTCCCGCACAGCGAGCTAGTGGCGCTCCAAGCCAGGGGGTTTTTTCCCCCAGCTGTAACGCCCCGGATTCGATGCGCCAGGTGTCTGCCAGTTATTCGCCGTCGTTGCCATGTCATTTCCTTGCGTGTTGCACTTTGCCATGTCATCATATGCATTTCATATCATGTCATCATGTGCATCTCATTTTGCATACGTGTTCGTCTCATGCATCCGAGCATTTTCCTCGTTGTCCGTTTTGCAATCCGGCACTCCTATGTCTCCCGGCGCCCCCCCTTTTGCCTCTTTTCATGTGCAGGTGTTAAACGGTCTCGGAATGGACCGAGGTTTGTCAAGCGGCCTTGGTATAGCGCCGGTAGAACGCTTGTCAAGTTTCGTGCCATTTGGAGGTCGTTTGGTACTCCAACGGTTAACCGGGTAACCGTAAAGCCCCTCTCTCTTTGCAGCCCAACACCCCATCCAAAGTGGCCCAAAACCCAGCAAACTCCCCTCCATGCTTTCGGTCGTTCGATCACGATCGCGTGGCCAAAAACCGCACCTCATTTGGACTCTCCTAGCTCCCTCTACCTATAAACCTAGCCCCTCCCCCGAAATTCGCGATCAAATTCTACCCTAACCCTAGCTTCTTCCTCCTCCAGCCGCCGGACATGTCCGCGCCCCACCGGACATGTCCAGCCGCCGCCCGCCGGCCAACCACGACGCGACACGTCGCCCTCTCTCCCTCGCCCGCCGCCATGCCAGAGTCCGCTTTCGGCCCCGCCTGAGCCCGTCGGCCGCCCGCGCTTCGCCCACTTCACCGCGCCCGCACTACCGCGCCCCAGCGCCGCCGCCCCTCGCCGGCCACCGTGCCCACCGCCGGCGCCTCCAGCGCTCGACCCGAGCCGCCCGCCGCCCGGCCTCCCGCCGCCAGCGCCCTCGCCGCCCGGCGCCGGGCGACCTCCTCCCCGACGCGCCTCGTCGCCGCGCCTCGCGCCGCCCGCTCGGCCGCCGGGCGCGCCCGCCGCCTCCTCTGTTCGCCACAGGCCGGATCCCTCGAGATCCGGCCCGGACCCGACCTCTCCGGCCTCCTTCTCCATCTCCGGCGTGAACTCCGGCGAGATCCGCCACGTTGACTTTTCGCGAGGTTGTTTTTCTGCTAAGTCCCCGAAGTTTTTGACATAATCATGCCATGTTCGTCATGCCGTATCTCTGCATCCGTAGCTCTGTTTTGTGCCTGTAATATGTCAAATTGTTCGTCTCGACGAGTACATCATTTCTATCCATTGTATCATGTTCATTTGAGCTAATCTTGATGCCCGAAATGCTGTTAGAAGAGGGCTATGTGATGTTAGTTTCAGATTCTTATCAGAACATGCACTTTTGTCATTTTTGCCATGATTGATGTGTGCATCCTATGAGCATGAGCTCTACATGAGTTTTGATCTATGCCATGCCATATTTACAGGGGTGTATGCCATGTATTTTTGTGATCTCTGTGGTGACTAGCACAAGCATGCAAACTAGGCTTCATGATGTTGCTGATTTCAGCCCTGTTCTGCTGATATTTTTATGCCATGTAAACTTGATGCTACCGAGAGATCCATGCTTATTTTGAGATACTTCAGTAAGGATGTTTTGAACATATGATTATTCTCTATCCATACATGCCCTTGTTTGCAATTATGGAGTGCCATAGCTTGAGTCAATCAAGCTCTACTTTTGCTATAAAATGTTTCCTGGCAGGTTGTTTACATGTTATTCAATTTTGCCAAGGCTGTTGTAGTTGATCCGTGTACGCTATGATGTTGTTCTTGCCACGTATAGCTTCTATGCCATGTCTTCTAACTGTGAGTTTCCTTGCCATGCCATGTATTTCTCTGTGGTGAGTGGTTCAAGCTCACCAACATGCCTACTTCTCGTTGTTCCTGCCATGTATGAATCTGTAATATAACTTGCCATGTTTATATGGGTGCCATCATATTTTCTGATCCTTTTTGGCTTATGGTCAGTAAAGGACTTTTGTTCTATGTATTTAGTAGATTCATTCCATGCCTTTGTTTGCCAAGATAAGTTCCTGTAACATGTTGTTTGATAGCTCTAAACATTGCAACCTGATGTTATTTCTGCAAAGTCTGAAACTGTTATTACTTGCAATCTTGCCATGTCATTTTGAGCATGTTCTAGTGGTTTATGGAGATAGCTCAGTGTTCATGTTTTGTAATGCTTTACCTGTACATCGTGCCCACGCCTTTTGTTATCATGTTAAGGTGCTGTAGCATGTTGTTTTGGTGTTTGCAATATGCCTAGTTGCTGTTTTGGACATATTGTGGCTATGACTTGTTTCATGTGTATGTGTTGAACCGTTGCTCCGTTTTGAGTGTGCTCTATATGGAACTTGCTTGTTTTTGCATGTAGTTTCATATTATCATGTTGCATCCTTGTTTTGAGGTGTTTGCTTGATGTTTGTATGCATTTTGCATCAATGCCATGTTTAACTTGTTTTGCTCATATCTTCTAGGTCGTAGCTCCGAATCTAATGAACTTTATATGTAACTTGACTAGAATTTCGTGTAGATCATCGTGGTGCATCTTAACTTGCTGTTTAACAACTTGAACATAAGGTTTATTCAGATCTGGACCAATTTCGAAATTTGCATATGAGGACTTACCGGAATTGTTATATGTTGTTTCCGGCCTCATTTAAACTTGCTTTGATGTGCTGCTCTTGTTTGCATCATCTCTTACCATGAGTAGCTTCATGTAGTCTTTTCACGCATCATGCTCGTTTGTGCATCATGTCTTGTTCATGTGTGGTGTGTTTACCTATGTTGTGTGCTTCTTCTTGTTAGTTCCTGTTTCGTTGCGATCGTGAGGATTCGTTCATCTACGCTTGGTTCGTCTTCGTGGCTTCATCTTCTTCATGGACTCGTTGTTCTTCCTTGCAGGATTTCAGGCAAGACGACCGCTACCCTGGATCTCACTACAATCATTGCTATGCTAGTTGCTTCGTTTTATCGCTATGCTGCGCTACCTATTACCTGTTTATCAAGCCATCCCAAATTGCCATGTCAGCCTCTAACCTTTGTCACCCTTCCTAGCAAACCGTTGTTTGGCTATGTTACCGCTTTGCTCAGCCCTCTTATAGCGTTGTTAGTTGCAGGTGAAGGCAAGTTTGTTCCTTGTTGGAACATGGAGATGTTGTTCCTTGTTGGAACATGTTTACTTGTTGGGATATCACAATATATCTTATTTAATTAAAGCATCTATATACTTGGTAAAGGGTGGAAGGCTCGGCCTTATGCCTGGTGTTTTGTTCCACTCTTGCCGCCCTAGTTTCCGTCATATCGGTATTATGTTCCCGGATTTTGCGTCCCTAACGCGGTCGGGTGATTTATGGGACCCTGTTGAAAGTTCGCTTTGAATAAGACTCCTCCAGCAAGGCCCAACATTGGTTTAACCATTTGCCTCACCTAGCCCTTTTTCCCTTGGGTTTCCGGAGCCCAAGGGTCATCTTTATTTTAGCCCCCGGGCCAGTGCTTCTCTAAGTGCTGGCCTGAACCGAGCTGCCTGCGGGGCCCCCTCGGAGAAACTCGAGGTCTGGTTTTACTCGTAGCTAGTCTCATCCGGTGTTGCCCTGAGAACGAGATATGTGCAGCTCCTATCGGGATTGTCGGCGCATCGGGCGGTCTTGCTGGTCTTGTTTTATTGCTGTCGAAATGTCTCGTAGCCGGGATTCCGAGACTGATCGGGTCTTCCCGAGGAGAAGGAATATCCTTCATTGATCGCGAGAGCTTATCATGGGCTAAGTTGGGACACCCCTGCAGGGTATAAACTTTCGAAAGCCGTGCCCGCGGTTATGTGGCAGATGGGAATTTGTTAATATCCGGTTGTAGTAAACCCGAAGTAAACTCTTCTAAAATACACCAACCGTCTGCGTAACCGTGAGTGTCTCTTTTCGGGGTTGATCAAGAGGAGAACACGGTTTCTGGGTTATGTCTGGCGTAAGTAGGAGTTCAGGATCACTTCTTGATCATTACTAGTTGACGACCGTTCCTTTGTTTCTCTTCTCGCTCTCATTTGCGTAAGTTAGCCACCATATCATGCTTAGTCGCTGCTGCAACCTCACCACTTTACCCCTTCCTTTCCCTTTAAGCTTTTCTAGTCTTGATACCCATGGTAATGGGATTGCCGAGTCCTCGTGGCTCACAGATTACTACACCATCAGTTGCAGGTACAGGTTATGCGATGATCATGACGCGAGAGCGATGTTTACTTGTTTTGGAGTTCTTCTTCTGCTTCTTCGATCAAGGGATAGGTTCCAGGTCGGCAGCCTGGGCTAGCAGGGTGGATGTTGTTTGAGCTTCTGTTTATGTTTCATCCATAGTCGGATGTTGATCTTGTATATGATGTTGATGTATTCTTGTGGCATTCGTGCCTTATGTATGTATCCCCACTATTATGTAATGTTGATGTAATGATATCCACCTTGCAAAAGCGTTTCAATATGCGGGTCTATCCTTGGTGGGACCGTCGAGTTCCTTTTGGATAGGGTCGCATATTGGGCGTGACACCAGCCTACATGGTCCCGGTTCGAGCCGGGCTTGCCACCTATAATGGTGGAGAGCAAGCGGAGAGCGTCCCCAATCCCTCCAAAGGAGAGCGGGTATGCCTTGTCCCTTATTTGATAAGAGGGCTCGGATTCCCAATTCATCCGTTTCTCCGAGGGCTCCTGGAGTTCTATGGCCTCCAGTTGCAGAACCTTACGCCTGCCTCCATATTGCATATTGCGGGCTTCGTAGCCCTTTGCGAGCTGTTTTTGGGCATCGAGGCTCATTTCGCGCTGTGGAAGAAGCTGTTCTGCCTTGTGCCCCGCTCTCAGGAGGGGTCGATATATCAAGTGGGCGGAGCCGAACTATGGCGCATCGCCGGGACCAGATATCTATCCGGAACCCCAAATAACACGTCCGAAGACTGGCCTTCAGAATGGTTTTATATAGAAGATGTCCCCCTACCGGACCCTGTTCGGATCGGCCTCCCTGAGTTCAATAATGCTCCTTTAAAGAAGCGCCTAAGCTGGCGCCCACGGAGCCCTCGGAAAGAAAATGACAGGGACATCCTTTACCTGATGAGCCGGATAAGGTTGTTAGCTCATTTCGGACTGACCATGATCGAGGTCATGGCCACATGCATTATGCGGGGGGTGCAGCCGCTTCAGTACAGAGGCCACCCCATGTGGGACTTCAACGGGGAGGACGACGCCACCTGGTGAGGCCGTAAGGGGCCGGAATCAGCTGCCGCTCTAATAGAGATCTTGTCCACTTTGTACAAGGGAGAAGAGGAGGAATTCCTCCGCGTCAACCCACGGGACGGATTTTCTATGTACAATCCTCCAAGCTGGGTAAGCGGACACTTTAACTTGCCCATCCGTTTCATATTTCCATAGTTAAGTATTCAGTCTAGCAATTTCAACGCAGGAGCTACGCCAGGCTGTAAAGGAGATAAACAGCCCCCCTCCACAACCCGAGGACCCGGAACGCTCCTTCGGCCCGGACTCCCAAGAGGACCCGGACTTGTCTGTGGAGCTGATCGATGGGGTGTTTCATCAATTGAGCAAGGACAACACCTTAGTGGCCATTACGGCCGATTATCCCGGACTACTTCCAGCCTCACGAGTAACCGAAACCGAAGTCCCGGTACTTTTAAGATGATCCATCCGTGCTTATTTTTTATCACCGTATACCAACGACGTTTTTGCAGGGGAAGTCCTTGAGGCGGAGGGCCGAGCCTGTGGTGGCTAGCCAACAAGGGCCAGCAAGGCCCAAGAGGCTGAAAAGAAGCACGGTCCGGATTGAGACGCCGTCGCAACGGTATGCCGTGCAATTTAATTCCCAGGGTTTATTCCCTCAAGGTGTACTAACGCTCGTGCTCTCTTCAGGAAGAAGAGCGCTCGCCGGACTTCATCCGGAGAGGTTGCCAATCGCGCCTCCACCAGCAAGGCTTCAAGGCAGGGTCCGGAAGCGGAGGCGAACACGGGGTGCGCACCGGACGCTCCTCTGACAGAGGATGCAGACAGGCCGTCTACCACCAATTCCGAGGTGGAGAGTGCCATGAACCACAGGCGTCGCCGGACTGTTCTTCATGACGCTTGTTTCTCCCAAGAGGCATTGGATGCCTTCAATACGGGAGATGCGTACCTCCGTGCCGCTCAAAATGGTCTAGCTAGAGCCACAGAGCAGTATGTAAAAGACATACATGTGAGAAAATTTGATGGTTATATATGTCAGTAGCCCCCGAGACTTGAAACAGTTAGAATAACTGATTTGAGAATCATTTGTTATGCAGGATCTTACAGAAAAGAATACCCAACTGGCCCAGGAGCTGGAAGAGTGCAAAGCCCAACTTGAGGCCGCACTAGCCGCAGCAGGGGAGGCCAAGGAAACCCCCTCTGGTAATATATGCTTCGAAAGAGAAGTATGTTGTGAAGTGGGGCATGTGTGCAAATCTGACAATAACAGTGCAGATGGCGCCGGAGTGGATCTGGACAAAAAACAACTCTTGCGCCGGTTAAAGGCCGGCGAGAGCGTGCTTACGAGGGTGAGGCAAGAGAAGAATAAGCTCGAAGATGCCAACACCCAGCTGGGCGAGGAACTAAAGGATGTTCGTGCTCAGCTGTCGGACTCCATGAAGGAGAATCGGCGGCTTCGGCGCGGCATTTTTAGTAACTGCTTGAACAAACTTCGAAAAAGAGTTCGGCGAGGAAGTCAATTGACAGAGTTATGTCTGCAGGTATGCTGACAGGTTGGCCTGCGGAGGAAATGCCAAGTTCTACGGGTGACCTTCTTCCCGAGCTATCACAACTGCACGAACGAGTTCGGCAGGCAATTCGAGGCGTCGCCCAGGCCATATGGCCATCCGTCTCCATGCCCAAAGGCCTTGGAGAGCTTGCGGAGAAGCTGAAGGGAGCGTGGCGGCGCTTCCGATTAAGGAAGATATCGGCCTGCCGTCAAGGCGCCAAGGAGGCCTGGGCCATGGTGAAGACGCGGTACACGAAGGCTGACCCAAACCACATGGCCGAGGTCAGACCTGTAGGGCCCGATGGGAAGGAGATCCCTGTGAGTTTAGTGTACGGCCAGGTAGAGTTGGCCGCCAAGTATTCCCAACAGGACTGTAAACTAGACAGCCTGTTAGATGGCATTGAAGAGGAATATACGCAATCAAATTGACTATGTAATTTAAGATGACATGTAAAATGCCTTCTAGCAGGAGTGTAGACCGTTTGTCATTGCGGACCTTTTCGCTTCAACCTCGGGACCTAATAGTCCGGAGTGTGTCCGAATACCCTCTCGGTTATGTAAAAACCGGGACATGCATGGAGAGCAGGCGTAGGGGTCATTAGTGCTTTAACAGATAAGTGCCCAACTAGTTATGTTATATTACATGGTTAGTAAGAAACATATTCCGGGGAGAATAGTTCCGTTAGGGGTTCCTTTCCCTGGGAGGCATGCCCTAAAGTGCATGTCCGGACTGCGAAAAAAAGCAGAAAAGCATCTGGGGGTGAATAAATAAAGGAGTGAGAAATCATCTTTTAGTTCACCGACCGAATATTCCCTTAAGAACGCTAGCTTTCGGCTTCACCTAGTCTGAGGTACACATCCGGCTGACCCGGCAGTAACAATCGCAGAGGTGCTCCCTTTACCGCCTAGCCGAACAATCAGGAACGTAGGGGTAAGCACAGGAGCCAAGCAACCCAGCTTGGCCAAAACTTAAGTCATATCGATGCATATAATGGTGACTAAAAGGTACATGCGGAAGTGTGACACATGTGCTAGGCATGAGGCCCGTATAAACAAGCTTCTATTAAAGAAGCCCCCCAGGTATAATGAGCGCAGGTAGCGCGTCAATTGTATGCGAACAAGGCACGAACAAGCCCTTAAAGGCTGTAAGAGAAAGGGAGGGAGAAGGAGAGAAATATAAGACAGCTAATGTGTAAAAAATAGACAGAGGAAGGAGACGAACACAGAGTCCGGCGCTAGGCGTAGAATCTTCGGAGACGGGCTGCGTTCCATGGGTTCGGCTCGAGTCGGTTATCCGATGCATCTCGCAGACGGTACGCTCCACCAGTCAGGACTTGGTCAATTATGAAGGGACCTTCCCATTTGGGCTTGAGTTTGTCCTTTTTCTTGTCCGGCAGGCGTAGAACTAACTCGCCAACATTGTAAGTTTTGGCCCGTACTTCTCTGCTTTGATATCTTCGAGCCTGCTGTTGATAGAATGCAGAACGGGCTTTTGCCACGTTGCACTCCTCCTCCAAGGCGTCCAAACTGTCCTGCCGATCGAGTTCGGCTTCTCTTTCTTCGTACATGCGCACACGAGGTGAGTCATGAATTATGTCACAGGGCAGAACTGCCTCTGCGCCGTATACCATAAAGAATGGTGTGAATCCGGTGGTGCGATTCGGTGTGGTCCGCGGCCCCCAGAGTACGTAGTCGAGCTCCTCTACCCAGTGCGTGTTAGATTCCTTGAGGGAGCGCACTAATCTGGGTTTGATGCCGCTCATGATTAGACCACTTGCTCGCTCGACTTGACCGTTACTTTGTGGGTGATAGACTGAAGCGTAGTCGAGCTTGATGCCCATGTTTTTGCACCAGAGTTTGACCTCGTCGGCCATAAAGTTTGTGCCGTTATCCGGAACCTCGCCCGATCTGAGACTCAGGGGCCAAGGGGTTTCCGAACTCGGAAGCTTGGGTTCTTGGATGTTATCCAATGAATCTAGCCCGCTGCCTGACTTTAGGTTCAGGGCTTGAGTGACGTCCTCCCCTCCGTGGGTATCCGGCTTGGAGGGATCGGGAATCCGGACATAACTAGTCCTCAAGATAGATGAAGACTTGCCGCATTGTTCCTCCACCACTGCGACGTGGTGGGTGACCTGGGGAGAGTTAATCTCTCTCGGATCGGGTTTAAGCCCAATCTGATCGTAGTACGTAGCGACTCCCAGGGCCGCGATGCGATCCAAGAGCTCGTTTAAAGAAGAGAGCTCCATCGGATCTAACTGCTCGGCGAGTTCCGAGTTGACGTCGAGATTGCTTTCGATGACCCGAGAAGTCATCGTCGATGCGGCGGCCGAACAGGCGGTCATAAGAAAACCTCCTAGCCGGAGAGTTTGGCCGATAGCCAAAGCTCCTTTAGCAACAGTGCCGTCTTTAAAGACGGGATGAGGCATCCTTCCTGATGGCAACGGCACAGCGGAACTCTCAATGGTTTGGGGCGGCGCTTACGCTGCCGCTTTGACTGCTTTTCGAGGGAACGATCCCTTTGTTCCTCATCGTCGTTTCTTTTAGGTGTGTCCACCATGTATACATCGTGAGATACATGATCCGAGTCGACTAGGCTGTGTCCGATCATCACGTGAGACGAACTAGTCATCCTCGGTGAACATCTCCATGTTGATCGTATTTTCCATACGACTCATGTTCGACCTTTCGGTGTCTTGTGTTCCGAGGCCATGTCTGTACATGCTAGGCTCGTCAAGTTAACCTAAGTGTTTATGCATGTATAAATCGGTCTTACACCCGTTGTATGTGAACGTTAGAATCTATCACACCTGATCATCACGTGGTGCTTCGAAACAACGAACTTTCGCAACGGCGCACAGTTAGGGGGAACACTTTCTTGAAATTAATATGATGGATCATCTTATTTACTACCGTCATTCTAAGTAAACAAGATGCAAAAACATGCTAAACATCACATGCAATCAAATAGTAGTGACATGATATGGCCAATATCATATAGCTCCTTTGATCTCCATCTTTGGGGCTCCATGATCATATTCGTCACCGGCATGACACCATGATCTCCATCATCGTGTCTCCATGGGGTTGTTCACCAACTATTACTTCTACTACTATGGCTAACGGTTTATCAATAAAGTAAAGTAATTACATGGCGTTAAATCATTGACACGCAGGTCATACAATAATTAAGACAACTCCTATGGCTCCTGCCGATTGTCATACTCATCGACATGCAAGTCGTGATTCCGATTACAAGAACATGATCCCATACATCACATATATATCATTCATCATTCATCACAACTTTTGGCCATATCACATCACAAAGCAATTGCTGCAAAAACAAGTTAGACGTCCTCTAATTGTTGTTGCATCTTTTATGTGGCTGCAATAGGGTTCTAGCAAGAACGTTTTCTTACCTACATAAAAGCCACAACGTGATTTGTCAACTTCTATTTACCCTTCATAAGGACCCTTTTCATCGAATCCGCTCCAACTAAGGTGGGAGAGACAGACACCCGCTAGCCACCTTATGCAACTAGTGCATGTCAGTCGGTGGAACCTGTCTCACGTAAGCGTACGTGTAAGGTCAGTCCGGGCCGCTTCATCCCACAATACCGCTGAAGCAAAATAAGACTAGTAGTGGCAAGAAAGTTGACAACATCTACGCCCACAACAAATTTGTGTTATACTCGTGCAAAGAGAACTACACATAGACCTAGCTCATGATGCCACTGTTGGGGAACGTTGCAGAAAATAAAAATTTTCCTACGGTTTCACCAAGATCAATCTATGAGTTCATCCAGCAACGAGAGAGAGGAGTGCATCTACATACTCTTGTAGATCATGCGGAAGCGTTCAAGAAAACGGGGTTGAGGGAGTCGTACTCGTCGTGATCCAAATCACCGAAGATCCTAGTGCCGAACGGACGGCACCTCCGCGTTCAACACACGTACGGTTGGGAAGACGTCTCCTCCTTCTTGATCCAGCAAGGGGAAGGAGAGGTTGATGAAGATCCAGCAGCACGACGGCGTGGTGGTGGATGCAGCAGCGATCTCGGCAGGGCTTCGCCAAGCTTCTGCGAGAGGGAGAGGTGTATCAAGGGGAGAGGGAGGCGCCAAGAGCATGGGTGCGGCTGCCCTCCCTCCCCCCTCTTTATATAGGGCCCCTAGGGGGGGGGGCGCCGGCCCTAGGAGATGCAATCTCCTAGGGGGGCGGCGACCAAGGGGGTGGCTTGCCCCCCAAGGCAAGTGGAGGCGCCCCCACCCCTAGGGTTTCCAACCCTAGGCGCAGGGGGGCGCACCAGCCCACCAGGGGCTGGTTCCCCTCCCACTTCAGCCCATGGGGCCCTCCGGGATAGGAAGCCCCACCCGGTGGACCCCCCGGGACCCTTTCGGTGCTCCCGGTACAATACCGATAATCCCCGAAACTTTCCCGATGGCCGAAACTTGACTTCCTATATATAATTCTTTACCTTCGGACCATTATGGAACTCCTCGTGATGTCTGGAATCTCATCCTGGACTCCAAACAACTATCGCGTTACTGCATACTCATATCTCTACAACCCTAGCGTCACCGAACCTTAACTGTGTAGACCCTACGGGTTCGGGAGACATGCAGACATGACCGAGACGCCTCTCCGGTTAATAACCAACAGCGGCATCTAGATACCCATGTTGGCTCCCACATGCTCCTCGATGATCTCATCGGATGAACCATGATGTCGAGGATTCAAGCAACCCCGTATACAATTCCCTTTGTCAATCGGTACGTTACATGCCCGAGATCTGATTGTCGGTATCCCAATACCTCGTTTAATCTTGTACCGTAATGCATGATCCCGTGACCAGACACTTGGTCACATTGAGCTCATTATGATGATGCATTACCGAGTGGGCCCAGAGATACCTTTCCGTCATACGAGTGACAAATCCCAGTCTCAATTCGTGCCAACCCAACAGACACTTTCAGAGATACCCGTAGTGCACCTTTATAGTCACCCAGTTACGTCGTGACGTTTGGCACACCCAAAGCACTCCTACGGTATCCGGGAGTTGCACAATCTCATGGTCTAAGGAAATGATACTTGACATTTGGAAAAGCTCTAGCTAAACGAACTACACGATCTTTGAGCTATGCTTAGTATTGCGTCTTGTCCATCACATCATTCTCCTGATGATGTGATCCCGTTATCAATGACATCCAATGTCCATAGTCAGGAAACCATGACTATATGTTGATCAACGAGCTAGTCAACTAGAGGCTCACTAGGGACATGTTGTGGTCTATGTATTCACACGTGTATTATGATTTCCGGATAAAACAATTGTAGCATGAATAACAGACAATTATCATGAACAAATAAATATAATAATAACCATTTTATTATTGCCTCTAGGGCATATTTCCGACATGCCGGATTCAGAGGCTCTAAACCCAGTCAGCGGAAAAAGCCATTCAAAAGAAATACTCCGGGCCCGTCCAGTTTGGACCGAATACTCGATCGCTCGTGCGAGATACACGGCACCCCCGAACAACCAGCCAATCACACCAACAAGGATTGTTGGGTGTTCAAGTAGGCAGGCAAGTTAAGTGCCGAAAATAGAGAAAAGGGGCTGCATAGCGATGACGAGGAGGAGCCCCGGCCGCCGAACAATAAGGGACGCAAGGGCTTTCCCCCACAAGTGTGGACGGTGAACATGATATACGCAACCCACATCCCCAAAAGGGAGCGGAAGCGTGCACTCAGGGACGTATATGCGTTGGAGCCAGTCGCCCCAAAGTTCAACCCGTGGTCCTCCTGCCCGATCACTTTTGATCGAAGGTACCACCCCACTAGCATCCGCCATGGCGGATTCGCCGCTTTGGTTCTAGACCCAATCATTGACGGATTTCACCTCACTAGAGTCCTTATGGACGGCGGGAGCAGCCTGAACCTGCTTTATCAGGATACAGTGCGAAAAATGGGTATAGATCCCTCAAGGATTAAACCCACAAAGACGACCTTTAAAGGCTTCATACCAGTGTAGAGGCCAACTGTACTGGCTCAGTTACACTCGAAGTGGTCTTCGGATCCCCGGATAATTTCCAAAGCGAGGAGTTAATCTTCGACATAGTCCCATTCCGCAGTGGCTATCACGCCCTGCTCGGACGAACCGCATTTGCAAAGTTCAATGCGGTTCCACACTACGCATACCTCAAGCTCAAGATGCCAGGCCCTCGAGGAGTCATTACGGTCAATGGAAACACGAGCGCTCTCCGAGCGGAGGAGCATCTGGCGCCCTCATGGCGGAAGTACAAAGTAGCCTCTCATGGCAATTCTCCAGTCTGGCTATTAAACGTCCGGACACCGTCAAGCGCGCCCGGAGTAACCTGCAACAAGATCGCCTGGCCCGTTCCGAGCAAGCGTAGCAGTGCGGCCCCAAACCCAGCCCTCGCGAAATTGTGAAACCAGTACCGCGCGTACATAATTACGCTCTAGAAATACCATGGGCATAAGGGGAGGGGCACAACCACGGCATGCCCAAAATGTGGCTCAACCGCACTAGGGGCTCCCGATTTGGTCATTTCTTTTTTCTTACCTTTAGGACTCAACTCTCCGGAAGGCCTGTCCGGCAGTACAATCGCCGAACACACGATGCAACAGCCAGGGAGGCATTAAGCTACGTCAAATGTCTAGGTGGTCTCTATAACGAGCTAAATACCTGTCTTACATAAAGTCTCGCAGCTTGCCCCTGGAGGGGGACATGTCAAATAATCCCATCTCTTGCTTATCGCACTATTTGTATCGTTCTGCTTTCACAACAGCCTTTTATTAAACAATACATAGCTCTTGTCTATTATTGAATTCATTTTTTACGTAAATATGTTCAGTTATGACATTATGCAACCGTACACTTTGGTACGGCCAATACACCAGGGGCTTAAGTACCCCAGAATATGGTGTGAGAAGTTCGAACACTCTTAAGAGTGCGGCACCCCAAACTTATAGCATTATATGCATCTGATCCGAATCATGTCTTGGGTCAATAGTTGGGTTTGCCCGGCTCCCATGTTTTGGTACCTTACGTTCCATTATATCTGCAAGGTAGCGCTGGGAGAACTACTGTGATTGTGCCCCAGTTGAGCTAGGTTAAGCACCTCAGTAGAGAAAGCTAAAACTGACCGTCATGATAGGGCGAGAGCCGGTCGCTGTTCGAGAGGTTTTCGAGTCCCTAAAGACTTATACCGCTTAGAGCGAGGAGCTGGCTTTGTCCGGCCTAGGCGTGGATAGCGCCCCGAACTCGGTCTTCCGAATACTAGGGGCTTCGCCGAAGTTTAAAATTATAGAATTCTACGGCTAAGTGAGAGTGATAAAGCATTATAGTCTGATTGCCTTGTTCGTTCTGCTGAGCGCCTCCCTCGAAGGACCCAAGAATGGGAACAAGAGCGATCAGGTTTATCCCGAACACCCCAGCACTCGTGACATGGGAGTAGAAGCTGACGACTCGCATCTCTCAGATTTAATAAACGGCCGCACAGAAGGTAATATTTTAAATTCAAAAAGCGTTGCTTAGCGCATATGAACAAGTTTCCAGCGCACAGGATAACACGAGCAAGTTTACTCAAAAATTACATCCTTGGAACACTCATTCGCCACAAGACAGGCACCCTTCAAGACGCCCTCATAATACAACTCGGGCTTTGCGATGCTCCTTCCTGGAGGGCTTTTCGGGCTTCGGCCTTGGCAGATTTGGTGCTTTAAAGGGTCGAGGCAAGCTCGGACTCTCGAGTCTTTGAGTCAAGCTCCAAACTCTCGTGTTTCTTCACAAAAGCGTGGAGCTCTTGCCGCACCTCCGCCACCCGCGCCTCCAGCTTTTCTCGCTCGGTGCGCTCCACGGCCGCATTATCTGCGGCCTTGGACAGCGCTTCCTTCAGGGTCGCCACCTCGCTTGTGGCCCCTGTAATATTCACGTTGGTCCTGTCATTATTTGCAACCAGATATTTTTATATACTTACATAAGGTACTACTTACCTTCCTTGTCCTCGAGCTGCTTCTTGGCAAGGCCGAGCTCGTTCTCGGACCGCTCGAGGCTCTGCTTCAATGCATCGACCTCCATGATCGGTCTGGCGAGGTCAGCAGCGCAGCCTGCATTCCCATATTGACATACTTATGCTAGACTCCTGCATATATCTTTTTGGATTCTGGAACCACTGAAGGTTCCGATGCGGTGTGCGGCCCAGAGCCGGACTTAGAGCCCTCGGGGGTTTCATCCCCGTTGCGCCTGGGGTCCGGGAGGTCGCCTTGTGGCGCCTTGAGGACCAGCTCCTCCTGGCTTAGCCTCTTCTGGGACTCCACCTCGGCATCGTCCGTAGGGCGAGGGGAGGTAGCAGTCGGGAGTGAAAGAGTATTCACATTCGACGAATCCAGGGAGCCGCTCGACGAAGCGTCGAGCCGGGCCTTGGGCGGACTGCATGGTCATATTTGGCGTCAGAAGATACTGTGCAATAAAGGAACTCCAAGAGTTATTGTGCTATCCAGATACTTACGATTTTGCCAGGGGCTTTGCCCTGGATGGCCACTCCTCTCTGTCGTCGTCGGCGTTGGTGGAGTAGTCCGGAAGAAGGGTCTTTCCCTTCTTGGGCCCTCCGGCCTCCCCAGTTGGGGCGGCCTTCCTGTTGTTTCCTCCCCCCGTTGGAGGGCGAGAGGCTTCTTCTTCCTCCTCCTCGTCTTCGTGGGAGGAGTGCGCTTTAGAGTCGTCGGGCGATGAATCCGACACCACCAGGCGTCGGGAGCTCTTTCGAGTTCCCGTGGCCTTCTTCTTGGCCTTCTTATCCAGCACCTGTAAGGTGCCGGAACCAGCAGCTTCGCCAAGCGGGCATCTGCTGGGCCTTCGGGCAAAGGAGCCAGATAGTCGAACTGTCCGGACGTCTTCTCCAGTCCTGTCAAAGGAACGGGAGCTTAGATCCCGCATAGAGTCAAACTATGAAAAACAAGTATCTCGTAAAGGGTAAAACAAGCTTACTGCACTGGCTTGGCGCTTCGCGCAGAATCCGGGATCCTCGGTAAGGGGAGGGGGAACCTCGGAGCCCTTGAATAGAACCTTCCAGGCATCCTCGTGCGTTGTGTCGAAGAGCCTGGACAAAGTTTGGTGCTGGGCCGGGTCAAACTCCCACAAGTTAAAAGCCCGTCGTTGACACGGGAGGATCCGGCGGAAGAGCATGACCATCTTGTCCACCAAGTTTTGGACGCAGGTTTGGAGTCCGGTCACCTATCCGAATTACCCCATGACAGGCCCGTCTCTTTCCAGGAGGTGAGCCGTGTGGGGATGCCAGATTGGAATTCGGGGGCTGCTGCCCATTCAGGGTCACGCGGCTCGGTGATGTAGAACCACCCCAATTGCCACGCTTTGATGGTTTCCACAAAGGAGCCCTCGAGCCATGTGACGTTGGGCATCTTGCCCACCATGGCGCCTCCGCACTCTGCTTGCCGGCCGCCCACCACCTTCGGCTTGACATTGAAGGTCTTCAGCCATAAGCCAAAGTGGGGCTTGATGCGGAGGAAGACCTCTCACACGACGATAAATGCCGAGATGTTGATGATGAAGTTCGGGGCCAGATCATGGAAATCCAGGCCGTAGTAGAACATGAGCCCCCGGAAAAATGGGTGGAGTGGGAAGCCCAGTCCACGGATTAAATGGGGGAGGAACACCACCCTCTCATGGGGCCTGGGGGTGGGGATGAGCTGCCCCTCATTTGGAAGCCGGTGCGCAATGTCGTTGGACAAGTATCCGGCTTTCCTCAATGTTTTGACGTGTCCCTCCCTGACGGAGGAGGCCATCCACCTGCCTCCCGCTCCAGACATGGCTGGAGAAGGTTGAGGTGGGAAGTGCGGACTTGGGCGCTAGAGCTCGAGTGCACGGAAATGGATAAGCGGAGGAGGAAGAAGGCGTAGGTGAAAAAGGTGGATCCTTATCCCCTTATATGGGCGGACAAAATTATGTGCCCCCACCAGCCTGGTAAAACTCGCTTATCTCCCAAGCGCCGTGATTAATGGCACGGTTGGGTTACCCACGCCCGTATTGATGAGAATCCTGGAATAAGGGGACACGATCTCTGTTTCGACAATACGTGCCAAGGAAACCACCTCACTAAACGCGCTGAGGTGGGACAGTGAAACGATTCGAATAAAGGCTTGGCCGTGGCGGGATGTCACGCTGCGGAATACGTCAGCAGATTAGATTTGTACAAATATTATTCTCTCTACGGTGGTATGTGGAACTTGTTTTGCAGAGCCGGACACTATCATTGTGTTCAAAATCTTATATGAAGTATTCGGAGGAGGAACCCGCCTTGCAATGCCGAAGACAATCTGCGCGCCGGACTCGTCGTCATTGAAGCCTGGTTCAGGGGCTACTGAGGGAGTCCCGGATTAGGGGGTGTCCGGATAGCCGGACTATAACCTTTTGTCAGGACCCCGATTCCAGTCACATCGATCTAGCCGGTAACACATCATATCACTTTGCGGCCTCACGCACGGTATTCCCACGGGTGTCGCCTTACCATGGCCCGGGACCGTTTGCGCCTTTTGGCTCACGTATATGATAGTGTCGCTAGCATCCATATGACAAAGAACCCGGGCTGACATGGCTAGTCGTGAACCCAAAGCGGCACTAACCCATGGGGACAGGCATACATGAATCACATCGAGCATGTCGGTCATCAACGTATGAATTGGGCTGTAGCCTTTGGGCTAACAGGACTCCGGTATCCCGGGCTGTAGCAGGCTAGGCAGGACTCCGAATATCACCGCGTGACATTTCCCCGAAGGGACAGACATAGGAACGAAGTGAAACACATGCCGGCCAGTCAAGTGTCCAAAGCAGTAGTGCTGGGCTAGCAGGACTCCGGTGAACCGGGCTGTAGCGGACTACTATCGCTCAGGAAGCACTAGACTACATTTCCCCATAAGAGAGGCTGCCAAGGATAAACAACTAGATTGTCGGATCCCACACATACCAAGCATTTCAAACATACACACAATATGCTCAATATGTGTAAATACAACATGGCATCACAACATAACTCTACGACTCAAATATTTATTCATTAGGCTCCGAGGAGCGAGATATTACAAACATGGGTCTCATGACCCAACACTCAGAGCATACAAGTCAAAGCACAAGCGGAAGCTAAACATGTCTGAGTACAGACAACTATAAATGAAAAAGGCTGAGAAGCCTGACTATCTACCAGATCCTGCCGAGGGCACAAGATCGTAGCTGAGGTAACAAGCTAAACGTCGAAGTCCAAGCGGAACTACTAGCGAGACTGACGTCTCTCTGCAAAACATAAAATAAGCAAACGTGAGTACAAACGTACTCAGCAAGACTTACATCAGAACTATCTACATATGCATCATTATCAACAAAGGGGTGGTGGAGTTTGACTGCAACAAGCCAGCTTTGACTCGGTGGCTATCCTGAACTACGACTGCAAGTAACTCTTTTGAGGTGGTGCACACGAGTCCACATATTCACCATATCAACACACCACTATGGATCCGCTCCCGTCTCCCTACGAGAACGCCTTCCATAGCACTCACGCTTATCTTGCGCATTTTTAGAGTATCCACTTTCACTTGTCTATGAACTGTTATAGGCAACCCAGAAGTCCTTTACCGCGGTCACGGCTATTCGAATAGATCATATTAACCCTGCAGGGGTGTACTTCTTCACACACGCTCTCACCACTTACCGCCGTTTACACAACATGTACTCGGCAACCTTCAAGCGGAAGCCCAACGTGGGTGTCGGCCACGGCCTACCTAGACACTCAAGTCCCTAGTCCAGGTTTATCGCCTATTCGGGTTCCATCCGCAGGGAGTCCGGCCGAGGTTTCCACTAACGGCCCCGAGCGATGTGTGCAGGGTTCCCGAGATACCAAGCGGGCATTCATTTTGCAGACCACGGTGTATTTACCGCATCATAGCCCACCCCTAGGGTCAGCGCTACGCACGGCCTCCAACACATATCCTATAAACACCAGAAACTAGTTGCAACTCCTGGACAGAGGACAAGGGTGGTCAAGAAGCCGAGAGAGTCAATTAAGGATCCCAATGTGTGGTAGTAACTGTTTCATGGATCAGAAACACAGAACTCAGTTCCAGAGGACGGTTTCAATGAGACAACCCACCATGTACTCCTACATGGCCTCTCACCGCTACCTTTACCAAATCGTGTTCACACACTTAGCTCACACACAGTAGGACATGTTCACACACCTCCGATTCATCCCGATGAATCGCACTGACTCAACTCTAAGCAGTAGCAGGCATGACAAACAAGCATGAATGAGTAGGCACAACAGGGCTCAAATAACTCCTACTCATGCTAGTGGGTTTCATCTAATTACTATGGAATGACAGGTCATGCAGAGGATAAAGGGGTTCAGCTACCGCCGCAAGTAACACATGAGTCGTTGTTGTCCTAATGCAGTAAAATAGAGCAGGAGGCGAGAGAGTGGGATTATATCGGAATGAACAAGGGGTTTTGCTTGCACGGCACTTCGAAGATAATATAGTTCTTCATCGGTGTCATCGAACAATCGTCAGATGTCGCTCTCTTGAGAGGGACAAACACCGCAACGAGAAAGAACACAATCAATGCAATGCACATTCACATGAATGACATGTCATGTTAAGGTACTGAATTCACCTAATGCAATATCTAGCCAAGTTAATTGAAGTGGAACTCAAACAAGAACAAATTCCAACTCCAAATGTTATTTCATAAATTGCCCTAATCATCATTTGTCCTATTCAGTGAAGTTAACTTGTTCAAACATGCATGATCATGGCATAAACAGATTCTTCATATTTTTCTGATCATTTTTCATATATAACTTATTTAATTTGGAGTTACGGTTGAATTTCTATGAATTTTAGAAGTTTTGCTAATTTTCTGGAATTTCCTAATTATTTCTAAATCCAGAAAATAGTTAACTGTGTCAGCATGACGTCGGTGTGACATCATCAAGTCAACAAGGGAGGTCCAGGTCAAACCTGACCCGCGGGGCCCACATGTCATTGACACAGTGGCTAACCCGTGGTTAGTTAGTGACGTGGGGTCCACCGTGAGTCCCTGGAGGGTTAGTTAGCGACGTCATTAGTTACTAATGACGTTGCCACGTCAGACTCACCGGTGGTTAATCGCCGGCGACGGCAGGGGCGGCGGAGAGCGTCGGAAAACGTCCTCCGATGACCAAACCAGCGGCGGAGACCACGGACGGGATCCTGGAACTCGTCCGCGTCCATTGGCACCCGCAGAATGACCAGAGGTTGTACGGGTCGGCGGCGGGGAGCACATCAGCGGTGGCGCCCGCACAGGGTTGGCCGGGATGGCGTTGTGGTGTGCGGGAGGAAGATTTAGTGGGTGTTCTTGGCTCCTGGGAGCGTGATGAGCACGAAGATGCCCTCGGACGCTAGCTTGAGCGACCGTAGCGATGACGGTGACATGGCCGGCGGCGAGCACAACTCGGCTCTGTGCATCTATGGCTAGAGTGCGAAATCGACGCGGGGAGAAGATTGGAATCGACCAGAGCCTCATAGGGGGCTCGCAGGAAAGCTCAGCGGCTCGGGGAAGCTCTGGTCGCTGCGAATCCGTCGACGACGTCCGGCGGCAGATGTGGCGCTGGCGAGCTTGGAGGCGTCCCTTCAGGGTGTCCGGGCTCACAGAATTCGTTGCAGAGGTGCACGGCAGAGAGGCGGAGCTCATGGGCTAGCTGGCTAGGCATGGAGGGGTTGGTGGCCGCGGCGAACGGCGACGGTGGCGACAACTCCGTTCGGTGGAGAGAGAAGCGGAACAGAGGAGGGGATGTGGTCGGGGGGAGAGTGAGAGAGGGTCGAGAGGGCTGCGTGGCGTCGCGGGAGGCGTCCATGGCGATGAGGGGGGGGGGGGCAGCTAGCCAGGTAGGAGGTGGCGCCGCGAGCGTCGGGCACGCACTGTGCATCCGACTGGCGGGAGGAAGAAGACCTCCCTGCCCCTGGTGGGCTGGGCGGGCCAGATGGGCTGCCAGGTGAGCGCCAGGTAAGTGGCTGGGCTTCTCTCTCTCTGTCCTTTTCAAATATATTCTGTTTTCTATTTTCTGTAATTTGTTTTGATTTAGTTTTAATATCAAACCATTTCATAAAATCCTGGGAACAGTTATGGGTGCTTTCTGAATTATTTCAGGGACCCTTAACAATTTCCAACATTTTTGGAGCATCTAATATATATATATATATATATAGCATTTAAAGGCCCCAATTCAAATACAATATGAATTAATTTAAAAATCCAGAGTGGCCTAAAAATAAGTGCATTATTTTTGGCAGAGGTTTTCACCTTCATCAAAAATAATGAATTTTTCTAAAGGGCATTCTGGGTTCATTGAAAATATTTTTATTTTGATCCTAAATGCATTTCATTTAGTGCTAGGGTTAAACATGATGCATGGATGCAATGCCACTAGTTACAAGCAAGCTCTAGGGCTGTGACACCTTTGGCCGGACTCCTGGACTATGAAGATACGAGATTGAAGACTTTGTCCCGTGTCCGGATGGGACTTTCCTTGGCGTTGAAGCTAAGCTTGGCGATACGGATATGTAGATCTCCTCCCATTTTAACCGACTCTGTGTAACCCTAGCCCTCTCCGATGTCTATATAAACCGGAGAGTTTTAGTCCGTAGGACGAACAACAATCATACAATAGGCTAGCTTCTAGGGTTTAGCCTCTCTGATCTCGTGGTAGATCTACTCTTGTACTACCCATATCATCAATATTAATCAAGCAGGAGTAGGGTTTTACCTCCATCGAGAGGGCCCGAACCTGGGTAAAAACATCGTGTCCGTTGTCTCCTGTTACCATTCGCCTAGACGCACAGTTCGGGACCCCCTACCAGAGATCCGCCGGTTTTGACACTGACATTGGTGCTTTCATTGAGAGTTCCACTGTGCCGTTGCTATCAGGAAGGATGCGTGATCCCGTCTTTAAAGACGGCACTGTTGCTAAAGGAGCTTTGGCTATCGGCCAAACTCTCTGGCTAGGCGGTTTCCTTATGACCGCCTGTTCGGCCGCCGCGCCGATGATGGCTTCTCGGGTCATCGAAAGCAATCTCCACGTCAACTCGGAACTCGCCGAGCAGTTAGATCCGATGGAGCTCTCTACTTTAAACGACCTCTTGGATGAGTCGCTACAGACTACGATCAGATTAGGCTTAAACCCGATCCGAGAGAGATTAACTCTCCCCAGGTCACCCACCACATCGCAGTGGTGCAGGAACAATGCGGCAAGTCTTCATCTATCTTAAGTACTAGTTATGTCCGGATTCCCGATCCCTCCAGGCCAGATACCCGCGGAGGGGAGGACATCACTCAAGCCCTGAACCTAAAGTCAGGCAGCGGGCTAGATTCATTGGATAATCATCCAAGAACCCAAGCTTCCGAGTTCGGAAACCCCTTGGCCCCTGAGTCTCAGATCGGGCGAGGTTCCGGATTTAATTCCACCCGCCCACCCAAATATAAGGGATCTATCCACTAGTAGAAAACAGGGCTTTCGTCCAGGCCAGTTTAGCCCATTAGTCCCGGTTCAATCCAGAACCGGGACCAATGGAGCTATTTGCCCCGGTTCGTGAGCCCAGGGGGCCGGCCGGGCCACGTGGGCCATTGGTCCCGGTTCGTCCGGACCTTTTGGTCCCGGTTGGTCCCGGTTGGTGGCATGAACCGGGACCAAAGGCTTCCCTTTAGTCCCGGTTCATGCCACCAACCGGGGCTAATGGTGGTGGCTATATATAGCCCCTCACGCAAGAGCGAGCACACTGCTCTGTTTTTCCGGCGAGGGGAGAGGGCTTGGTGGTGCTCTAGCTCACCTCCTATGCACACAAGGTGTTCGATGGAATGCCCGAGCCACACTACTTAAGGTTTCTCCTCTCCAAGCTCGACTGCCAAGCTCCATTTTCCTCAATATTTATCTAGGTTTAGCGGCCCGTCACGCCCGTCCCGTCGATCACCAGCGCCGATCTCATCGCCCGGCACCACCGTGGTGAGCCTCTTGTTCTTATCTTCTTTACGAAAGGAAAAATATTATTACTTGTTTGTTTAGATAGATACTTGTATTATTTTCTTACTTTTATTATTGCATCTTATATAGTGCGATGGTTTTGGTATCCGCCCCCATCGGCCCTCGTCCTATCTATGATTCAGATGTGGTATATATTATCTTTTCATAACTATTGGTTCATTTATTGTTTATGAAAATTATGCCGACCAACGTGACATAAATTTTATTTATCTAGGAGGTTGTTGAGCCGGAAATTCCAACCGACCCTATTGTCGAGAGGTTAAATTTGGTTGAAGAAGAAAACAATTTCTTGAAGGAAAAAATAAAAAAACTTGAGGAGGAGAAGATGATATTGGAGTTGCATGTTGCGAATGTCGTCGATGATCACAAGATCAAGATGGATGCAATGCGCTTGAAGATGAGAAAGATTAGAAAATATGCCATCCATACCTAGGCTTGGTATCATTATGCCGTTGGATCAGTTGTTACCTTGGTTGCGATTATGATCGTATTTGTTTTCGCATTGAAATGTTTTACATAGTTTCAATGTATGGTTTAATTAATTTAGATGCTCTGCGAGCTTTATGTTGTTAGATGAGAACTATGTATGTACTTTGGTTTTATGTGATGATGAACTTCTATTAATTTGGTCACTTAATTATCTATTCATGATGTTCTGTAATGATTTTTGACACACTTAATTATATATAATGCACGCAGATGAACCGCAATGGATGTACGGTGAAAGACACACCTCCGAGTACATTAAGGCGTGCATGATTTTCTCAAGTGGCTGAGGCAAACAAGCAGAATGGTTTTATGTGTTGTCCATGCCCTATATGTGGAATATGAAGTCTTACTCGACCGGAAAATCCTTCACACCCACCTGCTTTACAAGGGTTTCATGCCACACTATAATGTTTGGACGAGGCACGGAGAAATAGGGGTTATGATGGAAGACGGCGAGGAAGAAGAGTACGATGACAACTATGTGCCCCTGAATACGGAGATGCTACTGAACATCAAGATGCACTGACGATGTGCACGATGGTGCTGGAGCGGCGAAGCTGCTGAAGATCAAGAGGAACCAGACGATGTGCCCGATGATGATGATCTCCGCGGGTCATTGTCGATGCAAGGACACAATCGAAAGTCAAAAGGAGAAGCTGAAGTTCGATCGCATGTTAGAGGATCACAAAAAGGGTTGTACCCCAATTGCGAAGATGGCAACACAAAGCTCGATCTTGTACTCGAATTGCTGCGATGGAAGGCAGAGAATGCTGTGCCTGATAAAGGATTTGAGAAGCTACTGAAAATAATGAAGAAGAAGCTTCCAAAGGATAACGAATTGCCCGATAGTACATACGCAGCAAAGAAGGTCGTATGCCCTCTAGGATTGGAGGTGGAGAAGATACATGCATGCCCTAATGACTGCATCCTCTACCGCGGTGCCTACAAGGATCTGAACGCATGCCCGGTATGCGGTGCATTGCGGTATAAGATCAGACGAGATGACCCTGGTGATGTTGACGGCGAGCCTCCTAGGAAGAAGGTTCCTGCGAAGGTGATGTGGTATGCTCCTATAATACCACGGTTGAAACGTCTGTTCAGAAATGGAGAGCATGCCAAGTTGATGCGATGGCACAGTGAGGACCGTAAGAAAGACAGGAAGTTGAGAGCACCCACTGACGGGTCGCAGTGGAGAAAAATTGAGAGAAAGTACTGGGACGAGTTTGCAAAGGACCCAAGGAACGTATGGTTTGCTTTAAGCACGGATGGCATTAATCCTTTCGGGGAGCAGATCAGCAATCACAGCACCTGGCCCGTGACTCTATGTATGTATAACCTTCCTCCTTGGATGTGCATGAAGCCGAAGTTCATTATGATGCCAGTTCTCATCCAAGGCCCTAAGCAACCCGGCAACGACATTGATGTGTACCTAAGGCCATTAGTTGAAGAACTTTTACAGCTGTGGAATGGAAACGGTGTACGTACGTGGGATGAGCACAAAAAGGAGGAATTTGACCTGAAGGCGTTACTGTTCGTGACCATCAACGAATGGCCCGCTCTCAGAAACCTTCGGACAGACAAACAAGGGATACCACGCATGCACGCACTGTTTACTTGACACCGATAGTATATACCTGGGAAGCTGCAGGAAGAATGTGTACCTTGGCCATCGCCGATTTCTTCCGACCAACCATCAATGTCGAAAGAAAGGCAAGCATTTCAAAGGCGAGGCAGATCGCCGGAAGAAGCCCGCCATGCGTACCGGTGATCACGTACTTGCTATGGTCAATGATTTACACGTAATCTTTGGAAAGGGTCCCGGCGGACTAGCTGTTCCGAATGACGCTGAGAATCACGCACCCATGTGGAAGAAGAAATCTATATTTTGGGACCTACCCTACTGGAAAGACCTAGAGGTCCGCTCTTCGATCAACGTGATGCACGTGACGAAGAACCTTTGCGTGAACCTGCTAGGCTTCTTGGGCGTGTATGTTAAGACAAAAGATACACCTGAGGCACGAGAGGACCTGCAACGCTTGCACGAAAAAGAGGGCATGCCTCCGAAGCAGTATGAAGGTCCTGCCAGCTACGCTCTTACGAAAGAAGAGAAAGAAATATTCTTTCAATGCCTGCTCGAGATGAAGGTCCCGACTGGCTTCTCGTCGAATATAAAGGGAATAATAAATATGCCGGAGAAAAGTTCCGAACCTAAAGTCTCATGACTGCCACGTGATTATGACGCAACTGCTTCCGCTTGCATTGAGGGGCTTCTACCGAAAATGTCCGATTAGCCATTGTGAAGCTATGTGCATTCCTCAATGCAATATCTCGAAGGTGATCGATCCGAAACCGTACCAACGCTAAGGAGTGATGTGGCGCAATGTCTTGTCGGTTTGAGCTGGTGATCCCACCATCCTTCTACAATATCATGACGCCTTGCGTCCTAGTTCATCTAGTCGACGAGATTGTCATTCTGGGGCCCGTATTTCTACACAATATGTACCCCTTTGAGAGGTTCATGGAGTCCTAAAGAAATATGTTCAGAAACGCGCTAGGCCAGAAGGAAGCATCTCCATGGGCCATCAAGCGAGAGGATGTCATCGGGTTTTGTGTTGACTTCATTCCTGGCCTTAAGAAGATAGGTCTCCCTAAATCGCGGTATGAGGGGAGACTGATGGAAAAACACACGCTTGGAAGAGACTCAATAATATGCAGGGACGGATATTCTTGGTCTCAAGCACACTACACAGTTCTCTGAACTCTACCTTGGTGACCCGTATGTCGATGAACACAAGAACATCTGCGCTCCAAACACCCGGAGCGGTCACGACGATCGGATTACATGTGAACACATCAGGACTTTCAGCAGTTGGTTGGAAACACGTCTCAGAGGTGACAACACTGTTTATGATGAGCTGTACTTGTTGTCCAGGGGACCATCTTCGACTGTAATGATTTGGAAAGGATACGAGATAAATGGGAATACATTTTACACGATTGACCAAGATAAAAAGAGCACCAACCAAAACAGCGGTGTCCGCTTTGATGCAGCAACCGACAAGGGAAATGACACATATTATGGTTACATAGTAGACATATGGGAACTTGACTACGGAGTAGATTTTAAGGTCCCTTTGTTTAAGTGCAAGTGGGTCAATCTGTCAAGAGGCGGGGTACAGGTAGACCCACAGTACGGAATGACAACAGTGGATCTGAAAAATCTTGGGTACACTGACGAACCGTTCGTCCTAGCCAATGATGTGGCACAGGTTATCTATGTGAAGGACATGTCTACCATACCGAGGAAAAGAAAAGATAAGGAAGCGAATACATCATACAATGAGCCAAAGCGCCACATAGTTCTTTCAGGAAAAAGGGACATCCACAGGAGTGGAGGGCAAGATGACATGTCTCAAGAGTATGAAAAGTTTCATGAAATTCCCCCTTCAAAGTCAAGGCTGACCCAAGCATCCCGATAAGCGATGAAGATTATCCATGGTTACTGCGCAATAAGCAAAGCGACACAAGCGAAGAAAAAGTGAAGACTTTCTCCATAACTATTATGATGATACCATCCCAACTTTGTAATGAGGCAGTATGATACTATTGTTCGTTTTGTACTCACACCGGTTTATAAGCCCGTCCCTCTACACGCCTTGTTGAGCTCACAAACTTGTGATTCACGCAAATTTCAAAGAAAACTAATGGCACAAACAGAAAGTTTATAATTTTGCTGACCTAAAAGCAAAAAGAATTAAAAATAAAGCAAAAACCAAAATAAAATAAATAATGCAGAAAACAGAACAAAAAACTTGAAAAAATATAAAATAGCAACAATAAGTATTTTGTTGTAAGTAGAAACAAAATAAAATAAATAAATAAAGCAAAAAAGTGTTTTCAAATTTGAAAACTAATGGCACTAACAGAAAGTTTATAATTTTTCTAAAACTAAAAGCAAAAAGAATTAAAATATAAAGCGAAAAACAACAAAAAATAAATAATGCAGAAAACATAACAAAAAAACTAAAAATAATAAAAATAGCAACAATAAGTATTTTGTTGTAAGTACAAACAAAATAAAATATATAAAGCAACAAAGAAAACAAAAAAGTGTTTTCAAATTTGAAAACTAATGGCACTAACAGAAAGTTTATAATTTTTCTAAAACTAAAAGCAAAAAGAATTAAAAATAAAGCAAAAACAACAAAAATAATAATGCGAAAGCAAAACCAAAAACTAGAAAAAAATAAAAATAGCAACAATAAGTATTATGTTGTAAGTAGAAACAAAATAAAATAAAGCAACAAAGAAAACAAAAAAACAAAAAAAGTTCCACCTCTTTGGGCCCCACGGCTGAATACGACTAGAAACCCTACCATGGGCCAGGATTCAGGCCCACGGGGGCCATTAGGCCACAGACATGACAGATGGCAAGGTTAGGGCCGAAGCCTGCAGTTGAGAGGAGCTCGAGAGGTGGGCATAGCAGCTTATAAACCACTCTCGAGCTCTCTCAACTAGCGAGGTGGGACTAAACTTTTCGGCGCGGGGCACCACAAGGCCTTTGGTCCCGGTTGGTGGCACCAACCGGGACTAAAGGGGGGAATTTGTCCCGGTTGGTGCCACGACCCGGGACTAATGCCCCCTTTAGTCCCGGTTGGTGCCACCAACCGGGACCAAAGGCCGCCGCTTCCCGCCCTTTGGGCTGCTGAAATTTGGCCTTTGGTCCCGGTTGGTGGCATCAACCGGGACTAAAGGGGGGCATTAGTCCCGGTTTGTGCCACGAACCGGGACCAATGCTCAGTGTATATAAGCAACACTTGTGAAAATTTTCAGTTTCATCGCGCATTTGCCCCCGACTGCCCCAACCTCCCCGACGCCGCCAGGCTGCCCCGACGCCGCCCGCCGCCGTCGCCGTCGCCCACGCCCGTCGTCACCATCGCCGTCGCCCGCGCCCGTCGTCGCCGCCGTCGTCACCATCGCCGTCGCCCGCGCCCGTCGTCGCCGCCGTCTGCCCCCGCCGTCGTCGCCGCACCGCATCTGCCCCAACGTCGTCGCCCTGCCTCGTCGTCGCCGTCCCGCCCGTCGCCACGCCCTCGCCGTCGCCGCCCCTGCCTCCGCGACCGCGCCGTCGTCCAACGCCTCCCGACCTCGCCGTCGCCTCTGCCTCCCGACCTGCGCATTCGCCTCCTCGCGTCAGCCCTGCCCTGCCTCCACCTCTGCATCAGGCCGGCCCCGACATCGCCGTTGCCGACGCCGCCCACAGTGAGCCCCCGCGCACCTGCCCTGCCCCCCTGCCGCCGCCGCCACCGTATGATGTTCTTTTTAATAGATGTGATGCTTTTTTTCATAAATGTTCATGTATATATATTGATGTATGGATATATGTATGATGCTTTTTTGCATATGTGTTGATCTAATTTTTTTTTCTGCATATATATATATGATGTTTTTTTGTTCATAGATGTTCATATGAATTTATTTTGTTCATAGATATGATCATATATATGATGTATGCATGGATCGATGTGGATGGAATATGATGTTTTTATGTTCATAGAATATGATTTTTTTTTATTCATGGATTTTATTTTGTTCATGAGAGAGGCGGGGACGTCGAGGAAGTTGTACTGTTTAGAGTTAGGGTCGTCGAGGAAGAAGGAAAATAAGGAAAAAGAATTAAAGAGGAAGAAGGAAGAAGGAGAAGAAGAAGGAGAAGAGGAGAAAAAATAAGAAGAGAAGTAGAAGAAAAAGGAGAAGAAGAAGAATAGAGAGAAGAAGAAAAAAGTTCTATTTTTCTTCTTCTCCTCTATTCCTTCTTCTCTCTTCTTTTTTTCTTCTTTTTTTCTTCTTCTTCTTCTTCTTTTCTTCTTCTTCTTCTTCTTCTTCTTCTTCTTCTTCTTCTTCTTCTTCTTCTTCTTCTTCTTCTTCTTCTTCTTCTTCTTCTTCTTCTTCTTCTTCTTCTTCTTCTTTTTTTCGGGGAGCGAGGGTGTCGAGGATCGCTGAGGGGTCGATGGTGGGGAACTAGGCTAGAGGGTCGCGAGGGTCACAGAGGGCTCGAGGGTCGTCGAGGCTGGTCGAGGGTCAATGTTTTGAGGGTCGAGGTTCGAGGGTTCTAGGGTCGAGGTTTGAGGGTTCTCGGGTTCGAGGGTCGAGGGTTCGAGGTCGTCGAGGGGCCGCCGGTTCGACAGTCGAGGTTAAATCAAGGGTCGAGGTTTGAGGCACAAGGGTTTGAGGTTCGAGGTTCTAGGGTCGAGGTTCGAGGTTCTAGGGTTCGAGGGTCGAGGTCATCGAGGGCCAAGGGTTCGAGGGTCGAGGGGTCGAGGTTCGAGGGTCGAAGGTTCGAGGTTCTAGGGTCGAGGTCGAGGATTCGAGGTTCTAGGGTCGATGGTTCGAGGTTCAAGGGTCATCGAGGGCCGGGATTCGAGGTCGAGGTCGTCGGGGTCGAGGATCACCGAAGGTCGAGAGGTTGCCTATTGTCAAAGTATTGAAGAAACCCATGGCTTCATCATTAGCGGAAGTAACGGGGCATGATGGTACGAAGTTCTCCAAAGTTGTTCTGGAACGAGTCCCGATAGGATAATCTGCCTTTTGGTACAAATTTCAGCAAAGCGAATTATCCTATCTGGGATTCCTTTCCAGAATAACTTTGGAGAGCTTCGTACCATCATGTGCCTGTTACTTTTGCCTAATGATGAAGACATGGTTTTGTTGAATCCTTTGACACTAGACCCTAGAAGCGCCCGGGACTAATGGCCTTGCTATCCTCGACCCCTCGGTGATCCTCGACCCCTTGAACCTCGACCGCTCAGCGATCCACGACCCTCTACCCTACCGCGGGCGTCGATGCCCATGTCACTTGTGGGACATATAGATGTAGTAGTGTTCAACGCCGACCCCCTCCCGATAGCTTCAACACGTGGGGGGGGGGGTCGATATTACCCCCTCCTTGAAGCGTTCTCGAGGCCACCCCCTAACCCTTGAAGCGTTGTCGAGGCCACCCGAAACACTAGAGAAGCAGCGTCGAGGCCGCTAATTAATATGATTCCTTATTGTGATTAGCTAGCTAGTTCTACGTTTGCCACTAATATATCCATATCTGTCATGTTTGAATAATAATTGCCATGTTGTAAATATTTGTAGAAACTATGGACACCCCGCCACGAGACGAAGCACAAGAAGCGTTGTTGAGGGACATAATCGCACAAGGAAGTGATGCCGTCTGCTCGTTGATGTTTCTCAACGACAACGATGGTTTGGAAGGAGAGGGTGAAGAAGCAGCTGGCTATGATTTACATGGCTCCGATGACCCAATGCCGGTGCAAGAAGGAGAGGGTGAAGAAGTAGACCGTGAGGACGGCTCCGGTGATCACCAAACCGAGTCCAGCTAGGTATATATATTAGTTAAGCCTGTGCTGACTAGCTAATTGATGCATTCATTGTTTTGGTATGTACACATATATTAATTAACTCTCGTCTTTGTTCTTTTTTCTAGCCCTCCGGATCGAGCACAACTTCGGTAAAGAGACGAGGCCCGAAGAAAAAGTTGAGCTCGGATGAAAAGTTTGAGATCATACATTTCGCGCGCGACGGCCAACCGATTGAACCCTACCGGACAAAGAAGGCATTTGTTGCTCAGTGCGGGGTTCTGGTTAGGGACAAGATCCCGATCAGCATCCACCAATGGTATAATCCTAAGAACGAAGACCCTGAGGTGTCTTGTGTCAATGATATGCAGAAAAATGATCTTTGGACTGAGCTGAAGTCAAATTTTACCCTACCGCTAGAGGATGATCCGGAGAAGCCTGTAATAGAGCCATTAATCAAGTCTTTTGCTCTTAAAAGATGGCAGAACTATTCAGGAATTGGAAGAAAGAACTCAATACGTATGTCGAAAAAATGAGACACCAGAATTCAAGGGAAAATATGAGAAGATCAGAGATGACTGGCCCGCATTTGTGGCCTACAAGACATCAGAAAAGAGTAAAAAGATGTCGGCGACAAACAAGAGAAATGCTGCGAAGAAGAAGCTTCACCATCGCACAGGTCGGTGGCTACCTCGTAGCCCGGCTAAGTGGGCCAAGGCTGAGAATGATCTGCTTGATAAAGGGATCGAACCGAGACAATGAACTAGCCAGACCGTTGCGGACATGGTTCTTGGGCGGCGGATCCTTGGACCCTATAACAGGGAAGTGCATTTGGATGGACGAACAATTGGACATACCAGTCAAGAGGCTTCAGCAATATATCGAAGCAGCGCAGCAAGGGAAGTTC
The DNA here is from genome assembly GCA_021605205.1 of Aegilops longissima. Lineage (NCBI taxonomy): Eukaryota > Viridiplantae > Streptophyta > Magnoliopsida > Poales > Poaceae > Aegilops > Aegilops longissima. Next base: position 617,522,393 of record CM038681.1, on the reverse strand, counting down.
GTTCCAGACAGGGAGAAGGACGAGCTCACAATGGCCCTCGGGAATCCTGAGCACCACAGGCGGACACGAGGCACGCCAGTTCTCCGTTTCATGGAAGGCTGGATTTCGGACGCAGGGGTTACAAAACCCATGAGAGGAGGAAGAAACCGGAGCAGAGCCTAATGCAGGCGCTGCACGAAAGGGTAATGGGGCTAGAGGAACAAGAAGAGGAACGAGAAGCAGCAGATCACAACAAACGACCTGCTGAAGCTTCCCCCGAAGCTACCCCGCCATCTCAGCGGAGAAGCAGCGTGGCTTCCACCGAGCTGCTTCAGCCAGAGCAGCATGCCTTGACGGCTCCTGCCAGCTATCCCGTGGAGGCTATCACGAATGCTGAACATTGTCACCTTATGGCGCAATGGAGCAATTTGAAGGTCAAGGCGGCTGTTGGCTCTGTTTATCCTACTAAACCCGACTCAACTTTTCACTGCCGTCCGATTCCAGAAGGATATGCTAAGGTGATGGTCGATGAAATAACGGAGGATTTGAGGACCTCGGCTTGACCACCCTACGGTGAAGGGAGTATCGGCTGGGTTCTGCTCTGAAGACTCCATGCCTATGGCGGAAGGATCTCATCAACCTGCCGAACTGGACGCCTCCGCCTCCTCCTCCTCCTCCGGTGAGTCAGGGCACTCCGCCTCCTCCACCGCCTCCTCCTCCGGCGAGTGACGATCAGGGCACTCGGACGGCTCCTTCTCCGGCGTGTGGCGACACTCCGTCTCCTTCTCCGCCTACACCGGCGCGCCCGAGCAGCCAGCCTCCTCCTTCTCCGCCTCGTCAGCAAGGGCGGAAGAGACCCGCCGCCGCTCCGGCTGCTCCGGCGTGTCGTAGTCCTTCTCCTCCGCCTCGTAAGCAAGGAAAGAAGACATCCGCTCCGTCTGCTCTGCCGGCGTCTAGCAGTACAGCTAAAGGCGGGAGGAGATCTGATTCGGTCCTTCTCTGAAGACTCGGAGAAGTTACCGTCTGAGAGGAGCGAGGAGGAAAACGCGAAGATCGCCCAGACCGAAGTGGATGACTGGTTTCAAGGGTTCAAAGCAAAGAGACATCCACCTCCGGAGGAGAAGGTAGATCCGGTCAAAGCGAAGCGCACTCTGGCTGCCCTGACAAAACCACCCAAGTCTCCGCCGAAAGGCAACTATGAGCGCATTATTCGAAAGGCATTTGCCGAAGCGGAGAGGTCGGGAAGTACTTTCAGTGATCAAAGGATGAAAGAACGACGAGCTGGGAAACAAATTGCCCAGCTCGGCGAACAAGCGAAGCAATCGTGCCCCCCGCTCAAGGTGCCTTTTAGCGACATCGTCGATCCGAGGATGGTGCCTGGTTATGGCAATCCTGCAGATTACCTGCCCGACGATGTACATTATGATTTCTTGGAGGTGCAGATACAAAGATACGAGTACGGGAAGCCTCTCGTCAAAGATGAAAGCTCTCTATCAACGATGATGCAAAGATTGCATGATTGGTACATGAAAACCTGCAAAGAGTCCGAGGGAGGAGTACTTTGTATGTGAGAGTTAAAAGGAGCATGACCTCCTTGGAATTGAACTGTTGCCTATTCCATTTGAGGAGTTCTATCAGTTTTCAATCAATTGGCCCTCGATAAAACAACGGTCACCTGCTACTGTCTGTAAGTAGTACTACTTCGTCATTAAGTATCTCTATATAACTCAGCCCTTTCATTGCATGTATTTATAAATATCCTCACTATATTATGCAGATTGAAGATCGCCGAATTGAAGAAAAGACAAGTGGGTGATATTGGGTTCATTAACACATATCTCATAGATGCAACTGAGGTTAAATTTCGTGCCCAAGATACCGAGGCCAACTTGCTACAATCGTTGGTAATAAATGAACACAAAGATATAATACTCTTTCCTTACAACTTCAAGTGAGTGTTACTGTCTTGTGGCATATTCGGTTTCCTTATTAGTCCAGGTTATAGTAATGTAATATTGATGAGTTATGCATGTGTGCAGCTACCACTATATTCTCCTAGAGATTAAGCTTGAGAAGGGAGTAGTAACTGTCTTTGACTCCAAGCGAAAAGATCCCAAGGAGTATGCGGACATGACTGAAATGCTCGAGAAGTAAGTTAAATCGATCATTATCCACCATATCAGCAACTTTGTTCATTTCTGATATCAAGTAATTGTTTTCTTTGTATGGCAGGCCTTGGGAAAATTCACCAAAAAGCTCGGGACTACCGAAGAAGCTGCAATTTAGACACCCGAAAGTAAGTACTATATAGTAGCATATTCCACGCGCATCTCCTAGTGATTCAAGCACTAGTTTCATCAATACCATTTAGCAATCTTGCTAATTATCAGTTTGATTGACCTCTGTTTCTTGAAAAGTGGTTGTGGCAGGAACAAGGGAATGATTTCTGTGGATACTACGTTTGCGAGTCCATCTGCCACACGACCTGTGAGAGGGGCTACTCCGACAAACAATATGAAGTGCGTAAATAAAAATATTCACAATTTTATATTATTACCATCATTTGTGTTGAGTTTCATTCATTCATATATATATATATATATATATATATATATATATATATATTGACCCCTTTCTTAAAATTAGATGTTTCGGAAGCGGGATGAACTCCTAGCACCAGATCGCTGTAGACGGAGAATACTATGTGGACCACGCGTCCATATTGTAAAAGATAATTATTGTATATATGTAGCCGGTAGTGTCGGATAGATATACGAGAACTTGTTGTTCGACCAATCTCTCGGAGAAGGAGAGGTGGTCGATATCACTTCTCTCTGTATGCATATATGTTCATGACGATCTTCTGTTTTCTTAATTACTAGCTAGCAAGCGTGTCTAGATAGTCCTCTCTATACGTATGTATAGTACGTAGCGTCGACCAAGCACGGACAAAAGAGAGGACACTTTTCCCTATTAATTCGCTAGCTATAGCACAATATATGAAACACCTAAATTAACCCCCCAATCCCCCCCCCCTTTTCAAAAAAAAACACAGCCATAGAAATGCTGACGCGTGGATGCCTATTGGTCCCGGTTGGTGCCACCAACCGGGACCAAAGGCCCTCCTGCCTGGGCTCAGCAGACAGGCCACGTGGAGGACCATCAGTCCCGGTTCTGGATAGAACCGGGACTAAAGGGCCAGGGTATTAGTACCGACCCTTTAGTCCCGGTTCAGGAACCGGGACTAAAGGCCCTTACCAACCGGGACAATAGGCCCTTATTCTACTAGTGATCCCAAATTCGGCAAGAGCCCGCAGAAACAGTACACCATTACTGGGCCAGATTCCTCCTTATTATGAACAGGATAGAGGACTGCCATGAGGAGGATGCAATTTCATTCTTCTGCAATAATTGCACGGACAACGGAATCCTCAACGCCATAAGTCACCGTGAAATTACACGCTTCACCGACTTGGCATCCATAGTATGAAAGTACTGTGCGATGGAAAGCGCCTGGAAAACCGAAATAAATTTTTGGGACAATCCGGCCCTGAATACAACCCAAGTCCAAAATAAAAGGGTGCATTATCGCCAGGCACCTGGGTTAAACACCAAAAATAAAAAACCCTCTATAGGGCATGGAACCGTACTGGAGGGATGGCTCAATCGACCCTGTAAAATCCATAGTACAGAGGGCGCCACACCAACTCATAGCCTTAGAGCATGTTGGATACTCCGGCAGGTGGCCAGAAGTGGCGAGGAGTTTCTAACTCCAGAATTCACAGAGCACAAGCACAGGGATACCAGTACGGTATTAACAGTCTTCGAGACTTTCGCATCAAATAAAATGCAAAACCGAACACTCCGCAGCCTTGCCGAAGTCTACCAAGTAGCAACAATAAACCCATGGAGTGACATGGCTATTACCTTTAATGCCAGTGATGAACCTAAATTCCGAACAGCCCGAGCACCAGCCGCTTTGGTCCTCAGTCCAATAGTGGATGGCTTTCACCTTACCAAGGTACTCATGGACGGTGGCAGCGGAATGAACCTCATTTATGAGGAAACCCTTCAAAAAATGGAAATATATTGGAGCCGCATTGACCGAAGCAATACAACCTTTAGAGAAATAATCCCCAGTCGGGAAGCGTGCTCTACAGGAAACATCACACTGGATGTGGTGTTCGGCACGCCGGATAATTACAGGTCCGAGGAGGTCACGTTTCAAGTGGCCCCGTTCAGCAGCGGATACCACGCTCTATTAGGGCGAGAGGCATTCACAATTTTTCAAGCCATACCCCATTACGGGTACATGAAGCTCAAAATGCCTGGACCCAACGGAATCATCACTCTTGCTAGTGACCTGGACATAGCACTCCGCACCGAAAATAAGACAGCCGCCCTGGCCCTTGAGGCACTATCCGAAGCCCTAGCGGCCGAGGAACTGACTACGCTGCGCTCCATGGTGAACAGGGACGACGTGATACTCGATAAAAGATCCAAGTCCACCTCCTTTAAACCGGCAGACGAAATAGTCAAATTCCAAGTCCATCCAACGGACCCTACAAAAACGGCCTCCATCGGGGTGCAATTAAACCCTGATGTAGACGCCAGACTATGAGAATTCCTCTGCGAAAATTGGGACATTTTGCTCGCACCCTTCGGACATGCCAGAATCCCACGAGCTGGCCGAGCACAGCCTAAACATCCTAAAAGGATTCAAGCATGTCAAGTAGGCTCTTCGGCGTTTCTCCAAACCTAAGAGACAAGCCATGGGAGAGGAGCTAGCCAAACTACTGGAGGCCGGATTCATCAGAGATATAAAACATCCGGACTGGCTAGCAAACCTGGTGATGGTACCAAAGAAGGACAAATCCTGGCGCCTATGCGTCGATTTCAAGGACCTCAACAAGGCTTGCCCAAAGGATCCCGTCCCCCTCCCCCGCATCGATCAAATTATCGACACTACCGGAGGACACGATTCATTGTGTTTCCTCGACGCATACTCCGGCTACCATCAAATTAAGATGGCAGAGATAGACCAAGACGCAACGGCATTCATCACCCCATACGGCCCATTCTGCTTCAACACAATGCCCTTCGGGCTCAAAAATGCCGGCGCAACATATCATCGCATGATTCAGACATGTCTGGCAAACCAGATCGGCAAAACAGTGGAAGCATATGTAGATGATGTGGTCGTCAAAACCAAGCATGTCGAAACTCTAGTAGACGACTTGAGGCTCACATTCGATAAACTCCGAGCATACGACATCAAGCTTAACCCGGAAAAATGTGTTTTCGGCGTACCAGCCGGAAAGCTCCTGGCTTCATTGTATCCGTTAGAGGAATTGAAGCAAACCCAGCAAAGATCCGAGCTCTGTCACAATTGGATATTCCAAAGGACCTCAAACAAATAAAAAATTGACTGGATGCGTGGCGGCTCTAAGCCGCTTTATCTCCCGCTTGGGGGAAAAGGCATTACCCCTTTATCGCCTCCTTCAGCGCACCGAACACTTTGAGTGGACGGATGCCGCCACGGCCGGACTCGAAGAAATAAAAGCCACATTGGCAACAAACCCGGTCCTGGCCGCGCCTAACATCGGTGAACCAATGCTATTATACATTGCGGCAACCTATCAAGTTGTAAGCACAGTGCTCGTCGTCGAACGAGAAACGGACGGACACAAATTCCCCCTTCAAAAACAAGTTTACTACGTGTCCACTGTCCTCACTCCATGCAAGTCACGGTACCCGCACTATCAAAAGATAGCGTACGCGGTGTTTATGGCATCCCGGAAGCTGCGACACTACTTTCAAGAGTGTTCGATTACAGTAGCCTCCGAAGTACCTCTTAACGATACTATAAACAACTGCGGCGTGACGGGCTGGATTGCCAAATGGGCCATGGAGCTCCTCCCGTTCGACATAACCGATAAGCCACGTCGAGCTATTAAGTCGCAAGTTTTGGCAGACTTCATCGCCGAATGGACTGAAGTCGAACTCCCTAAAGAGTACGGCACATATTCCAACGGGATCATGCACTTCGACGGCTCCAAAATGTTAGCTGGCATGGGGGCGGGTGTCGTTCTGACGTCCCCAATAGGAGATACAGTCCAATACGTACTCCAGATAATGTATACGGACTCCAACAACGCAGCCGAATACGAGGCCCTTCTACATGGTCTCCGGATGGCAGTCTCCATGGGCATCCAACGCCTAGAGGTGCATGGGGATTCGAACCTCGCGATATCCCAAATAAATGGAAACTTTGATGCCAAGGATCCGAAAATGGCAGCTTATCGCAACGCCGTCCTAAAAATGTCAGCTCGGTTCGAGGGGCTCGAATTTCACCATATAGACCGGGAAAACAATCAGGCGGCAAACGTCTTGGCACGCATCGGCCAAGCGCGATGCAGTTCCCCCAACATTTTCTTGGAGAGGCTATTCAAGCCATCCGTATTATGGGAAGGGGAATCCGGAAATAACAACCCCGAGCATACTGACGCAACGGGAGGCTCTGTCAACGAAGTAACATCCTCAGCCCACGTAATAATGGTAGTCATTGCCCCGTGGACAGAACCATTCCTAGCCTACTTAACCAGGCAGGAACTTCCCGAGGACCAAAACGAGGCACGCTGCATAGTGCGGGGATCTAAAGCCTATAAAGTCCACGAAGGAGAGATTTATAAGAAAAGCACCACCGGAGTCCTTCAAAGGTGTATCTCCGAAGAGGAAGGACGCATTCTTCTGGCTGAAATTCTTGCCGGACTAGGCGGGCACCACGCCGCAGCCCGGGCCCTTGTAAGCAAGGCCTTCCGTACAGGATTTTATTGGCTTACAGCCCGGGCAGATGCTCAGGACTTAGTCCAACGACGCGTCGGTTGCCAGCTCTTTGCTAACCAAAGCCATATGCCACCCACCGCCCTCCAAACTATACCCATCACCTGACCCTTCGCGGTCTGGGGGCTTGACATGGTTGGAACCCTTAAAGGAGGAACCCACAAGCAAAAATACCTACTGGTCATGGTGGATAAATTCACCAAATGGATAGAGGCCAAGCCTGTTAAGACGGCCGAATCCGTACCGGTGATAGACTTCATATCAGGGGTCGTACACCATTATGGCGTCACCCACAACATCATCACTGATGATGGCACGAACTTTACGGCCGACGAGGTCAAACTCTGGTGCAAAAACATGGGCATCAAGCTCGACTACGCTTCAGTCTATCACCCACAAACTAACGGTCAAGTCGAGCGAGCAAATGGTCTAATCATGAGCGGCATCAAACCCAGATTAGTGCGGTCCCTCAAGGAATTTAACACGCACTGGGTAGAGGAGCTCGACTCCGTACTCTGGGGGCTGCGGACCACGCTGAATTGCACCACCGGATTCACACCAATCTTTATGGTATACGGCACAGAGGCAGTTCTGCCCTGCGACATAATTCATGACTCACCTCGCGTGCGCATGTACGAAGAGAGAGAAGCCGAACTCGATCGACAGGAAAGTTTGGATGCCTTGGAGGAGGAGCGTGACGTGGCAAAAGCCCGTTCCGCATTCTATCAACAGTAGGCTCGAAGATATCAAAGCAGAGAAGTACGGGCCAAAACTTACAATGTTGGCGAGTTAGTTCTACGCCTGCCGGACAAGAGACAAACTCAAGCCCAAATGGGAAGGTCCCTCCATAATTGACCAAGTCCTGACTGGTGGAGCGTACCATCTGCGAGATGCATCGGATAACCGACTCGAGCCGAACCCATGGAACGCAGCCCGTCTACGAAGATTCTACGCCTAGCGCCGGATTCTGTGCTCGTCTCCTTCCTCTGCCTATTGTTTACACATTAGTTGTCTTATATTTCTCTCCTTCTCCCTCCCTTTCTCTTACAGCCTTTAAGGGCTCGTTCACGCCTTGTTCGCACACAATTGACGCGCTACCTGCGCTCATTATACCTGGGGGCTTCCTTAACAGAAGCTTGTTTATACGGGACTCATGCCTAGCACATGCGTCACACTTCCGCATGTACCTTTTATTCACCATTATATGCATCGATATGACTTAAGTTTTGGCCAAGCTGGGTTGCCTGGCTCCTGTGCTTACCCCTACGTTCCCGATTGTTCGGCTAGGCGGTAAAGGGAGCACCTCTGCGATTGCTACTGCCGGGTCAGCCGGATGTGTAACTCAGACTGTGTGAAGCCGAAAGCTAGCGTTCTTAAGGGAATATTCAGTCGGTGAACTAAAAGATGATTCCTCACTCCATTATTTATTCGCCCCCACATGCACTTTAGGGCATGCCTCCCAGGGAAAGGAACCCCTAAGGGAACTATTCTCCCAGGAAGATGTTTCTTACTAACCATGTAATATAACATAACTAGTTGGGCACTTGTCTGTTAAAGCACTAATGACCCCTACGCCTGGTCTCCACGCATGCCCCGGTTTTTACATAACCGAGAGGGTATTCGGACACAATCCGGACTATTGGGTCCCGAGGTTGAAGCGAAAAGGTCCGCAATGACAAACGATCTACAATCCGGCTAGAAGGCATTTTACATGTCATCTTGAATTACATAGTCAATTTGACTGGGTATATTCCTCTTCAATACCATCCAACAGGCTGTCTAGTTTACAGTCCTGTTGGGAATATTTGGCGGCCAACTCTACCTGGCCATACACTAAACTCACAGGGATCTCCTTCCCATCAGGCCCTATAGGTCCGACCTCGGCCATGTGGTTTTGGTCAGCCTTCGTGTACTGCGTATTCACCATGGCCCAGGCCTCCCTGGCGCCTTGACGGCAGGCCGATATCTTCCGTAATCGGAAGCGCCGCCGCGCTCCCTTCAGCTTTTATACAAGCTCTCCGAGGCATTCAGGCATGGAGACGGATGGCCATAGGGCTTGGGCGATGCCTCGCATTGCCTGCCGAACTCGTTCGTGCAGTTGTGATAGCTCGGGAAGAAGGTCACCCGTAGAACCGGGCATTTCCACCGCAGGCCGACCTGTCAGCATACCTGCAGACATAACTCTGTCAATCGACTTCCTCGCCGAACTCTTTTTTGAAGTTCGTTCAAGCACTTACTAAAAATGTCGCGCCGAAGCCGCCGATTCTCCTCTACGGAGTCCGACAGCTGAGCACGAACATCCTTTAGTTCCTCGCCCAGCTAGGTGTTGGCATCTTGGAGCTTATTCTTCTCTTGCCTCACCCTCGTAAGCACGCTCTCGCCGGCCTTTAACCGGCGCAAGAGTTGTTGTTTGTCCGGATCCACTGTGGCGCCATCTGTACTGTTATTGTCAGAATTGCACACATGCCGCACTTCACAACATACTTATCTTTCGAAGCATATATTACCAGAGGGGGTCTCCTTGGCCTCCCCTGCTGCGGCTAGTGCGGCCTCAAGTTGGGCTTTGTACTCTTCCAGCTCACCGGGACAGTTGGGTATTCTTTTACGTAAGATCCAGATAACAAATGATCCTTAAATCAGTTATTCTAACTGTTTCAAGTCTCGGGACTCTTGACATATATAACCATCAAATTTTCTCACCCGTATGTCTGTTACATACTGCTATGTGGCTCTGGCTAGACCATTTTGAGCGGCACGGAGGTACGCATCTCCCGTATTGAAGGCATCCAATGCCTCTTGGGAGAAACAAGCGTCACGAAGAACAGTTCGGCGACGCCTGTGGTTCATGGCACTCTCCACCTCGGAATTGGTGGCAGACAGCCCGTCTGCATCCTCTGTCGGAGGAGCGTCCGGTGCGCATCCCGTGTTCGCCTCCGCTTCTGGACCCGACCTTGAAGCCTGGCTGGTGGAGGCGCGATTGGCAACCTCTCCGGATATAGTCCGGCGAGCGCTCTTCTTCCTGAAGAGAGCACGAGCGTTAGTACACCTCGAGGGAATAAACCCTGGGAATTAAATTGCACGACATACCGTTGCGATGGCGTCTCAATCCGGACCGCGCTTCTTTTCAGCTTGCTGGGTCTTGCTGCCCCTTGTTGGCTAGCCACCACAGGCTCGGCCCTCCGCCTCAAGGACTTCCCCTGCAAAAACGTTGTTGGTATACGGTGATAAAAAATAAGCACGGATGGATCATCTTAAAAGTAATGGGACTTCGGTTTCGGTTACTCGTGAGGCTGGAAGTAGTTTGGGATAATCGGTCGTAATGGCCACTAAGGTGTTGTCCTTGCTCAATTGATGAAACACCCCATCGATCAGCTCCACAGAAAATTTCGGATCCTCTTGGGAGTCCGGGTCGAAGGACCGTTCCGGGTCGTCGGGTTGTGGAGGAGGGCTGTTTATCTCCTTTACAGCCTGGCGTAGCTCCTGCGTTGAAATTGCTAGACTGAATAGTTAACTATGGGAATATGAAACAGATGGGCAAGTTAAAGTGTCCGCTTACCCAGCTTGGAGGATTGTACATAGAAAATCCGCCCCGTGGGTTGACGCGGAGGAATTCCTCCTCTTCTCCCTTGTACAAGGCGGACAAGATCTCTATTAGAGCGGCAGCCGATTCCGACCCCTTATGGCCGCAACGGGTGGCGTCGTCCTCCCGTTGAAGTCCCACATGGGGAGGCCTCTGTACTGAAGCGGCTGCACCCCCCGCATAATGCATGTGGCCATGACCTCAATCATGGTCAGTCCGGAATGAGCTAACAACCTTATCCGGCTCATCAGGTAAAGGACGTCCCTGTCATTTTCCTTCTGAGGGCTCCGTGGGCGCCAGCTTAGGCGCTTCGTCAAAGGAGCATTATTGAACTCAGGGAGGCCAATCCGAACAGGGTCCGGCAGGGGGACATCTTTTATATAAAACCAGTCTGAAGGCCATAGTTCGGCTCCGCTCACTTGATATATTGACCCCTCCTGAGAGCGGGGCACAAGGCAGAACAGCTTCTTCCACAGCGTGAAATGAGCCTCGATGCCAAAAACAGCTCGCAAAGGGCAACGAAGCCCGCAATATGCAATATGGAGGCAGGCGTAAGGCTGTGCAACTGAGGTCGTGAACTCTGTGAGCCCCGGAGAAACAGATGAATTGGGAATCCGAGCCCTCTTATCAAATAAGGGACAAGGCATACCCGCTCTCCTTTGGAGTGATTGGGGACGCTCTCTGCTTGCTCTCCACCATTATAGGTGGCAAGCCCGGCTTGAACCCGGACCATGTAGGCTGGGGGGAGAAACCCCTTGGCTTGGAGCGCCACTAGCTCGCTGTGCGGGACAGAACATCTCTCCCAATGTCCAGGCTGATGGCTGGGGGCGAGAGGAGGAGCTGCGTCGACTGGCCATGATGGAATGGATCTCTGTCGAATGCGCTCCGATAAATACTCGCGGAGGGAAGATGGTGTGATTTGGATCTAAATCCCCGTCTCTTTTATAGGCGGCTCATTTGCGCGGGTAGGGGGATACATGAAAAAACACCCTGGCTTTTCGCATTCGTTTGACATGTGGAAGATGGCCATTATTGGGCGCAGAAGCCAAGAAGCGCAACATTCACCAGAAGCCGGACATTATTCAACAGGTATATGGAATTTGGAGAAGACCCCGCCTTGCAATGCCGAAGACAAATCTGCGTGCCGGACTCATCGTCATTGAAGCCTGGTTCGGGGGCTACTGAGGGAGTCCCGGGGGTGTCCGGATAGCCGGACTATAACCTTTTGCCGGACTCCTGGACTATGATGATACGAGATTGAAGACTTCGTCCCGTGTCCGGATGGGACTTTCCTTGGCGTGGAAGGCAAGCTTGGCGATATGGATATGTAGATCTCCTCCCATTGTAACCAACTCTGTGTAACCCTAGCCCTCTCTGGTGTCTATATAAACCGGAGAGTTTTAGTCTGTGGGACGAACAACAATCATACCATAGGATAGCTTCTAGGGTTTAGCCTCTCTGATCTCGTGGTAGATCTACTCTTGTACTACCCATATCATCAATATTAATCAAGCAGGAGTAGGGTTTTACCTCCATCTAGAGGGCCCGAACCTGGGTAAAACATCGTGTCCCTTGTCTCCTGTTACCATCTGCCTAGATGCACAGTTCGGGACCCCCTACCCGAGATCCGCCGGTTCTGACACCGATATTGGTGCTTTCATTCAGAGTTCCGTTGTGCCGTTGCCATCAGGAAGGATGCCTCATCCCGTCATTAAAGACGGCACTGTTGCTAAAGGAGCTTTGGCTATCAGCAAAACTCTCCGGCTATACGGTTTTCTTATGACCGCCTGTTCGGCCGCCGCGCCGACGATGACTTCTCGGGTCATCGAAAGAAATCTCCACGTCAACTCGGAACTTGCCAAATAGTTAGATCCGATGGAGCTCTCTTCTTTAAACGAGCTCTTGGATCGCATCGCCGCCCTGGGAGTCGCTACAGACTACGATCAGATTGGGCTTAAACCCGATCCGAGAGAGATTAACTCTCCCCAGGTCACCCACCACATCGCAGTGGTGGAGGAACAATGCGGCAAGTCTTCATCTATCTTAAGGACTAGTTATGTCCGGATTCCCGATCACCCCAAGCCGGATACCCGCGGAGGGGAGGACGTCACTCAAGCACTCAACCTAAAGTCAGGTAGCGGGCTAGATTCATTGGATAACATCCAAGAACTCAAGCTTCCGAGTTCGGAAACCCCTTGGCCCCTGAGTCTCAGATTGGCCCCTAATATCATTAGGGGTTCCTCCAAAAAACAGTTTACTACGTGTCCACTGTCCTCACTCCATGCAAGTCACGGTACCCGCACTATCAAAAGATAGCGTACGCGGTGTTTATGGTATCCCGGAAGCTGCGACACTACTTTCAAGAGTGTTCGATAACAGTAGCCTCCGAAGTACCTCTTAACGATATTATAAACAACCATGACGCGACGTGCCGGATTGCCAAATGGGCCATTGAACTCCTCCCGTTCGACATAACCTATAAGCCACGGCGAGCTATTAAGTCACAAGTTTTGGCCGAATTCGTCGCCGAATGGACTGAAGCCGAACTCCCTAAAGAGTACGGCACATATTACACCTGGATCATGCACCTCGATGGCTCCAAAATGTTAGCTGGCCTGGGGGCGGGCGTTGTTCTGACGTCCCCAACAGGAGATACAGTCCAATACGTACTCCAGATAATGTATATGGACTCCAACAACGCAGCCGAATACGAGGCCCTTCTACATGGTCTCCAGATGGCAGTCTCCATGGGCATCCAACGCCAAGAGGTGCGTGGGGATTCGAACCTCGCGATATCCCAAATAAATGGGGCTTTGGTGCCAAGGATCCGATAATGCCAGCTTATCGCAACGCCGTCCTAAAAATGTCAGCTCGGTTCGAGGGGCTCGAATTTCACCATATAGCCCGGGAAAACAATCAGGTGGCAGACATCTTGGCACGCATCGGCGCAAAGCATGATGCAGTCCCCCCCCAACATTTTCCTGGAGAGGCTATTCCAGCCATCCGTATTATGCGAAGGGGAATCCGGAAATAACAGCCCGGACCCAACCGCACAGCCCGACCCCGAACATACTGAAGCAACGGGAGGCTCTGCTAATGAAGTAACATCCTCAGCCCACATAATAATGGCATTCATTGCCCCGTGGACAGAACCATTCCTAGCCTACTTAACCAGGCAGGAACTTCCCGAGGACCAAAATGAGGCACGCTGCATAGTGCGGTGATCTAAAGCCTATAAAGTCCAAGAAGGAGAGCTTTATAAGAAAAGCACCACCGGAGTCCTTCAAAGGTGTATCTCCGAAGAGGAAGGGCGGAATCTTCTGGCAGAAATTCATGCCGGACTAGCCGGGCACCACGCCGCAGCCCAGGCCCTTGTAAGCAAGGCCTTCCATACAGGATTTTATTGGCCGATGGCCCGTGCAGATGCTCAGGACTTAGTCCAACGATGCGTTGGTTGCCAGCTCTTTGCTAACCAAAGCCATATGCCACCCACCGCTGTCAGGACCGGATTTTCGGGATAACAATTTCCAGCAAATGGCCCTTCTGCTCACCAGCCCTAGGATTACTGTTAGCTGATGAGGCACCGACTTGATACAGAAATTCCAAGCAAAAAGTAAAAATATGTAGTACAAGACCATTCTGGCCTATGAGTACAACAAATGGTTTCTAGTGGTTGATGGCAGAAGCGGTTTGTGGATCATCAGCGTCGATGGGGCTCCATTTCCCACAGGAACAGCTGACCAGGTTAAATCCTATCTTCGCGAGGTTGTTTTCACCGTTGCTTAGGTTCCGGGGCTCTCATTGCATCGCTCCTCTCCATGCGAGAAATCTGGCCAAGACAATAGCCAGGGACAAGCCAGTGAGTACTTTGAATGTACTCGCAACCATTGTGAACACGGGTATAATATAACAAATGATAATCATGCTCTGAAATATTCTATGGTCACAACGTCAGTCACAAAATAAAATCCATGATGCACATAAGCAGGTTATTCACATAAAACATAAATGATGCAATTAGGGAGTAGAAATAGGATGCCTCAGTCGGGCGTCTGAGCGACACCACCTACAGGGCTTATAAAGTAAATAAACAACAGGCATGCCACAGTCGGGCGTCTTAGCGACACCACATAAAGGGCTTATATAGTAAATACATAACAAGCATGCCACAGTCGGGCGTCTTAGCGACACCACGTAAAGGGCTTTTATATATATATTAGATAAATAACAAGCATGCCGCAGTCGGGCGTCTATGCGACACCATATAAAGGGCTTATATATATTAGATAAATAACAAGCATGCCGCAGTCGGGCGTCTATGCGACACCACATAAAGGGCTTATAAATAATAACAGTGAATATCCAGGAGGTAGAACCATCCCAGGGATATTCGATAATTCAAATAATATAACGGGTTAGTCCATAACAAATAATAATCATGATCATCACAAGTGACAAGTCATGATCCCAGTTCTGGTTTAACAGTTTCTCCTCCGAAGACCGACACTAAGACCGACACTTGACCCATCCCAGACTATAGTCCTTAACCATGGACACGGCTATTCGAATAGATTTAACCTCTGCAGAGGGTGTACTCTTTACCCACGAGTAACGGATTCCTTTAGTCCATCAGGACTAATTCCGTCTACGGCCTTTTAATTGAAAACACACCTATCCGCACACACCAGCCTAACTTATCGGTGTCTGGAATCACCCACGACACCCGTTAAGCGAAACTCTAAGTGGGGAGGCTACAACCTCGACATAGCATGGGATCACAAAATTTATACCGCGCGCAAACTAGGGGAGCTATCCCTAAGGCTACAACCGAAAACACCCATGCCCCCGGCCAAGTGGCATGCCTACCGGATGCCTCCTGTATCTTCCACCATGGTCTCTCTGTACGGTGTGTGCTAAAGGGGTTGACAACTTACTGAACCGTACCCTACCTATGACAGGGACAAGTGGTAGTACGAAACAAGTATGGGTGTTACCGGGACCAGACTCGATCTATGGTCGACTCAGGAGGCTTAAGTATTTCCTGCATGATTAGTATGACAATATATACTTTAACCAATAAACAGAGTCACCACTCGTCATACCTCATCATGCCGTACCAGACACAACCGTCTTGGGGGAGGACTAGAGACAAACCCGTGTCTACCCAAGACAGCGGCTTTCCCGGATTCCTTCCGGTATGCATGTGAGGCATATGATGGTGACTATTATCACAAACATATCAAACTCCAACAGTATGAAATCGTCGATATACTCTCAGGAGTAGGAACCTATCATCATATAAAATAACGGCTACTCCGTGTCAAAACGGTGTTGTGACCGTGTCAAATAACACGCACAATATTATGACAGGGTTCAGAATGCTTGCCTTCAAGTTGTGGGAAGGCAGGGTGTGTTCCCAAACTTTGAAAGTTTTCTTCTCTCTCCGACAATCCTATTTTTGAAAATACTCAAATTAACACATATTTTAAAAGTGGTACAAAAAAGTTGTCTGACATTTTTTCAAATAAATCTAAAAATAAACTAGACAATATTTGAGAGAGGTAGGAAAAAGAATCAACTCATTTGGGGTCATATTTAAAAAGTTATAGTCAGTTAAAGTTTTGGTCAAATTCTATTTTTAAAATAAAACAGAGAAAAAGAAAAACGTTTCGAACTAACCACGTCGAAGGCGTATTCTAGTGTTTACGCATCCACTTAAAACACATGGTGGCGGGGCTGGGTCACTGACAGTCCACGCGCACGCCATCTCCTCCGAAAGAACAGAGGCGGACCTCCGGCGAGGCTCACCAGCGAACGGAGGCATCCCTCGGGGATCTGAGCACATGGGTGCGCTAAGGTGGTCGAGGCGAACCCGTAGGTACCCGCCAAGGTCGCTGACGTGGATGGAGTCGTCGGTGATGAGCTTCCCGGCGGACGACGGCGTCGGGTGAGATGGGGTTTTCGCCTGCGGCGAGTCCTGATCAAAATCGAGCGTGGGGACGGATTCGTGGGTGCTGCAGGATGCTGTTGTTGAAGAGAGTGGAGAGGGGGAGGCCCTGGTGGCGTTGGAATGAAAAATACAGAGACGGCGGTCGTGGTTGCCGGAGAGGAAGAAGACGACCGTCTCCGGTCTCTTTGCTGTTACAGGACGATCAGTGAGGGAGGTATGAGTGTGCTTGAGGACCAGGACGAGCTCGGGGGTCCTTAAATAGGTGATCGGGGTCGGTTCCGACGGTGGTCATGGATAGATCGCCAAGCACCGCCATTCTGTAGCTAGGGCGACGTGGCGGCGACGTGTGCTAGAGGACGAGGCTGTGGATGAGCTTGAGCTGCTCTAGGGGGCAGCTGGCGAGTGCTAGTGGTTCGGGCGGCGCCGTCCATGGTACAGGCGGTTGTGGCCGGCCGCTAGCCGCCACGGTCGACCTGACGGCGGTGCTGTAGGGCTCCAGTGGCTGTCTTGGAGGGCTCCGGTGAGTGGATGAGGCCGGGGTGTGGCTCTGCAGGTGAGCAAAGGTCAGAGGCACGGGGCGAGTGAACGCGGTGGCTCGGGTGCACGCACGTGGAAAACGCGCGCTCTGGGCGCGTCAAGAGCACGCACGCAACATGCTCGGTGAATTGCCATGGCAGGCCAGGGAGCTCCAATCCACGAGGGGTTTGGCAGGGTGGGGCTATAGGCTACATCAGAGCTATGAGACAAGCTGATTTGGCAAAGCATGCAAGTCCAAAGTGCAAACTAAAAACCATGCCCCAAACTGGCCATGCACAGAAGGTGTTTGACAAAATGATAAGGGCATCTAGGCAACTCTTGGAGGGTCCAAAATCTCCAGATCAGGGTCTCTTTAGATGCACGTCAGGATGGTAAGGGTAGTTGGCCAAATCTAGAAACTTGCTAGTGCAAAACTTTGAGAATACCAAATCTGGTCAGAAAGAAAAGGATATGGTTTCATGGACTAAAACTACTCCAATGGGTTCACTCTATTGGACTTAGGGGTTTTGCAGGCTGGACTATAAGCATGAGGAAGAATCATGGGCAACAGAGCAAAATAAAATGTGGTTGCTGTACAAATCAACAAGTTGGACCAGAATGGAAATGAGGTTGATTCACTCAATTTTTCAAAGCACCTAACTGGGTTTTTGCATAAAGTTGAATAATATACTCCTATTAACATCCCATAATTTTGGTGGATGTTTTAAAGAAATATTTAAATAGGTTGTAGCGCAAATTTGCCCACTGGAACAGATTTGAAAATTTGGTGTAGAGCTCAAAATCTCCAATGAACAGAAGATATTTTTGCATAAAAGTGATTCAAAAACCTCACATGAAACCTCCAAATTTTGGTTGGAATTTTAAATAAATTTATCAATTGGTTGTAGTTCCAATAGGGCTTCAAACTAATGAAAATCACTTTAAGGAATAAAGCTCAGAGAGCAAAAATTTCATGCAAATAAATCCACTGATAATAGAGGTGTTTTTCTTGAGAGGGTAAAGAAGTCCAATAAAATAATTGGCAAGTTTTCACTTGGGGTAAAAACTCCATAAAAATAGAGAACAGAAAGGTTCTGAAATCAAAAGAGAATTCCAGAAAATAAAAGTTTAAGCTCCTGGCAAAATTTTCAATTAATAAAACAAGGTTAAAAAATTTGGGGTGTCACAACACTACCCCCCTTAAGAAAAATCTTGTCCTCGAGATTTTCTAAAAGTTGTTTTGGAAATAATTACTCTTACCATTCCAAAAATAACCACTTTACTTACGTATTAAAAAGCGGCTACAGGGAGAGGGCAATAAGTGGTGTAAAACTACAGTGTGGGACACTAGCGCTGCATGGAAAAAAATCTACGGTTGAGGGATTTCTCCACTGGTTACCGTAAATTTAGAATAAATTCTAAATTTCTAAAATACGCTGGTCGTACCCGAGAGCACAGTGCTCCCTCTGGCTGATAGGTGGACCCGGGGCCCACTGTCAGTCTCTTCTTATTCCTCTGGCTCTCTCTTCTTCCTCTCTCCCGCGCGCTTTCCCGCGCTTTCTCCACCGGCGACGTCTAGCGCGTAGGGTATGTAGGCCGTACTGTGGTAGTGCGCGGCGTGCTAGCTGCCAGCACAGCGTGCACTCACCTCGCGGGCCAGTGCGCTGTCGGCACTGCTCGCGGATTCGCCTCCGAACACCGGCGATCAGGCGACGAGCAGCGCTGGTGGACTTCGCCCACCGTACACCGATCTCGAGCTATAAAATGGCCGAGGTGCCCCTCTCTTCTCCTTCACACCTGGCCTTGCTTCTCCTTCATTCACCTTCATTACTGCTTACAGATGCTCGAGACGAGGCTCTAATGGCGGAGGTGGTGCCGGACTGGTACGTGATCCTAGTGTGGGGAGGGCTGGCGGCAGTGCTGGGGCTCTCCGTGCTCCTGTGCACGATGATCCTCGATGATCGTCGCGATGCTGCCGCTCGAGTGTTGGCTCTCCGCGGTGGCGGTGATCACAAGGATTAGGTGTGATGTCGGGTGCCAACTGTGGTTGGTGTGCCAGAGGTAACTTGTACCCGGATGATTATCCACTAATCTCTCCTTTGGAGAATGTGGTGCATTTAGGGAGGTGTTCGGTGAGATGCAACACGGTTACGTGTTTTTGCAAGCAGTGTATGTGTTCGAGTGGTTGTGGGTCTGCTGCCGTGGTGCTGCATGAATAAAAATTCCATGTCGTGATAAGATATACGATGCAGCAACTCAGGGAAAAGAAATCTCACTCCGGGATTTTTCGCGAGAGAAATCAGTAAATTTAAGAGTTAAACCGCAACAAAAACTACTCATATTAATAGAAACTAAATAATTTACTCGTCGCACAAACTCGGGGTACCATGCATAAGTTACAACATATAAATAAATGTTGCAATAATAATCACAGCAGTGACATCTATAATGCAAACGGTAACTGGACGGGGTCCCGAGAAAACGTCTCTGGTACTGGGACGCACTCCTCTTCTATCGGGGGAAGTGGATTGACCAGCCGATGAATGTGTCTCTCCTGGTCGGGCCTCAGTGGTCTGCCTATGGCGATCTGAGGATTTAAATCAGCGGGACTCTGGAGATAACCCATTACCCACTGGGTCAACCGTTCTTGAGCAATGACATACTGGATCAGGTTGGCCAGTACTGGGTCTCTCTCAATTCATCCACCGGGGAAAGATGTTACTTCTCCGGGTGCTGCACGGCTCGGAAAGTAATAATACCCTCTTTCACTAGCATAGGGTACCGCGAATCAAAGTCGGACAAGCACTTCGTGTGCAGCCGCTTCTGTGGCCATTTGTGGAGCTGGCAAAGATTTCCCCACGGAGGAGACTTCCGTTGGGTCTTGGTTTGAGTTTACGGGAGGGATGTGTACTACTTCCCAATATTTCGAGGTGGATGGGGTGATCCTCGATTTGAGTAGCTCGTACTGGGGTGGCTGGGTAGAACCCATGGTATTGCAGGTAAAGTCCCACAATATTTTGACAAAGCTACCCGGGGTTGCATCAGGGGTTCTCAGATAAATACTAGGGCTCAGCATGGCAAGAAATGGTTGTGAGGATGGTGCACAAGGTGAGGGGTGCTTGGCAAGGTCACGAGGTGGCCTTTTTATAAAGCATCCGGGCTGGGTTATATACCGCGGTGAGGGGCACTAGTTTGTCGGTTCTGCTCTCATGGGGTCGGGGTCAAAGCCACAGATACACATATCTCACAAAAGTGACGTGTTACTGTGGGTGTCTTCGGGGTTGGTTTTGGTAGCTGCGCCCGGAAAAATATACAGCTGCATGCTGACATATTTATGCAAGGTTACTATTTAAAACAGAGGCACAACAACAGGCTGCGTTTAACTACAAGGTCGCACGATTATAAGGTGTGGATACACTGAGACTCGACACTACTTGAGTGACTTAGTCTACCTCATTTATATCCAAGCGGGCGTGCCTTGTGGACGTTGAGGCTTCTCCACGGGTTTAACCATCGGGATTAGCTGGAGGTGGTTGAGGAACTGCAGGGTCGGTGTAGCGATGATGACCAACTCGGGGATTCTTGGCCACAATCCCGTTGGCGCGTGTTCCCAAAAGGTGACGAAGCACTTCTGGGGTCATCAAAGCACCTTGGTCGATGGCTGGGGCAAACCTCAGGGACTCGATCGGGTGTCCGAACAGCACGACTGGGTTGTCGGCGTCGGGCTCGTCCTCTCCTCTCGCCGGGGCTCGACGAACCAGCTCTCCACGAGTTGCGATCAGATCAAGGGTGATTCGATCGAACAGTGCCTCTAGTGCACCTACATAGCACACTAGGTGCAACAATGCAGGATCCGTCTCGTGATCTCCGTTGGCAACTTGGGGTGGTCTACCATACCCTTCACGTCTGGGGTAGTAGTAGAACGAGCGACAGTTAACTCTGGGCGACAAGTGCCGGAGTTGAACTATAGCCTCTCGTGCCGCTAGTTGGATGGCTTGTGGGTCAAAGGAAGTTGTCCTTCCGGTGAACCTGTAGCGGCGTTCTGGCGATAGACCCCTACCGTAGATGTGCATAGTGGCCCAGAATTGACGGCTCTCACCGCTCATGGGTCCTTGGTACACAACATATTCTGGGGGCTCTTCTAACGCATAGGCACGATGGGGTGAGGTTTGCGAGTATGGTCACAAAACCTCCAAGGTTGGTTGTTGTGGTCTCATTGGGCACGACGGGGCCAGGCATTATGGCTCGGTTTGGGGTAGAGGCTGTGATGTGCTGGGTTGAGGCTAGCGTGCCCTTTTTATAGAAAAAGGGGGCGAAGTCTTCCTTCGCACGCTTGCGAATGAGACATTATAGGCATCGGTCACTGGCGCGTGATCGACATGTTAGGTTGATAGGTTGGGCACCGACTGTCATAAGGTGTCAGGCTCACTGTGTGGCTATCTTGTACGAGAAGCTTGGCTGGGTTTAGGTTAAGGTCTGGTGGGTTGGTTTACCTAGGTTTTTCGACCTGGCTAAGATAGGATTAGCCAATGGTCAGCCTGGCTCTGATACCAAGTTTGTCAGGACCGGATTTTCGGGATAATATTTTCCAGAAAACGGCCCTTGTGCTCACCAGCCCCAGGATTACTGTTAGCTGATGAGGCACCGACTTGATACAAAAATTCTAAGAAAAAAAGTAAAAATATGTAGTACAAGACAATTTTGGCCTATGAGTACAACAAATGGTTTCTAGTGGTTGATGGCGGAAGCGGTTTGTGGATCATCAGCGTCTATTGGGCTCCATTTCCCACAGGAACAGCTGACCAGGTTAACTCCTATCTTCGCGAGGTTGGTTTCACCGTTGCTTAGGTTGCGGGCCTGTCATCGCATCGCTCCTCTCCATGCGAGAAATCTGGCCAACACAAGCCAGGGACAAGCCAGTTAGTACTTTGAATGTACTCGCAAACATTGTGAACACGGGTATAATATAATAAATGATATCATGCTCTGAAATATTCTATGGTAACAATGTCAGTCACAAAATAAAATCCATGATGCACGTAAGCAGGTTATTCACATAAAACATAAATGATGCAATTAGGGAGTAGAAATAGGATGCCTCGATCAAGGCCTCGAGCGACACCACCTACAGTGGCTTATAAAGTAAATAAACAACGTGCATGCCACGATGGAGGCGCCTTAGCGACACCACATAAAGGGCTTATATAGTAAATACATAACAAGCATGCCACAGTCGGGCGTCTTAGCGACACCACATAAAGGGCTTATATATTAGATAAATAACAAGCATGCCGCAGTCGGGCGTCTATGCGACACCACAAAAAGGGCTTATATATATTAGATAAATAACAAGCATGCCGCAGTCGGGCGTCTATGCGACACCACATAAAGGGCTTATAAATAATCACAGTGAATATCCAGGAGGTAGAACCATCCAAGGGATATTCGATAATTCAAATAATATAACGGGTTAGTCCATAACAAATAATAATCATGATCATCATAAGTCACAAGTCATGATCCCAGTTCTGGTTTAACAGTTTCTCCTCTGAAGACCGACACTAAGATCGACACTTGACCCATCCCAGACTGTAGTCCTTAACCATGGACACGACTATTCGAATAGATTTAACCTCTGCAGAGGGTGTACTCTTTACCCACGAGTAACGGATTCCTTTAGTCCATCGGGACTAATTCCGTCTACGGCCTTTTAATTGAAAACACACCTATCCGCACACACCAGCCTAACTTACCGGTGTCTTGAATCACCCACGACACCCGTTAAGAGAAACTCTACGTGGGGAGGCTACAACCTCGACTTAGCATGGGATCACAAAATTTATACCACGCGCAAACTAGGGGAGCTACCCCTTCGGCTACAACCGAAAACACCCATGCCCCCGGGCCAGGTGGCATGCCTACCGGATGCCTCCGGTATCTTCCACCATGGTCTCTCTGTACGGTGTGTGCTAGGAAAGGGGTTGACAACTTACTGAACCGTACCCTACCTATGACAGGGACAAGTGGTAGTACGAAACAAGTATGGGTGTTACCGGGACCAGACTCGATCTATGGTCGACTCAGGAGGCTTAAGTATTTCCTGCACGATTAGTATGACAATATATACTTTAACCAATAAACAGAATCACCACTCGTCATACCTCATCATGCCGTACCTGACACAACCGTCTCGACGGAGGACTAGGGACAAACCCGTGTCTACCCAAGAAAGCGGCTTTCCCGGATTCCTTCCGGTATGCATGTGAGGCATATGATGGTGACTACTATCACAAACATATCAAACTCCAACAGTATGAAATCATCGATATACACTCAGGAGTAGGAACCTATCATCATATAAAATAACGGCTACTCCGTGTCGAAACGGTGTTGTAACCGTGTCAAATAACACGCACAATATTATGCCAGGGTTCAGACTGCTTGCCTTCAAGTTGTGGGGAGGCAGGGTGTGTTCCAAAACTTTGAAAGTTATCTTCTCTCTCCGACAATCCTATTTTTGAGAATACTCAAATTAACACATAGCTTAAAAGTGCTACAAAAAAGTTGTCTGACATTTTTTCAAATAAATCTGAAAATACACTAGACAATATTTGAGAGAGGTAGGAAAAAGAATCAACTCATTTGGGGTCATATTTAAAAAGTTATAGTCACTCAAAGTTTTGGTCAAATTCTGTTTTTAAAATAAAACAGAGAAAAAGAAAAACGTTTCGAACTAACCACGTCGAAGGCGTATTCTGGTGTTTACGCATCCACTTAAAACACGTGGTGGCGGAGCTGGGTCACTGACAGTGGGCCCGCCTGGCCCACTAGTAGGGTTTGACCAGTCCACGCGCGCGCCGTCTCCTCCGACCGAATAGAGGCGGAGCTCCGGCGAGGCTCGCCGGCGAACGGAGGCATCCCTCGGGAATCTGAGCACATGGGTTTGCTCAGGTGGTCGAGGCGAACCCGTGGGTACCCGCCAAGGTCGTTGACGTGGACGGAGTCGCCGGTGATGAGCTTCCCGGCGGACGGCGGCGTCGGGTGAGATGGGGTTTTCGCCTGCGGCGAGTCCTTATCAAAATCGAGCGTGGGGACGGATTCGTGGGTGCTGCAGGATGCTGTTGGTGAAGAGAGTGGAGAGGGGGAGGCCCTGGTGGCGTTGGAATGAACGAGACAGAGGCGGCGGTCGTGGTTGCCGGAGAGGAAGAAGACGACCGTCTCCGGTCTCTTTGCTGTTACGGGAGGATCAGTGAGGGAGGTATGAGTGTGCTTGAGGACCTGGACGAGCTCGGGGGTCCCTTAAATAGGTGATCAGGGTCGGTTCCGATGGTGGCCGCGGATAAGATCGCTGGCGACCGTCATTCTGTAGCTAGGGCGACGTGGCGGCGACGTGTGCTAGAGGACGAGGCTGTGGATGATCTTGAGCTGCTCTAGGGGGCAGCTGGCTTGTGCTAGCGGTTCGGGCGGCGCCGTCCATGGCAGAGGCGGTTGTGGCCGGCCACTAGCCGTCACGTCCGACCTGACGGCGGCGCTGTAGGGCTCCAGTGGCTGTCTTGGAGGGCTCCGGTGAGTGGATGAGGCCGGGGTGTGGCTCTGCAGGTGAGCAAAGGTCAGAGGCGCGGGGCGAGTGAACGCGGCGGCTCGGGTGCACGCACGTGCAAAATGCGCGCTCTGGGCGCGCCCAGAGCACGCACGCAACATGCTCGGCGAATTGCCATGGCAGGCCAGGGAGCTGCAATCCACGAGGGGTTTGGCAGGGTGGGGCTATAGGCTACGGCAGAGCTATGAGACAAGCTGATTTGGCAAAGCATGGAAGTCCAAAGTGCAAACTAAAAACCATGCCCCAAACTGGCCATGCACAGAAGGTGTTTGACAAAATGATAAGGGCATCTAGGCAACTCTTGGAGGGTCCAAAATCTCCAGATCAGTGTCTCTTTAGATGCAGGTCGGGATGGTAAGGTTAGTTGGCCAAATCTAGAAACTTGCTAGTGCAAAACTTTGAGAAAACCAAATCTTGTCAGAAAGAAGAGGATATGGTTTCATGGACTAAAACTACTCCAATGGGTTCACTCTCTTGGACTTAGGTGTTTTGCAGGCTGGACTATAAGCATGAGAAAGAATCATGGGCAACAGAGCAAAATAAAATGTGGTTGCTGTACAAATCAACAAGTTGGACCAGAATGGAAATGAGGTTGATTCACTCAAATTTTTCGAAGAACCTAACTGGGTTTTTGAATAAAGTTGAATAATATACTCCTATTAACATCCCATAATTTTGGTGGATGTTTTAAAGAAATATTTAAATAGGTCGTAGTGCAAATTTGTCCACTGGACCAGATTTGAAAATTTGGTGTAGAGCTCAAAATCTCCAATGAACAGAAGATATTTTTGCATAAAAGTGATTCAAAAACCTCACATGACACCTCCAAATTTTTGTTTGAATTTTAAATAAATTTATCAATTGGTTGTAGTTCCAATAGGACTTCAAACTAATGAAAATCACTTCAAGGAATAAAGCTCAGAGAGCAAAAATTTCATGCAGATAAATCCACTGATAATAAAGGTGTTTTTCTTGAGAGGGTAAAGAAGTCCAATAAAATAATTGGCAAGTTTTCACTTGGGGTAAAAACTCCATAAAAATAGAGAACAGAAAGGTTCTGAAATCAAAAGAGAATTCGAGAAAATAAAAGTTTAAGCTCCTGGCAAAATTTTCAATTAATAAAACAAGGTTAAAAGTTTTGGGTGTCACAACTGCCCTCGAAACTATACCCATCACCTGGCCCTTCGCGGTCTGGGGTCTTGACATGGTTGGACCCCTTAAAGGAGGAACCCACAAGCAAAAATACCTACTGGTCATGGTGGATAAATTCACCAAATGGATAGAGGCCAAGCCTGTTAAGACGGCCGAATCCGGACCGGTGATAGACTTCATATCAGGGGTCGTACACCGTTATGGCGTCCCCCACAGCATCATCACTGATAACGGCACGAACTTTACGGCCGACGAGGTCAAACTCTGGTGCAAAAACATGGGCATCAAGCTCGACTACGCTTCAGTCTATCACCCACAAACTAACGGTCAAGTCGAGCGAGCAAATGGTCTAATCATGAGCGGCATCAAACCTAGATTAGTGCGGTCCCTCAAGGAATTTAACACGCACTGGGTAGAGGAGCTCGACTCTGTACTCTGGGGGCTGCTGACCACGCTGAATCGCACAACCGGATTCACACCATTCTTTATGGTATATGGCCCAGAGGCAGTTCTGCCCTGCGACATAATTCATGACGCACCTTGCATGCGCATGTACGAAGAAAGAGAAGCCGAACTCGATCGGTAGGACGGTTTGGACGCCTTGGAGGAGGAGCGCGACGTTGCAAAAGCCTGTTCCGCATTCTATCAACAGCAGGCTCGAAGATATCAAAGCAGAGAAGTACGGGCCAAAACTTACAATGTTGGCGAGTTAGTTCTACGCCTGCCGAACAAGAAAAAGGAAAAACTCAAGCCCAAATGGGAAGGTCCCTTCATAATTGACCAAGTCCTGACTGGTGGAGCATACCGTCTGCGTGATGCATCGGATAACCGACTCGAGCCGGACCCATGGAACGCAGCCCGTCTACGAAGATTCTACGCCTAGCGCCGGACTCTGTGTTCGTCTCCTTACTCTGTCTATTTTTTACACATTAGCTGCCTTATATTTCTCTCCTTCTCCGTCCCTTTCTCTTACAGCCTTTAAGGGCTCGTTCGCGCCTTGTTCGCACACAATTGACGCGCTACCTGGGGGCTTCTTTAACAGAAGCTTGTTTATACGGGCCCCATGCCTAGCACATGTGTCACACTTCCGCATGTACCTTTTATTCACCATTATATGCATCGATATGACTTAAGTTTTGGCCAAGCTGGGTTGCCCGACTCCTGTGCTTACCCCTACGTTCCCGATTGTTCGGCTAGGCGGTAAAGGGAGCACCTCTGCGATTGTTACTGCCGGGTCACCCGGATGTGTACCTCAGACTGGGTGAAGCTTGTGTTCTTAAGGGAATATTTAGTCGGTGAACTAAAAGATGATTTCTCACTCCTTTATTTATTCGCCCCCAGATGCTTTTCTGCTTTTTTCGCAGTCCGGACATGCACTTTAGGGCATGCCTCCCAGGGAACGGAACCCCTAACGGAACTATTCTCCCTGGAATATGTTTCTTTCTAACCATGTAATATAACATAACTAGTTGGGCACTTGTCTGTTAAAGCACTAATGACCCCTACGCCTGGTCTCCACGCATGCCCCGGTTTTTACATAACCGAGAGGGTATTCGGACACACTCCGGACTATTAGGTCCCGAGGTTGAAGCGAAAAGGTCCGCAATGAAAAACGATCTACAATCTGGCTAGAACGCATTTTACATGTCATCTTAAATTACATAGTCAATTTGACTGGGTATATTCCTCTTCAATACCATCCAATGGGCTGTCTAGTTTATAGTCCTGTTGGGAATACTTGGCGGCCAACTCTACCTGGTCGTACACTAAACTCACAGGGATCTCCTTCCCATCGGGCCCTACAGGTCCGACCTCGGCCATGTGGTTTGGGTCAGCCTTCTTGTACCGCGTCTTCACCATGGCCCAGACCTCCCTGGCGCCTTGACGGCAGGCGGATATCTTCCATAATCGGAAGCGCCGCCGCGCTCCCTTCAGCTTCTCTGCGAGCTCTCCAAGGCCTTCGGGCATGGAGACGGATGGCCATAGGGCCTGGGCGATGCCTCGCATTGCCTGCCGAACTCGTTCGTGTAGTTGTGATAGCTCGGGAAGAACGTCACCCGTAGAACCGGGCATTTCCTCCGCAGGCCGACCTATCAGCATACCTGCAGACATAACTCTGTCAATCGACTTCCTCGCCGAACTCTTTTTTGAAGTTCGTTCAAGCACTTACTAAAAATGCCGCGCCGAAGCCGCCGATTCTCCTTCACGGAGTCCGACAGCTGAGCACGAACATCCTTTAGTTCCTCGCCCAGCTGGGTGTTGGCATGTTGGAGCTTATTCTTCTCTTGCCTCACGCTCGTAAGCATGCTCTCGCCGGCCTTTAACCGGCGCAAGAGTTGTTGTTTGTCCGGATCCACTCCGGCGCCATCTGCACTGTTATTGTCAGATTTGCACACATGCCGCACTTCACAACATACTTATCTTTCGAAGCATATATTACCAGAGGGGGTCTCATTGGCCTCCCCTGCTGCGGCTAGTGCGGCCTCAAGTTGGGCTTTGCACTCTTCCAGCTCCTGGGACAGTTGGGTATTCTTTTCTGTAAGATCCTGCATAACAAATGATCCTTATATCAGTTATTCTAACTGTTTCAAGTCTCGGGGGCTACTGACATATATAACCATCAAATTTTCTAACCCGCTTGTCTTTTACATACTTCTCTGTGGCTCTGGCTAGACCATTTTGAGCGGCACAGAGGTACGCATCTCCCGTATTGAAGGCACCCAATGCCTCTTGGGAGAAACAAGTGTCACGAAGAACAGTTCGGCGACGCCTGTGGTTTATGGCACTCTCCACCTCGGAATTGGTGGCAGAGAGCCCGTCCGCATCCTCTATTGGAGGAGCGTCCGGTGTGCACCCCGTGTTCGCCTCCGCTTCCGGACCCGGCCTTGAAGCCTGGCTGGTGGAGGCGCGATTGGCAACCTCTCCGGATATAGTCCGGCGAGCGCTCTTCTTCCTGAAGAGAGCACGAGCGTTAGTACACCTTGAGGGAATAAACCCTGGGAATTAAATTGCACGACATACCGTTGCGACGGCGTCTCAATCCGGACCGAGCTTCTTTTCAGCCTGCTGGGCCTTGCTGCCCCTTGTTGGCTAGCCACCACAGGCTCGGCCCTCCGCCTCAAGGACTTCCCCTGCAAAAATGCCATTGGTATACGGTGATCAAAAATACGCATGGATGGATCATCTTAAAAGTACTGGGACTTCGGTTTCGGTTACTCGTGAGGCTGGATGTAGTTCGGGATAATCGGCCGTAATGGCCACTGTCGGTGTCAAAACCGGCGGATCTCGGGTAGGGGGTCGAGAAGTGTGCGTCCAGGCGGATGGTAACAGGAGATAAGGTACACGATGTTTTTACCCAGGTTCGGGCCCTCTCAATGGAGGTAAAACCCTACTCCTGCTTGACTAATATTGATGATATGGGTAGTACAAGAGTAGATCTACCACGAGATCAGAGAGGCTAAACCCTAGAAGCTAGCCTATGGTATGATTGTTGTTCGTCCTACGGACTAAAACCCTCTAGTTTATATAAACACGGGAGAGGGATAGGGTTACACAGAGTCGGTTACAATGGGAGCAGATCTACACATCCGTATCACCAAGCTTGCCTTCCACGCCAAGGAAAGTCCCATCCGGACACGGGACGAAGTCTTCAATCTTGTATCTTCATAGTCCAGGAGTCCGGCCAAAGGTTATAGTCCGCTATCCGGACACCCCTAATCCAGACTCCTCAAGAGCCCCTGAACTAGGCTTCAATGACGCATTTAGTCCGCGATAGATTGTCTTCAGCATTGCAAGGCAGGTTCCTCCTCCGAATACTTCATAAAAGATTTTGAACACAAGGATAGTGTCCGGCTCTGCAAAATAAGTTCCACATACCACCGTAGAGAGAATAATATTTGTACAAATCTAATCTGCTGACGTATTCCGCAGCGTGACATCATGCCACGGCCAAGCCTTTATTCGAATCGTTTTACTGTCCCACCTCAGCGTGTTTGGTGAGGTGGTTTTCTTGGCACGTCTTGTCGAAGCAGAGATCGTGTCCCCTTATTCCGGGATTCTCATTAATACGGGCATGGGTAACCCAACCGTGCCTGTTGGTATGTCTCCTCAATCGAAGGCGAGTCCCAAACGGTCACGGGGAGGGCTCTTGGTATTCAACCTCTTTATAAAGAGACCAAGGCTCAACTCCTTTCTTTCAATCTCAATCAAATCCGCCTCTCACCTTGAGTTCCAACACCCAAAGCTTCAGATTCAGGCGCTTCGGACCTCCGATGTTGTCCGGCTCCGACCTTCAAGGCCGGAGGATGCCTTCCTCCGTTATGGAAGAAGACGTGCTAAAGCTAAGAGATGCCAGGTATCTAACTGGCGAAATATCGCATAGGCTGCCCGCTCAAGGGCAGGTTATTCCCACTCCCAAGCTTAGTGAGAGCGTGGTGTTCGCGTCTCACTTCCTTCGGGGGCTAGGCTTCCCGATTGACCCCTTCGTGAGGGGGCTCATGTTTTATTACGGGCTGGAATTTCATGACTTAGCTCCGGAGTCCATCCTCCATATCTCATCGTTCATTGTCGTGTGTGAGGCCTTCCTCCATATTTCTCCTCACTTCAGATTGTGGCTTCAGACCTTCAAGGTAGAGCCGAAGATGATCGAGGGGCAGCACACAGAGTGCAGAGGTCTTGTTATAAGCAAGATTGTCGACGCCCCATGGCCCGAGGGCTCTTATATCACAGCTCCCAGGGGCACCAAAAG
Organism: Aegilops longissima; assembly: GCA_021605205.1. NCBI lineage: Eukaryota > Viridiplantae > Streptophyta > Magnoliopsida > Poales > Poaceae > Aegilops > Aegilops longissima. The sequence goes on along the minus strand of CM038681.1, from coordinate 617,492,026 downwards.
GGTGGCGACACCTGCCTTTCGCTCGGGTCCCCCACCACAACTAGCATCATGGGTCAATAAAGGGCTTAACTGGGGGCCGTCCAAGCACGTGCCCTTGTTGCAGGGCCGCGTTCGAGATCTCCTAGAAAGAGATATCAATCTGGCCATAGTGACGCAGGTTATGTTGATCCGCCTCACCCTGCCCTGCAAACGTCGCCCCCTCCGACTGTTGGAGTTTAATCCGGAAGAACCACGAGCCCTCCAACATTTTGTGGGCGCGACACCCATGGAGATGTAAAAATTGTTCTTTGGATCACAAGCAATGTGTCTGGACTCGTTCGAGGACGCAGGTCTGAGCTGCAATCGCCCGGATAATCAAGTAAGTAGCTCTGAACCCGGACACACTATCCGTATATTTATCATCAAATTGCCCTTAAAAGAGATGTCCCTTAAACAGGTGTGGATAGCGAAAGCAAAGCTAATCAGGTGTCCGGCCCCCCTCCCCGAGACTACGCCGGATCCCGTGTTAACCAGGATGTTGGAGGTTGCGCCTTTGGAAGAAGGCGAAGAGGGGAGCAAGGATGCTACCGCCTCCCCCGAAGGAGGCTGTCAGGAAAGGAGGAATCGAGAATTCCTCCAACCAAGGGAAGAAGAGGACCGCCTCTGAAGACCCGGAGACCATGGTCTCAAAGCGGGGAAAGAAATCTTCGTCAGAGGGTCCGGCGCCGGGGGGTGCCCTGGTTGCATTCCGCCCCCAAGGGGATCAGCTCTCCACCGAGCAGTAAGTACAGAGGGGGGCTTTAAAATGAGAGACATCCCTGTTCTATTTCTGAGGAAGATAGCCGAAATTTTACCTTGTAGTTCGGATCACAGCCCTTCTCAGCAGAGCTCATCTTCAGGGGATCTTCGTCCGGAGATGATGGAGAGCGGAACGCCTCCCCCTGCCGTACCCCCTTGCGAGGCGGGCGACCCTGAGGTGTCGTCACGGAGTGTTTCTCCGAATCCGGCAGGGACGGAGGGCAGTCGTATGCCCCCCCTAAGGCCCTCCGTGTCCGGCCTTCGAAGAAGGCCATCGGACGAGTCCGGCACCGTCCGATGCACGATCGGAGGAGCTTAAGGATCTGCTCGGGCGAGCGTATATCTCAGAAGAACACCATGCGTTGATGGATACGGTGATTGGAAGGATTTCATCCACGGAGAGCGGGTTGTACGAGGCCGTCAGGAGTTTACTGATAGGTTTTGAGGTACGCGAAATGACGTACCATTTGAAAGATCTGCATACATAAGATGCGCCATGTATAGATAGTAGCCCTTGAGACTCTGTGCATTGTGAAAAATGACGGCGCGCCGAGGATCATAATCCCAAGTATAATATGTCGCCTTTCCTATGTAGGCGACGAAGTGTTCGGTGGCTAGCCAGACTGGTGAATTTGCCGAGCTAAAGCGGCAACTTGACTTGGCAGATGGCGACATCGCGCTTGTCAACAAGCGGCTGGACGAGGCACAAGGTATGTAATGTCTCCGAAGACACCTGGTAAGAGGTGCTTGAGACCCGTACGTTACAACATGTGTGCTTGATGCAGATGGTGCCGCTGCCATGGAGAACCTTTGGGCGGAACTTGCCCGAGCCAAGGAGCAGGCCAGGAAAAGCGATGCGGCTGCCTTAAAGGCGGCTGAAGAGCTGAAAGCCGAAGAGGCTGCTCACTGCCAAAGCAAGAAGGAAATGGCCGAGATGGCTGTAAAGTTGAAGAATGCTGCCGACCGCTGCAAGCTTCTTGAAAAACAAGATTGGGTGGCACAGAAGGACCTAGAGAAGGTCACTACCGAGGCCAAGGATACTCGCTCTGCGATGAGAGCTATGAAGTAGGAGCTACGTCAGGCCGGAGATATCACGGCTAGAAAGCCTTATATGCTGCGGATGAAGTTCTGGGATCCTAAATATGCTCCGTTGGACCAGAAGTGGAGTGCGGTGAACACTTATCTTGACCTGGCGGCGAGTGCCGCGGACGCGGCCGAAAACTTCCGTGATCAAAATGACCACGAAGTGGAAAAGCTTTTTTGGTCGCAGTTCCACAATCGAGAGCGCCCACTTTCAACATCCGATCGTTTGGCCGCATGGGTGGAGCTGAATAGGCTATCCGGACTCGCCATGAAGCATGTCGTGAGTCATCTGTGGCTGAAATGGCCCGAGCCGAAGAGTTATTTTTGCTTCGTGCAACAGTTCCTCGGTGCGGTGCCGCATATTAATGCAATGAAGAGGTCAGCATGCATAGAGGGTGCGCAGATGGCTCTTGCCCGTGTCAAGACATACTGGGCGGAGATGAAAGCCGCTGCTGTTGCATCCCAAGATTCGGACAAGAGCCGAGTACCTGCCGAGCACTATTTTCAGGAAGTTCTGCAGGGCGCTCGTTTAATAGAGACACAGTGCTCGAAGGATGTTATGTTTGAATAATATGTATTATTGTAAAACAATGTTTCGATGGAATATAAAAGCTTTTTATACTTGTGCCTTCAAGAATTAGAGTACCTCCTGTGTGGCCGTTAATGTATATGTGTATATAACCTGAAAGATGGCAGTCTTTGGCTTCAGCCCCCACGCATATAATGCGGGGGTGTTTGCAGAAGGCGCATTTTCACACTTGATCTTCCTATTAAGGAGGTGGTAGTGCAGCGAACGAGGCAACCGGATTATAATGCTTTATCACTTTCACTTAGCCATAGGAGTTTAATTCGGTGCGCGTGTGTGCCTGGCCGGGAAATGGCCCTTCGTTAATGCAGAGGAATCGTAAAGATTCTGGCGGGTCATCGAGTGGTTGACCAGTCTCACGCTATATCATGACAATCGAGCCGGCTTTCATCGAGGTGCTCGCCTGGCCGAACCGGGGCACAATCGCAGTAGTTCTCCTGGTGCCGCCTTAGCCGAGAGAGCGGAACGTAAGGCAGCAAATCACAGGAGCCGGGCAAACCCAACATTTGACCAAAGACATGATTCGGAGTTGATGCATATAAGGCCAAACTCGCGACGCCGAACACTCCCTAAGGTATTCGGTCTTTAAGAAAACGGGCTGAACAACGCCCTTGGTAAGAAACCCCTGGTGTCCAGGTACGCGCAAATTTCTGACGTGGCCACATGCCAAGACGCCAGCCTCCTCCTTGGTTATAACAAGAAACTGGGGGATGTGTATCAACAAGAGACAGTAAAAAAGGTTTACGCAGGGTCTTTATCTAAAAAGAATCATTGGAACGGGTCCCTACTGCACGTCTGCGCCTGTGTCTCCGCTGTGCCGTATCGTGGATGGGTGTAGCACGGTGTTCATCTGTAAAAGAGAAGAACTTAGTTGAAAAAGATCGTGCGAAAATCTATGCTATATTAAATAATCAAAGTATAATTCAGAGAATGTGTAGAATTGAGCTTTATTGTCTCCTGTTGTAAACGCGCGGAGCCCCTTGTACGGGCGTATGCGGTTAGTAAGCCTCTTACACCGGACTCGTCTAGCCATGTCCGGGGTCTGAACGACCTGTTTAGGTGCTTTAATTGGTGAAGATGGTTTAGTGTGTGGCTGTCAAAGTAGCCGCACACTCTCCCGCGCTCGAGGAACACTCGATATTTCCCTTTAATGAGATGATGCCTCGCGGACCGAGCATTTTAAGCGTAAGGGATGCATAATGCGGTATTGCGTTAAAGCGGGCGAAAGCTTCGCGTCCCAGTAGTGCTTGATAGCTACTTGTAAATGGGGCGATGTGGAAGGTTAGCTTTCCGCGGCGGAAGTTGTCGGGGGAGCCGAACATAACTTCTAGCAGGAGAGAACCCGTACAATGGGTATCTGGGTCTGGCGTTACCCCTTGAAAGGAAGTGTTGCCATGGCGAATTTTTGTTGGGTTTATCCGCATTTTGCGGATTGTGTCCTGGTATAGTAGGTTTAGACCACTGCCGCCGTCCATTAGGACTTGTGTAAAGTGGAGTCCGTCAATTATCGGATCTAATATCAGGGCAGTCCAGCCTGCGTTCCGGATACTTCTAGAGTAATCCTGATGGTCGAAGGTGTTTCGTTTTAACAACCAGTGGCGGGACTCCTCTGGGACAGACCGTATGGCGCGTATCTCTATAGGCGCCACTCTGTTTTTCCCTTTTGTCACGTGAAGTGAGTTTACTGTTTTGAATTCTTGTGGGAACTTCTTTTGTTCTCCGGTGCTCTGCTTGGGGGTTCGTCATCGTCCTCGCTTTGTATGTCGAGCCCCTTGTGTTCGGCGTTGAGTTTGCCAGATTGCTTGACGACCCAACAATCTCTGTGGGTATGGTTTGCAGGCTTCCCGAGAGCACTGTGGATTTGGCATATTTTGTCCCAGATTTTGTTTAGGTTAGATAGCTTGTCCCTGTTATCCTTGAGGGGCAGCTTTTTCTGATACTGAAGAGAGCTTTTGAATCCGGTGTTGACTGTCGTGCTCTTCGGGAGGTTTACCTTGGTCCTGCGCTGGTCCTTGCTGCGTCGCGGTTTCCCGTTTCCATCCCTAACTTCGGATGTACTTGGATCGCTGGTACTGCTTCTTGCCAACAAGCTATCCTCTCTTGCGCAAAAGCGGGTCATGAGGCTTGTTAATGCGGCCATTGTTCTTGGCTTTTCTTGGCCGAGGTGTCTGGCGAGCCATTCATCTCGAACGCTATGTTTGAAAGCTGCTAAGGCTTCGGTGTCCGGACAGTCGACTATCTGGTTCTTTTTAGTAAGAAATCTATTCCAGAGTTTCCGGGCTGACTCTCCGGGTTGTTGAGTTATATGACTTAGGTTTTCTGCATCCGGGGGTCGGACATAGGTCCCTTGAAAATTTGCCCGAAAAGCATCCTCGAGCTCTTCCCAACTTCCGATGGTGTTTTCAGGAAGGCTTTTAAGCCAATGCCGGGCTGGCCCTTTGAGCTTGAGGGGTAAGTATTTTATGGCATGGAGGTCATCTCCTCTAGCCGTGTGTATGTGGAGGATATAATCCTCAATCCAGACTCCAGGGTCTGTTGTTCCGTCGTATGCCTCTATGTTTACAGGCTTGAATCCCGCTGGAAATTCATGGTCTAGCACCTCATCGGTGAAACATAGGGGGTGTGCGGCACCCTATCTTTGGGTGTGCCGTGATGTTCGGATACTTGTTGCGTTGCATTGCTTACTAGAGCTTGCTTTGTTGGCCTATACATAGACCTGGCTGGGCCTTCTTTTTGATGCGAATCTTTGTTCGGATCACGTGCCGGTTTGTGTGCGGCGCCATTTGCCGCTCTATGTTGGTCATGGGGTCGTTTATCCGACCTGGTGGCTTTCTTATTTTTTGATTGCGGGGGCTCTAAGGCCTCTTCATCAAATTCCGGCAGTAATTTTTGCTTCGGATAGCTCTTTGTGTGGCGACTGTCGCCGTATTTGTCTGCGGTGCTGAGTACTTTGCCCCATCTAATTCTGAGTGCATCTTCTGCTGTTTTGAGCTTCCACTTCTGCTTTTTCAGGCTACGCGCAGTGGCGACGAGCCTTTTGTTGAGGTTCTTATGCTCCAGCAACTTGTCCGGCGTGAGGTCGTCCGGACTATTATCTTCGCCGGAGACGGGTTGTTTGGTTTGTTTACCCAAGTCGCCCTGTTCGGACGGTTTCTCGATGGCATGTTCGTCGTCCGCAGGTTCGCCCTGCTCTATGGCTGGGTCTGTAGGGCTGCTGTCTCGGTCGAGGTGGGGTTTGGGGCGGCGCTTACGCCGCCGCTTTGACTGCTTTTCGAGGGAACGATCCCTTTGTTCCTCGTCGTCGTTTCTTTTAGGTGTGTCCACCATGTATACATCGTGAGATGAGGTGGTTGTCCAGTGCCCTATAGGCGCTGGTTCCTGATCGTCTCCTACATCGTCGTCCATACCGTCGATATCTTCGAAGTCGAAGTCAGCAAGTCGGTTAAATCATCGACAGTGGCTACGAAGTGGGTGGAGGGTGGCCTTTGAATTTCTTCATCATCCGCATCCCATCCTTGCTGACCATAGTCCGGCCAGCGCTCTCCTGATAAAGAGAGAGACTTTAGTGAATTCAGAATATCGCCGAAGGGCGAGTGCTGAAAGATGTCCGCGGCGGCGAACTCCATGATCGGCTCCCAATCGGTTTCGATCGGCAGGGGCGCGGACGGTTCAGAGTCCGGAAAAGAGTCCGGTACCTTGGAGTCACGAGCTTCGCAAAAGACAAGCCTGGTATTCGGCTCGATCGCCGTAGAGATTGCAGCCCCTGAGGCGGTGTCCAACCACCCGTCCTCGATTGGCGCAGTCGGCTCCGAGCTAAGGGTCGGAACGGACACTATGGCGGCCTCCTGGGCACTGTTCGGCGGCAGAGGTAGATCATGCCCATCGAGACAGTGCGGCCCGCTCGGCTATGGCTCGAACCCGTCGAAGATCAAGTCTTCGCGGACGTCAGTCGTGTAGTTCAAACTTCCAAATCTGACCTGATGGCCAGGGGCGTAGCTTTCAATCTGCTCCAGATGGCCAAGCGAATTGGCCCGTAGTGCAAAGCCGCCGAATATGAAGATCTGTCCGGGGAGAAAAGTCTCACCCTGGACCGCATCGTTGTTGATGATCGGAGGAGCCATCGGGCCTAAAGGTGACGACACAGAGGAACTCTCAATGAAAGCACCAATGTCGGTGTCAAAACCGGGGGATCTCGGGTAGGGGGTCCCGAACTGTGCGTCTAGGCGGATGGTAACAGGAGAAAGGGGACATTATGTTTTTACCCAGGTTCGGGCCCTCTCGATGGAGGTAAAACCCTACTCCTGCTTGATTAATATTGATGATATGGGTAGTACGAGAGTAGATCTACCACGAGATCAGAGAGGCTAAACCATAGAAGCTAGCCTATGGTATGATTGTTGTTCGTCCTACGGACTAAAACCCTCCGGTTTATATAGACACCGGAGAGGGCTACAGTTACACAGAGTCGGTTACAATGGGAGGAGATCTACACATCCGTATTGCCAAGCTTGCCTTCCACGCCAAGGAAAGTCCCATCCGGACACGGGACGAAGTCTTCAATCTTGTATCTTCATAGTCCAGGAGTCCGGCCAAAGGTTATAGTCCGGCCATCCGGACACCCCCTAATCCGGGACTCCCTCAGCCACTAAGGTGTTGTCCTTGCTCAATTGATGAAACACCCCATCGATCAGCTCCACAGACAAGTCCGGGTCCTCTTGGGAGTCCGGGTCGAAGGACCGTTCCAGGTCCTCGGGTTGTGGAGGAGGTCTGTTTATCTCCTTTACAGCCTGGCGTAGCTCCTGCGTTGAAATTGCTTGAATGAATACTTAACTATGGGAATATGAAACTGATGGGCAAGTTAAAGTGTCCGCTTACCCAGCTTGGAGGATTGTATGTAGAAAATCCGCCCCGTGGGTTGACGCGGAGGAATTCCTCCTCTTCTCCCTTGTACAAAGTGTCACATCCCTAGTTCTGGTATGACCTAGACTAGCTAGTCATGTGTGCATCATGTTTAAATTCCATTTAAATTTGAATTGGGGATTTGTGAAACCCTCAGAATCATTTCTGGAAATGACACAAATAAAAATTGCTCCAAAAGGGTCCAAGAAAATGCTCATGTTGCTCTCTGAAAATATTCGACAGAGATAAAAATCAAACCAATATTTTTAGCAGCTCATAAGTATTTATTTTGGGCATTTGGAATTAATCCAATAATTAATTGTTTTGGATATATACTTTTTTATATATAATATATGTCCAAAAATTATGCCAGTTATAGAGGAGCTCTGGAATAATGCCACTAGCCCCTACAAAAATTGGCATAAGAAAATAAAATGGTTTAGTATTTTTATTAAACCAAACAAATGTCAGAAAAATAGAAAAGAAAAATAAAAGGGAGAAGAGACTTACCTGGCGCTTACCTCCCTGCGTAGCCCATTCCTGTGTGGCCTGGCCGGCCCAGTTGGCCAGCCCAGCCCACTGGCCACCGCACTGTCCTCCACCTCGCGCTAGTAGGCGAGGCGTGTGCCCGGCGCGCGCGCGCTCCGCGTGCCACGGCACCTGCCTGCCTGTCCTCCTCCTCGTCGCCTGGATTCCCCGCGCGATACCACGCGCCGCCCCGCACCTCTCTCCCTCTCTCCAGTGGCCTCCCCTCCTCTCTCTCGCCCTCCCCCGCGAACGCCCGAGCGCTGCCATCGCCGCCGTTCACCGTAGCCGCAGCCACCGCCTTCCCCTCGCCCTCTCTCTGTGTCTGCAAGCTCCGCCGCAACATACTCTACATCCTCGACGAGCCAAGCAACCGGGGAGGCCCCATGGAGCCGTTACCACTGTCTTCTTCACCTCCGGTAGCCCGAGATCACCGGCTCCGTTCCGGCTGCACCAAGCCTTCCCCGAGCTCGCCGACCCAGCCGTTGGATTCGCTGTGAGCCTCGCCGTCGATTCCCCCTTCTCCCCTGCCTCCCCGCGCTCTGTAGCCTTGAGCCCGCTTGAGCCAAGCTCCGGCCGCCGTCGTGAGCCTCGCTCCGGCGAGCTCCGGCCTCCCCAGCTCCTCCCGTCTGCTCCCCTGGATGCGGATGAGCCCGGGCTACGCCCCGGTGCCCTTAACCGCCGCCCCCGTGGCCTGTAATGCGGACGCCGCCGCGTCCAGAGGTCACCGCCGACGACCCTAGCCGGCGTGATGTGATGGCCCGGCCTGCCAGGTGATTAGCTTAAGGCTAATCACCGTTTAACTAATCCCTGACGCTGACAGTGGGCCCAGGCGCCCTAATCCTTTAATTAGATTAGTATATAACCCCCCTGTTAACTTACCGGTCACTGACGTGTGGACCCCACACGTCAGGTTTGAGCTGGTCAGCTCCGTTGACCTGCTGACGCAGGCATGACGCAGTGCTGACCTCAAGCTGACGCAATAAAGATTTCTGGAATTATTATAATTCAAAAAATTCCAGAAATTAGTATAAACTTCTAAAATTCATAGAAATTCAACCGTAACTCCAAATCAAACAAATTATATATGAAAACATATCAGAAAAATGCAACCTATCCATCTGTATCATTTTCATGCATGTTAGAACAACTTATAGCTGTTGTTTAGCACAAATCATATAAATGGCATTTTAATATCCACATATGAAGTTTGAATTTAAACCTAGGGTTCAAACCAACTCCATTTAACATGTTGCTAGTTGCATTAGCTCAAAACACAGCATATTTCATGTTATGATCATGCATCATATTGTTGAATTGCATTGATTTTGTTCTTCCTTGTTTGCCGGTATTTGTCCCCTCTCAGTAGACGAGGTTCTGATGATGAGTTCGATGACACCGATGAAGAGCTATATTAGCTTCAGAAGTGCCAGGCAAGCAAAACCCCCTTGTTCATTCCGAAACAATCCCACTCTCTCGCTCCTGCTCTCTTTTACTGCATTAGGACAACAACGAATCATCTGTTACTTGATGCGGTAGTTGAACCCCTTATCCTCTGCATGACCTGTCATTGCCACAGTAAATAGATGAAACCCACTAGCATGAGTAGGAGTTGTTTGATCCCTGTTGTGCCTACTCATTCATGCTTGTTTGTCATGCCTGCTACTGCTTAGAGTTGAGTCAGGTCTGATTCATCGGGGATGAATCGGAGGTGTGTGAACATGTCCTACTGTTGAGAGCTAAGTGTGTGAACACGATTTGGTAAAGGTAGCGGTGAGAGGGCATGTAGGAGTACATGGTGCGTTGTCTCATTGCAGCCGTCCTCAAGAACTGAGTTCTGTGTTTGTGATCCATGAAACAGTTACTACCACACATTGGGTTCAGGTAACTCGACCCCTCTCGGCTTATTAATCACCTCGATCTCTGTCCAGGAGTTGCAACTAGTTTCTGGTGTTTATAGGATATGTGTTGAGGGCCGTGCGTTGCGCTGACCCTAGGGGTGGGCTATGTTGCAGTAGATACACCGTGGCCGGTGTACCGAGCGCCCGTTCGGTGTCTCGGGAACCCTGCACACATCGTTTGGGGCCGTGAGCGACACCCGGCCGGATCTCTTTGCGGATGGAACCCGAATAGGCGATAAACCTGGACTAGAGACTTGTGTGGTTAGTCAGGTCGTGGCTGACTCCCTCGCCAGGCTTCCGCTTAAAGGTTGCCGAGATACACGACGTGTACATGGTGGTAAGTGGCGAGAGCGTGTGTGAACAAGTACTCCCCTGCAGGGTTAATATGATCTATTCGAATAGCCGTGTCCGTGGAAAAGGACCTCTGGGTTGCCTGTACAGTTCATAGACAAGTGAAAGTGGATACTCTAAAATGCGCAAGATAAGCGTGAGTGCTATGGATGGCGTTCTCGTAGGAAGACGGGATCGGATCCATAGTGGTGTATTGATTGGTGAATATGTGGACTCGTGTGCGCCACCTCAAAAGAGTTACTTGTAGTCGTAGTTCAGGATAGCCACCGAGTCAAAGCTGGCTTGCTGCAGTTAAACTCCACCACCCCTTTGTTGATAATGATGCATATGTAGTTAGTTCTGATGTAAGTCTGGCTGAGTACATTTGTACTCATGTTTGCCTATTTTATGTTTTTGCAGAGAGACTTCAGCCTCGCTAGTAGTACCGCATGGACTTCGACATTTAGCTTGTTACCTCAGCTACGATCTTGTGCCCTCGGCAAGATCTGGTAGATAGTCAGGCTTCTAAGCTTTTTTTCATTTGTACATGTCTGTACTCAGACATGTTAAGCTTCCGCTTGTGCTTAGACTTGTATGCTCTGAGTGTTTGGTCATGAGACCCATGTTTGTAATATCTCGCTCCTCGGAGCCTAATGAATAAATACTTGAGTCGTAGAGTTATGTTGTGATGCCATGTTGTATTTACACATATCGAGCATATTGTGTGTATGTTTGAAATGATTGGTATGTGTGGGATCCGACAATCTAGTTGTTTATCCTTGGCAGCCTCTCTTATGGGGAAATGTAGTCTAGTGCTTCCTTGAGCCATAGTAGTCCGCTTCTGCCCGTTCACCGGTGTCCTGCTAGCCCAAAGATTATCGCTCGGGACACTGACCGGCGGCATGTGTTTCACTTCGTTCGTGGTTCTGCATCCCTTGGAAATGTCACGCGTGACATCCGAGTCTTGCCTAGCTCTGCTGCAGCCCGGGTTCCCGGAGTCCTGTTAGCCCAGTGCTACAGCCCGGATTCATACGCTGCTGACCGACATGCTCGAAGTTGATTCATGTATGCCTGTCCCCATGGGTTAGTGCCGCTTTGGGTTGACGACTAGCCATGTCGGCCCGGGTTCTCTGTCATATGGATGCTAGCGACCCTATAATATACGTGAGCCAAAAGGTGCAAATGGTCCCGGGCCATGGTAAGGCGACACCCGTGGGAATACCGTGTGTGAGGCCGCAAAGTAGTATGAGGTGTTACCGGGTAGATCGATGTGACTTGGAATTGGGGTCCTGACAGCTTTGGTATCAGAGCCTGACTGCCTGTAGGATTACCAAGCCAAACTAGTCAAAGTTGTGTCTAGAAATGCTTTAGTTATGTAAGGGAATTGATTGTAGAAGGGAACATAAGGCTCTTTTTACTCCTTATACCTCATGGCCTTCTGATCTGAGTCAACCTCTTCTCTTCTACGGGGTTTAAGAACTAGGATTCTCATCTATCTATCAGGATGACGTGTTACTAATCCATAGTCCTTTAAGATTGTTGGTTTTAAGCCCAGTTCAGTTTCTTCTATCTCCGTGCGTTCATAGTTGGTCTCGGAACCTTGATTTTGTGCTTCTGAGTGGTTATGCCACCATTTTTGCAGGATGTCTCAAATCATTTTGAGCATTTACAGCCGTTATGCTATCTGAGTCATCCCAGGTCTCCAAATAGTCTGATGCATTTGCAAATCCCTTCTTTCTGTTCCCGATGTTCCTTTGAGCCTGGTTAATCACACTAATTGCGGAGTCGAGGTATTCTATTGCCTCGACATATATGTTGGAGTTACTATTATGACCCTAGGTGTTTTAGGGAGTCACCTAGTAATATAGCCATGCTTTATATTCCTAGTGTGATAATTCTGGCCACCATTCTCGAAAGCATCCCGTGATGCCATTTAGTTAGTAGGAATTTTACTCCTGGGTTCTTGACCCAAGATTCACTCTACTTACCTTGTGTTGATAGTGTTGCTCGTTCCTTTAGGTTATTAGTAACTTTGCGGTAGTTCTCAAGGTCCGTGGTATTTCCTTCTTCCAATTACCACGAACCATTCTTGGCAGGAGTTCTTTTAAACCAAAAGATCACAACCAGAGTGCTCTTGATGAGTCCTCCATTCCATATGGTGAATCTGCCAGTTCTACCCTTTTCGCATGGGTTATCCGGAAGAAATGTTGAACTTTGCTCGACATACTAATCCATGCCTCCACAACTCGAAAAGTTATATGTTCCTTTGAGTTGTCCCTCTTCATTTGTATTCCGACCTTCGTCTATCAATTGATAGTCAGGAGTAATTGTGCATTCGTGTTCATCGATGCCTATTATTCTTGTGGTCTGTCAAGCCATTCTATTCTGGAATGACTAGGAGAAACAAACTCCAGTACCTCATCCATATCCAGGATTGGGTCAAAGTAGTTGTATTCCGCAGGTCAAAATGTAATTCAGTTTTGATTCTGTTCCACCCTGGAGTATTGCCATCTTATGTCAACAATGTCATGGGAATTGCACAACTTCTTATGAATTCTTGATGTAGTGATACTTCTCGCTATCATTATTCATTCTTGGGTTCCGTGTTGTTGTAACCGGAATGCCGACAAGTGAACTGTGATGTGTGAAATCGATACTCCTAGCAACCTTGTTGCTTGGTAGTTAATGGACAATAATCTCATTCTTAGCGTGTTGGTTATTAAATCATCATCATAAGATTGATCGTGCTACCTAGTCCTTATTCTGGTGCACTCCTCGATCAATGAGTTAGGATTATATCAATTCCTTGCTCTTTGATCATATCATCTTGTCCTGAAAACAAGATTGTTCTCGAGCTTAGTAATATATCGGTGGTTCGTGATATTCTGAATATCTTCTCGGAAGTATCACCAGGTTGTCACCTGACCGCTATGTTGAGTTCGTGATCAACTTGGTTTTATTGTAAACCACCCTTTCTCCAAGAATCTGTGTTGGATACCCTGAGCTAGTTGGTTAAGCTATACAACAACTTGGAGAGTTGGAAGATAAAAGCTTACCTGACTTAGTTCATCTCCAAGGGATATCCTGGTGTGTGTGTGTGTTGAAGAAAGATGATATCTTCATCGATTGGTCCCTGTGACCAGTTGTTGGATCTATTTCCTTGTCAAAACCTTGATTTGAGTGTGGGCTATCGTCAAATCAAGTTAGAACCAACGATATTCGTAATGTTGTCTTACTCGTGGTTGATCCCTCGAGCATACACCACTACATCTTTTGGCCTGACCAATGCTATCACCGTGTTCACATGATGACAGAAGTCCAGTGATATGGAAATTCCGATGAGTTGTTCTTGAGCCCATTAGCAACATCTTGTCTCCTCCATGATTCATGTTGAACATTGAGCTAGTGTTGGAAATTTTTGAAAGCATTTCTTGATGCTAGACCATGAAGCGTATGTTCGGATGAAAGAAGTGCCTTCCTCTAATTCATGTGCATTTGATGCAAGTTGCCGCCGTGAATTCGAGAAAGTTTGTTTTGCTTCCTTTGGTACCATCCCAAGTCAGTCATGCATGTGCGAAGTATGCTATGGTTTGACAGGCTCGCAACCTTCATTCTATATGTATCCCTAGCACACCAAGCCACTGATTGACTTGTTCAAGAAAACAGAGATTTTTCTAAGGTTAATCCTTTGGACTTCCACGCGCGGAGACTTTGATATCCTTGTCGATGGTTCCCCACTTGAACTTGGTAGTGTTTAATATAAGACTACTACGTGGCCATCCTTGTCTGGGACAGCGTGTTCACATGTTGTAGCAGAACTGCCCATGTTTTGGAGCTTACTACCATAGACCATCTCCCGAGAATCTCGCGACATCATCATGTCGATTTGTGTTGCAACCTTTCCTTTTCAGACATGCTATCTGAAATGTCCTGTTACCAACCAGGTCTGAATCTCAGGCAGATATGATGGTTGAAACATTCCCAGCATTTGCATCATGTTCCCAGCTTGCACCCCAGCAATTGTTGCCCACCAAATCAACCCTGTCGTTTGTTCCTCCATCCCTCTCGATGTGTTTTGTGTCTCAACTCGAGATGTTTCGACATCTCATTCCGCGAGTTGATATTGTATAGCTCAATCTTTGAGAAGATCAATCCTAGTAGAGTTTCTTTCTGTCATCATCGCGGGGATGAAGATTCAAAGCGAGGATGTCAAGAGCAACGTATGCAACGAAGCAACAACATTATGAGGTGCAACCTGGATCGTGAAGATTATGTTAGCTTTTGTTTCTCCTTCACCTTACCCTACGCTTGAATCTCGGGGCGAGATTCTTGTTTAGTGGGGGCGAGTTGTCACATCCCTAGTTCTGGTATGACCTAGACTAGCTAGTCATGTGTGCATCATGTTTAAATTCCATTTAAATTTGAATTGGGGATTTGTGAAACCCTCGGAATCATTTCTGGAAATGACCCAAATAAAAATTGCTCCAAAAGGGTCCAAGAAAATGCTCATGTTGCTCTCTGAAAATATTGGACAGAGATAAAAATCAAACCAATATTTTTAGTAGCTCATAAGTATTTATTTTGGGCATTTGGAATTAATCCAATAATTAATTGCTTTGGATATATACTTTTATATATATATATAATATGTCCAAAAATTATGTCAGTTATTGAGGAGCTCTGGAATAATGCCACTAGCCCCTACAAAAATTGGCATAAGAAAATAAAATGGTTTAGTATTTTTATTAAACCAAACAAATGTAAGAAAAATAGAAAAGAAAAATAAAAGGGAGAAGAGACTTACCTGGCGCTTACCTCCCTGCGCAGCCCGTTCCTGTGCGACCTGGCCGGCCCAGTTGGCCAGCCCAGCCCACTGGCCACCGCACTATCCTCCACCTCGCGCCAGTAGGCGAGGCGTGTGGCCGCTGCCTTGCGCAGCCGCCGCCACAAAGACTTGCTCGCTGTCCTCCTCCTCGTCGCCTGGACGCCCCACACGACGCCACGTGCTGCCCCGCACTCTCTCCTCTCTCGATGGACTTCCTCCTCTCTCGCCTCCCCTTGAACGCCGAAGCGCCGCCGCCGCCGCTGCTCACCGTAGCCGCAGCACCGCTTCCCTCGCCCTCTCTCCGTGTCGCAAGCTCCGCCGACATACTCTACATCTCGACTAGGCAAGCAATCGGGACGCCCGTGGAGCCGCTATCGCCGTCTTCTTCACCTCCGTCGCCCGAGATCGCTGGCGCTGCTCGGCTGCACCAAGCCTTCCCGAGCTCGCCGACCCGCGTTGGATTCGCCAGAGCCCGCCGTCGATTCCCCCTTCTCCCCTGCCTCCCCGCGCTCTGTAGCCTTGCGCCCGCTCGAGCCGAGCTCCGGCCGCCGCCGTTAGCCTCGCTCCGGCGAGCTCCGGCCTCCCCAGCTCCTCCCATCTGCTCCCCTGGATGCGGACGATCCCGGGCTATGCCCCGGTGCCCTTAGCCGCCGCCCCCGTGGCCTGTAACGCGGACGACGCTGCGTCCAGAGGTTGCCGCCGACGACCCTAGCCGGCCTGACGTGCTGGCCCAGCCTGCCAGGTGATTAGCTTAAGGCTAATCACCGTTTAACTAATCCCTGACGCTGATAGTGGGCCCAGGCGCCCTAATCCTTTAATTAGATTAGTATATAACCCCCCTGTTAACTAACCGGTCACTGACGTGTGGACCCCACACGTCAGGTTTGACCTGGTCAGCTCCGTTGACCTGCTAACGCAGGCATGATGCAGTGCTGACCTCAAGCTGACGCAATAATGATTTCTGGAATTATTATAATTCAGAAAATTCCAGAAATTAGTATAAACTTCTAAAATTCATAGAAATTCAACCGTAACTCCAAATCAAACAAATTATATATGAAAAATTATCAGAAAAATGCAACCTATCCATCTGTATCATTTTCATTCATTTTAGAACAACTTATAGCTTCTGTTTAGCACAAATCATATAAATGGCATTTTAATATCCACATATGAAGTTTGAATTTGAACCTAGGGTTCAAACCAACTCCATTTAACATGTTGCTAGTTGCATTAGCTCAAAACACAGCATATTTCCATGTCATGATCATGCATCATATTGTTGCATTGCATTGATTGTGTTCTTCCTTGTTTGTCGTTATTTGTCCCCTCTCAGTAGACGAGGTTCCGATGATGAGTTTGATGACACCGATGAAGAGCTATATTATCTTGAGAAGTGCCAGGCAAGCAAAACCCCCTTGTTCATTCCGAAACAATCCCACTCTCTCGCTCCTGCTCACTTTTACTGCATTAGGACAACAACGAATCATCTGTTACTTGCTGCGGTAGTTGAACCCCTTATCCTTTGCATGACCTGTCATTGCCACAGTAAATATATGAAACCCACTAGCATGAGTAGGAGTTGTTTGAGCCCTATTGTGCCTGCTCATTCATGCTTGTTTGTCATGCCTGCTACTGCTTAGAGTTGAGTCAGGTCTGATTCATCGGGGATGAATCTGAGGTGTGTGAACATGTCCTACTGTTGAGAGCTAAGTGTGTGAACACGATTTGGTAAAGGTAGCGGTGAGAGGCCATGTAGGAGTACATGGTGGGTTGTCTCATTGCAGCCGTCCTCAGGAACTGAGTTCTTGGTTTGTGATCCATGAAACAGTTACTACCACACATTGGGTTCCGGTAACTCGACCCCTCTCGGCTTATTAATCGCCTCGATCACTGTCCAGGAGTTGCAACTAGTATCTGGTGTTTGTAGGATATGTGTTGGGGGCCGTGCGTAGCTCTGACCCTAGGGGTGGGCTATGTTGCGGTAGATACACCATGGCCGGTGTACCGAGCGCCCGTTTGGTGTCTCGGGAACCCTGCACACATCGTTTGGGGCCGTGAGCGACACCCCGGCCGGATCTCCTTGCGGATGGAACCCGAATAGGTGATAAACCTGGACTAGAGACTTGTGTGGTTAGTCAGTTCGTGGCCGACTCCCTCGCCAGGCTTCCTCTTGAAGGTTGCCGAGATACACGACGTGTACATGGTGGTAAGTGGCGAGAGCGTGTGTGAAGAAGTACACCCCTGCAGGGTTAATATGATCTATTCGTATAGCCGTGTCCGCGGAAAAGTACTTCTGGGTTGCATGTACAGTTCATAAACAAGTGAAAGTGGATAATCTAAAATGCGCAAGATAAGCGTGAGAGCTATGGATGGCGTTCTCGTAGGAAGACGGGATCGGATCCATAGTGGTGTATTGATTGGTGAACATGTGGACTCGTGTGCGCCACCTCAAAAGAGTTACTTGCAGTCGTAGTTCAGGATAGCCACCGAGTCAAAGCTGGCTTGCTGCAGTTAAACTCCACCACCCCTTTGTTGATAATGATGCATATGTAGTTAGTTCTGATGTAAGTCTGGCTGAGTACATTTGTACTCATGTTTGCCTATTTCATGTTTTTGCAGAGAGACTTCAGCCTCGCTAGTAGTACCGCATGGACTTCGACATTTAGCTTGTTACCTCAGCTATGATCTTGTGCCCTCGGCAGGATTTGGTAGATAGTCAGGCTTCTAAGCTTTTTTTCATTTGTAGATGTCTGTACTCGACATGTTAAGCTTCCGCTTGTGCTTTGACTTGTATGCTCTGAGTGTTGGGTCATGAGACCCATGTTTGTAATATCTCGCTCCTCGGATCCTAATGAATAAATACTTGAGTCGTAGAGTTATGTTGTGATGCCATGTTGTATTTACATATATCGAGCATATTGTGTGTATGTTTGAAATGCTTGGTATGTGTGGGATCCGACAATCTAGTTGCTTATCCTTTGTAGCCTCTCTTATGGGGAAATGTAGTCTAGTGCTTCCTTGAGCCATAGTAGTCCGCTACAGCCCGGTTCACCGGAGTCCTGCTAGCCCAAAGACTACCGCTCGGACACCAGATCGGCAGCATGTGTTTCACTTCGTTCCTGTGTCTGTCCCTTCGGGGAAATGTCACGCGGTGACATCCGGAGTCCTGCCTAGCCTGCTACAGCCCGGGTTCCTGGAGTCCTATTAGCCCAGTGCTACAGCCCGGATTCGTACCCTGCTGACCGACATGCTCGAAGTTGATTCATGTATGCCTATCCCCATGGGTTAGTGCCGCTTTGGGTTCACGACTAGCCATGTCGGCCCGGGTTCTGAGTCATATGGATGCTAGCGACACTATCATATACGTGAGCCAAAAGGCGCAAACGGTCCAGGGCCATGGTAAGGCGACACCCGTGGGAATACCGTGCGTGAGGCCGCAAAGTAGTATGAGGTGTTACCGGCTAGATCGATGTGACTTGGAATCGGGGTCCTGACACAAAGCAGACAAGATCTCTATTAGAGCGGCAGCCGATTCCGGCCCCTTACGGCCGCACCGGGTGGCGTCGTCCTCCCCATTGAAGTCCCACATGGGGTGGCCTCTGTACTTAAGCGGCTGCAGCCCCCGCATAATGCATGTGGCCATGACCATGATCATGGTATGTCCGGAATGAGCTAACAACCTTATCCGGCTCATCAGGTAAAGGACGTCTCTGTCATTTTCCTTCTGAGGGCTACGTGGGCGCCAGCTTAGGCGCTTCTTCAAAGGAGCATTATTGAACTCAGGGAGGCCGATCCGAACAGGGTCCGGCAGGGGGACATCTTCTATATAAAACCATTCTGAAGGCCAGTCTTCGGACGCCTTCTTTGGGGTTCCGGATAGATATCCGGTCCCGGCGACGCGCCATAGTTCGGCTCCGCCCACTTGATATATCGACCCCTCCTGAGAGCGGGGCACAAGGCAGAACAGCTTCTTCCACAGCGCGAAATGGTCATGATGGAATGGATCTCTGTCGAATGCGCTCCGATGAATACTCGCGGAGGGAAGATGGTGTGATTTGGATCTAAATCCCCGTCTCTTTTATAGGTGGCTCATTTGCGCGGCTACGGGGATAAATGAAAAAACACCCTGGCTTTTCGCATTCATTTGACATGTGGAAGATGGCAATTATTGGGCGCAGAAGCCAAGAAGCGCAACATTCACCAGAAGCCGGACATTATTCAACAGGTATATGGAATTTGGAGAAGAACCCACCTTGCAATGCCGAAGACAAATCTGCGCGCCGGACTCATCGTCATTGAAGCCTGGTTCGGGGGCTACTGAGGGAGTCCCGGATTAGGGGGTGTCCGGATAGCCGGACTATAACCTTTGGCCGGACTCCTGGACTATGAAGATACGAGATTGAAGACTTCGTCCCGTGTCCGGATGGGACTTTCCTTGGTGTGG
Organism: Aegilops longissima; assembly: GCA_021605205.1. Taxonomy (NCBI): domain Eukaryota; kingdom Viridiplantae; phylum Streptophyta; class Magnoliopsida; order Poales; family Poaceae; genus Aegilops; species Aegilops longissima. Next base: position 617,472,653 of record CM038681.1, on the reverse strand, counting down.
AAGGCAAGCTTGGCGATACGGATATGTAGATCTCCTCCCATTGTAACCGACTCTGTGTAACCCTAGCCCTCTCCGATGTCTATATAAACCGGAGAGTTTTAGTCCTTAGGACGAACAACAATCATACCATAGGCTAGCTTCTAGGGTTTAGCCTCTCTGATCTCGTGGTAGATCTACTCTTGTACTACCCATATCATCAATATTAATCAAGCAGGAGTAGGGTTTTACCTCCATCGAGAGGGCCCGAACCTGGGTAAAAACATCGTGTCCCTTGTCTCCTGTTACTAACCTCCTAGACGCACAGTTCGGGACCCCCTACCCGAGATCCGCCTGGTAACAGGAGACAAGGGACACAATGTTTTTTGCCAGGGTGTTTTTTCATTTATCCCCGTAGCCGCGCAAATGAGCCACCTATAAAAGAGACGGGGATTTAGATCCAAATCACACCATCTTCCCTCCGCGAGTATTCATCGGAGCGCATTCGACAGAGATCCATTCCGTCATGGCCAGTCGACGCAACTCCTCCTCTCGCCCCCCCCCCCCCCAGCCCTCAGCTTGGAGATTGGGAGAGATGTTCCGTCCCGCACAGCGAGCTAGTGGCGCTCCAAGCCAAGGGGTTTCTCCCCCCAGCCTACATGGTCCCGGTTCAAGCCGGGCTTGCCACCTATAATGGTGGAGAGCAAGCGGAGAGTGTCCCCAATCCCTCCAAAGGAGAGCGGGTATGCCTTGTCCCCTATTTGATAAGAGGGCTCGGATTCCCAATTCATCCGTTTCTCCGGGGGCTCCTGGAGTTCTACAGCCTCCAGTTGCATAACCTTACGCCTGCCTCCATATTGCATATTGCAGGCTTCGTAGCCCTTTGCGAGCTGTTTTTGGGCATCGAGGCCCATTTCGCCGTAAGGGGCCGGAATCGGCTGCCGCTCTAATAGAGATCTTGTCCGCTTTGTACAAGGGAGAAGAGGAGGAATTCCTCCGCGTCAACCCACGGGGCGGATTTTCTATGTACAATCATCCAAGATGGTTAAGCGGACACTTTAACTTGCCCATCCATTTCATATTCCCATAGTTACGTATTCAGTCTTTAACTCCTGCTTGGTTTTACCTCCATCGAGAGGGCCCGAACCTGAGTAAAAATGTTACACGATGTTTATGGAGGCCGGTTTTGACACCGAAAGTTCGGGCCTAAAGATGGTGTGTCAAAACCATCGAGTTCGGGAAGCCCTATCTCGGACAGGAAAAGCCGAAATCCATGGCAGCCCTCACAACACTCATGACCCGCTTTTGCATGGGAGAAGACAGTCGGCTAGCTCGTAGTAATAACATAACCAAGATCCCTGGTAATTCGGATACCAAGGACAACAATGGCAGGTCGCGTCGCAACAAGCACAAGCGCCGCATTAATGGCGACAATGCTGAGGATACGGTAGTTAATGCCGGATTCAGAGGCTCTAAACCCGGTCAGCGGAAAAAGCCATTCAAAAGAAATACTCCGGGCTCGTCCAGTTTGGACTGTATACTCGATCGCTCGTGCCAGATACACGGCACCCCCGAACAACCAGCCAATCACACCAACAGGGATTGTTGGGTGTTCAAGCAGGCAGGCAAGTTATGTGTCGAAAATAGAAACAAGGGGATGCATAGCGATGACGAGGAGGAGCCCCGGCCGCCGAACAATAGGGGACAGAAGGGCTTTCCCCCACAAGTGCGGATGGTTAACATTATATACGCAACCCACATCCCCAAAAGGGAGCGGAAGCATGCACTCAGGGACGTATATGCGTTGGAGCCAGTCGCCCCAAAGTTCAACATGTGGTCCTCCTGCCCGATCACTTTTGATCGAAGGGACCACCCCACTACATCCGCCATGGCGGATTCGCCGATTTGGTTCTAGACCCAATCATTGACGGATTTCACCTCACTAGAGTCCTTATGGACGGCGGCAGCAGCCTGAACCTGCTTTATCAGGATACAGTGCGAAAAATGGGCATAGATCCCTCAAGGATTAAACCCACAAAGACGACCTTTAAAGGCGTCATATCAGGTGTAGAGGCCAACTGTACTGGCTCAGTTACACTCGAAGTGGTCTTCGGATCCACGGATAATTTCCGAAGCGAGGAGTTAATCTTCGACATAGTCCCATTCCGCAGTGGCTATCACGCTCTGCTCGGACGAACCGCATTTGCAAAGTTCAATGCGGTGCCGCACTATGCATACCTCAAGCTCAAGATGCCAGGCCCTCGAGGAGTCATTACGGTCAATGGAAACACCGAACACTCTCTCCGAACGGAGGAGCATACGGCGGCCCTCGCGGCGGAAGTAACCTACAACAAGACCGCCTGGCCCGTTCCGAGCAAGTGTAGCAGTGCGGCCCCAACCCTAGCCCTCGCGAAATTGCGAAACCAGTACCGCGCATACATAATTACGCTCTGGAAATACCATGGGCATAAGGGGAGGAGCACAACCACGACACGCCCAAAATGCGGCTCAACCGCACTAGGGGCTCGCGATTTGGTCATTTCTTTTTTCTTACTTTCAGGACTCCACTCTCCAAACACACGATGCAACAGCCAGGGAGGCATCAAGCTACGTCAAATGTCCAGGTGGTCTCTATAACGAGCTAAATACATGTCTTACATAAAGTCTCGCAGCTTGCCCCTGGAGGGGGACATGTCAAATAATCCGATCTCTTGCTTATCGCACTATTTGTATCGTTCTGCTTTCACAGCAGCCTTTTAATAAACAATACATAGCTATTGTCTATTATTGCATTCATTTTTTACGTAAATATGTTCAGTTATGACATTATGCAAACGTACACTTTGGTACGGCCAATACACCAGGGGCTTAAGTACCCCAGAATATGGTGTGAGAAGTCCGAACACTCTCACGAGTGCGGCACCCCGAACTTATATATAGCATTATATGCATCAGCTCCGAATCATGTCTTGGGTCAATAGTTGGGTTTGCCCTTCTCCCATGTTTGGGTACCTTACGTTCCGTTATATCGGCTAAGGTAGCGCTGGGAGAACTACTGCGATTGTGCCCCAGTTGAGCTGGGTTAAGCACCTCAGTAGAGAAAGCTAAAACAGACCGTCATGATAGGGCGAGAGCTGGTCGCTTTTCGAGAGGTTTTTCAGTCCCTAAAGACTTATGCCGCTTAGAGCGAGGAGCTGGCTTTGTCCGGCCTAGGCGTGGATAGCGCCCCGAACTCGGTCTTCCGAATACTAGGGGCTTCGCCGAAATTTAAAATTATAGAATTCTATGGCTAAGTGAGAGTGATAAAGCATTATAGTCCGATTGCCTTGTTCGTTGTGCTGAGCGCCTCCCTCAAAGGACCCAAGAATGGGAACAAGAGCGCTCAGGTTTATCCCGAACACCCCAGCACTCGTGGCATGGGGGTAGAAGCCGATGACTCGCATCTCTCAGATTATTAAACGGCCGCACAGAAGGTAATATTTTAAATTCAAAAAGCGTTCCTTTGCGCATATGAACAAGTTTTCAGCGCACAGGATAACACGAGCGAGTTTACTAAAAAATTACATCCTTGGAACACTCATTCGCCAAAAGACAGGCACCCTTCAGGACACCCTCATAATAGAACTCGGGCTTGCGATGCTCCTTACCCTCCAGTGGCCCATCCGTCACCAGCTTCTCAGTATCCATCTTGCCCCAGTGTACTTTAACACGGGCAAGGGCCCCACGGGCGCCTTTGATGCATACAGAGAGCTTGATGATTTCAAGCCATGGACAGGTATCCACGAGCCGCCTCACTAGCGCAAAGTAGCTCCCAGGCATGACCTCCCCAGGCCATAGCTGAGACGACCGGTTTTCCGGGTAATAAATTCCAAAAAATGGCCGTTGTGCTCACCAGCCCCAGGATTACTGTTAGCTGATGAGGCACCAACTTGATACAGAAATTCCAAGCAAAAATACAAAATATGTGGTACAAGACCATTCTGGTATGTGAGTACAACAAATGGTTTCTAGTGGTTGATGGCGGAAGCGTTTCGTGGATCATCAGCGTCTATGGGACTCCATTTCCCACAGGAACAACTGACCAGGTTAACTCTTGTCTTCGCGAGGCTGCTATCACCATTGCGTAGGTTTCCGGGCTGTCATCGCAACGCTCCTCTCCATGCAAGAAATCTGGCCAAGACAATAGCCAGGGACAAGCCAGTGAGTACTTTGAATGTACTCGCAAACATTATGAACACAGGTATAATATAACAACCGATAATCATGCTCTAAAAATATTCTATGATCACAATATCAGTCATAAAGATAAAATCCTTGATGCATGCAGGCAGGTTATTAAATAGTAACAACGAATATGTAATGACAGAGTAGGAATAAAATGCACCATTCGGATGTCTGAAGCGACGTCTCGAATTGATGGTAAATAACAAGCATGCCTCAGTCGGGCGTCTGAGCGACACCACATAAAGGGCTTATAGAGTAAAATAAATAACAAGCATGCCACAGTCGGGTGTCTCAGCGACACCACATAAAGGGCTTATAAAGTAAATGAATAACAAGCATGCCACAGTCGGGCGTCTCAGCGACACCACATAAAGGGCTTATAAAGTAAATGAATAACAAGCATGCCACGATCATGCGTCTCAAATGACACCACATAAAGGGCTTATAAAGTAAATGAATAACAAGCATGCCACAGTCAGGTGTGTCAGCGACACCACATAAAGGGCTTATAAAGTAACTGAATAACAAGCATTCCACAGTCAGGCGTCTCAGCGACACCACATAAAGGGCTTATAAAGTAAATGAATAACAAGCATGCCACAGTCGGGCGTCTCAGCGACAGCACATAAAGGGCTTATAAATAATCACAATGAATACCCAGGAGGTAGAACCATCCCAGGGATACTCGATAATATCAATAATATAATGGGTTAGTCCACAACAAAAAATAATAATCATAATCATCACAAGTCTAAAGTCTGATCCAAATTCTGGTTTAATAGTTTCTCCTCCGAAGACCGACACTATGACCGACACTTGACCCATCCCAGACTGTAATCCTTAACCATGGACACGGCTATTCGAATAGGTTTAATCTGTGCAGAGGGTGTACTCTTTACCCATGAGTAACGGATTCCTTTAGTCCATCGGGACTCATCCCGTCTACGGTCTTTTGATTGAAAACACACCTATCCGCACACACCAGCCTAACTTACCGGTGTCTGGAAATCACCCACGACACCTGTTAAGCAAAACTCTAAGTGGGGAGGCTACAACCTCGACGTAGCATGGGATCACAAAATTTATACCGCGCGCAAACTAGGGGAGCTACCCCTTCGGCTACAACCGAAACACCCATGCCCCCGGATCAGATGGCATGCCTACCGGATGCCTCCGATATCTTCCACCATGGCCTCTCTGTACGATGTGTGCTAGGAAAGGGTTGACAACTTACTGAACCGTACCCTACGTATGGCAGGGACAACTGGTAGTACGAAACAAGTATGGGGGTTACCGGAACAAGACTCGATCTTTGGTCGACTCAGGAGGTTTAGGTATTCCCTGCATAATTAGCATAACGAATATATTTCATCCAACAGACAGAATCACCACTCATCATACCCCTCATGCCATGTCGGACACACTCGTCTCGACGAGGAACTAGGGACAAGCTCGGGTCTACCCAAGATAGATACTTTCCCGTTTTCCTTCCGGTAGGCACGAAAGGCATACGAGGATGATCATTATCACAAGCATGTCCATTTTCAACAGCAAGGAAATTTCCAATAAGCATTCATGCAAATGATCATATCACCACATAAAATAACGAGCTCTAAGTACGGAGGTGGTGTCATAATCGTGTCAAACAACGCATGCAAAATATTATGCCAGAGTTCAGAATGCTTGCCTTTAATATGTGGAAAGGTAGGGAGCACTCCAAAACTTTTGAAAGTTTGCTTCTCTCTCTCCAAAGTCCTATTTTAAATAAATTTGATTTAACACACAAATTTAAAACAGCACAAAAATGTGTCTTGAAATTTTTTCTAATAAATCTTAAAATAAACTAGATCAAATTTGAGAGAGGTAGGAAAAGGAATCAATTCATTTGGAGTTATCATTAAAAAGTTATTGGCAGTCAAAGTTGTGGTCAAATCTGGTTTTTAAATAAAACAAAAAGAAAAAAGAAACAGTACACGTCGAAGACGTACTTTGGAATCTACGCTTCCACTTACTCCAGCGTGGACGGCGCGTGAGTCACTGACATTGGGCCCGGGGGACCCATTGGTCAGGTTTGACTAGTCGACCTCCCTCCTCTTCCTCTGCGGCGGGCGGGACTCAGCGATGCTCGCCGGGCGAACTGCGGCACCGCTCGGAACGGAGGTCACCAGGGCTCGGGGATCGAGGCGGTCACTCCGGTAGTCGCTACGGTCTCTGGGGTGGACGGAGCTGCCGGCGGCGAGCTTCGCATCGGACCGTGGCCGTCGGGCAAAGTTATTTTTCTCCCGCGGCGAGTCCTGATCAAAATCCAGCAGGGGGATGGATTCACTAGGGGGAGAGGGAGTTCCTGTTTAAGAGAGTGGAGAGGGCGAGGCTCTGGTGGCGCCGGAATGGCCGGGGCAGCGGCGGCGGCTGCAGTTGCCGGAGGTGGGGAAGAAGGCCTCCCCGGGTCGATTGGCCGCCACGGAAGAACTAGGGGAGCATGCTGAGGCTGCCTAGGGAACGGAACATACTTGGGGGGCTCTTTTTATAGCGCAACGAGGTCGGTTTGCGGCGGCCGTGGATAAGTTCGCCGGCAACCCGCCTCCCTGTAGCGGCAGGGCGTCGTGGCAACGACGAGAGCTAGAGGACGCGCGAGAGGATGAGGCTGAGCTGTTCCAGGGGCAGGTGGCGAGCAGCTGAGGCTTGGGCGGCACCGACTTGGCAGAGATGCGCTGTGGACGCCGGCGTGCCGCCAAGGGGCTCTGTCGGCGATGTTGCAGGGCACCAGGGCTGCTTGGCGTGATGCGGTGAGAGGGAGAGTGCGTGGCGCGGCTCTGCGGTGCGGGCAAAACCAGGGGCGCGACATGGCGACTCGGGCGCGGCACGTGCAAAACGCGTGCTCTGCTCGCGCCCAGAGCACGCACGGGACGTGCTCGACTAAATGCCAGGGCGTGCTAGAGGTCTCGGGTGAGGTTGGGGTTTAACAGACCCAAGTTAGGTGTAGCTAGAAGTCTATTGGACAAGGTGGTTATGCAAGGGAAGCAAGTTCATAGTGCAAACTAAAACTCATGTCAAAACTGGTCATGCCCATAAAGTGTTCGATAGAATGCCACATGCACCTAGGCAATTCTTGGAGTGGTCAAATCTCTTGGGGTGGGTCTCTTTAGATGAAAGAGAGGGTGGTGAGGTTAGTTTGTCCAAAGCACAAACTTGCAAGTGCATGTTTTGCAAAATTTCAATTCTGGACAGGAGGTAAATGGCATCATTAAATGGACCAAAAATGATCCAATGGGTGCATGCTCCTGGACTTAGGGGTTTAGCAGGGAGGACTACACGTAGGAAAAGGAATCATGGATAGAGGAGCAACTAAAATGGTGGTTGCTGTACAAATCCTCAAGTTGGACTAGAATGGAAAATAGGTTGATCCACTCAAATTTTTCAAAGAACAAAGTTGGGTTTTTACATAAAGTTGAATATTATGCTCCTACTGACATCCCACAATTCTGGTGGAAGCTTTAAAGAAATATTTAAATGGGTTGTAGTGTAAAACTGCTCACTGGACCAGATTTGAAAATATGATGTAGAGCTCAAAATATCCAAGGAATGAAATATCTTTTTGCATAAAAGTGGTTTGGTGACATCACATGACATCTCCAAATTTTGGTGGAATTTTTGAATGACTTTATAAAAGGGTTGCAGTGCAAATGGGACCCTAAACTATGAAAAACCAAATTAGAGAGATAAATCTCAGGGAAAAATAATTATATAAATAATTCCTATTGATATAGGAATTGTTTTATTTGAGAGGGTAAAAGATTCCAATAAAAATTGGGAAGTTTTTTTTTACTAGGAGTAAAAACTCCATAAAGATCAAGGGAAGAAAGGTTCTGAAATCAATAGAAAATCCAGAAAACCAAAGTTTAAGTTCCTCGCAAAATTTTAATTAATAAAACAAGGCTAAAATTTTTGGGGTGTTACAACACTACCCCCCTTAAGAAAAAATATCGTCCTCGAGATTTGTTAAAAGCTGTTTTGAAAACACATTACTCCACGGTTACGAGATTTTGCAAGCAGTGTATGCGTTCAAGTGGTGGTGGTGTTGCGTGAATAAAAATAATCCATTTCGTGAGAAGATATACGATGCAGCAACTCAAGGAAAAGAAATCCCACTCCAAGATTTCTCGCGAGAGAAAACAGTAATACATTAGAGTCAAACCGCAACAGAACTACTCACATTAATAGAAACTAAATAATTTACTTGCCGCACAAACTCAGGGTACCACGCATAAGTTACAATGCATAAATAAAAGTTGCGATAATAAACACAGTAGCGACGTCTATAATGCAAAGGGTAACTGGACGGGGTCCCGAGAAAACGTCTCTGGTACTGGGGTGAACTCCTCTTCTATCGGGGAAAGTGGATTGATCAGCCGATGAATGTGTCTCTCCTGGTCGGGCCTCAGTGATCTGCCGATGGCGATCTGAGGATTTAAATCCGTGAGGCTCTGGAGATAACCCATCACATGTTGGGTTAAACGCTCTTGAGCGATGACGTACTGGACGGCCAGGACTGGGTCTCTCTCAATTCGTCCACCGGTAAAAGATGTTACTCCTCCGGGTGCTGCACGGCACGGAATGTAATACTACCCTCATTCGCTGGCATAGGGTACCGCGAATAGAAGGCGAGCAAGTGCTTCGTATGCAGCAGCTTCTACGGCCATAGGTGGGGTCGGCATAGATTTCCCCACGAATGAGACCTCCGTTGGGTCTTGGTTTGGGCTTACGGGAGGGATGTGCACTGCTGCCCAGTATCTCGAGGTGGAAGGGGTGATTCTCGATTTGAACAGCTCGTACTGGGGTGGCTGGGTAGCGCCCATGGTACTGCAGGTAAAATCCCACAATATCTTGACAAAACTACCCGGGGTTGCATCTGGAGTTCTCAGATAAATACTAGGGCTCGGCATGGCAAGAAATGGTTGTGAGGAGGGTGCACAAGTGAGGGGTGCTTGGCAAGGTCACGTGGTGGCCTTTCTATAGCATTGGAACTGGGTCATTTTACCGTGGTGAAAGGTAATTAATTTGCCAGCTCAGCTCCAAGGGTCGGGGTCAAAGCCACAGATACAAATCTCACCAAAGTGACGTATCACTGTGGGTGTTGTCGGGGTGGTTTTGGTAGCTGTGCCCGTAAAAATACGCAACTGCGTGATGACATAAATATGTAAGGTTACTATTAAAACAGTGGCACAACAGCAGGCTGCGCTAATTCACAAGGTCACACGATTACAAAGCGAGGATACACTGAGACTCGGCACTACTCGAGTGACTTAGTCTACCTCGTTTACATCCAAGCGTGCGTGCCTTGTGGATGTCGAGGCTTCTCCACGGGTCTCAATGTTGGAATTAGCTGGAGAGGGTTGAGGGGCTGCAAGCTCGGGGTAGCGATGATGACCATCTCGGGGATTGTTAGCAACAACCCCGTTGGAGTGTGCTCCCAAGAGGCGACGAAGCGCTTCTGGGGTCATCAAAGCGCCTTGGCTGATGGCTGGGGCAGACCTCAGGGACTCGATCGAGTGTCCGAATAGCACGACTGGGTTGTCAGCGTCAGGCTCGTTCTCTTCTCTTGCCGGGGCTCGACGAACCAGCTCTCCACGAGCTGTGATCAGATCAATGGTGATTTCATCGAAGAGTTCCTCCAGTGCACCTACATAGCGCACTAGGTGCAATAGAGTAGGATCCGTCTCGTGATCTCCGTTGGCAACCTGGGGTGGTCAACCATACCCTTCACGTCTGGGGTAGTAGTAGAACGAGCGACAGTTAACTCTGGGCGACAACTGTCGGAGTTGAACTATAGCCTCTCAAGCAGCTAGCTGGATGGCTTGTGGCTCGAAGGAAGTTGTCCTTCCGGTGAACTTGTAGGGGCGTTCTGGCGACAGACCCCTACCGTAGATGTGCACAGTGGCCCAGAATTGACGGCTCTCACCGCTCATGGACCCTTGGTACACAACATATTCGGGAGGCTCTTCTAACGCATAGGCACGACGGGTGAGGTTTGCGAGTATGGTCACAAAACCTCCAAGGTTGGTTGCTGTGGTCTCGTTGTGCACGACGGGGCCAGGCATTATGGCTCGGTTTGGGGTAGAGGCTGTGTTGTGTTGGGTTGAGGCGAGCGTGCCCTTTTTATAGAAAAAGGGGACGAAGTCTTCCTTCGTACGCTTGCGAATGAGACATAATAGGCGTCGGTCACTGGCGTGTGATCGACAGTCTTGGTTGATAGGTTGGGCACCGACTGCCAAAAGTGTCGGGGTCACTGTGTGGCTATCTTGCACGAGAAGCTTCGCTGGGGTTAGGTTAAGGTCTGGTGGTTTGGCTTACCTAGGTTTATTGACCCGGCTAAGATAGGATTAGCCATTGGTCAGCATGGCTCTGATACCAAGTTTGAGACGACCGGTTTTCCGGGTAATAAATTCCAGAAAATGGCTGTTGTGCTCACCAGCCCCAGGATTACTGTTAGCTGATGAGGCACCAACTTGATACAGAAATTCCAAGAAAAAATACAAATATGTGGTGCAAGACCATTCTGGTCTGTGAGTACAACAAATGGTTTCTAGTGGTTGATGGCGGAAGCGGTTTGTGGATCATCAGCGTCTATGGGACACCATTTCCCACAGGAACAGCTGACCAGGTTAACTCCTATCTTCGCGAGGCTGCTATCACCATTGCGTAGGTTTCCGGGCTGTCATCGCAATGCTCCTCTCCACGCAAGAAATCTGGCCAAGACAATAGCCAGGGAAAAGCCAGTGAGTACTTTGAATGTACTCGCAAACATTATGAACACAGGTATAATATAACAACTGATAATCATGCTCTAAAAATATTCTATGATCACAATGTCAGTCATAAAAATAAAATCCTTGATGCATGCAGGCAGGTTATTAAATACTAACAACGAATGTGTAATGACAGAGTAGGAATAAAATGCACCATTCGGATGTCTGAAGCGACGTCTCGAATTGATGGTAAATAACAAGCATGCCTCAGTTGGGCGTCTAAGCGACACCGCATAAAGGGCTTATAGAGTAAAATAAATAACAAGCATGCCACAGTCGGGTGTCTCAGCGACACCACATAAAGGGCTTATAAAGTAAATGAATAACAAGCATGCCACGCGATCGGCGTCTCAAATGACACCACATAAAGGGCTTATAAAGTAAATGAATAACAAGCATTCCACAGTCGGGCGTCTCAGCGACACCACATAAAGGGCTTATAAAGTAAACGAATAACAAGCATGCCACAGTCGGGCGTCTCAGCGACACCACATAAAGGGCTTATAAAGTAATAGAATAACAAGCATGCCACAGTCGGGCGTCTCAGCGACACCACATAAAGGGCTTATAAAGTAAATGAATAACAAGCATGCCACGATCGAGGCCTCAAATGACACCACATAAAGGCCTTATAAAGTAAATGAATAACAAGCATGCCACGATCGAGGCGTCTCAGCGACACCACATAAAGGGCTTATAAAGTAAATGAATAACAAGCATGCCCCAGTCGGGCGTCTCAGCGACACCACATAAAGGGCTTATAAATAATCACAGTGAATACCCAGGAGGTAGAACCATCCCAGGGATACTCGATAATATCAATAATATAACGGGTTAGGCCACAACAAAAATAATAATCATAATCATCACAAGTCTAAAGTCGTGATCCAAATTCTGGCTTAATAGTTTCTCCTCCGAAGACCGACACTAAGACCGACACTTGACCCATCCCAGACTGTAATCCTTAACCATGGACACGGCTATTCGAATAGGTTTAATCTATGCAGAGGGTGTACCCTTTACCCACGAGTAACGGATTCCTTTAGTCCATCGGGACTAATCCCGTCTACGGTCTTTTGATTGAAAACACACCTATCCGCACACACCAGCCTAACTTACCGGTGTCTGGAAATCACCCACGACACCTGTTAAGCAAAACTCTAAGTGGGGAGGCTACAACCTCGACGTAGCATGGGATCACAAAATTTATACCACAAAACTAGGGGAGCTACCCTTGGCTACAACGAAACACCCATGCCCCTGTGTCGGATGGCATGCCTACCGGATGCCTCCGGTATCTTCCACCATGGCCTCTCTGTACGATGTGTGCTAGGAAAGGGGTTGACAACTTACTGAACCGTACCCTATGTATGGAAGGGACAAGTGGTAGCACGAAACAAGTATGGGGGTTACCGGAACAAAACTCAATCTATGGTCGACTGAGGAGGTTTAGGTATTCCCTGCATAATTAGCATAACGAATATATTTCATCCAACAGACAGAATCACCACTCATCATACCCCTCATGCCATGCCTGACACACTCCTCTCGACGAGGAACTAGGGACAAGCTCGGGTCTACCAAAGACAGAGACTTTCCCGTTTTCCTTCCGGTAGGCACGAAAGGCATACGAGGAAATTTCCAATAAGCATTCATGCAAATGATCATATCACCACATAAAATAACGAGCTCTAAGTACGGAGGTGGTGTCATAATCGTGTCAAACAACGCATGCAAAATATTATGCCAGAGTTCAGAATGCTTTCCTTTGATATGTGGAAAGGCAGGGTGCACTCCAAAACTTTTGAAAGTTTGCTTCTCTCTCTCCAAAGTCCTATTTTAAATAAATTTGAATTAACACACAAATTTAAAACAGCACAAAAAGTCGTCTTGAAATTTTTTTCAAATAAATCTTAAAATAAACTAGATCAAATTTGAGAGAGGTAGGAAAAGGAATCAATTCATTTGGAGTTATAATTAAAAAGTTATAGGCAGTCAAAGTTGTGGTCAAATCTGGTTTTTAAATAAAACAAAAAGAAAAAGAAACGGTACACGTCGAAGACGTACTTTGGAATCTACGCTTCCACTTACTCCAGCGTGGACGGCGCGTGAGTCACTGACAGTGGGCCCGGGGGACCCACTGGTCAGGTTTGACTAGTCGACCTCCCTCCTCTTCCTCTGCCCCGAGCGGAGGCGGGACTCCGGCGATGCTCGCCGGCGAACGGCGGCACCGTTCGGGAAACGGAGGTCACCCAAGGGCTCGGGGATCGGCGGTCACTCCGTAGTCGCTCACGGTCTCTGGGGTGGACGGAGCTGCCGCGGCGAAGCCAGAGCGGACGGTGGCCGTCGGGCAAAGTGATTTTTCTCCCGCGGCGAGTCCCGATCAAAATCGAGTAGGGGGATGGATTCACTAGGGGGAGAGGGAGTTCCTGGTGAAGAGAGTGGAGAGGGGGAGGCTCTGGTGGCGCAGGAATGGCCGGGGCAGTCGCGGCGGCTGCAGTTGCCGGAAGTGGGGAAGAAGACCTCCCCGAGTCGATTGGCTGCCACAGAAGAACTAGGGGAGCATGTTGAGGCTGCCTAGGGAACGGAACGTGCTTGGGGGCCTCTTTTTATAGCGCAACGAGGTCGGTTTGCGGTGGCCGTGGATAAGTTCGCCGGCGAACCGCTTCCCTGTAGCGGCAGGGCGTCGTGGCGACGACGAGAGCTAGAGGACGCACGAGAGGATGAGGCTGAGATGTTCCAGGGGTAGGTGGCGAGAAGCTGAGGCTTGGGCGGCACCGACTTGGCAGAGATGCGTTGCGGACACCGGCGTGCCGCCAAGGGGCTCTGTCGGCGGTGCTGCAGGGCACCAGGGCTGCTTGGCGTGATGCGGTGAGAGGGAGAGTGCGTGGCGCGGCTCTGCGGTGCGGGCAAAACCAGGGGCGCGACGTGGCCACTTGGGCGCGGCATGTGCAAAACACGTGCTCTGCTCGCGCCCAGAGCACGCACAGGACGTGCTCGACAAAATGCGAGGGCGTGCTAGAGGTCTCGGGTGAGGTTGGGGTTTAACAGACCTAGGTTAGGTGTAGCTAGAAGTCTATTGGGCAAGGTGGTTATGCAAGGGAAACAAGTTCATAGTGCAAACTAAAACTCATGTCAAAACTGGTCATGCCCATAAAGTGTTCGATAGAATGCCACATGCACCTAGGCATTTCTTGGAGTGGCCAAATCTCCCGGGGTGGGGTCTCTTTAGATGAAAGAGAGGGTGGTGAGGTTAGTTTGTCCAAAGCACAAACTTGCTAGTGCAAGTTTTGCAAAATTTCAATTCTGGACAGGAGGTAAATGGCATCATTACATGGACCAGAAATGATCTAATGGGTGCATGCTCCTGGACTTAGGGGTTTAACAGGGAGGACTACAAGTAGGAAAAGGAATCATGGATAGAGGAGCAACTAAAATGGTGGTTGCTGTACAAATCCTCAAGTTGGACCAGAATGGAAAAGAGGTTGATCCACTCAAATTTTTCGAAGAACAAAGTTGGGTTTTTGCATAAAGTTGAATATTATGCTCCTACTGACATCCCACAATTCTGGTGGAAGCTTTAAAGAAATATTTAAATGGGTTGTAGTGTAAAACTGCTCACTGGACCAGATTTGAAAATATGATGTAGAGCTCAAAATATCCAAGGAATGAAATATATTTTTGCATAAAAGTGGTTTGGTGACATCACATGACATCTCCAAATTTTGGTGGAATTTTTGAATGACTTTATAAAAGGGTTGCAGTGCAAATGGGACCCTTAACTATGAAAAACCAAATTAGAGAGATAAAGCTCAGGGAAAAATAATTATATAAATAATTCCTACTGATAAAGGAATTTTTTTATTTGAGAGGGTAAAAGAGTCCAATAAAAATTGGGAAGTTTTTTTTTACTAGGAGTAAAAACTCCTTAAAGATCAAGGGAAGAAAGGTTCTGAAATCAATAGAAAATCCAGAAAACCAAAGTTTAAGTTCCTGGCAAAATTTTAATTAATAAAACAAGGCTAAAAATTTTGGGGTGTTACAATAGCCGGCCTATAAGGCCCTTCATGGCCTGTTCGGCTGCCTTATGAAGCTCGACCAGCTGCTTCAAGGGCACCGGGTGTCTGGCCTCAACATACTGGGACCAGAAAACCTTCTCCGTCGAGCTCCCTTCCTCGGCTCGGTAGAATGCGGCAGCGTCGGACACACTACAGGGCAGATCTGCGAATGCTCCTGGAGAGCTCCGGACTCGGGTAAGTAACAAGAAATTTACTTTCGCGTGCTTGCTTTGGATAAAGAATGCCTTACCCGCCGCTATCTTCTTCATCGCCTCAATTCCCTGGAGGGCTTTTTGGGCTTCGGCCTTGGCAGATTTGGCGCTTTCAAGGGCCGAGGCAAACTCGGACTCTCGAGTCTTTGAGTCAAGCTCCAAACTCTCGTGTTTCTTCACAAGAGCGTGGAGCTCTTGCTGCACCTCCGCCACCCGCGCCTCCTGCTTTTCTCGCTCGGTGCGCTCCATGGCCGCACTATCTTCGGCCTTGGACAGCGCTTCCTTCAGGGTCGCCACCTCGCTTGTGGCCCCTGTAATACTCACGTTGGTCGTGTCATTATTTGCAACCAGATCTTTTTATATACTTACATAAGGTACTACTTACCTTCCTTATCCTCGAGCTGCTTCTTGGAAAGCCGAGCTTGTTCTCGGACCACTCGAGCCTCTGCTTCAATGCATCGACCTCCGCAGTCAGTGCGGCAAAGGTCAGTAGTGCAGCCTGCATTCCCATATTGACATACTTATGTTAGACTCATGCGTATATCTTTTTAGATCCTCAGTCCGGCTTTTCTTTCCGAACACCAAACTGAGCAGCAGGGGCTACTGTCTATGCGGTAATATTTTTACATATCTTAAATACATACCTCAAAGCTTGTAAGAAGGCTGGCATAGGCTTCTGTCAGCCCGCTCTTGGTGGACTGAACCTTCTGGATCACCGCACTCATAATAGTGCGGTGCTCCTCGTCGATGGAGGCGCCGTTAAGCACCTCCAGCAAATTATCCGGTGCCTCCGGTTGGACGGAGGTCACCGGCGTCGTAGGCTTGCCCTTCTTACTAGGGGGCCGCCTGCCGGATTCCGGAACCACTGAAGGTTCCGGTGCGGTGTCCGGCCCAGGGCCGGACTTAGAGCACTCTGGGGTTTCATCCCCTTTGCGCCTGGGGTCCGGGAGGTCGCCTTGTGGCGCCTGCAGGACCACCTCCTCCTGGCTTAGGCCCGTTTGGGACTCCACCTCGGCATCGTCCATAGGGCGAGGGGAGGTAGCAGTTGGGAGTGAAAGACTATTCACATCCGACGAATCCAGGGAGCCGCTCGACGAAGCGTCGAGCCCGGCCTTGGGCGGACTGCATGGTTATATTCGGCGTCAGAAGATACTGTGCAATAAAGGAACGCCATGAGTTATTCTGGTATCCGGATACTTACGATTTTGCCAGGGGCTTGGCCCTGGATGGCTACTCCTCTCCGCCGTCGCCGGCGTTGGTGGAGTAGTCCGGAAGAAGGGTCTTTCCCTTCTTGGACCCTCCGGCCTCCCTAGTTGGGGCGGCCTTCCTTTTCTTTCCTCCCCCCGTAGGAGGGGGAGAGGGTTCTTCTTCCTCCTCCTCGTCTTTGTGGGAGGAGTGCGCTTCGGAGTCGTCGTGTGATGAATCCGACACCACCAGGCGCCGGGAGCTCTTTCGAGTTCCCGTGGCCTTCTTCTTGGCCTTCTTCTCCGGCACCATGTAAGTTGCCGGGACCAGCAGCTTTGCCAAGCAGGCATCTGCTGGGCCTTCGGGCAAAGGAACCGGACAGTCGATCTGTCCGGACGTCTTCTTCTAGTCCTGTCAAAGGAACGGGAGCTTAGATCCCGCATAGAGTCAAACTATGAAAAACAAGTATCCCGTAAAGGGTAAAACAAGCTTACTGCGCTGGCTTGGCGCTTCGCGCAGAATCCGCGATCCTCGGTGATGGGAGGGGGAACCTCGGAGCCCTTGAATAGCACCTTCCAGGCATCCTCGTGCGTTGTGTCGAAGAGCCTGGACAAAGTTTGGTGCTGGGCCGGGTCGAACTCCCACAAGTTAAAAGCCCGTCGTTGACACGGGAGGATCCGGCGGAAGAGCATGACCTGGACTACGTTGACGAGTTTAACCTTCTTGTCCACCAGGTTTGGACGCAGGTTTGGAGTCCGGTCACCTCTTTTGAATTACCCCACGACAGGCCCGTCTCTTTCCAGGAGGTGTGCCATGTGGGGATGCCAGATTGGAATCCAGGGGCCGCTGCCCATTCAGGTTCACGTTGCTCGGTGATGTAGAACCACCCCGATTGCCACCCTTTGATGGTTTCCCCAAAGGAGCCCTCGATCCATGTGACGTTGGGCATCTTGCCCACCATGGCGCCTCCGCACTCCGCTTGCCAGCCGCCCACTACCTTCGGCTTGACGTTGAAGGTATTCAGCCATAAGCCGAAGTGGGGCTTGATGCGGAGGAAGACCTCGCACACGATGATAAACGCCGACATGTTGAGGATGAAGTTCGGGGCCAGATCGTGGAAATCCAGGCCGTAGTAGAACGTGAGCCCCCGGACAAATGGGTGGAGTGGGAATCCCAGTCCGCGGAGGAAATGGGGGAGGAACACCACCCTCTCATGGGGCCTGGGGGTGGGGATGAGCTGCCCCTCATCTGGAAGCCGGTGCGCAATGTCGTTGGACAAGTATCCGGCTTTCCTCAACTTTTTGACGTGCCCCTTCGTGACGGAGGAGGCCATCCACCTGCCTCCCGCTCCGGACATGGCTGGAGAAGGTTGAGGTGGGAAGTGCGGACTTGGGCACTGGAGCTCGAGTGCGCGGAAATGGATAAGCAGATGAGGAAGAAGGCGTAGGTGAAAAAGGTGGATCCTTATCCCCTTATATGGGCGGACGAAACTATGTGCCCCCACCAGCCTGGTAAAACTCGCTTATCTCCCAAGCACCGTCATTAATGGCACGGTTGGGTTACCCACGCCCGTATTGATGAGAATCCCAGAATAAGGGGACACGATCTCTGCTTCGACAAGACGTTCCAAGGAAGCCACCTCGCTAAACGCGTTGACGTGGGACAGTAAAACGATTCGAATAAAGGCTTGGCCATGGCGTGATATCACGCTGTGGAATACGTCAGCAGATTAGATTTGTACAAATATTATTCTATCTACGGTGGTATGTGGAACTTATTTTGCAGAGCTGGACACTATCCTTGTGTTAAAAATCTTCTATGAAGTATTCGGAGGAGGAACCCGCCTTGCAATGCCGAAGACAATCTGCGCGCCGGACTCGTCGTCATTGAAGCATGGTTCAGGGGCTACTGAGGGAGTCCTGGATTAGGGGGTGTCCGGATAGCCGGACTATAAGCTTTGTCCGGACTCCTGGACTATGAAGACACGAGATTTAAGACTTCGTCCCATGTCCGGATGGGACTTTCCTTGGCGTGGAAGGCAAGCTTGGCGATACGGATATGTAGATCTCCTCCCATTGTAACCGACTCTTTGTAACCCTAGCCCTCTCTGGTGTCTATATAAACCGGAGAGTTTTAGTCCGTAGGACGTACAACAATCATACCATAGGCTAGCTTCTAGGGTTTAGCCTCTCTGATCTCGTGGTAGATCTACTCTTGTACTACCCATATCATCAATATCAATCAAGCAGGAGTAGGGTTTTACCTCCATCGAGAGGGCCCGAACCTGGGTAAAAACATCGTGGCCCTTGTCTCCTATTACCATCCGCCTAGACGCACAGTTCGGGACCCCCTACCCGGGATCCGCCGTTTTTGACACCGACATTGGTTCTTTCATTGAGAGTTCCTCTGTGTCGTCACCTTTAGGCCCGATGGCTCCTCCGATCATCAGCAACGATGCGGTCTAGGGTGAGACTTTTCTCCCCAGACGGATCTTCATATTCGGCGGATTTGCACTGTGGGCCAATTCGCTTGGCCATCTGGAGCAGATCGAAAGCTACGCCCCTGGCCATCAGCTCAGATTTGGATGTTTGAACTACACGGCTGACGTCCGCAGAGACTTGATCTTCGACGGGTTCGAGCCACAGCCGAGCGCGCCGCACTGTCTCGATGGGCATGGTCTAGCTCTGCCGCCGAACAGTGCCCAGGAGGCCGCCCCAGTGTCCGTTCCGACCCCTAGCTCGGAGCCGACTGCGCCAATCGAGGACGGGTGGTTGGACACCGCCTCGGGGGCTGCAATCTCTAGGGCGATCGAGCCGAATACCAGCCTTGTCCTTTGGCTTCGTCAGACTCAAGGTGCCGGACTCTTTCCGGACTCAACCTTCATACCCTGCCGATCGAACCCGATTGGGAGCCGATCGAGGAGTTCGCCGCCGCGGACATGTTTCAGCACTCGCCCTTCGGCGATATTCTGGATTCACTAAAGTCTCTCTCTTTATCAGGAGAGTGCTGGCCGGACTATGGTCAGCAAGGATGGGATGCGGATGACGAAGAAATTCAAAGCCCACCCTCCACCCACTTTGTAGCCACTTTCGATGATTTAACCGACTTGCTCGACTTCGACTCCGAAGACATCGACGGTATGGTCGACGATGTAGGAGACGAACAGGAACCAGGGCCTATAGGGCACTGGACAACCACCTCATCTCATGATGTATACATGGTGGACACACCTAAAAGAAACGACGTTGAGGAACAAAGAGATCGTTCCCTCGAAAAGCAGTCAAAGCGGCGGCGTAAGCGCCCCCCAAACCATTAAGAGTTTCGCTATGCCGTCGCCATCAGGAAGGATGCCTCATCCCGTCTTTAAAGACGGCACTGTTGCTAAAGGAGCTTTGGCTATCGGCCAAACTCTCCGGCTAGGCGGTTTTCTTATGACCGCCTGTTCGGCCGCCTTGCCGATGATGACTTCTCGGGTCATCGAAAGCAATCTCCACGTAAACTCGGAACTCGCCGAGCAGTTAGATCCGATGCAGCTTTGTTCTTTAAACGAGCTCTTGGATCGCATCGCCGCCCTGGGAGTCGCTACAGACTACGATCAGATTGGGCTTAAACCCGATCCGAGAGAGATTAACTCTCCCCAGGTCACCCACCACGTCGCAGTGGTGGATGAACAATGCGGCAAGTCTTCATCTATCTTAAGGACTAGTTATGTACGGATTCCTGATCCCTCCAAGCCGGATACCCGCGGAGGGGAGGACGTCACTCAAGCCCTGAACCTAAAGTCAGGCAGCAGGCTAGATTCATTGGATAACATCCAAGAACCCAAGCTTCCGAGTTCGAAACCCCTTGGCCCCTGAGTCTCAGATCGGGCGAGGTTCCAGATAACTTCACGAACTTTACGGCCGACAAGGTCAAACTCTGGTGCAAAAACATGGGCATCAAGCTCAACTACGCTTCAATCTATCACCCACAAACTAACGGTCAAGTCGAGCGAGCAAATGGTCTAATCATGAGCGGCATCAAACCCGAATTAGTGCGGGCCCTCAAGGAATCTAACACGCACTAGGTAGAGGAGCTCGACTCCGTACTCTGGGGGCTGCGGACCACGCTGAATCACACCACCGGATTCACACCATTCTTTATGGTATATGGCGCAGAGGCGGTTCTGCCCTGCGACATAATTCATGACTCACCTCGCGTGCGCATGTACGAAGAAAGAGAAGCCGAACTCGATCGGCAGGACAGTTTGGACACCTTGGAGGAGGAGCGCGACGTGGCAAAATCCCGTTCCGCATTCTATCAACAGCAGGCTCGAAGATATCAAAGCAGAGAAGTACGAGCTAAAACTTACAATGTTGGCGAGTTAGTTCTACGCCTGTCGGACAAGAAAAAGGGCAAACTCAAGCCCAAATGGGAAGGTCCCTTCATAATTGACCAAGTCCTGACTGGTGGAGCATACCGTCTGCGAGATGCATTGGATAACCGACTCGAGCCGAACCCATGGAACGCAGCCCGTCTACGAAGATTCTACGCCTAGCGCCGGACTCTGTGTTCGTATCCTTCCTCTGTGTCAGGACCCCGATTCCAAGTCACATCGACCTAGCTGGTAACACCTCATATCACTTTGCGGCCTCACGCACGGTATTCCCACGGTGTCGCCTTACCATGGCCCGGACCGCTTATGTCTTTTGGCTCACGTATATGATAGTGTCGCTAGCATCCACAAGACAAAGAACCCGGCCGACATGGCTAGTCGGAACCCAAAGCGGCACTAACCTATGGGGACAGGCATACATGAAACACTCGAACATGTCGGTCATCAACGTATGAACTTGGGCTGTAGCACTGGGCTAGCAGGACTCCGTATCCCGGCTGTAGCAGGCTAGGCAGGACTCCAAGTATCACCGCGTGACATTTCCCGAAGGGACGTACATAGGAACGAAATGAATCACATGCCGCCAGTCAAGTGTCCAAGCAGTAGTCTGGGCTAGCAGGACTCCGTGAACCGGGCTGTAGCGGACTACTATCGCCGTAAGCACAAGACTTACATTTCCCCATATGAGAGGCTGCCAAGGATAAACAACTAGATTGTCGGATCCCACTCATACCAAGCATTTCAATCATACACTAATATGCCCGATATGAGTAAATACAACAAGGCATCACAACAAAACTCTACAACTCAAGTACTTTATTTAAGAGGCTCCGAGGAGCCATACATAACATATTCATACAGGTAGGGGTCACATGACCCAACACTCAAGTCATACAATCATACAAGCACAAGCGAAGCAAAGTAGTCTGAGTACGACGCTAGAAAGAAAGAAAGCTTGTTGGAGCCTTTCTATCTACATGGCCCTTCACAAGTCTTAGATCGCCACCGGGTGGCTAGCTTACTCGTCAAGTCAACATCTACATAGAATCCGTCGGAGGGGTGGTATAGTCCTCTGAAAAATATCGATTAAGCAAACATGAGTACAAAAGTACTCAGCAAGTCTTACCACAGAATCCTATCATACATGCACATTCTCAAGGAAGGTAGTGGAGTTAAGTGCAGCAAGCCAGCTTTGACTCTTGGCTAAGCTATCCTCGTGACACACTTTGTAAAGCATTTTGTCGCATACCAGTCCACTATTCACCATCTCAATACTCCATCGTGGATCCTCTCTCGTCATCCCCGAGAGGGCCATCCACGATACTCACACTTATCTTGAGGCTTTTAGTAGTATCCATTTACTTGTCTATGAACTGATATAGGTAACCCGAAGTCCTTCTCCGTGGACACGGCTATTCAATAGATCATATTTAACCCTGCAGGGTATACTTCTTCACACACTCTCACCACTTATCGCCGTTTACGACATGTACTGCAACCTTCAAGCGGAAGCCCAACGTGGGTGTCGGCCACAGCCTACCTAAACACTCAAGTCCCTAGTCCAGGTTTATCGCCTATTCGGGTTCCATCCGCAGGAGTCCGCCGAGGTTTCCCATACAGCCCCGAACGATGTGTGCAGGGTTCCCGAGATACCAAACGGGCACTCGGTACACAGACCACAGTGCCTACCGCAACACAACCCACCCCTAAGGTCAGCGTTGCGTGCGGCCCCAGATGCTACAAACACGAAACTACTTGCAACTCCGGACTATGAACAGGGGTGGTTAAGAAGCCGAGAGGGTCAATTAAGGATCCCAATGTGTGGTAGTAGCTGGTTCATGGATCACAAACACAGATCTCAGTTCTTAAGTTCGCTTCAATGAAACAACCCACCATGTACTCCTACATGGCCTCTCATCGATACCTTTACCAAATCGTGTTCAACACTTACACTCTCGAACCAACACAACCTTTCACTCCAGTTCATCATCCCGATGAGCCGGACTGACACAACTCTAAGCATAGCAAGCATAGCATGGTAGGAATCACAAACATGGCTCAACCAACTCCTACACATACTAGTGGGTTTCATCTAGTTACTGTGGCAATGACAGGTCATGCAAGGAAGTGGGTTCAGCTACCGCAGCACACAACAGTTGAATCGCGTTGTCTTAATGCAGTAAAATGAGAGCAGAAGCGAGAACATGGGTTTGTATCGGAATGTTCAACGAATTGCTTGCCTGATGGAACTGGGGTAGAGAACTGCCCTTCAGGTGGGTAATCGAGGTTATCTTCGGGGGCAGAACCTATCATGAAAACACACCAAAATAAACATACAACCAATATGCAACAATATGATGCATGCTATGACATGGCAAGATGAATGTGTGTTGGCCTAATGCAAGTTGAAGAGATAGGATGATCTCATTTGAACCAAAGGTTCAAATGATAGATCATGTGAGTTAGTCCTAATGGTGCAAAATCTTAATCTGGTTATTCAGCATAGTTAACTTGTTTTAACATGCATGAAACCTGTACCAATGGATAGAGTGTATTTTTCTGATAAATTTTCATATATAAATCTTTGCATTTGGAGTTATAGAATAAAAGTTATAAGCATTTGAAATTTGAATTATATTCTGGATTTTATTATATAAAAATAATTCCAGAATTTAAATTAATGCGTCAGCATGAGGTCAGCATGACGTCAGGGGGTCAACGGGGTCGTCCAGGTCAAACTGACCAGTGGGACCCGCATGTCAGGTTAGTTTAACTAATTAGTTTTAATTAAAACTAATCCTAATTAGATTAGCCGGAGGGGGTCCACCTGTCATCGACCCAGAGGGTCAACAGGGCCCACGGGTGAGGTCAACTCACCGGCGTCTAGCCGCCGGCGAGGCCAGACGCGGCGGAGCAAGTGACTTTGCACGTTCCGGGCTCCAAATGGAACGCGGAGAGCATCTACGGGTAGCTAGAGGTGAGCCGCGGTGTGCAGTGGGGTCGGTTGGGTTAGGGGTGGCGGAGTGGGCGCCGGCGACGAGTCGAGGCGGCGACTGGCTCGGCCACCGAGGGGTTAGGGGTTAGCGGCCTCGGCGAGGCACGGGAGTGCAGTTAGCCTCGTTGGAGAGTGGTGAGTGTGATGGACATAGTGGTGCGGCCAAAGGTGACCGGAGGCTCGTCGGCGACGAGTCCCGCGGGCGGTGGGTTCAGCGATCATCGACCGCTCGCTGTGGTGCAAGAAGGAGAGAACGGAGAGGATAGAGGTAGCTAGGTTCACGGTGAACCTGCGGGAAGCTTCGTCGGGGTCGGGGGCGGACTGATGCGGCGGCGGCGACGATGGGGATCTCCGGCGGCCTTGGACTCGGTCGAGGTCGGAGTAGTGGTCTCGGGGGGTCTTGGAGCGAGGGGGACTAGCTGGCTAGGGGTAACTGGTGCGGCGGAGCGGCGGACATGGCGGCGAGGTGCGTGGGCGGCGGGAGCACGGCGGCGACGGTGGCGTGTCGGCGATGGCGTCGGCCAGGTCGAGAGCGAGCGAGAGAGAGACAGGGGGAAGTGCGGTGTCTGGGGGTTCGGGGACGACGCGGGTGTCGTCCCGAGTCGGCGAGGCGGCGAGGGCGGCAGGCGGCGGCGGCAGCTGCGTGGCGCGCCTGCAAGACGCCGGGCCGGCATTAGCCTGCTGCCTGGCCGAGCCAAGCAGCTCGCTGGCGCGGCTGCTGGGCTGGGCCGGCAGGTGGGCCGGGAGCTGGCGACAGGTAAGGGTTTTCCCATTTTTTATCTTTTTCTATTCTCTGCAATTCTGTTTAGGGTTTTTAAAAATACCAAAACCTTTTCAAAAATTACCAAAATGCTCCTGGTCACTAGTTGGAATATTCCCAACATGAAACATTTTAGTTCAACAATTTTTGAACACTTAAAATATTTTCCATAATTTAAAATGCCCATTTCAGAATTTTGTGAATTAAATTTAGAACCCTTAGGTGACCTAGAAAATGTCCCACCTTCTTTGACATGGATCTTAAACCCAAACAAAGGGGATGAGCATTTTGAAGGGCATTTCGGATTCATTGAATTAAATTTGAGTAAACCCTAGTTATTTTAGGGGGTGTTACAGGGTTTCTGCCTTCCCCATTTCAAATTCAGATGAAATTTAAACATGATGCACACCCTAATGCATGGTCTATCGGGATGTGACAACTCACCCCACTCAAAAGAATCTCGTCCCGAGATTTAGAATCTGTTGCGAAAAAGGTGGGGTACTCAAGTCGAAGACGATCCTCCCTTTCCCAAGTTGCTTCTTGCTCGGAATGGTTTGACCATTGAACCTTTAGAAACTTGATATTCCGACGTCGAGTGGTACGCTCGGTTTGATCGAGGATACGAACGGGGTACTCTCGATAGGTGAGGTTATCTTGGAGATCAAGCGTTTCGTGGTCCACTCCACGGATAGGATCCGAGAAGCAACGCCTGAGTTGGGAAACGTGGAAGACATCATGGACCTTGGAAAGATGCGGAGGTAGTTCCAATTGGTAGGCAACTTCCCCTCGTTTGGCAAGAATGCGAAAGGGTCCAATGTAACGAGGAGCCAACTTGCCCTTGATACCGAATCGATGGGTTCCCTTTAAAGGAGAAACCCGAAGGTAAGCCTTCTCGCCAATTTCATAAGCCATGGGCTTATGATTGCGGTCATATTGACTCTTCTGACGAGATTGGGCTGTTTTCAAATTCTCACGAACAACGCGAACCTGTTCCTCGGCTTCCTGGATCATATCCGGGCCAAAGAGTTGTCTCTCCCCGGTTTCTGACCAGTTAAGAGGCGTTCGACATTTTCGTCCATAAAGAACTTCGAAAGGGGCTTTGCCCAGACTGGCTTGATAACTGTTGTTATAAGCGAACTCGGCGAATGGAAGGCATTTCTCCCAATTCATGCCGAAAGAGATGACGGAAGCTCGAAGCATATCCTCTAAGATTTGATTTACTCGTTCTACTTGACCACTTGATTGGGGATGGAAAGCGGTGCTAAAGGAGAGACGAGTTCCCATAGCGTTTTGGAAACTTTCCCAAAATCGAGAGGTGAAGAGACTTCCACGGTCGGAGTTAATCTCTGATGGAACACCATGAAGAGACACTATTCGGGAGATGTACAATTCAGCTAGCTGACTAGCGGTTATCCTCTCACGAACCGGTAGGAAATGGGCTACTTTGGAAAGACGATCAACAATGACGAAGATAGCGTTATTCCCTCTCTTGGTCCTGGGAAACCCGGTAATGAAATCCATACCGATTTTATCCCATTTCCATTCAGGAATTTCCAAAGGTTGGAGGGTACCAGCAGGCCGTTGATGCTCTGCTTTAACTCGACGACAAACGTCGCAGTTAGCAATGTATTGAGCGATTTCTCTCTTCATCCTAGTCCACCAAAACCTCTGGCGTAGATCTTGATACATCTTAGTACTACCAGGATGAATGGTGAGAGGAGAGTCATGAGCTTCCTTAAGGATCAGTTGCCGTAGTTGTTGCTTCTTGGGAACCACCAAGCGGTTTTCGAAGAAAACAACACCTCGTTTATCTACGGAGAAACATTTAGCAGCTCCGCTAGCAATGTTCTCCTTGATCCGAGATATCCCTCTATCATACTGCTGAGCAGCTATGATTCGATCCGTGAGGTCAGGTTTCGCCACCGTGGTGGAAAGAAATCCTCGAGGAACAATGTGAAGATTAAGCTTACGAAATTCCTCGTGGAGAATTGGTTGACCTTGTTGTAACATCAAATTGTTACAAGAAGATTTGCGACTTAGGCGTCAGCCATGACATTGGCTTTGCCTGGGGTGTAAGATATTCCTAAGTCGAAATCTGTGATCAACTCGACCCAACGTCTTTGCCTGAGATTCAAATCCGGTTGGGTGAAGATATATTTCAGACTTTGGTGATCAGTGTAGATTTATAACGATTACCCGTAAGGTAATGTCGCCAGGTTTTGAGTGCATGAACCATCGCTGCAAGCTCTAGATCGTGTGTGGGATAGTTATCCTCATGTGGACGCAACTGTCGAGATGCGTAGGCAATCACATGACGATCTTGCATGAGTATGCAACCTAGTCCTTGTCGCGAGGCGTCGCAATAGATAATAAAGTCCTTAGAAAAATCTGGTGGAATAAGTACGGGAGCAGATGTCAGGCGTCTTTTCAGTTCCTGAAAGCTGATCTCGCACTGTGGCGTCCACTCGAACTTCTTATCTTTCTTGAGGAGTTCGGTTAGAGGTTTAGCAACTTTAGAGAAATTCTCGACGAAGCGGCGGCAATAGCTCGCTAAACCGAGGAAACTCCGAACTTGCTTAACCGATTCAGGTGGAGTCCAGTCAAGGACGGCTTGAACTCGCTCGGGATTGACAGCAATACCCTTACCAGAGATTACATGTCCTAGATAGGTCACTTCTGGTAACCAGAATTCACACTTAGAGAATTTGGCATAAAGGCGGTGCTCTCGAAGTTTCATCAATACTAGCCTTAGGTGTTCGGCATGTTCTTCCTCATTCTTGGAGTAGATGAGTATATCATCGAGGTATACCACGACGAATTTATCCAAATACTCCATGAAGATTGAGTTCATTAACCGAGAGAAAGTGGCTGGAGCATTGGTTAATCCGAAGGACATGACGGTGTACTCAGATTGGCCATAACGAGTGACAAAGGCCGTTTAGGAATGTCCCGTTCTGATTTTGATTTGATGGTAGCCCAACCTCAAATCCATCTTGGAGAAGACTGAGGATCCAGCGAGCTGGTCATACAGGTCGTTGATCCTGGGGAGCGGATACTTGTTCTTGATAGTGACCAAATTGACAGGTCGGTAATCTACAACCATCCGATCCGTACCATCCTTCTTCTTGACGAAGAGGACGGGGCAAGCCCATGGAGATGAACTAGGACGGATGAAACCCTTTTGCAAGGACTCATCGAGTTGTTTCTTAAGTTCAGCTAGTTCTAGGGGTGCCATCTTATAAGGTCTCCTAGAGATTGGGACGGTTCCGGGAATAAGATCTATCACGAACTCGACATCCCTGTCAGGTGGAACACCTGGCAGTTCTTCCGAAAGACATCCGGAAAACACGGACTACGGAATATCTTGAGATCCGGAAGAGGGTTGGCATTTAAGGAGTAAAGCTGGCGCTTAGACACTCGGGTTAAAACATCCACTGTTTTGCCCGAAGGATGGGTAAGTTGAACGGTTCTAGTCGAGCAATCGATCTTAGCATAATGGGCTGACATCCAGTCCATACCCAAGATGATGTTTATGTCCGAGGACTTGAGAGCTATTAGAGATGCAAGAAAGACTAATCTGTCGACAAGAATTTCATTCCCATGACTTATTCTAGAGGTTTGCCATCTAGAACCAGGAGTTTGAATTTCCATGGAGGTAGGCATGTCACAGAATGTGGTGTTGTGCAATCGAGCATAGCTCTCGGAAATAAATGAATGAGATGCTCCAAGATCAAAAAACAGTTGCGGATGGCAATTAACAAGGCGCGTACCGAGGACGACGTTGGGATCCTCATAGGTTTCTTCAGCAGAGACATAGTTGACACGGCCACGAGCGGTGGCAACTGGCTTGGCATAGGGAACCTTTCCTGTTGGCTTGCCGCGACCAACAGACTTTCCAGCTTGATTGGGGTTGTTCTGGGGACACTCTCGAATATAGTGGCCCGCCTCTCCACATTTGAAGCAAGTGATCACATTTGGCCGTGGGGCCACATTAGCAGTTGGACCTCCATATGTCTTGGGTGGAAAATACGGCTGGTTGGGGCGAGGCGCCTCGAAGGATGGCCTCGGGGTGTACCTGGGTGGTAGAGCCGTATTTGGGACCCAAACCCGGCGCTTCTGGGAACCAGAGCCGGATGATGATCCAGAATCACGGATGTGCTTGCGTGAAGCTTCGAAATCAGTCTGCCCAGTCTCGGCGCTGATAGCCTTATTGACTAGCTTCGAGAAAGAGGTACATTCATGCAGACGGAGATCTCGGCGTAGCTCAGGGCTAAGTCCCTTACGGAACCTCGCCTGCTTCTTAGCATCGGTAGAAACTTCTTCGGGAGCATAACGTGCTAGCCTCCCGAATTCGCGGCTGTAGGCATCCACGTTCAGCCGGCCTTGGGTGAAACTGCAGAATTCCTCACGTTTGCGGTCCATAAGTCCTTCTGGAATATGGTGCTCGCGGAAGGCGGCACTGAATTCATCCCAAGTTGTGACTTGTCCAGCCGGACGCATAGCCTCATAGTTTTCCCACCAGAGACTGGCAGGGCCTTCCAGATGGTAGGCGGCAAAGGTAACTTTGTCAGCCTCAGACACATTGGCGGAACGCAGCTTGTGATGGATACTGCGGAGCCAATCATCGGCGTCGAGTGGCTCGACGGAACATTTGAACTTTGGAGGATAAAGCTTGACGAAATCGTTGAGTGAAACCCCATCGTTTCTCGGCTGGCGGGCTGTGTTTTGTTCAATGCGCTCCAATAAGCGGTTAGTTTCGCGCTTATTGCGTTCTGCTTCCAGCATCACCTCAGCCAAAGATGGCGGTTGCGGCAGATTCACATTTCTGGCTGCACTGGCCTCTCCCTGCTCTGGAACAGCAGGAGAATTTCGAGTGTTGACCATCCTGGGAGACAAAACAAAGGTTTAAACCAGGATGGCAGAATTTAACAAGGTAGTGCGGAAGGTAATGGACAGTATGGAATGCAAAGATGTTTATCCGTATGACATGGTAATATAAACTGCCATATATATATATACCAACGGTCATACACACCATTCATAGCTTAGTACAAGCCTGACGGAGTACAACTATAAGGAAAAGGCGTTACATCTCATCGGAAGCATTCCAACTCCTATACATTATTTTTCTACACTTCCGGAATGATACACACTAAGTCGTATTCCACTAGTCACGCAGGACGGTGGAAACACAACTAGTACCATACAAGGAATACTACTACTATCTCAGGCAGCTCCATAGTAGTCCTCATAGAAGTCACCACCTGCACACAGAAGTGGAACATGATCGTCTGGAAACAGACAATCCTGTGGAGCCTGTGGACCATAAGGACTCGGATGTGGCCGTGGACCCACAAAGGGTGGCAGAAGAGGCCCACGAGGAGGAGTGATGCCTCCAACTTCACGCCACTCCATGAAGTCCGGCAGACTCGCCCGCACAGGGTACAAATCTCTCATGTCCATACATCCGGCTTGCACGGCAGGTGCAAACCTAGTCAGGGTAGCCCAGTGGTCGGAACGGGCATTATACAGCTCCATACGCAAGGCCCGGTTCTCACGGTCCTTGTCCTCCAACAACTCAGTAGTGGTACGGAGGAGTGAGTCCTCATGGGTTGCATCACTGTACAGGCCCTGAAGGTAGCCATGCGCCCCAGGAAGGGATGCTGGCATATAGCGGAAGTCAGTGTTGCTCAGCAAAGCAGTCCTGGCTCGAATAATAGTCATCATGGAATAGGCTGCATCTTGTACAGACATTCCAATAGTGATTCGAGCCCATAGGAACAATGAAGTGGCTCAAGAGCTCCGGGTAGGATGGATAAATCCGGACCGTGCATAGATATTGGCTTTGATTGAAATCCCTGAACTGCTCCTCGACGGTATATTCAGGATACCATCGATAACCAGCCTCAATCATCACCCTAACCAACATGGCCGTGTGACCGCACACATCGATGCAGCGAGTCAGGCGAACCACTTGGTTCTGGGAACGGGTGGACATCTGAAAGCACAGCCATAATGCAAAGGCATTAGAATTCCTAGGGAAAATCGGGCAGCATAACCTCTGTAAATGCTCAAATCAAATTTGAGACATTCAAAATCAGATTTGCATAACCACTCAACAACATCATATCAAGGTTCTGGTTCAGGTAATAGCATACTAAAATTTAGTAACACTGAACTGAGGATGTAACCAACAATCCTACAAGGTACTACGGATAGTAACACGTGAACCTGATAGAGAAAGAGAGCCTAGTCCTAAACCCACGTTGAATGAGAAGAGGATGACTCAGATCAGAGGGCATAAGGTAAAGGAGTAAAAAGAGCCTTACGTTCCCTCCCACAATCAATTCCCCTACATATAACTAAAGCATTTCTAGACTCAACTTCGACCAGTTTGGCTTAGCGGACCTACAGCAGCCCCGCTCGATGCCAACGCTGTCAGGACCCCGATTCCAAGTCACATCGACCTAGCTGGTAACACCTCATATCACTTTGCGGCCTCACGCACGGTATTCCCACGGGTGTCGCCTTACCATGGCCCGGGACCGTTTGCGTCTTTTGGCTCACGTATATGATAGTGTCGCTAGCATCCACAAGACAAAGAACCCGGGCCGACATGGCTAGTCGGGAACCCAAAGCGGCACTAACCTATGGGGACAGGCATACATGAAACACTCCGAACATGTCGGTCATCAACGTATGAACTTGGGCTGTAGCACTGGGCTAGCAGGACTCCGGTATCCCGGGCTGTAGCAGGCTAGGCAGGACTCCAAGTATCACCGCGTGACATTTCCCCGAAGGGACAGACATAGGAACGAAATGAATCACATGCCGGCCAGTCAAGTGTCCAAGCAGTAGTGCTGGGCTAGCAGGACTCCGGTGAACCGGGCTGTAGCGGACTACTATCGCCCAGAAGCACAAGACTTACATTTCCCCATATGAGAGGCTGCCAAGGATAAACAACTAGATTGTCGGATCCCACTCATACCAAGCATTTCAATCATACACGCAATATGCCCGATATGAGTAAATACAACAAGGCATCACAACAAAACTCTACAACTCAAGTACTTTATTTAAGAGGCTCCGAGGAGCCATACATAACATATTCATACAGGTAGGGGTCACATGACCCAACACTCAAGTCATACAATCATACAAGCACAAGCGGAAGCAAAGTAGTCTGAGTACAGACGCTAGAAAGAAAGAAAGCTTGTTGGAGCCTTTCTATCTACATGGCCCTTCACAAGTCTTAGATCGCCACCTGGGTGGCTAGCTTACTCGTCGAAGTCAACATCTACATAGAATCCGTCGGAGGGGGTGGTATAGTCCTCTGAAAAATATCGATTAAGCAAACATGAGTACAAAAGTACTCAGCAAGTCTTACCACAGAATCCTATCATACATGCACATTCTCAAGGAAGGTAGTGGAGTTAAGTGCAGCAAGCCAGCTTTGACTCTTGGCTAAGCTATCCTACGTGACACACTTTGTAAAGCATTTTGTCGTACACGAGTCCACTATTCACCATCTCAATACTCCATCGTGGATCCTCTCTCGTCATCCCCGAGAGGGCCATCCACGATACTCACACTTATCTTGAGGCTTTTAGTAGTATCCATTTACTTGTCTATGAACTGATATAGGTAACCCAGAAGTCCTTCTCCGTGGACACGGCTATTCGAATAGATCATATTTAACCCTGCAGGGGTATACTTCTTCACACACGCTCTCACCACTTATCGTCGTTTACACGACATGTACTCGGCAACCTTCAAGCGGAAGCCCAACGTGGGTGTCGGCCACAGCCTACCTAAACACTCAAGTCCCTAGTCCAGGTTTATCGCCTATTCGGGTTCCATCCGCAGGGAGTCCGGCCGAGGTTTCCCATACAGCCCCGAACGATGTGTGCAGGGTTCCCGAGATACCAAACGGGCACTTTCGGTACACGGACCACGGTGCCTACCGCAACACAACCCACCCCTAAGGTCAGCGTTATGTGCGGCCCCAAGATGCTACAAACACGAAACTACTTGCAACTCCGGACTATGAACAGGGGTGGTTAAGAAGCCGAGAGGGTCAATTAAGGATCCCAATGTGTGGTAGTAGCTGGTTCATGGATCACAAACACAGATCTCAGTTCTTAAGTTCGGCTTCAATGAAACAACCCACCATGTACTCCTACATGGCCTCTCATCGATACCTTTACCAAATCGTGTTCAACACTTACACTCTCGAACCAACACAACCTTTCACTCCAGTTCATCATCCCGATGAGCCAGACCTGACACAACTCTAAGCATAGCAAGCATAGCATGGTAGGAATCACAAACATGGCTCAACCAACTCCTACACATACTAGTGGGTTTCATCTAGTTACTGTGGCAATGACAGGTCATGCAAAGGAAGTGGGTTCAGCTACCGCAGCACACAACAGTTGAATCGCGTTGTCTTAATGCAGTAAAATGAGAGCAGAAGCGAGAACATGGGTTTGTATCGGAATGTTCAATGAATTGCTTGCCTGATGGAACTGGGGTAGAGAACTGCCCTTCAGGTGGGTAATCGAGGTTATCTTCGGGGGCAGAACCTATCATGAAAACACACCAAAATAAACATACACCCAATATGCAACAATATGATGCATGCTATGACATGGCAAGATGAATGTGTGTTGGCCTAATGCAAGTTGAAGAGACAGGGGATGATCTCATTTGAACCAAAGGTTCAAATGATAGATCATGTGAGTTAGTCCTAATGGTGCAAAATCTTAATCTGGTTATTCAGCATAGTTAACTTGTTTTAACATGCATGAAACCTGTACCAATGGATAGAGTGTATTTTTCTGATAAATTTTCATATATAAATCTTTGCATTTGGAGTTATAGAATAAAAGTTATAAGCATTTGAAATTTGAATTATATTCTGGATTTTATTATATAAAAATAATTCCAGAATTTAAATTAATGCGTCAGCATGAGGTCAGCATGACGTCAGGGGGTCAACGGGGTCGTCCAGGTCAAACTGACCAGTGGGACCCGCATGTCAGGTTAGTTTAACTGATTAGTTTTAATTAAAACTAATCCTAATTAGATTAGCTGGAGGGGTCCACCTGTCATCGACCCAGAGGGTCAACAGGGCCCACGGGTGAGGTCAACTCACCGGCGTCTAGCCGCCCGGCCCGAGGCAGACGCGGAGCAAGTGACTTTGCACGTTTCGGGCTCCAAATGGAACGCAGAGAGCATCTACGGGTAGCTAGAGGTGAGCCGCGGTGTCTGGTGGGGTCAGTTGGGTTAGGGGTGGCCGGAGTGGGCGCCGGCGACGAGTCGGGCGGCGACCGGGGCTCGGCCACTGAGGGGCTAGGGGTTAGCGGCCTCGGCGAGGCACGGGGAGTGCACGGTTAGCCTCGTTGGAGAGTGGTGAGTGTGATGGACATAGTGGTGCGGCCAAAAGGTGACCGGAGGCTCGTCGGCGACGAGTCCCGCGGCGGTGGGTTCAGGCGATCATCGACCGCTCGCTGTGGTGCAAGAAGGAGAGAACGGAGAGGATAGAGAGGTAGCTAGGTTCACGGTGAACCTGCGGGAAGCTTCGTCGGGGTCGGGGGCGGACTGATGCGGCGGCGGCGACGATGGGGATCTCCGGCGGCCTTGGACTCGGTCGAGGTCGGAGTAGTGGTCTCGGGGGGTCTTGGAGCGAGGGGGACTAGCTGGCTAGGGGTAACTGGGTGCGGCGGAGCGGCCAGACATGGCGGCGAGGTGCGTGGACGGCGGGAGCACGGCGGCGACGGTGGCGTGTCGGCGATGGCGTCGGCCAGTCGAGAGCGAGCGAGAGAGAGAGAGGGGAAGTGCGGTGTCAGGGGTTCGGGACGACGCGTGGGTCGTCCCAGTCGGCGAGGCGGCGAGGGCGGCAGGCGGCGGCCAGCTGCGTGGCGCGCCTGCGACGCCGGGCCGGGCACCAGCCTGCTGTCTGGCCGAGCCAAGCAGCTCATTGCGCTGGCTGGGGCTGGGCAGCAGTGGGCCGGAGCTGGCGACAGGTAAGGGTTTTCCCATTTTTTATCTTTTTCTATTCTCTGCAATTCTGTTTAGGGTTTTTAAAAATACCAAAACCTTTTCAAAAATTACCAAAATGCTCCTGGTCACTAGTTGGAATATTCCCAACATGAAACATTTTAGTTCAACAATTTTTGAACACTTAAAATATTTTCCATAATTTAAAATGCCCATTTCAGAATTTTGTGAATTAAATTTAGAACCCTTAGGTGACCTAGAAAATGTCCCACCTTCTTTGACATGGATCTTAAACCCAAACAAAGGGGATGAGCATTTTGAAGGGCGTTTCGGATTCATTGAATTAAATTTGAGTAAACCCTAGTTATTTTAGGGGGGGGGGGGTGTTCTGGGGTTTCCTGCCTTCCCCATTTCAGATTCAGATGAAATTTAAACATGATGCACACCCTAATGCATGGTCTATCTGGGATGTGACACTCTGTCTATTTTTTACACATTAGTTGTCTTATATTTCTCTCCTTCTCCCTCCCTTTCTCTTACAGCCTTTAAGGGCTCGTTCGCGCCTTGTTCGCACACAATTGACGCGCTACCCGCGCTCATTATACCTGGGGCCTTCTTTAACAGAAGATTGTTTATACATGCCTCATGCCTAGCACATGTGTCACACTTCCGCATGTACCTTTTATTCACCATTATATGCATCGATATGACTTAAGTTTTGGCCAAGCTGGGTTTCCTGGCTCCTGTGCTTACCCCTACGTTCCCGATTGTTCGGCTAGGCGGTAAAGGGAGCGCCTCTGCGATTGTTCCTGCCGGGTCAGCCGGATGTGTACCTCAGACTGGGTGAAGCCGAAAGCTAGCGTTCTTAAGGGAATATTCGGTCGGTGAACTAAAAGATGATTTCTCACACCTTTATTTATTCGCCCCCAGATGCTTTTCTACTTTTTTTCACAGTCTGGAATGCACTTTAGGGCATGCCTCCCAGGGAAAGGAACCCCTAATGGAACTATTCTCCCCGGAAGATGTTTCTTATTAACCATGTAATATAACATAACTAGTTGGGCACTTGTCTGTTAAAGCACTAATGACCCCTACGCCTGGTCTCCACGCATGCCTCGGTTTTTACATAACCGAGAGGGTATTCGGACACACTCCGGACTATTGGGTCCCGAGGTTGAAACTAAAAGGTCCGCAATGACAAACGATTTACAATCCGGATAGAAGGCATTTTACATGTCATCTTAAATTACATAGTCAATTTGACTGGGTATATTCCTCTTCAATACCATCCAACAGGCTGTCTAGTTTACAGTCCTGTTGGGAAAACTTGGCGGCCAACTCTACCTGGTCGTACACTAAACTCACAGGGATCTCCTTCCCATCGGGCCCTACAGGTCCGACCTCGGCCATGTGCTTTGGGTCAGCCTTCGTGTACCGCGTCTTCACCATGGCCCAGGCCTCCCTGGCGCCTTGACGGCAGGCCGATATCTTCCATAATTGGAAGCACCGCCGCGCTCCCTTCAGCTTCTCTGCAAGCTCTCCAAGGCCTTCGGGCATGGAGACGGATGGCCATAGGGCCTGGGCGACGCCTCACATTGCCTGCCGAACTCGTTCGTGCAGTTGTGATATCTCGGGAAGAAGGTCACCCATAGAACCAGGCATTTCCTCCGCAGGCCGACCTGTCAGCATACTTGCAGACATAACTCTATCAATCGACTTCCTCGTCGAACTCTTTTTCAAAGTTCGTTCAAGCACTTACTAAAAATGCCGTGCCGAAGCCGCCGATTCTCCTTCATGGAGTCCGACAGCTAAGCACGAACATCCTTTAGTTCCTCGCCCAGCTGGGTGTTGGCATCTTGGAGCTTATTCTTCTCTTGCCTCACCCTCGTAAGCACGCTCTCGCCGGCCTTTAACCGGCGCAAGAGTTGTTGTTTGTCCCGATCCACTCTGGCACCATCTGCACTGTTATTGTCAGATTTGGACACATGCCGCACTTCACAACATACTTATCTTTCGAAGCATATATTACCAGAGGGGGTCTCCTTGGCCTCCCCTGCTGCGGCTAGTGCGGCCTCAAGTTGGGCTTTGCACTCTTCCAGCTCCTTGGACAGTTGGTTATTCTTTTCTGTAAGATCCTGCATAACAAATGATCCTTAAATCAGTTATTCTAACTGTTTCAAGTCTCGGGGGCTACTGACATATATAACCATCAAATTTTCTCACACGTATGTCTTTTACATACTGCTCTATGGCTCTGGCTAGACCATTTTGAGCGGCACGGAGGTACGCTTCTCCCGTATTGAAGGCATCCAATGCTTCTTGGGAGAAACAAGCGTCACGAAGAAGAGTCCGGCGACGCCTGTGGTTCATGGCACTCTCCACCTCAGAATTTGTGGCAGACAGCCCGTCCGCATCCTCTGTCGGAGGACCGTCCGGTGCGCACCCCGTGTTCGCCTCTGCTTCCGGACCCAGCCTTGAAGCCTGGCTGGTGGAGGCGCGATTGGCAACCTCTCCGGATAAAGTCCGGCGAGCGCTCTTCTTCCTGAAGAGAGCACGAGCGTTAGTACACCTTGAGGGAATAAACCCTGGGAATTAAATTGCATGACATACTGTTGCGACGGCGTCTCATTCCGGACCGCGCTTCTTTTCAGCCTGCTGGGCCTTCCTGCCCCTTGTTGGCTAGCCACCATAGGCTCGGCCCGCTGCCTCAAGGACTTCCCCTGCAAAAACGCCGTTGGTATACGGTGATCAAAAATAAGCACGGATGGATCATCTTAAAAGTACTGGGACTTCGGTTTCGGTTACTCGTGAGGCTGGAAGTAGTCCGGGATAATCGGCCTTAATGGCCACTAAGGTGTTGTCCTTGCTCAACTGATGAAACACCCCATCGATCAGCTCCACATACAAGTCCGGGTCCTCTTGGGAGTCCGGGTCGAAGGACCGTTACGGGTCCTCGGGTTGTGGAGGAGGGTTGTTTATCTCCTTTACAGCCTAGCGTAGCTCCTGCGTTGAAATTGCTAGAATGAATACTTAACTATGGGAATATGAAACGGATGGGCAAGTTAAAGTATCCGCTTACCCAGCTAGGAGGATTGTACATAGAAAATCCGCCCCGTGGGTTGACGCGGAGTAATTCCTCCTCTTCTCCCTTGTACAAAGCGGACAAGATCTCTATTAGAGCGGAAGCCGATTCCGGCCCCTTACGGCCGCACCAGGTGGCGTCGTCCTCCCCGTTGAAGTCCCACATGGGGTGGCCTCTGTACTGAAGCGGCTGCACCCCCCGCATAATGCATGTGGCCATGACCTCGATCAAGGTCAGTCCGGAATGAGCTAACCACCTTATCCGGCTCATCAGGTAAAGGACGTCCCTGTCATTTTCCTTCTGAAGGCTCCGTGGGCGCCAGCTTAGGCGCTTCTTCAAAGGAGCATTATTGAACTCAGGGAGGCCGATCCAAACAGGATCTGGCAGGGGGACATCTTCTAAATAAAACCATTCTGAAGGCCAGTCTTCGGACGCCTTCTTTGGGGTTCTAGATAGATATCCGGTCCTGGCGACGCGCCATAGTTCGGCTCCGCCCACTTGATATATCGACCCCTCCTGAGAGCGGGGCACAAGGCAGAACAGCTTCTTCCACAGCGCGAAATGAGCCTCGATGCCCAAAAACAGCTCGCAGAGGGCTACGAAGCCCGCAATATGCAATATGGAGGCAGGCGTAAGGTTGTGCAACTGGAGGCCGTAGAACTCCAGGAGCCCCCGGAGAAATGGATGAATTGGGAATCCGAGCCCTCTTATCAAATAAGGGACAAGGCATACCCGCTCTCCTTTGGAGGGATTGGGGACGCTCTCTGCTTGCTCTCCACCATTATAGGTGGCAAGTCCGGCTCGAACTGGGGCCATGTAGGCTGGGGGGAGAAACCCCTTGGCTTGGAGCGCCACTAGCTCGCTGTGCGGGACGGAACATCTATCCCAATCTCCAGGCTGAGGGCTGGGGGGCGAGAGGAGGAGCTGTGTCGACTGGCCATGATGGAATGGATCTCTGTCGAATGCGCTCTGATGAATACTCGCGAAGGGAAGATGTTTGATTTGGATCTAAATCCACGTCTCATTTATAGGCAGCTCATTTGCGCGGCTAGGGGGATAAATGAAAAAACACCCTGGCTTTTCGCATTCGACACGTGGAAGATGGCCATTATTGGGCGCAGAAGCCAAGAAGCGCAACATTCACCAGAAGCCGGACATTATTCAACAGGTATATGGAATTTGGAGAAGAACATGCCTTGCAATGCCGAAGACAAATCTGCGCGCCAGACTCATCGTCATCGAAGCCTGGTTCGGGGGCTACTGAGGGAGTCCCGGATTAGGGGGTGTCCGGATAGCTGGACTATAACCTTTGGTCGGACTCATGGACTATGAAGATATGAGATTGAAGACTTCGTCCCGTGTCCCGATGGGACTTTCCTTGGCATGGAAGGCAAGCTTGGCGATACGGATATGTAGATCTCCTCCCATTGTAACCGACTCTGTGTAACTCTAGCCCTCTCCGGTGTCTATATAAACCGGAGAGTTTTAGTCCGTAGGAGGAACAACAATCATACCATAGGCTAGCTTCTAGGGTTTAGCCTATCTGATCTCGTGGTAGATCTACTCTTGTACTACCCATATCATCAATATTAATCAAGCAGAAGTAGGGTTTTACCTCCATCGAGAGGGCCCGAACCTGGGTAAAAACATCGTGTCCCTTGTCTCTTGTTACCATCCACCTAGACGCACAGCTCGGGACCCCCTACCCGAGATCCGCTGGTTTTGACACCGACATTGGTGCTTTCATTGAGAGTTCCGCTGTGTTGTCGCCATCAGGAAGGATGCCTCATACCGTCTTTAAAGACGACACTGTTGCTAAAGGAGCTTTGGCTATCGGCCAAACTCTTCGGCTAGGAGGTTTTCTTATGACCGCCTGTTCGGCTGCCGCGCTGACGATGACTCCTCGGGTCATCGAAAGCAATCTTCATGTCAACTCGGAACTCGCCGAGCAATTAGATCCGATGGAGCTCTCTTCTTTAAACGAGCTCTTGGATCGCGTCGCCGCCCTGGGAGTTGCTACAGACTATGATCAGATTGGGCCTAAACCCGATCAGAGAGAGATTAACTCTCCCCAGGTCACCCACCACGTCCCAGTGGTGGAGGAACAATGCGGCAAGTCTTCATCTATCTTAAGGACTAGTTATGTCCGGATTCCCGATCCCTCCAAGACGGATACCCGCGGAGGGGAGGACGTCACTCAAGCCCTGAACCTAAAGTCAGGCAGCGGGCTAGATTCATTGGATAACATCCAAGAACCCAAGCTTCCGAGTTCGGAAACCCCTTGGCCCCTGAGTCTCAGATCGGGCGAGGTTACAGATTTAATTCCACCCGCCCATCCGAATATAAGGGATCTATCCCAAATTCGGCAAGAGCCCGCAGAAACAGTACACCATTACTGGGCCAGATTCCTCCTAATTATGAACAGGATAGAGGACGGCCTCCATCGGGGATCAATTAAACCCTGATGTAGACGCCGCACTACGAGAATTCCTACGCGAAAATTGGGACATTTTTGCCTGGCACCCTTCAGACATGCCAGGAATCCCATGCAGGCTGGCCGAGCATAGCCTAAACATCCTAAAAGGATTCAAGCCTGTCAAGCAGGCTCTTCGGCGTTTCTCCGAACCTAAGAGACAAGCCATGGGAGAGGAGCTAGCCAAACTACTGGAGGCCGGATTCATCAGAGATATAAAACATCCGTACTGGCTAGCAAACCTGGTGATGGTACCAAAGAAGGACAAATCCTGGCGCCTATGCGTCGATTTCAAGGACCTCAACAAGGCTTGCCCAAAGGATCCCTTCCCCCTCCCCCGCATCGATCAAATTATCAACGCTACCGCAGGACACGATTCATTGTGTTTCCTCGACGCATACTCCGACTACCATCAAATTAAGATGGCAGAGACAGACCAAGCCGCAACGT
Source organism: Aegilops longissima (assembly GCA_021605205.1). Taxonomy (NCBI): domain Eukaryota; kingdom Viridiplantae; phylum Streptophyta; class Magnoliopsida; order Poales; family Poaceae; genus Aegilops; species Aegilops longissima. The sequence goes on along the minus strand of CM038681.1, from coordinate 617,432,055 downwards.
CATTCATCACCCCATACGGCCCATTCTGCTTCAACACAATGCCCTTCGGACTCAAAAACGCCGGCGCAACATATCAGCGCATGATTCAGACATGTCTGGCAAACCAGATCGGCAAAACAGTGGAAGCATACGTAGATGATGTGGTCATCATAACCAAGCATGTCGAAACTGTAGTAGACGACTTGAGGCTCACATTCGATAACCTCCGAGCATATGACATCAAGCTTAACCCGGAAAAATGCGTTTTCGGCGTACCAGCCGGAAAGCTCCTGGGCTTCATTGTATCCGGTAGAGGAATTGAAGCAAACCCAACCAAGATCCGAGCTCTGTCACAATTGGATACTCCAAAGGACCTCAAACAAATACAAAAATTGACTGGATGCGTGGCGGCTCTAAGCCTCTTTAGCTCCCTCTTGGGAGAAAAGGCATTACCCCTTTATCGCCTCCTTCGGCGCACCGAACACTTCGAGTGGACAGATGCCGCCACGGCCGGACTCGAAGAAATAAAAGCCACATTGGCAACAAACCCGGTCCTGGCCACGCCTAACATCGGCGAACCAATGCTATTATACATTGCAACAACCTATCAAGTTGTAAGCGCAGTGCTCGTGAACAAGAAATGGACGGGCACAAATTCCCCCTTCAAAAACCAGTTTACTACGTGTCCACTGTCCTCACTCCATGCAAGTCACGGTACCCGCACTATGAAAAGATAGCGTACGCAGTGTTTATGGCATCCTGGAAGCTGCGACACTACTTTCAAGAGTGTTCGATAATAGTAGCCTCCAAAGTACCTCTTAACGATATTATAAACAACCGCGACGCGACGGGCCGGATTGCCAAATGGGCCATTGAGCTCCTCCCGTTCGACATAACCTATAAGCCACGGCGAGCTATTAAGTCGCAAGTTTTGGCCGACTTCGTCGCCGAATGGACTGAAGCCGAACTCCCTAAAGAGTACGGCACATATTCCAACTGGATCATGCACTTCGACGGCTCCAAAATGTTAGCTGGCCAGGGGCAGGCGTCGTTCTGACGTCCCCAACAGGAGATACAGTCCAATACATACTCCAGATAATGTATACGGACTCCAACAACACAGCCGAATACGAGGCCCTTCTACATGGTCTCCGGATGGCAGTCTCCATGGGCATCCAACGCCTAGAGGTGCGTGGGGATTCGAACCTCGCGATATTCCAAATGAATGGAGACTTTGATGCCAAGGATCCGAAAATGGCAGCTTATCGCAACACCGTCCTAAAAATGTCAGCTCGGTTCGAGGGGCTCGAATTTCACCATATAGCCCGGGAAAACAATCAGGCGGCAAACGTCTTGGCACGCATCGGCCAAGCGCGATGCAGTTCCCCCCCCCCCCCAACATTTTCTTGGAGAGGCTATTAAAAGCCATCTGTATTATGGGAAGGGGAATCCGGAAATAACAGCACGGACCCAACCGCACTGCCCGACCCCGAACATACTGACACAACGGGAGGCTCTGCCAACGAAGTAACATCCTCATCCCACGTAATAATGGCAGTCATTGCCCCGTGGACAGAACCATTCCTAGCCTACTTAACCAGGCAGGAATTTCCCGAGGACCAATACGAGGCACGCTGCATAGTGCAGCGATCTAAAGCCTATAAAGTCCATGAAGGACAACTTTATAAGAAAAGCACCGCCGGAGTCCTTCAAAGGTGTATGTCCGAAGAGGAAGGGCGGAATCTTCTGGCTGAAATTCATGCCGGACTAGGCGGGCACCACGCCGCAGCCCGGGCCCTTGTAAGCAAGGACTTCCGTATAGGATTTTATTGGCCGACGGCCCGGGCATATGCTCAGGACTTAGTCCAACGATGCGTCGGTTGCCAGCACTTTGCTAACCAAAGCCATATGCCACCCACCGCCCTCCAACAAGGCTTGCCCAAACGATCCCTTCCCCCTCCCCCGCATCAATCAAATTATCGACGCTACCGCAGGACACGATTCATTGTGTTTCCTCGACGCATACTCCGCCTACCATCAAATTAAGATGGCAGAGATAGACCAAGCCACAACGACATTCATCACCCCATACGGCCCATTTTGCTTCAACACAATGCCCTTCGGGCTCAAAAACGTTGGCGCAACATATCAGCGCATGATTCAAACATGTCTGGCAAACCAGATCGACAAAACAATGGAAGCATACGTAAATGATGTGGTCGTCAAAACCAAGCATGCCGAAACTCTAGTAGATGACTTGCGGCTCACATTCGATAACCTCCGAGCATATGACATCAAGCTTAACCCAGAAAATGCGTTTTCGGCGTACCAGCCGGAAACCTCCTGGGCTTCATTGTATCCGGTAGAGGAATTGAAGCAAACCCAGCCAAGATCCAAGCTCTGTCACAATTGGATATTCCAAAGGACCTCAAACAAATACAAAAATTGACTGGAAGTGTGGCGGCTCTAAGCCGCTTTATCTCTAATACGTATCCAACGTATCTATAATTTTTGATTGCCCCATGCTACTTTATCTACTGTTTTAGGCAATATTGGGCTTTATTATCCACTTTTATATTATTTTTGGGACTAACCTATTAAACGGAGGCCCAGCCCAGATTTGCTGTTTTATGCCTATTTCAGTGTTTCGAGGAAAAGGAATATCAGATGGAGTCAAAACGGAACAAAATCGACTGGAGAAGTTATTTTTGGAAGGAAACCCACCTGATGGACTTGGACCCCACGTCAGAAGATACGGAAGGTGCTCACGAGGGTGGGGGGCGCGCCCTCCCCCCTGGGCGCGCCCCCCTGCCTCGTGGCGCCCCCGTAGCTCCACCGACGTACTCCTTTCACCCATATATACCGTCATACGCTAAAACTTCCAGAACAGAAGATAGATCGGGAGTTCCGCCGCCGCAAGCCTCCAGAACCACCAAAAACCAATCGGGACCCCTTTCCGGTACCCTGCCGGAGGGGGGATCCATCTCCGGTGGCCATCTTCATCATCCCGGCGCTATCCATGACGAGGAGGGAGTAGTTCACCCTCGGGGCTGAGGGTATGTACCAGTAGCTATGTGTTTGATCTCTCTCTCTCGTGTTCTCTCTCGTGTTCCAATCTATGGCACGATCTTGATGTATCCCGAGCTTTTCTATTGTAGTTGGATCTTATGATGTTTCTCCCCTTCTACTCTCTTGTGATGAATTGAGTTTCCCCTTTGAAGTTATCTTATCGGATTGAGTCTTTTATGAGAACACTTGATGTATGTCTTGGTGATCAACATGCGGGTTTCGTGACATTGGGAACCTATGCATAGGGGTTGGCACACGTTCTTGATTCTCCGGTAGAAACTTTGGGGCACTCTTTGTAGCACTTTTATGTTGGTTGGATAAATCTGAGATTGTGTGATGCATATCGTATAATCATGCCCACGGATACTTGAGGTGACAATGGAGTATCTAGGTGACATTAGGGTTTTGTTTGATTTGTGTCTTAAGGTGTTAATCTAGTACGAACTCTTTTATAGGTCGATCTGAACGAATAACTTTGAGGTGGTTTCGTACCCTACCATAATCTCTACGTTTGTTCTCCGCTATTAGTGGCTTCGGAGTGACTCTTTGTTGCATGTTGAGGGCTTGTTATATGATCTATCTATGTTATTATTGTTGAGAGAACTGGCACTAGTGAAAGTATGAACCCTAGGCCTTGTTTCCTATCATTGCAATACCGTTTACGCTCACGTTTATCACTTGTTACCTTGCTGTTTTTATATTTTCAGATTACAAAAACATATATCTACCATCCATATTGCACTTGTATCACCATCTCTTCGCCGAACTAGTGCACCTATACAATTTACCATTGTATTGGGTGTGTTGGGGACACAAGATACTCTTTGTTATTTGGTTGCAGGGTTGCTTGAGAGAGACCATCTTCATCCTATGCCTCCCACGGATTGATAAACCTTAGGTCATCCACTTGAGGGAAATTTGCTACTGTCCTACAAACCTGTGCACTTGCAGGCCCAACAACGTCTACAAGAAGAAGGTTGTGTAGTAGACATCAAGCTCTTTTCTGGCGCCGTTGCCGGGGAGGCTAGGTAAGTGAAGGTACATCTTTAGATCTTGCAATCGAATCTTTTTGTTTCTTGATTTAGCACTAGTCTAGTTTATAAAAGAAAATTACAAAAAAATGGAATTGAGTTTGTCTCATACGCTTCACCTTTTTAATATCTTTCGTGAGTATGATGGAAAGGAAAATTGTGCCAAAGTGTTAGAAGAAGAATGCATTAAATTGTTTGGCACTAAATTTTTGAATGACGAGCATGATTGAAATGTTGTTAGTATGAATTCCTTGAATATCCATGATTCTAATGATATGCAAAGCCACAAGCTTGGGGAAGCTATGTTTGATGAAGATGATATTTTTTGTCCCCCAAGCTTTGATGAGCAAATTTACTATGATGAAAGCATGCCTCCTATCTATGATGATTATTGTGATGACACGTATGCTTTAAAGAATAATGATAACCATGAAACTTGTCATCTTGATCTTAATTTTCAATCACATGATAGTTATTTTATTGAGTTTGCTCCACTACTATTCATGAGAAGAAATTTGCTTATGTGGAGAATAGTAAAATTTCTATGCAACTAGATCATGAAAAGAATGCTTTAGGTGCTGGTTAAATTGTTGAATTCATTCATGATGCTACTGAAAATTATTATGAGGGAGGAATATATGCTTGTAGGAATTGCAATAATATCAAGTTTCCTCTCTATGTGCTTAAAATCTTGAAGTTATGCTAGTTTTACCTTCCTATGCAAGTTGATTATTTTTCCCATAAGTTGTTTGCTCAAAAAATCCCTATGCATAGAAAGTGGGTTAGACTTAAATGTGCTAGTCAGATTCTTCATGATGCTCTCTTTATGTTTCAATTCTTATCTTTTATGTGAGCATCATTGAAATCATAATGCCTAGCTAGGGGCGTTAAACGATAGCGCTTGTTGGGAGGCAACCCTTGCTTTTTGGTTCTGTTTAGTAATAAATAATCCATCTATCCTCTGGTTAGATGTGGTTTTATGTTTTAGTTAGTGTTTGTGCTAAGTAGAACCTTTGGGAAGACTTGGGTGAAGTCTTTATGATCATGCTGTAAAAAACAGAAACTTTAGCGCTCACGAGATTAGATAGAACTTTTTATTGGAGAGTGCTATTTAGTTGATTCTTTTTGCAGATGATTACGAGAAAAATTCCTCAGGTCCACCAATTTATTTTTGTATTTTTGTAGTTCCAGAAGTTTGCGTTAGTTGCAGATTACTACAGACTGTTCTGTTTTTGACAGATTCTGTTTTCATTGTGTTGTTTGCTTATTTTGATGAATCTATGGCTAGTAAAATAGTTTATAATACATAGAGAAGTTGGAATACAGTAGGTTTAACACCAATACAAATAAAGAATGAGTTCATTACAGTACCTTGAGGTGGTCTTTTGTTTTCTTTCGCTAACGGAGCTCACGAGTTTTCTGTTAAGTTTTGTGTTGTGAAGTTTTCAAGTTTTGGGTAAAGATTCGATGGACTACGGAATAAGGAGTAGCAAGTGCCTAAGCTTGGGGATTCCCAAGGCACCCCAAGGTAATATTCAAGGATAACCAAGAGCCTAAGCTTGGGGATGCCCCGGAAGGCATCCCCTCTTTCGTATTCGTTCATCGGTAACTTTACTTGGAGCTATATTTTTATTCACCACATGATATGTGTTTTTCTTGGAGCGTCATGTCATTTTGTTTTGTTTTGATATCTGTTAGTTAGATTAGTGTTTTGAATCTTTAGTTTCAATAAAAAAGTCAAGGATAGCCTTTGCAATGCTTATTTTGCAAGTATGCATGTTGCTGTTTGAAAACAGAAAGTTTACCGCTGTTGCAAAAATTCCTCAGAAACATCAGAGCATGATATAATGTTGAAACTTTTTGCATATAAAGCTCCGATAAATTTAGTACAGTGGGAATTTTAGTTCATAATTTTTGGAGTTAGGGAAGTATTGATACTCTTGCATTCTTTACAGATTGTACTGTTTTGGCAGATTGCTGTTATGTTTGCATTGTTTGCATATGTTTGCTTGCTTAATAATTCTATTTAAGGATAGGATTATTAAATATGCAGAGGCATTTAGTATGCAATGTTGAATAATAATGTTAGTGATTTGTTACAGTAGAAAATGATAAGGTTTTGCATTGGTTTATACTAACCTATCTCACAAGTTCTTGTTGAGTTTGTTGTGAATGAAGCTTTTGATAGAAAGAGAAACCATGATATGAGAGGAATTAAGGAGACACAAAAGTTCAAGCTTGAGGATGCCCAAGGCACCCCAAGATAATATTTCAAGAAGTCTCAACCATCTAAGCTTTGGGATGCCCCGGTAGGCATCCCACCTTTCTTCTTCAACAACTATCGGTTAGTATCGGTTGAGCCTAAGTTTTTGCTTCTTCACATGAGTTGTGCTATCCTTGAAATGTCATTTTATTTTGTTTTGCTTGCTGTTTGGATACAATAACAAGATCTGAAATTATTAAATGGGATATTCTTCACATAGTTGTATAATTATTCGACTACTCATTGATCTTCACTTATATCTTTCAGAATAGTTTGTCGTTTGCTCTAGTGCTTCACTTATATCTTTTAGAGCACGGCGGTGGTTTTATTTTATAGAAGTAGATGATCTCTCATGGTTCACTTAAATTATTTTGAGAGTCTTAAATAGCATGGTAATTTGCTTAAAATCCTAATATGCTAAGCATAAAAGATTTGTAAGAATTCTTATGAGTGTGTTGAATACTAAGAAAAGTTTGATGCTTGATAATTGTTTTGAGATATGGAGGTAGTGATATTAAAGTTGTGCTAGTTGAGTAGTTGTGAATTTTATAAATGCTTTTGTTGAACTTTGCAAGTCCCGTAGCATGCACGTATGGTTAAAGTTGTGTAACAAATTTGAAACAAGAAGTGTACCTGGCTTGTGCCTGCTTATGAGTGGTGGTCGGGGACGAGCGATGGTCTTTTCCTACCAATCTATCCCCCTAGGAGCATTCGTGTAGTACTTGATTTTTGATGACTTCTAAATTTTTTCAATAAGTATATGAGTTCTTTTGACTAATGTTGAGTCCATGGATTATACGCACTTTTACCTTTCCGCCATTGCTAGCCTCTTCGGTACCGTGCATTGCCCTTTCTCACCTTGAGAGTTGGTGCAAACTTCGCCGGTGCATCCAAATCCCGTGATATGATACGCTCTATCACACATAAACCTCCTTATATCTTCCTCAAAACAGCCACCATACCTACCTATTATGGCATTTCCATAGCCATTCCGAGATATATTGCCATGCAACTTTCCACCGTCCCGTTCATCATCATCATGACATATTTTACTTTGGTCATATTGCCATTGCATGATCATGTAGTTGACATCGTATTTGTGGCAAAGTCACCATGCATTATTTTTCATACATGTCACTCTTGATTCATTGCACCATCCCAGTACACCGCCGGAGGCATTCATATAGAGTCATACCTTGTTCTAGTTTCGAGTTGTAATCCTTATGTTGTAATCAATAGAAGTGTGATGATCATCATTATTAGAGCATTGCCCAAATAAAAAAAAAGAAAGGCCAAAAAAAAGAAAGGCCCAAAAAAAGAGAAAGGCCAAAAAAAAAGAAAGGCCCAAGAAAAAAAATAAAAAAATAAAATAAAAAGGGCAATGCTACTATATCTTTTTCCACACTTGTTCTTCAAAGTAGCACCATGTTTTTCATATAGTAAGTCTCATAAGTTGTCCTTTTTATACTAGTGGGAATTTTTCATTATAGAACTTGGCTTGTATATTCCTACGATGGGCTTCCTCAAATGCCCTAGGTCTTCATGAGCAAGCAAGTTGGATGCACAGCCACTAGTTTTCTTTTGTTGAGCATTCATAGCTCTAGTGCATCCGCACTAGGAGAAATATGTCAACTAGTGACCTTCTGTCAGTGACCCTGGAAGAATTGGTCATAGATCTATGACCATTTCTGACCAATTGGTCAAAACCTGTTCGAGGGGCTCCAAACCCTAAACCATTGCGACCATTTTGGTCAGAAAGGTCGTAATTTCCTTACATGAAAAGGTCATAAAGCAAACAGCGCTAGTCCGCTGCCTTATTTCTAGTTGTTAACGACCAATATAGATGGTCATAGCCTTGTAAATTGTGGTGGGTTGCTATGACTAGGCGCCACCTCATCAGTTTTGCCTATGTGTCATGTCCATGTGGCAGGCTTTGCCCTAGGTTGTGAAGCAACCTATATTTCTTTCATTCCCAAAATTCCCAAAAAAATCTCATAAATTATTTGGGTCATATCTTCGTCAAATATGTAAAAATCTTCCTTGGCTAGTTCAAAAATAAATAAAAAATATTCATTTTCCTATTCTGTTCAGAGCAGCACTTTGTGAAGGAAGTACCACTTTGGCATGTCCAAATGGTATCCATTTTCTACAGTGCTTTCCTATGCCCAAATAACCATCCTCCACCAAATGCCAGCTCAATCCATTCATTATTTTGAGCCTAGCTTCAACATTCGTATTTATGTCCAGTGTGGTAGTTTGTAAAGCAAGTACCACCTAGGATCCTCCTTTTGAGGTGAAAATTTGTGAATACGGTCTTCTTAGTAACTGATCATCCTCAGCCAAAACTCACGCCCATTAGCCATGTGCATTTCCCGTACCGCAAATCAAACACTTGGCTGCTTATTCATGTTTGAGCATCGATCGGTCTCCTCGTGAGAATCTTATGTTGTGATTTTCTTCCTAGCACCTACCTTGGGAGTGCCGAACCCACTAGACATGCCTAGGCCGCCCAGAACACATGGCAACGCCACGGTCACGCTGGTGACCACGGCAAGGCATGCGAGAGCTTCTGCAGCTCTAGAGTTGGGGCCCTCGGCCACCGTCCAAACCTCGATGTCTCGCCATCAAACCATGTATTTCTGATTAAATAGATACTTATTTACCTAGAAATGATTTTTGGAAAAAATAAAGAGCAAACTATGAGGCAGCTGCAGTTCAAATTTGACCCGCTTCCATCTGAATCGACGGGAATTTTTCTTTTTCACCAGAGGTGGATAAAAAATTTTGAAACCCAACCATTTTGTCAATTGTGCATTATATATGGCCTAGTATTTTATAAAATTGATTAGGTCCAATTTTGCAACAATTATTTGGTAGTTCCTTGACAAAAAACCTCCTTTTGGGCACTCAGAAAATGAAAAATGAATTTTCCGTGCAAAGAAAGTGAAAACTTCCTTAGGCAACATTGTTTGGAATTCCAAGATGCACCCTCCTGCACAATATGAGATCATTTGAACAAACTATGCCATAAATGTGGCCATAAGATTGATCATTTGGCTTGAAAGCCATGAATCTTCACGCATGATAGCTCATTTCTGAGAACACTTCTTTAAAACAATTACCGTATTGCAAGTTTACTATTTTTCCTGGAAACTTGGTCACATATAATGACACAATGCGAAGGTTTTCGAATTTTTTGATTTTTTTTGAATTTTTTATGCCCGTTTCAAAATGCGGTCAAAACGGCGGGCTTGATCGTTCCTAGCTAGTGGTTGAATCTTGGAATTTGTTTGGTGTTTCTATGATTAAATAGATACTTATGTACCTAGAAATGATTTTTCGAAAAAATAAAGAGCAAACTATGAGGCAGCTACAGTTCAAATTTGACCCGTTTCCAACTGAATCGACGGCAATTTGTCTTTTTCACCAGAGGTAGATCAAAACTATTTTCACCCAACCATTTTGTCAATTGTGCATTATATATTGCCTAGTATGTTATAAAAATGATTTGGTCCAATTTTGCAACAATTATTTGGTAGTTCCTTCACAAAAAACCTCCTTTTGGGCACTCGGAAAATGAAAAATGAATTTTTCGTGCAAAGAAAATAAAAACTTCCTTAGGCAACATTGTTTGGAATTCCAAGAAACACCCTTGTGCACAATATGAGATCATTTGAACAAACTATGCCATGAATGTGGCCATAAGATTGATCATTTGGCTTGAAAGCCATGAATCTTCACGCATGATAGCTCATTTCTGAGAACACTTTTTAAAATAATTACCGTATTACAAGTTTATTATTTTTCCTGGAAACTTGGTCACTAATAATGACACAATGCGAAGGTTTCCCAATTTTTTAAATTTTTTAAATTTTTTATGCCTGTTTCAAAATGTGGTCAAAACGACGGGTTTGACCGTTCCTAGCTAGTGGTTGAATCTTGGAATTTTGTTGGTGTTTCTATGATTAAATAGATACTTATGTACCTAGAAATGATTTTTGGAAAAAATAAAGAGCAACCTATGAGGCAGCTATAGTTCAAATTTGACCCGTTTCCAACTGAATCGACGACAATTTGTCTTTTTCACCAGAGGTAGATCAAAACTATTTTCACCCAACCATTTTGTTAATTGTGCATTATATATGGCCTAGTATTTTATAAAAATGATTTGGTCCAATTTTGCAACAATTATTTGGTAGTTCCTTCACAAAAAAACCTCCTTTTGGGCACTCGGAAAATGAAAAATGAATTTTCCGTGCAAAGAAAATGAAAACTTCCTTAGGCAACATTGTTTGGAATTCCAAGATGCACCCTTGGGCAAAATATGAGATCATTTGAACAAACTATGCCATGAATGTGGCCATAAGATTGATCATTTGGCTTCAAAGCCATGAAATTCACGCATGATAGCTCATTTCTGAGAACACTTTCTCAAAATAATTACCTTATTACAAGTTTATTATTTTTCCTAGAAACTTGGTCACATATAATGACACAATGCGAAGGTTTTCCAATTTTTTGATTTTTTTTGAATTTTTTATGCCCGTTTCAAAATGCGGTCAAAACGGCGGGCTTGAACGTTCCTAGCTAGTGGTTGAATCTTGGAATTTTTTTGGTGTTTCTATGATCAAATAGATACTTATGTACCTAGAAATTATTTTTGGAAAAAATAAAGAGCAAATTATGAGGCAGCTACAGTTCAAATTTGACCCGTTTCCAACTGAATCGACGGCAATTTGTCTTTTTCACCAGAGGTAGATGAAAACTTTTTTCACCCAACCATTTTGTCAATTGTGCATTATATATGGCCTAGTATTTTATAAAAATGATTTGGTACAATTTTGCAATAATTATTTGGTAGGTCCTTCACAAAAAAACCTGCTTTTGGGCACTCGAAAAATGAAAAATGAATTTTCCGTGCAAAGAAAATGAAAACTTCTTAGGCAACATTGTTTGGAATTCCAAGATGCACCCTTGTGCACAATATGAGATCATTTGAACAAACTATGCCATGAATGTGGCCATAAGACTGATCATTTGGCTTGAAAACCATGAATCTTCACGCATGATAGCTCATTTCTGAGAACACTTTTTTAAAATAATTGCCGTATTACAAGTTTGTTATTATTCCTGGGAACTTGGCCACATATATGACACAATGCGAAGGTTTCCCAATTTTTTGTTTTATTTTGAACTTTTTATGCCCATTTTAAAATGCGGTCAAAACGGCGGGAATGACCGTTCCTAGCTAGTGGTCGAATCTTGGAATTTTTTGGTGTTTCTTTGATAAAATAGATACTTCTGTACCTAGAAATTATTTTTGGAAAAAATAAAGAGCAAACTATGAGGAGGCTGCAGTTCAAAATCAACCCGCTTCTCTTTGAATCGTGAAAAAATTTGTCTTTTTCACGAGAGGTGGCTCGAATCTTTTGAGACCCAACTATTTGGTTATTTGTTCATTAAATATGGCTTAGTATTTTAGAAAAAATAATTTTGTTCAATTTTGCAATAAATATATGATAGGGCCTTCACAAAAAACCCGATTATTGGCACTCCAAAAATTAAAAATGATTTTTTGTGTAAAGAAAATAAACCCCCCTCAAATCAACATTGTTTGTCGTCCCAAGATACACATATGAAGACAATATTGGGTCATTTAAACATACAACATGAGGCTAATATGTCGATTGTTTACCCGAAATAAGAGGCTATTGATAAATGTGGTCAAATTTCTCGGTATGAACGTTCTTATCTAGGTGTGAAATCTTGCGAAAATTTTTGTGTTCCTGTGATGAAATAGATACTTTGAGTTGTTAGGATCAATTTTGCAACAAAGAGTTGGTAGGTTCTTTACAACAATACTGAAATGCAAAATGCATTTTTTCTGCAAAAAATACTTATATTTCAATCAATTAAGACCAATTGAGATGGTCATAAGATTGTCAAAGCTTTTACTGCGTTTTGATTGGTCCATAGGCTTCTCACGCGGATCACGCATCATACACCGTCGGATATTTCCGGATCGGACGGCACCCCTCACCCCTCACTGCCTCATCCTCTCACCCTAACCCTATCTCCAACCCTAACCCTCTCCCTCCCTCAGATCTCAATCCGCCGCCGCCCCTATCCCTACCCCCACGTAGCTCAATCCAATCCACCGCCGTCCTCTACCCAGATCGCTCCCTGCTCCGGCGAGCCCGCCATGAACCGTCTGCGGGCAGGGAGCCCACTCTACGGGTGGCAGCGCAACGGGAGCAGCACGGGCTTCACCTCCCCGGGCGGTGTCTCCCCCTTCCACCACCGCTCCTCCTCCACCTCCTTTGCTGCCTCCGTCCAACGCCCGCACAGCTCACCAAAAACATAGACGCCGTCGCCGCCGCCCCTCGCACCATGGCCGCCCCCCTACATCGACTGCCCACACCTCCCCGCCCTCAAGTGGCTCCTGCCCTCCACTACCTGGATCCGCATCGCCCCATCCGCATCCCCACCCACCTGCTTCCGCCATCCACTCTCGCCGCCCCCGTACACCACCTCGTACCACGCCGCCGACCACCATCCACTCTCGTGTGCACACGACCTCCTTGCTCTTCACGACTACTCCACGTATGCCGCCTGATTCCGTCGAGCCCCGGCGTCTCCCGCCACCGCGCAGCACCGTGCCGAGCTTGCCTCGTTTTGCTGCGTCCTCTACTTCGGCTGGATCCGCCATGTCCGGTGAGTTCATCCCCCTCCCCCCTCCTTCCTCCTATCTCTCCCTTCCCTCTCTAATATCCTATCTTGAATTATCTTCTTTTGTAGAAGTAGAGGAGCGGGTGGGGAAGCACCAACCAAGGCCATGTCATGGAGGTTCTGCTCAGGCAACCCTGCACTGCTTGCAGCCGACGCCATGGAGGTTCTCTCTCCCCTCTTCTACTATCTTTCTCTGTCTTGCAGCTCCTGACGTGCTTCACTTTGATTTGGAGTACAACTCCTACTATTGCTGTTGTAGAGGATAGGTTGGCTGAAATTTATGTAAACTTTCTACCCTTTATTTAGTAACAAAATCTTGAATTTTGGATTACTTGTAACAAGCATGTTAAATAGCCACGAACAGAGTCAATTATTTTTGCAATTTGTTCCACGGATGGGAGTAATTGGTTGTAATGCATCTTCTTGTGGTGTGGTGTTTCAGTTTGATACTACTATGCTTTCTGTTGGTACTTGGTAGTACCTACACATTGAAGTTTAGTTGATTCAGGAAAACTTAACTTGAGATTTTCTTTCTTATGATTTACTAATGAAACCTTGATTCTTTAATCTTGATGTAGGTATCCAAACCTCAGAGGACTACAGGTTCTATGCCATCTCGGCGGAGTACCTTGAGTTCAGCAACAAGGAGAAGACACTCGTGCTGCAGTTCACGGTGAAGCATGAGCAAAAGCTTGTTTGCGGTGGTGGTTACATCAAGTAGCTCGGAGGTGATGTTGACCAGAAGAAATTCGGTCATGTTATATTTATTAGAATATAATGAGTACATTCTGAACCCCCTAATGTGACACAAGTTATATATGCACATGCTATTGTTTAAGTGTTGCTTTTGTATGGTAAATGGGTTGAGCACCCACCGCTGTTTGATGCTATTGTGTTTAGGATTCTATTCCTCTATGCGTGTAATCTCCAGACCATGATTAAGCACACGCACACGGTTGATAAGCATGGAATGATTACTACTAATTAATGAAGTGAGCAGACTTCTTCACATAAAGGAAGGTATGTCTGTTTTAATAATAGTGTTCCTGATCTGACCTCATACACCTTTGTTTTAGTAATATAAACAAATAAAATAAGATTGTTTGCATACAATAAAATTGGTGATGCCGGATGTAGTGACTGTGATCTACTGCTACACGTGCTACTGCCAGTAGTGCTTGTGATTTTGTTTTGCTCTACCAACTGTGGATTAATTCCCTGGTCACTACTAAGTAGGTGATGCTAGTGTTTAAGTTTCTGTACTACTGTTTATACTGCTATTATTCCATCGGTGTTATGCATATAGGTATGGGATAAAGTACTTTATTTGTATGGTTATAGTGTTTGTCACTCCATAGGTTATAGTGATTCTAGCACTGTGTACTAGTAAAAATTTAATCTAATGACGACGGAACATGCTCTCTTTTCTTTATGCTGTGTTAGGATACCGTAAACGTAGGCCGCCGACAATCATATCATAGTTTCAATCAGTTCATTTTCTCTATGGGGAATGAATTCTTAGCTGCTGCAAGTTTGGCAAATAGACATCGTACTCGTTTTTCTGTGTAAACATAGTTAGCACCTCTGGTTTTGAAGTAGTTCCTTACTTACCTCTGTGTAAACTGAATTTGGTTCAGTTAAAAAACTGCACTACCTGACAGTTTTGGGCAGCAAGCTTCTAACTGAAAAACGAGTTCATTATGCTCATAATTTCAAGTTGGCCTCTACATATAAGTTGTAAAGCATGTTCTAAGGTTTCTGTATAGTACTTATTTGCTTTGTTTGGATGTACGGTTTGAGAGCAGCCGTCTATTTAGTTTGCTGCTCAGAAATATAGTATAGTTTTTAAAAGCGACCAATTGATGATAAGACTTGGTGAGGCTGTGTAAGTGCATCTAGTGCCCCTTAGTGATTTTGGTGTATTGAAGACTTATAGGTTAAGTAACTGATGCGTTTGTAAGTGTACACAGGTCTATAAGTCTACGAGGAGTTTGATATTTACGGAGAAAGTCGACCCCTAAAAATGAATTTCTTCACCTGAAGAATTTGATATTCTGAAGACTTTCTGAAGACTTTGAAAGTGAAGAAATTGGTGTGACCTTGAAGACTTGGTATTCATTTGAGGAACATGAAGCGTGAAGACTTTTGTTTTCGTAGTTTCATTTTCTCTTTCTTGAGTCATAGGAAACACCGTCTTCGTTAAAGGGGTCGAGGAAATACTAAGGAAAAATTTCCATTTGATGCTCAACTCAAAATCCTCACCTACCAATCCCTTCGAGTGAAGCTTTTGAAATCTCATACAGTTCAGTCAATTTCTTCATGGATGAGACGAAGCTCTTCCAGTCACCGAGGAATTTGTTCGATCGAGGAGTTAGGAATTCGCCAGGTCTGAATTGCCTACACAATGAGGAACATGATAGCCCCGAGGAATTTGATATTCAAAATTCCGACCGTTGTTATCTTCGCACCACTGTCCAAAATATCTTATCCACCTAACGGTCATATCATTGAAGGGCATTTATGTCTTATCATGTCGGGCTGCTCCCTAGGCTATAAATAGCCGCCCCCTACAACCACTAGTTGGTTGGCTACTCCGAGAGAACTTGACACTTGTCATTTGAGAGCAACCCATCCTCTGAGGACTTTGAGCGAAAATCATCAAGTGAGGAAAAACCCAAAGTGAGGAAAAACCCAAAAACCAAACCCCAACAAACCCAAAGTGATTGAGCATCATCAAGAAATTGATCCCGTGGATCCGACGCTTTTACCTTTGAAGACTGTGCTTCTTCCAGACGGTTAGGCGTCACGGTCTAGAGCATCCAAGAGGAATTGTGGATCGCCGAGTGACCAAGTATGTGAAGGTTTGGAAGTCGCTCAAGACTTACCACGAGTGATTGGACGAGGTCTGCGTGACCTTAGTTCAAGGAGAATACGGTGAGGACTTGGTGTCTGAGCTGCGTGCTCAAGGATCGGGTGTCCGGGACTGCGTGTCCTCGAGTTTAAATACTCAGCCGCTCCAACCAGACGCATAACCGAGACAGCAGTTGGAACTGGTCTACCAAATCATTGTCTTCACCAACCTAACTGGTTCTATTTCCTCAACCTTTTCATTTCCTCATTCTTGTGTTGAGTGTTTGTCATATCTGTGTTTGAAGACTTTGATCAAGACTTTCTCAATTTCCTCAGTTCAATTTCTTGATCTGTTTGTCTTCATCTTGTGTTATCCTGTGATTACGCTTTACAGACTCTGTGATTGTCTTCATTTCACCATGATGACTATGCTCTGTAATCTGCTGTGCTTACTTCGAGTACTTATTCCGCTGCATGTATTTCTTCGCTAAGGAATTTCCTCACCAGCAAATTCCTCAGTGAAGAATTTGTAAAATTCTCTAAAAATCGCCTATTCACCCCCCCTCTAGTCGATATAACGCACTTTCAATTGGTATCAGAGCAAGGTACTCCCTTGTTCTGTGTGATTTTGGTTTAACCACCTGGAGTTTTAGTTATGTCGACCGCAGGTATGATCAAGGTCTCAGCAGGTTGTCCTACCTTCGATGGGACGGACTACCCCTACTGGAAGAACAAAATGCGAATGCATCTTGAAGTAATTGACAACGATCTCTGGTATGTTGTGACAAAAGGTGTTTCCTCAGTCACACCCTCTCTGAATGATGCTGATGTGAAGAGATTCAAGCAACTCGATTCTCAAGCGAAGAATATCATATGTGGCCATCTGAGCAAAGGTCAATATGGAAGAGTGAGTGCTTTGGAATCTGCCAAACTCATTTGGGACAGGCTGTCCAAAGTAAATGAAGGTGTTTCAACTCAGCGTGACTCTCGAGTTGATGTTCTTCGGAATCTCTTCAACCGCTTCAAAAGACTCGACAACGAAAATGTTCAACAAACCTTCGATCGCCTCACCGACATCTCAAATGAGCTTCAAGCACTGGTGCCACCGACATCACCGACCATGAGGTGGTGAAGAAATTGCTAAGATCGCTTGATTCCTCATTTGACACTCGCACGATGATACAAGAACGAGCTGACTACAAGTCTCTTGATCCTGCTGATATCCTCGAAGGCTAAATACTCACGAGTTCTAGCTTGCTGAAAAGAGAGATCTCTATGGTTCGCTATGGAAAACACGTGCCTCAAGGCCAAGGCTGAATCTGAATCGAGAGTGAAGACTCGTAGTAGCCTTGGAGATCTGAAGAATTTGGCGAGAGCTAGCATCGCTCGTGAAGAAATTCCAGAAATTCACAAGGCGTGGTCATTTTGGAAAATCCTCAAGAAGCAGTGATTCCTCATCTAGTGACTATAAGCGAAGACTTTGCCACAAATGCAAGAAACCTGGTCACTATATCCAAGATTGTCCTCAGTGGGAAAATGAATTAAGAAAGAAGAAAAACAAGGATTACAGTTCTGATGACGTGAAGAAGAAGAGGAAATCATCCAAATCTTCATCATCAAAATCCTCAAAGCCTTCTTCTCACAAGAAGATCAACTCCAAAAAGGCTCGGGCATTCATTGGCAAGGAAATGGACTCTGAAGCTGAATCTGAGGAAAATGAGGAAGAGGAGGAGTCTGAAGAATCCGAATCTGGTGTGGCTAGTCTGGCTCTTGCTACTGCCTATGTTAGCAAGTCCATCTTCAACACTGAAGAAACTGACTCCGCCGACAAACCTGATGAGGAAAATGATGACTACGCTCCCACCTATTGCTTCATGGCAAAAGGTGCCAAGGTACTCAATTTCACCTCCTCTGAATCCAGTGAAAATGAATCTGATGAGGATCTTAAGCCCAGCTATTCTAAACTTGCTAAGATTGCTACAAAACAACAAAGGGCTTTTGAAAAGGTTCAAAATATGCTAGATAAGAGTGATGATATGTTAGGTGAAGAAATGGATCGCACTCAAGCCCTAACTGAAAATCTTCAGAAAGTTCAGTCTAGGCTTGACAGCCTTCAAGGTCATCATAACACTCTCTTATCTGATCATGAGAAACTTTCTTATGAATTTCTTCAAAGAAAGCAAGATCTTGAAAAGCTAAGAGCGAGTTATGAAGATCTTCAGAAGGAGCGCGATTCATTACTTGCTCAACAAATCAGCGCTTCTCAAGAAGAATTTGTTCCTCCATGCTTAAAGTGCATTGAACGTGAATCGCTAATTCTTCACCGAATGTTCAAATGCTTCAACTGTTACAAATTCTTCACCTGCCTCTGCTACCACTAATTCCTCATCTGAGGACATTGCTAGTATTACTGACGATGCAGGATTGAAGGAATTGTACATGACAGGCATGTACAAAAGCCTCAAAGGGCATCAGACTCTTTGTGATGTGCTTAAAAAGCAGATCCTCAACAGAAACCCTAGGAAAGAGGGTATTGCCTTTGAGAGGAAACTCAATGCTGATGGAACATATTGGAAGCCTGAGCAGTATCCCAAAACCTCATGGGTTGCTGCAAAGGGACCTCCAGTTGATCCATCTACCTTATCTGGTTTTACATGTGAATTTCCTCATTCTGATGATGAGTCATTTGACTCAAACTATAAACTGTTCAAAAATCAGAATGGTGAAGTATTTGCTAGATATGTTGGCACTAACTGCAGGAACGGTCCCCCTATGAAGAAAATCTGGGTTCCCAAGAAGTGCCTTGAAAGTCTTCAGGTGAATGTCCTCATGACACCACCTGTGAAGAAAAGGAACCCCAGATCAAATTCTTCATATGGACAAAATTCTTCATATGGATCCAAGTCCTCATACGGACCAAATTCCTCACGTGGATCAAACTCCTCAAAAGGATCAAAGTCCTCATATGATTATCATCGTGATAACAACTCTGCTTCGCAGGTAGAGCTAAGGGCTATGAATATGTGCATTATTCTTCAAACCAATATGTTCATAAGTCCTCAAGAATTTCTCCGCTTATTCATATGCTTACCCTAACCCCTCTTATGTGAAACGAAATGGTTTGGCCTCTATGCCACCATTCTCATATGGTGCTCGCAGAATGATGAACTCTTTGCCACCCCTTCAGATGTGGGTGGTGAAGAAAAGAACTAATCTCTTCTGCGGGGTCAGGTCTCGGGCGTGCCTTAACGCTCTGAAGAATTTGTTTGGGGCCCGACAAAATGCTCCGAAAGGACGCAGCTAATCATGATGAAATGAACTTTCATTTCACACGCCCTCATACTACTTATCTGAATCTTGACCGATGAAATTCATCGATGAACTTGATATCATATTCTTCATCGATGAAGTATATGAGATCGTAAGTTGTACTAATTTATCTGCAGCATGATCAACCCAAAGCCACTGAGTGGGTTCTCGATAGTGGATGTACAAATCACATGATTGGTGACAAGAATATATTGATGGATGCTCCCTTATCACCGTCACATCTGAAGCATATCATCTTTGCTTGACAAAGGCAAAAGTCGTATTGGGACTTGGTAAGGTTGCTATCTCTAAGGACATGCACATGGACAAAGTCATGCTTGTTGAGTCTTTAGGATATAACCTCATGTCAGTCTCAATGCTTTGTGATCTTGATATGGTTGTTATCTTTGGCAAGTATCGTTGTGTTGTGATTATGGAAGTGACAATTCCAAAGTCTTCAAGGCTTTAGGAGAGGAGACTTGTATATTGTTGATTTTTCCACAGACCACAACCAACCGTGTGTCTACTTGCAAAAGCTTCGTAAGGCTGGCTATGGCATCGACGACTTGGTCATGCAGCATGAGGAATTTGCACACGCCATGCGAAGAAGAAGCATGTCATTGGCATTGAGAATGTCAAATTCCTCAAGAATCACTTATGCGGTGCCCGTGAAGCGGAAAAATGACCAAGGCCAAGCATCCAGCGAAGACTATCATGACCACTACTCGTCCCTTCGAATTGCTTCACATGGACCTCTTTGGTCCCAATCATTACTCAGCTGTCGTTAATGAAGCATCACTATATGGCTTTGTTATTGTTGATGATTACTCTCGTTACACTTGGGTACACATTATTACTTACAAAAATCAAGTGCAGGAAATCTTCAAACGATTTTCCTCGAGGGCTTCAACCAACTTTGGTGTGAAGATCAAGCACGTCAGGAGTGACAATGGAACTGAGTTCAAGAATTCCGGTCTTGATAATTATCTTGATGAACTTGGTATTACTCATGAGTTATCTGCTCCCTATACTCCTCAGCAAAATGGCGTCGTGGAGCGCAAGAACAGAACTCTTGTTGAGATGGCTCGCACTATGCTTGATGAATACAAAACGCCTAGTCGTTTCTGGATTGAAGCAATTGACACTGCATGCCACATCATCAACAGAGTATATCTTCACAAATTCTTCAAAAAGACTGCCTATGAACTCCTCACTGACAAGAAACCCAATGTAAGTTATTTCAAAGTCTTCGGTGCTAAATGCTGGATTAGAGATCCTCACCACACCTCTAAATTTGCACCGAAAGCACATGAGGGTTTTATGCTTGGTTACGGAAAGGACTCGCACACCTACAGAGTCTTCAACATCGCACTTCACAAGATTGTTGACACTGTAGATGTGCGGTTCGATGAAACTAATGGCTCGCAAAGAGAGCACCTACCTTCGTGTTAGACTTAACCAGCACCGA
The DNA here is from genome assembly GCA_021605205.1 of Aegilops longissima. NCBI lineage: Eukaryota > Viridiplantae > Streptophyta > Magnoliopsida > Poales > Poaceae > Aegilops > Aegilops longissima. The sequence goes on along the minus strand of CM038681.1, from coordinate 617,411,357 downwards.
GGATTCTATCAGGTTCAAGGCAACCGAGGATGTGATTCCTCTCAAGAAACTGCTGAAGAATTCATCCTCAGACGCCAAGAACGTCAAGCTGATGCACCAAGATAATGTCAAGAAAATGGTGCCGAGGAAAATGATCAAATTCCTCAAGACAACCAGCTCATCCTCGCGTTGCAAAAGAAGTGCAAGTTGACAAGATCATCGATGACATTGAAGTGCCAGGTCCTCTCACTCGCTCAAAAGCTTCACACTTATCTAACTTTTGTGGGCACTATGCTTTTGTCTCTATCACAGAGCCCACTAAGGTAGATGAAGCATTTCTGGAGCCGGAGTGGATTCAGGCCATGCAAGAAGAATTACATCAGTTCGAGCTCAACAACGTGTGGGAACTGGTCAAACGTCCAGATCCTCGCAAGCATAATATCATTGGCACCAAGTGGATCTACCGCAACAAACAAGATGAAAATGGTCTTGTGGTGAGGAATAAGGCACGACTAGTAGCTCAAGGCTACACGCAGGTTGAAGGAATTGATTTCGATGAAACTTTTGCACCTGTTGCTAGACTTGAGTCTATTCGCATATTACTCGCCTATGCTAACCATCACAATATCACTTTATATCAAATGGATGTGAAAAGTGCATTCCTCAATGGTAAGCTTGAGGAAGAAGTATATGTTGCACAACCCCCAGGTTTTGAAGATCCAAAGAATCCTGATAAAGTCTTCAGACTAAATAAGGCCCTCTATGGCCTCAAGCAAGCCCTCGGCGTGGTATGATACATTGAAGGAATTCTTCGTGAAGAATGGCTTCACACCGGTTCACTCGACCCTACTATCTTTACTAAATCTTATGATGGTGAACTGTTTGTGTGCCAAATATATGTTGATGATATTATCTTTGGCTGTCTTGACCAACGTTATAGTGATGAATTTGCCTATATGATGAGTGAAGAATATCAAATGTCTATGATGGGAGAGTTGAAATTCTTCTTAGGTCTTCAAATTCGCCAACAACACAATGGCATATTTATATCTCAGAGAAATACCTCAAAGATGTCCTCAAGAAATTCGCATGCAAGATTGCAAAGGTGTCAAAATTCCTATGCCCACAAATGGCCATCTATGCAATCGATGAAAATGGTATTGACTTGATCACAAGGTATACCGCTCCATGATTGGTTCTTTATTGTACTTATGTGCATCTAGGCCAGATATAATGCTTAGTGTTTGCATGTGTGCCCGATTTCAAGCTACACGAAGGAATCACACCATAAGGCTGTGAAGCATATTCTTCGATATCTAGCTCACACACCAACACTAGGATTATGGTACCCCAAGGGCTCTACTTTTGATCTCATTGGATATTCGACTCGACTATGCTGGTGATCGTGTGGATCGCAAGTCAACATCTGGTACTTGTCATTTCCTCGGACGATCTTTGGTCCGTTGGTCCTCAAAGAAATGAACTGTATCACCGTCCATCGGAAGCTGAATACATTGCTGCTGGCTCGTGTTGTGCTCAATTACTATGGATGAAGCAAACCCTCAAGGACTATGGCATCAACGTGAAGAATGTGCCTCTCTCTCGTGACAATGAGAGTGCCATCAAGATTGCTCACAACCCAGTTCAGCACTCGAAGACAAAGCACATTCAAATTCGCCATCATTTTCTTCGTGATCATGTGTTGAAGGCGACATCTCCATCGAAAGCACGTGAAGATCAAGAACAGCTAGCTGATATCTTCACTAAGCCCTTGGATGAGAAGAGATTTAGCAAGTTGCGGTGTGAGCTAAATATCTTAGAATCTTGAATGTTCTTTGAAAAGGACACACATCCTAACACTTATGCAAAATTGATGACTTAGATGTGCAACACATGAAGAAACGTTTTCTTCAATCAATGAAGAATAACACTCTAAGTGTGAAGAAATTAATGAAGAATTTGATTCTCGTAACCCTCGACAATTGTACGCTGTGTCTGAAATCATCATTCTTATACGGTGGGTCACGCCACCACCAAAGTTGAAACTCTTCAATTTGAGTTTTTCCTCAGTTTTTGAAATTCTTCAGTTTTTGAAATTCTTCAGTTTTTGAAATTCTTCAGTTTTTCAAATTCTTCAACTTTGCAAAATCTTCACTGTTTCCGTCGTATTTCTTCATTGGCTATATATATATATGGATTTATGTCCTCTACAGCATTCACTTATGGTTATTTCTTCAAGTCGCTTTTTCTGCTAAGTGAATGTGATCGGACCCTTCCCCCTCTATGCTATACTCAACCCAATCCATTCACAAATTCTTCATGTGCGTTCTACTTTGAAACTCGTTCAAATTCTTCACTGTGTCCTTGACAGCTGAAGAAATTGCGAACGGAACTTTAAAACTAATCTTATCCAAACTTCGATTTTACCGCTCAAACCGTTCCGCATCCCACGATGCATTACTTTATTCACCCACGATCGTACACGATCTCCACTACACTGTACGTGGGTGACACATGTCGTGAGAAGGGAAGCGGTCAGGGGCACGTTCGTCCTAAATCTTCGGACGATCCGTTTTCACCGTGGCTATAAATACCCTCTCTCCTTCCTCACTCTTTTACTCCGCCGACCTCTCTCCCGCCGAGCTCCTCAAAACCCTAGCGCCGCCGCTTCTCCATCGTCGCCGGTGAGGAAAAGCTTCACTTGCCTTGACCTCTTCGCCGACGTACTCGCGCCCGACAGTGGAATTTCTTCACTCCGCCGTCGCCGTAGCTGATTTCCTCTGCCAAGTTAGGGCGGAGAAGATCTGAACAGACGAACTTCCCAACTGTTCATCTCAGTTCGTCGTGTTCTTCACTTGAGTAAATTAAAATTACTTTTACTACTCGATTTGATTCTCAAATTTTCTTCAAATTCTTCAAAGGTGTTTATTCTCCAAATCTTCATACATATGAACACCTCAAATCTCTTGACTCATTTCTCTAAGCAATGATTTTCTTCAAGATTCCTCAATTGTGTGGATCTTCGATCTATACAACTCTGGAACCTAAGACAAAGAACGCTTATTGAAATTCCTCAAGGCTCATCTGGTCAAAATCCTCAAACTTGTTCCTTTTGAAAAACCCTCTGAGAACGCATATGACCTCTTCAAATTCCTCGCACCTATACTCTGTTCACAGGTACAAATGTCTGCTGCTGAATCCCTAGGTTCTCATCAACTTAACTCATTTGCAGCGTTCCTCGAAGAAAAACTGCACACTTCTTCAGAGAACTCAATTGTTCAATTTCCTCAACTGAAGAAAATGGCAGATGGTAAGAAGCCGCAGAAGGGAGGAAAGAAACCCGAGGTCATGACAGCATTCGAAATCCCTGAGGAAATATATGCTGACTATCAGACGCGATGAGGAAAGTAAAAATCAACGCAAGGTGCGTATACAGAAGATTGAACGGAGATGGGCACGGGAATGGAAGGAATACCGATATGTAACACCTAAGTACATGAAGAAATTCGCGTTAAATCCTCCATGCCCAAGAGCTCCTTTGGCACCAGGCCAAATAGCTGATCCCACTAGCGTCAAACGCGGTGAGGACTTTCCTGATGAGTGGGCTAAACGCCAAGCAAAGTTGGCTAAGCAAGCAAAGGAAGCGGTGAAGAAATTCAATGAGGATTCTGCCACTGCTGCTGCCACTGAGGTCTCGGTCAAGCCGAGGAAATCGATGCAAAAGAAGTCTGCTAATAAGCCAAGTACTTCATCATCTGTGCCCTCACGGCCAAGTTCATCAGCAGCTCCCTTCAGGCAAATTCCTCAGCAGCAAATTCCTCACACAGTTACTGTTCCATCAAAGTCCTCAGCTGCTCCGTCCAAACCTTCAGTTCCTGTGCACCTGGCCACATGTCAAAGGACTGCTGGTTTTTCAATTGCCTCAGGCATCTCTGCAAATTCCTCAGCTGCTTTCAATTCTTCATCTGGCCCGACTCTGTTGAAGACAAAAGCAACAGCTGGACGTGGTCCTCGGCCTAGCCCAAGGAAGAAACAGCTTGTAGTTCACGTGCCATCTGATGATGAGGCATCTGATGAAGAACTTGAAGAAATCATCAGAGACCGCCAAGTTAGAGCCGCAAGAGCCAAGGGAACATCTGTGCCACTGCTTTTGGACCCGAAGAAAGTCCTCGATTTCATCGACCTCTAGCACAATGATCCAAATACCCCTCTGCCTGATCTTCCTTTGACACCTGGTCAAAGTCATGCGTTGACTCACTTCATCGCTGAAGAAAAATGGAAGTTCGAAAAGGCGAAGGAAATCAAGAAGGCTCAATACAGGAAGGAGAGGTTCCTGAAGAAAAATGTTGTCAAGATGACACCTGAGGAACTCCTTCAAATCCAAACTGACATTCAGAACCGCAGCAAGAACTTTGACACGTACTATGCTGATTGGCAAGTAGTCAAGACCAGATTCGTCGATCTGACGAAGAAGCTCACAACTGTTGCTGCACCTGTGCAACATGAAAATCCTCAGGCTGAAGCCTCTGCTCAGCCTAATGAAGAAAATGCCAGCAACGCTGAAGCTCAACCTCGCTGAAGAAAATGCTGATTCCGTGGCTGATGAAGAAATTCCAGCCACCGAAGAAACTGCCGGGCACCCACTAGTGGTGCGCCTGAAGAAATTGCTCAAGACAGGGGAACTGCATCAGTTGCTCCTGAAGAAACTGCACCAAATTCCTCAGCTCCTCCTGCGCCAACTCCAGCTCCAATTCTTCCATCTGCTTCTGATGTGAAGAAAACCAAGGCTGCAGAACGAGCTGCTGTGAAGAAAAGGAAAGCATCAGCTGCGTCGATTCTTGACCAAGCGAAGAAAATGAAGCCAATGACCAGCTCTGTTGAGAACTCAATTGATGCTGTTCCAATTTCCTCAATACCATCAAAGGAAGTAGTTCCTTTTGGAGAAGAATATGAGGTGCCAACCGGATCAGATGAAGAACATCAATCTCCTACTTCGTCAGAGAAAATTGATGAAGAAATTGAAGTGGAAGCAATCCTTCAACCCCGCCATTCCTCATCATACCATGAAATTCCTCAAGCTGGTATCGAGGAAATTGAAAATGAAGATGTGGATATTGGATGTACCACTCCGGTGATCAATGATGACTTTTGGGAAAGTCAGCATCCCAATACTCCTCTCTTCACCCCGCTTCAACAAGTTCCTCACTCCCCGCATGAGACTGTCAAATAGACATCAAGAAAATCAACCCTCGAGTTACGTGCATGAAGAAATTCCAGCCACTAGTGCTGATGAAACTGCTGCTGCTGCTGAAAATCCTCGATCGCACAAGTTGAGGACCAAGAAATTCCTCAAGTGAAGAACCTGAACTTACGATTCTGAGGTGGTGATGCAACTCATCGACACCCTCTCGCCAAAGCGTAAGAATCCGTTCTCAACCAAGCAAAAGTTCAAGGCTGAAGATTTCTTTGCCGAGCACGTGTTCTTCATCGAATATAATCCCTATGATTCTGCTCGAATTAGGAAGAGGCGCTTACGACTGCCACCAAGCAAACTTCTATTCCTCGGTGCTTTTCAACAAGGACAAAATCTTCGATCATGCTCATATTCCTCATGTGGATATGGAGTCGCTGCCGAGCTTTGAGCCCGTCCTAAGTGTTCTTCACGATGCAGGTCTTCTAAACTTTTGCACCGATATTTGTGATTGGAATGAAGAGCTAATTCTTCAGTTCTATGCAACCCTTGACATCACCGGAGACGCTGAAGATGTGACTTCATGGGTCTTGGATTGATGACCGAAAACACCCACTACAAGGCACCAACAAGTGAATTGCTTCGTGCCCTTCCACTCATCCTCCGATTGATGGAGCTCGTCGATCTATGAAGAAAAGGAACTTTCAAATCACTATATGCAAGTGCTGATGAAGCCTTTGAAACCAAGGCAAGCTCCAAGGACCAAATTCCTCGTCAAGGAATTATTATATGTGCCTCGAACAGTCTATCGAATTCTGACGAAGACTATGAGTCCTATCAAGGGCCACGACTCGAATGATGAAGAAGTCGTTGGCATCATGAAGAATATGCTGTTCAACATCATCCATGGCGTTCCCGTCAATTTCCATGATTTCTTCATGAGGTCTCTGGCTAACATTGCCATGTCACCTTTTGAGCTGAAGCCTTATGCGCCTTGGATTATGAGATTCATCAGGTCAAGATCTTCACTGAATTACAAGGCTGACACTTTGAACCACTGCAGCTACCTGCCCCCGATTGAAGTCCTCAAACGGCCAATTGCCTCAGCTGATGAAAAGGGAAAGGCTACTGCTGTGATAGATGAAGGCACCCGTCCATTGGATGGACAGTTTCGCAAAGCAGCATCTTACTCCTCCAATGATGACTCGCCACACATGACTCAAAGAACAAATACCTCGCCAAGCATAGTCCTCAAGCTCGCACCTGTGGTGATGATGATCGTGAATTACTCCTCGCCTTCATCGGAAGGTTGATCGCAATCACAAGTGGGTCAAACGTCGGTTTGGCACTCTTCTTACAACCTGACCTCAACTCACAATGCAGTGAAGAAAACCACTACTATCTTCATGAAACCTTCAAGCGCTCCTGGGCTGTTCTTTCACATGTCTACAATGAAGAAGAACTGAAATCAATGGGACTCAAGGAAGAATTTGACTGGTCTGCACCTCCTCCGAAGAAATTCAAGATAGTCAAAGTTCCTTCCTTGGTGGCCAGCTCCTATTCTTCATCTCGCGACATCGATGAAAATGAAGATTTGGAAGACATCTTTGCTGGTCCTACTTCAACGAACAACCCCAACAATGTCAAGCGCTCCGTCTTCAACTTGAAATTCCTCAAGAGCGTTAGTCCTCAGTTTCGATCCTTTTGGTCATTCGATGACAAAGGGGGAGAAATTTGAGTTAGTCTTCAAGCGGGTCTCTTTTTTGTCTATATACAATATTTTATTAAGTTACAACTCTCGTTCTTCCAAACCTTTTATTGGATCGAGTTGTAATCTTAAACCCGATGGTGCTTTGATACTTTTGATGCATTATGCTTTTGCTCTATGCTCGATTACGTAGTGTTCATATCGTTGATCCTTGTTATGCTCGATCCTCATGAGCTCGGTGAAAATCTTCAAATCGATTTGGGATCGATACTCATGAAAAGTTTCAAATTCCTCATACGCATTGGGCTCGATACTCTTTATGCATTATTTTGCATGCTCGCATATCATCAAGCACCATATTTCATCATGCATTTCAAATTCCTCATATTATATGTCAAATGCGTGTATGAATTACAAGATATAGGGGGAGATCTCCATGATTCAATTCTTCAAATGTGCATTGCTTCAAAAGCAAATTCCTCACTATGCACATCTTCAGGGGGAGTTCTTCTATATCTTGCAATCAAAATCCTCATTATCGAGTATTTACACTTCATATGTTTATCCCGTTGAAAACTTAACTCAGTATTGTCATCAATCACCAAAAAGGGGGAGATTGTAAGTGCATCTAGTGCCCCTTAGTGATTTTGGTGTATTGAATACTTATAGGTTAAGTAACTGATGCGTTTGTAAGTGTACACAGGTCTATAAGTCTATGAGGAGTTTGATATTTACGGAGAAAGTCGACCCTAAAATGAATTTCTTCACCAAGAATTTGATATTCGAAGACTTTCAAAGACTTTGAAAGTGAAGAAATTGGTGTGACCTTGAAGACTTGGTATTCATTTGAGGAACATGAAGCGTGAAGACTTTTGTTTTCGTAGTTTCATTTTCTCTTTCTTGAGTCATAGGAAACACCGTCTCGTTAAAGGGATCGAGGAAATACTAAGGAAAAATTTCCATTTGATGCTCAACTCAAAATCCTCACCTACCAATCCCTTCGAGTGAAGCTTTTGAAATCTCATACAGTTCAGTCAATTTCTTCAAAGGATGAGAGACGAAGCTCTTCCGTCACCGAGGAATTCGTTCGATCGAGGAGTTAGGAATTCGCCAGTGCGAATTGCCTACACAGTGAGGAACATGATAGCCCTCAGGAATTTGATATTCAAAATTCCGACCGTTGTTGTGCTGCGCACCAGCTGTCCAAAATATCTTATCCACCTAACGGTCATATCATTGAAGGGCATTTATGTCTTATCATGTCGGGCTGCTCCCTAGGCTATAAATAGCCGCCCCCTACAACCACTAGTTGGTTGGCTGCTCCGAGAGAACTTGACACTTGTCATTTGAGAGCAACCCATCCTCTGCGGACTTTGAGCGAAAATCATCAAGTGAGGAAAAACCCAAAGTGAGGAAAACCCAAAACCAAACCCCAACAAACCCAAAGTGATTGAGCATCATCAAGAAATTGATCCCGTGGATCCGACGCTTTTACCTTTGAAGTCTGTGCTTCTTCCAGACGGTTAGGCGTCACGGTCTAGAGCATCCAAGAGGAATTGTGGATCGCCGAGTGACCAAGTATGTGAAGGTTTGGAAGTCGCTCAAGACTTACCACGAGTGATTGGACGAGGTCTGCGTGACCTTAGTTCAAGGAGAATACGGTGAGGACTTGGTGTCCCGAGCTGCGTGCTCGAGGATGGGTGTCCGGGACTGCGTGTCCTCGAGTTTAAATACTCAGCCGCTCCAACCAGACGTACAACTGAGACAGCAGTTGGAACTGGTCTACCAAATCATTGTCTTCACCAACCTAACTGGTTCTATTTCCTCAACCTTTTCATTTCCTCATTACTGTGTTGAGTGTTTGTCATATCTGTGTTTGAAGACTTTGACTGAAGACTTTCTCAATTTCCTCAGTTCAATTTCTTCAGTCTGTTTGTCTTCATCTTGTGTTATCCTGTGATTACGCTTTCTGTACTCTGTGATTGTCTTCATTTCACCATGATGACTATGCCTGTAATCTGCTGTGCTTACTTCTGAGTACTTATTCTGCTGCATGTATTTCTTCGCTAAGGAATTTCCTCACCAGCAAATTCCTCAGTGAAGAATTTGTAAAATTCTCTAAAAATCGCCTATTCACCCCCCTCTAGTCGATATAACGCACTTTCAGGCTGATGCACATAGCTACTTAAAAATACCTTTTTAACAGTGTTGAGGACAAGCTAAATCTTGTATCAGGGTCCTGTTCTTGTAAACATTATGTAAAGCTAAAATTCTTCCGTGTCTTGCTCTTTTGCTGGTGCCACTATACATGTTAGATTGCTAGATGTACTTGTTTCCATCTCAAATTACTTGGGTGTCATTCATATGTACATAAGATAATTGTACTGCAAAAAGATCTTTTATATAAATTCTGTTGGCTAACTTTCCATCTCAAATTACTTGTTTCCATCTCATGTGCCTTTAGTTTTTATTTTAAAAGTATTCGTGTAATATTTCTTATATCAGTGACATACTTTTTGTTCTCTTTGAATGCCCAGATGTTTTGCATCAACTGTCATTGCTAAGGAAGAAGCAGACTTGAAGAAGCAGACTACATGTTTTCTTGTTGTGAAGCACTAGATAGTTCTATTTATTCTTTCCTGTTCTAGAGTATTTCAGCAGCTGAATGCTTCAATACGTAATGTTGTAGGTTGCTTGGATCTGTATAAAATACGGATGTGATGGAAATTTGTAGAATGTGAGTTTTGAGATATTTCTGTAATATTCAGCTAATTTGTGGTGATTCATATTGTTATTCAAACTGGTTTGAAAATGTTCGTTAAATGGGCTGGAGTTGGACCTTAAAGAGGCCAAGGATCAAATTATATTGGACAAATATTTTGGGAAAAAAATGAAACAAAAATAAATGAATGTGGATTGGATAGGAAAGAAAAAGCCTAAAAAATATTGGGCTGGACTCATTTGGTTAAACATAATTTGGGAGACAAAAGATAAAAGGTCAATTGTGGGCTTGGCCCATGTAGCTAGCGTAAATTGACAGGAAAAAACATATATAAAGGTTGAATTAATGGGCTCGGCCCATGTAAAACACCTAATTGGACCGGCTGAATCTTGTGCCACATCAGCTTGCCACGCTGTATGCCTCGTGGCTCGGGAGGTTGCTAGTGACCAAAACGCCACACAGAGGAATATTTTGGTCGAACGTCCACGACCTTCTCACGGAGAAGGTCGCTATAGTCAGTTAACGACCCTCAGCTTTTGACCTTCTGTTTTTGGTCAAAAAAAGGTCGCAAATGAAAAACAATGACCTTTCAGTGACCAATAGTCAAGGTCACAAGTTGACATATTTCTTGTAGTGTCGTTGCATGGTAATCCCTACTCCTCATGTTGACATCAATTGATGGGCATCTCCATAGCCCGTTGATTATCCTCGTCAATGTGAGACTTTCTCCTTTTTTGTCTTCTCCACACAATCCCCATCATCATATTCTATTCCACCCATAGTGCTATATCCATGGGTCACGCTCATGTATTGCATGAAGGTTGAAAAAGTTTGAGATTATTTAAGTATGAAACAATTGCTTGGCTTGTCATCGGGGTATAGAAGTTGGGAACATCTTTGTGTGACTAAAATGAAGCATAGCCTAACTATATGATTTTGTAGGATGAACTTTCTTTTGCCATGCTATTTTGAGAAGACATGATTACTTTGATTAGTATGCTTGAAGTATTATTATTTTTATGTCAATATGAACTTTTGTCTTGAATCTTTCGGATCTGAATATTCATATCACAAGTAAGAAGAATTACATTGAAATTATGCCAAAGTATCACTCCGCATCAAAAATTCTTTTTATCATTTACCTACTCGAGGACGAGCAGGAATTAAGCTTGGGGATGCTTGATACGCTCCAATGTATCTATAATTTTGATTGCTCCATGCTACTTTATCTACTGTTTTAGGCAATATTGGGCTTTATTATCCACTTTTATATTATTTTTGGGACTAACCTATTAACCGGAGGCCCAACCCAGATTTGGCTTTGCTTTATGCCTATTTCAAAGTGTTTCGAGGAAAAGGAATATCGACGGAGTCAAACGGAACAAAATCAACTGGAGAAGTTATTTTGGAAGGAAACCCACCTGATGGACTTGGACCCCACGTCAGAAGATACGGGAGGTGCTCACGAGGGTGGGGGGCGTGCCCTCCCCCTGGGCGCGCCCCCCCTGCCTCGTGGGGCCCCCGTAGCTCCACCGACGTACTCCTTTCACCCATATATACCGTCATACCCTAAAACTTCCAGAACAGAAGATAGATCGGGAGTTCCGCAACCGCAAGCCTCCAGAACCACCAAAAACCAATCGGGACCCATTTCCGGTACCCTTCCGGAGGGGGGATCCATCTCCGGTGGCCATCTTCATCATCCCGGCGCTATCCATGACGAGGAGGGAGTAGTTCACCCTCGGGGCTGAGGGTACTCCCTCCGTCCGCCAAAGAGTGGATGTTTAGAGGCCAGCATTTTTCCCAGAATAAGTGTACGTGTGCGTTGCGCTGGGTACTTTTGCATTCGCCCCCTGGTCCACGCCTCGAGCGTCACTCCATCGCAAACGAATCACCGCACGCAAAGTCCCCAATCCTCTTCCTCTCCCCCAACGATCCTCTCCTCCGATCCAATCCCAAATCATCGTCGGTCCAACCTCCAATCCAGGGCCTCTCCCTCTCACCCAAAACCGATGGCATCCCGTTCATATAAACAGCCGGCGAGGTGGTGTCCATCGCACTGTAGCCATGGCAGGCGGAGCAGCGAGCGGAGGAGCGAAATCCAGCGATGGCAAGCTAGCCAAGGTCGTCGCGACGGCCAGCGGCGCAGCACGCGACCGCAGCGGATCTGGTTCTGGAGGCCCCGTCCGTGCGCGTCCAGGTAGGTTCCGACCGTGGTCGCCCTCGTACGTAGTCGGTGGCGTCGGTTCGGTGTGGGAGCCAAGATTGTCGACCCGGTTGAGGATGCAGTGGGCGATGGTGAAGCCGGTGTTGTGGCTAACCAGGACGGCGCGGCGGCAGGTGCTGGGCAAGACGGCACGGCAGCAGGAGTGCGTCCTGGGGCTGACCAGGACACCGTGGCTGCAGGTGCTGGGCATGTCGCCGAGAAGACCAGCAAGTAGTACTAGCTCTGTAAGTTTGGCTTGATGCAAATCTTGGCTTTTAGTTACTGGCGTTCAACTTAATGCAAGTCCTAGTGGTGATGTAGAGGGAGATCTAAGTATGGCTGTGTATCCTGAAAATTTCAAGTATGAACAATCTGTAGTGGTTAAATGACAGACATGACTATAATGATCTGTTGCATAAATAAGGTCTTTTCTTGATGAATGAGTCCTTGTCTCTAAAGTGGTGACTATATTTTCTGTCTCTAGCTATTTTGAGTCATCAGATGATGGACTTCTAGATTATCAATTTTGTTGAACAGATTTGCATGAAAATTACTTTGACTATTGAAGCAAGATGATGCATATTTTCATATTATCTATTTTGTTCCAATGTAAGTGGATAAATAATTGAATAAATAAATGGTGATCTCAATAAGTAGTTGGATAAATGATTTTAACCAAAAGTCTAGCATTACAAAAGTCCAACATTACAAAACGTTGTCGAGAAGTCCCGCAAGAACTATTACAACTTCTAGTCGGCTATGATCTGCATGGCGCTCTCATAGAGTTAGCGATCACACCCTAAAACATCAGGTAGATTTCCTGTACGCTCTAGGACATCCTTGTACATGTGAGGGATCTTGTAGTCATTGCCTCCACCTATTTTCATTACCTCAATTAAGCAACTCTGTAGTGTAAAGAAAATCCTGTTTATCTTATCGGCATCATAAGCATGATATTCGTGCTGCACATTGTTGATTAGCTCATCTAAATTATTACAGACTAGCCTATCCGACATGGAATGTAGTGAAGAAAATAGGCCAAGGTCTAGAGCGTTCATATCCGGTGAGTTCGCAGGCTGTTGCATGAGGCGAATATCAAGCCCAGTTTGGGCAACGACACTAAGAAAACCTGGGTCATTACTTGGGACATGTGAGGGTGCATTGTCTTGCTGGATCCATATAGTCTCACCAGCGAGCTCTTGAGGCCAAACTTCTGGAATAGCTGGTAGTAACTTTTGAATCAAAAACTCCCTCGACGTATCTCTCTTAACACTGATTGTTTTGGTGATCAGCGTCCCTCTTGGACGATTATCACTTTTCCTTGGCGCTGGCTCCTACAACCAACAACACAACTCAAGTTAGATTAAGTATGGACGTGTCTAATAAATAAAAGAGTAAAGGTTGAAATTCACCTTTTTGATAAACGGCCAAATGCCTATCTTTCCATAAAAAATGCAAATACCTTCTGCATTATATCTAGGCCTGCCTATTACAACCAAAAACATTATTTTTCCAATGGAGTTTTTATTTTGCACAGTCCTATGTGGGTTTTCTTCTGATGGCAGCTTGTAGAATTTCATGGTCTTTTGGGTGGTGTTACACCACTTTTCATTTAAATGTAATATGTTACGCATGTCCTTGAATGTGGGCTTATTTGGCAAACTTTGCGGGTCAAACATAGAGAGACAATGCCGCAGCCTGGACTTCATGTTTGCTTCCTTCAAATATGGCTTGAGTGAGCTGGAATGCCTATCTAGCAAGCCTTCCGTAAACATCCTATGTAGCGTGCTTTTCTTCACACCCAAAGCTCTTGCAAGACTACGTATAGTTCTCCTTTGACTCCGGGGAATCTCTGGAACCCTACCAAGGTCAACTACAATCCTTTTGCGACCACAAATTTTTGGCTTCCTTGATCATACAACAACGGGTATGCCTTGTCGAAGACACTCCTTCACCCTCCTCCAAACGCGTCTAACCTTGTACACTGAAACTTGGAACATGTTTGCAACTTCTCTGGTTGTGGTCTTCTTTAATCTCCGGTCGACACTTCTTGCTAGCAATTCTTCATAAATACCAGTCCTTTGCAAATCTGTTAAATTCTTGTATTTGTCTTCATTATGAACTTGTTCATTATCTTCTTGCTCCACATCCATGTCTTCATCTGGTGTTGAATTGTACATGGCTTCATGCGGTTCTGAATCATCAAGCTCTTCTTCGTCAAACAGAATCTCTATATCAACGACATACACACCATAGATCTCCGGGTCAACATGAAGGTTATCTAGAGCTTCACCATTGCTTGCACATCCTCTTCCATGCTCTGGAAAAAACCACCGTGGTCTTCAAGTTCATCGTCTACAAGGTGAGGTTATGTGAGTAGTTGAATAAGATCGTAATGAAACATTCAAATGTGTTAACTAAATTGTTTTACTAACCTGATTCATCTGATTCATGCAGGTCCTCTTATCCATGGGCAACATCGGCCTCATGTTCCTCTTCTCCATGGGCAATGTCGGCCTCATGTTCTACACGAAGACACCATCGGGATTAGCTACAGTATGCAGAAGAATTGAACATGTGCATATGGTCAAGATGTACCAGGGTTCATGTTCAGATCGAAGTGATGTCCAGCCAGTGGTACCTCTTCATGCAAGGGAGGCTCATGTTCATCTTCTCCAGCGAATTGATGGCCGGCCTGGAGTACTTCTTCATGCAAGTGAGGCTCAAAACCAACCTGGGGTTCTTCAAGCAAGGCAGCCTCATGTTCGTCCTCTATGATTAAGAAGAAACATCAGCATGTGCACATGTTCAAGGGGAACAAATGAAAAGATGATCAAGATGTACCTGGGTTCATGTTCATCTTCTCCCTCTTCTGGTGCTATATTCAAGTCAATGGCCATGGTCTGTGTGTGTGTTGTTTTACTTGCTGCAACTGTGCTGGCTTTATAGCTGGGCACAGACGCTTCATCTACTGAAATTGTAAACTTGGCGCCTCTAATTTCTGTAATCTGGCGCCTCTAATTTCTGTAATGAGTACAAGTACTAGTTTTTGCTGGTGGGAAGTACTGTGGCGGGAGCAAAATTCTGTTGGTAAAGTTCTGTTTTACTTCTCCTTTCTCATTTACTCCTGCTGCGGGAATCGAAGCAGTGGCAAAGCTGTGGCGCCTTAATTGAGTGGTGGGAGGGCTTTTTTGCAAAATCCTTATTTTGTCTTAGAAAGCCTAGACGTCCACTCTTTGGCGGACGGAGGGAGTATGTACCAGTAGCTATGTGTTTGATCTTTCTCTCTCTCTCTCTCTCGTGTTCTCTCTCGTGTTCCAATCTATGGCACGATCTTGATGTATCCCGAGCTTTGCTATTGTAGTTGGATCTTATGATGTTTCTCCCCCTCTACTCTCTTGTGATGAACTGAGTTTCCCCTTTGAAGTTATCTTATCGGATTGAGTCTTTTATGAGAACACTTGACGTATGTCTTGGTGATCAACTTGCGGGTTTTGTGACATTGGGAACCTATGCATAGGGGTTAGCACATGTTCTTGATTCTCCGGTAGAAACCTTGGGGCACTCTTTGTAGCACTTTTATGTTGGTTGGATAAATCTGAGATTGTGTCATGCATATTGTATAATCATGCCCATGGATACTTGAGGTGACAATGGAGTATCTAGGTGACATTAGGGTTTTGGTTGATTTGTGTCTTAGGTGTTATTCTAGTACGGACTCTTTTATAGATCGATCCGAACGAATAACTTCGAGGTGGTTTCGTACCCTACCATAATCTCTACGTTTGTTCTCCGCTATTAGTGGCTTCGGAGTGACTATTTGTTGCATGTTGAGGGCTTGTTATATGATATATCTATGTTATTATTGTTGAGAGAACTTGCACTAGTGAAAGTGTGAACCCTAGGCCTTGTTTCCTATCATTGCAATACCGTTTACGCTCATGTTTATCACTTGTTACCTTGCTGTTTTTATATTTTCAGATTACAAAAACCTATATCTACCATCCATATTGCACTTGTATCACCATCTCTTCGCCGAACTAGTGCACCTATACAATTTACCATTGTATTGGGTGTGTTGGGGACACAAGAGACTCTTTGTTATTTGGTTGCAGGGTTACTTGAGAGAGACCATCTTCATCCTACGCCTCCCACGGATTGATAAACCTTAGGTCATCCACTTGAGGGAAATTTGCTACTGTCCTACAAACATGTGCACTTGCAGGCCCAACAACGTCTACAAGAAGAAGGTTGTGTAGTAGACATCAATCTCCCACTTGGGAGAAAAGGCATTACCCCTTTATCGCCTCCTTCGGCGCACCGAACACTTCGAGTGGATGGATGCCGCCACGGCCGGACTCGAAGAAATAAAAGCCACATTGGCAACAAACCCGGTCCTGGCCGCGCCTAACACTGACGAACCAATGCTATTATACATTGCGGCAACCTATCAAGTTGTAAGCGCAGTGCTCGTCGTCGAACGAGAAATGGACGGACACAAATTCCCCCTTCAAAAACCAGTTTACTACGTGTCCACTGTCCTCACTCCATGCAAGTCATGGTACCCGCACTATCAAAAGATAGCGTACGCGGTGTTTATGGCATCCCGGAAGCTGCGACACTACTTTCAAGAGTGTTCGATAACACTAGCATCCGAAGTACTTCTTAACGATATTATAAACAACCGCGATGTGATGGGCCGGATTGCCAAATGGGCCATTGAGCTCCTCTCGTTCGACATAACCTATAAGCCAAGGCGAGCTATTAAGTTGCAAGTTTTGGCCGACTTCGTCGCTGAATGGACTAAAGCCGAACTCCCTAAAGAGTACGACACATATTCCAACTGGATCATGCACTTCGACGGCTCCAAAATGTTAGCTGGCCTGGGGGCGGGCGTCGTTCTGACGTCCCCAAGAGGAGATACAGTCCGATACGTACTCCAGATAATGTATACGGACTCCAACAATGCAGCCGAATACGAGGCCCTTCTACATGGTCTCCGGATGGCATTCTCCATGGGCATCCAATGCCTAGAGGTGCGTGGGGATTCGAACCTCGCGATATCCCAAATAAATGGAGACTTTCATGCCAAGGATCCGAAATTGGCAGCTTATCACAACGCCGTCCTAAAACTGTCAGCTCGGTTCGAGGGGCTCGAATTTCACCATATAGCCCGGGAAAACAATCAGGCGGCAGATGTCTTGGCACGCATCGGCGCAAAGCGCGATGCAGTCCCCGCCAACATTTTCTAGGAGAGGCTATTCAAGCCATCCGTATTATGGGAAGGGGAATCCGGAAATAATAGCCCGGACCCAACCGCACCGCCCAACCCCGAACATACTGACACAACGGGAGGCTCTGCAAACGAAGTAACATCCTCAACCCACGTAATAATGGCAGTCATTGCCCCGTGGACAGAACCATTCCTAGCCTACTTAACCAGGCAGGAACTTCCCGAGGACCAAAACAAGGCACGCTGCATAGTGCGGCGATCTAAAGCTTATAAAGTCCACGAAGGAGAGCTTTATAAGAAAAGCACCACCGGAGTCCTTCAAAGGTGTATCTCCGAAGAGGAAGGGTGGAATCTTCTGGCTGAAATTCATGCCGGACTAGGCGGGCACCACGCCGCAGCCCGGGCCCTGGTAAGCAAGGCCTTCCGTACATGATTTTATTGGCCGACGGCCCGGGCAGATGCTCAGGACTTAGTCCAACGATGTGTCGGTTGCCAGCTCTTTGCTAACCAAAGCCATATGGCACCCACCGTCCTCCAAACTATACCCATCACCTGGCCCTTTGCAGTCTGGGGGCTTGACATGGTTGGACCCCTTAAAGGAGGAACCCACAAGCAAAATTACCTACTGGTCATGGTGGATAAATTCACCAAATGGATAGAGGCCAAGCCTGTTAAGACGGCCGAATCTGGACCAGTGATAGAGTTCATATCAGGGGTCGTACACCGTTATGGCGCCCCCACAGCATCACCACTGATAACGACACGAACTTTACGGCCGATGAGGTCAAACTCTGGTGCAAAAACATGGGCATCAAGCTCTACTACGCTTCAGTATATCACCCACAAATTAACGGTATAGTCGAGCGAGCAAATGGTCTAATCATGAGCGGCATCAAACCCAGATTAGTGCGGTCCCTCAAGGAATCTAACACACACGGGGTAGAGGAGCTCGACTCCGTACTCTGGGGGCTGTGGACCACGCCGAATCGCACCACCGGATTCACACCATTCTTTATGGTATACGGCGCAGAGGCAGTTCTGCCCTGCGTCATGACTCACCTCGCGTGCGCATGTACGAAGAAAGAGATGCCGAGCTCGATCGGCAGGACAGTTTGGACGCCTTGGAGGAGGAGCGCGACATGGCAAAAGCCCGTTCCGCATTCTATCAACAATAGGCTCGAAGATATCAAAGCAGAGAAGTACGGGCCAAAACTTACAATGTTGGCGTGTTAGTTCTACGCCCGCTGGACAAGAAAAAGGACAAACTAAAGCCCAAATGGGAAGGTCCCTTCATAATTGACCAAGTCCTGACTGGTGGAGCGTACCGTCTACGAGATGCATCGGATAACCGACTCGAGCCGAAACCATGGAACGCAGCCCGTCTACGAAGATTCTACGCCTAGCGGCGGACTCTGTGTTCGTCTCCTTCCTCTATCTATTTTTTACACATTAGCTGTCTTATATTTCTCTCCTTCTCCATCCCTTTCTCTTACAGCCTTTAAGGGCTCGTTCTCGCCTTGTTCGCACACAATTGATGCACTACCCGCGCTCATTATACCTTGGGGCTTCTTTAACAGAAGCTTGTATATACAGTCCTCATGCCTAGCACATGTGTCACACTTCCGCATGTACCTTTTATTCACCATTATATGCATCGATATGACTTAAGTTTTGGCCAAGCTGGGTTGCCTGGCTCCTGTGCTTACCCCTACGTTCCCGATTGTTCGGCTAGGCGGTAAGGGAGCACCTCTGCGATTGTTACTGTCGGGTCAGCCGAATGTGTACCTCAGACTGGGTGAAGCCGAAAGCTAGCGTTATTAAGGGAATATTCGGCCGGTGAACTAAAAGATGATTTCTCACTCCTTTATTTATTCGCCCCCAGATGCTTTTCTACTTTTTTTCGCTGTCCGGACATGCACTTTAGGGCATGCCTCCCAGGGAAAGGAACCCCTAACGGAACTATTCTCCCTGGAAGTTGTTTCTTACTAACCATGTAATATAACATAACTAGTTGGGCACTTGTCTGTTAAAGCAATAATGACCCCTACGCCTGGTCTCCACGCATGCCCCGGTTTTTACATAACCGAGAGGGTATTAGGACACACTCCGGACTATTGGGTCCCGAGGTTGAAGCGAAAAGGTTTGCAATGACAAACGATCTACAATCCGGCTAGAAGGCATTTTACATGTCATCTTAAATTACATAGGCAATTTGACTGGGTATATTCCTCTTCAATACCATCCAACAGGCTGTCTAGTTTACAGTCCTGTTGGGAATACTTGGTGGCCAACTCTACCTGGCCGTACACTAAACTCGCGGGGATCTCCTTCCCATCGGGCCCTACAGGTCCGACCTCGGCCATGTGGTTTGGGTCAGCCTTCGTGTACCGCGTCTTCACCATGGCCCAGGACTCCCTTGCGCCTTGACGGCAGGCCAATATCTTCCATAATCGGAAGCGCCGCCGCTCTCCCTTCGGCTTCTCTGCAAGCTCTCCAAGGCCTTCGGGCATGGAGACGGATGGCCATAGGGCCTGGGCGACGCCTCGCATTGCCTGTCGAACTCGTTCTTGCAGTTGTGATAGCTCGGGAAGAAGGTGACCCATAGAACCGGGCATTTCCTCCGCAGGGCGACCTGTCAGCATACCCGCAGACATAACTCTGTCAATCGACTTCCTCGCCGAACTCTTTTTCAAAGTTCGTTCAAGCACTTACTAAAAATGCCGCGCCGAAGCCGCCGATTCTCCTTCATGGAGTCCGACAGCTGAGCACGAACATCTAGCTGGGTGTTGGCATCTTGGAGCTTATTCTTCTCTTGCCTCACCCTCGTAAGCACGCTCTCGCCGGCCTTTAACCGGCGCAAGAGTTGTTGTTTGTCCGGATCCACTCTGGCGCCATCTGCACTGTTATTGTCAGATTTGCACACATGCCGCACTTCAGAACATACTTATCTTTCGAAGCATATATTACCAGAGGGGGTCTCGGTGGCCTCCCCTGCTGCAGCTAGTGTGGCCTCAAGTTGGGCTTTGCACTCTTCCAGCTCCTGGGACAGTTGAGTATTCTTTTTTGTAAGATCCTGCATAACAAATGATCCTTAAATCACTTATTCTAACTGTTTCAAGTCTCGGGGGCTACTGACATATATAACCATCAAATTTTCTCACCCGTATGTCTTTTACATACTGCTCTGTGGCTCTGGCTAGACCATTTTGAGCGTCACAGAGGTACGCATATCCTGTATTGAAGGCATCCAATGCCTCTTGGGAGAAACAAGCGTCACGAAGAACAGTCCGGCGACGCCTGTGGTTCATGGCACTCTCCACCTCGGAATTGGTGGCAGACAGCCCGTACGCATCCTCTATCGGAGGAGCGTCCGGTGCGCACCCCGTGTTCGCCTCCGCTTCCGGACCCGGCCTTGAAGCCTGGCTGGTGGAGGCGCGATTGGCAACCTCTCCGGATAAAGTCCGGCGAGCGCTCTTCTTCCTGAAGAGAGCACGAGTGTTAGTACACCTTGAGGGAATAAACCCTGGGAATTAAATTGCACGACATACCATTGCGACAGCGTCTCAAATTGGACCGCGCTTCTTTTCAGCCTACTGGGCCTTGCTGCCCCTTGTTGGCTAGCCACCACAGGCTCGGCCCTCCGCCTCAAGGACTTCCCCTACAAAAACACCGTTGGTATACGGTGATAAAAAATAAGCACGAATGGATCATCTTAAAAGTACTGGGACTTCGGTTTCGGTTACTCGTGAGGCTGGAAGTAGTCCGGGATAATCGGCCGTAATGGCCACTAAGGTGTTTTCCTTGCTCAATTGATGAAACACCCCATCGATCAGCTCCACAGACAAGTCCCGGTCCTCTTGGGAGTCCGGGTCGAAGGACCATTCCGGGTCCTTGGGTTGTGAAGGAGGGTTGTTTATCTCCTTTACAGCCTGGCATAGCTCCTGCGTTGAAATTGCTAGACTGAATACTTAACTATGGGAATATGAAGCGGATGGGCAAGTTAAAGTGTCCGCTTACCCTGCTTGGAGGATTGTACATAGAAAATCCGCCCCGTGGGGTGACGCGGAGGAATTCCTCCTCTTCTCCCTTGTACAAAGCGGACAAGATCTCTATTAGAGCGGCAGCCGATTCCGGCCCCTTACGGCCGCACTTGGTGGCGTCGTCCTCCCCATTGAAGTCCCACATGGGGTGGCATCTGTACTGAAGCGGCTGCACACCCCGCATAATGCATGTGGCCATGACCTCGATCATGGTCAGTCCGGAATGAGCTAACAACCTTATCCGGCTCATCAGGTAAAGGACGTCCCTGTCATTTTCCTTCTGAGGGCTCCGTGGGCGCCCACATAGGCGCTTCTTCCAAGGAGCATTATTGAACTCAGGGAGGCCGATCCGAACAGGGTCCGGCAGGGGGACATCTTCTATATATAACCATTCCGAAGTCAGTCTCCGGACGCCTTCTTTGGGGTTCCGAATAGATATCCTGTCCCGGCGACGCGCCATAGTTCGGCTCCGCCCACTTGATATATTGACCCCTCCTGAGAGCGGGGCACAAGGCAGAACAGCTTCTTCCACAACGCGAAATGAGCCTCGATGCCCAAAAACAGCTCGCAAAGGGCTACGAAGCCCGCAATATGCAATATGGAGGCAGGCGTAAGGTTGTGCAACTGGAGGCCATAGAACTCCAGGAGCCCCCGGAGAAACAGATGAATTGGGAATCCGAGCCCTCTTATCAAATAAGGGACAAGGCATACCCGCTCTCCTTTGGAGGGATTGGGGACGCTCTCCGCTTGCTCTCCACCATTATAGGTGGCAAGCCCGGCTCGAACCGGGACCATGTAGGCTGGGGGGAGAAACCCCTTGGCTTGGAGCGCCACTAGCTCGCTGTGCGGGACGGAACATCTCTCCCAATCTCCAGGCTGGGGGCTGGGGGCGAGAGGAGGAGCTGCGTCAACCGGCCATGATGGAATGGATCTCTGTCGAATGCGCTCCGATGAATACTCGCGGAGGGAAGATGGTGTGGTTTGGATATAAATCACCGTCTCTTTTATAGGCGGCTCATTTGCGCGGCTAGGGGGATAAATGAAAAAACACCCTGGCTTTTCCCATTCGTTTGACACGTGGAAGATGGCCATTATTGGGCGCAGAAGCCAAGAAGCGCAACATTCACTAGAAGTCGGACATTATTCAACAGGTATATGGAATTTGGAGAAGAACCCGCCTTGCAATGCCGAACACAAATTTGCGCGCTGGACTCATCGTCATTGAAGCCTGGTTCGGGGGCTACTGAGGGAGTCCTGGATTAGGGGGTGTCCGGATAGCCGGACTACAACCTTTGGCCGGACTCCTGGACTATGAAGATACGAGATTGAAGACTTCGTCCCGTGTCCGGATGGGACTCTCCTTTGCGTGGAAGGCAAGCTTGGCAATACGGATGTGTAGATCTCCTCCCATTGTAACCGACTCTTTGTAACCCTAGCCCTCTCCGGTGTCTATATAAACTGGAGAGTTTTAGTCCGTAGGATGAACAACAATCATACCATAGGCTAGCTTCAAGGGTTTAGCCTCTCTGATCTCGTGGTAGATCTACTCTTGTACTACCCATATCATCAATATTAATCAAGCAGGAGTAGGGTTTTACCTCCATCAAGAGGGCCCGAACCTGGGTAAAAACATCGTGTCCCTTGTCTCCTGTTACCATCCGCCTAGACGCTCAGCTCGGGACCCCCTACCCGAGATCCACCGGTTTTGACACCGACAGTCTCCGTGGGCGCCAGCTTAGGCGCTTCTTCAAAGGAGCATTATTGAACTCAGGGAGGCCTATCCTAACAGGGTCCGGCAGGGGGACATCTTCTATATAAAAACATTCTGAAGGCCAGTCTTCGGACGCCTTCTTTGGGGTTCCGGATAGATATCTGGTCCCGACGACGCGCCATAGTTCGGCTCCGCCCACTTGATATATCGACCCCTCCTGAGAGCGGGGCACAAGGCAGAACAACTTCTTCCACATCGTGAAATGTGCCTCGATCCCCAAAAATAGCTCGTAGAGGGCTACGAAGCCCGCAATATGCAATATGGAGGCAGCCGTAAGGTTGTGCAACTGGAGGCCGTAGAACTCCAGCAGCCCCCGGAGAAACGGATGAATTGGTAATCCGAGCCCTCTTATCAAATAGGGGACAAGGCATACCCGCTCTCCTTTGGAGGGATTGGGGACGCTCTCCTATTGCTCTCCACCATTATAGGTGGCAAGCCCGGCTCGAACCGGGACCATGTAGGCCTGGGGGAGAAACCCCTTGGCATGGAGCGCCACTAGCTCGCTGTGCGGGATGGAACATCTCTCCCAATCTCCAGGCTGAGGGCTGGGGGGCGAGAGGAGGAGCTGCGTCGACTGGCCACGATGGAATGGATCTCTGTCGAATGCGCTCTGATGAATACTCGCGGAGGGAAGATGGTGTGATTTGGATCTAAATCCCTGTATCTTTTATAGGAGGCTCATTTGCGCGGCTAGGGGGATAAATGAAAAAACACCCTGGCTTTTCACATTCGTTTGACACGTGGAAGATGGCAATTATTGGGATTTGGAGACCCGCCTTGCAATGCCGAACACAAATCTGCGTGCCGGACTCATCGTCATTGAAGCCTGGTTCGGGGGCTACTGAGGGAGTCCCGGATTAGGGGGTGTCGGGATAGCCGGACTATAACCTTTGGCTGGACTCATGGACTATGAAGATACGAGATTGAAGACTTCGACCCGTGCCCGGATGGGACTTTCCTTGGCGTGGAAGGCAAGCTTGGCAATACGGATGTGTAGATATCCTCCCATTGTAACTGACTCTGTGTAACCCTAGCCCTCTCCGGTGTCTATATAAACCGATGAGTTTTAGTCCGTAGGACGAACAACAATCATACTATAGGCTAGCTTCTAGGGTTTAGCCTCTCTGATCTCGTGGTAGATCTACTCTTGTACTACCCATATCATCAATATTAATCAAGCAGGAGTAGGGTTTTACCTCCATCGGGAGGGCCCAAGCCTGGGTAAAAACATCGTGTCCCTTGTCTCCTGTTACCATCCTCCTAGACAGACAGTTCGGGACCCCCTACCCGAGATCCGCCGATTTTGACACCGACATTGGTGGTTTCATTGAGAGTTCCTCTGTGTCGTCACCTTTAGGCCCGATGGCTCCTCTGATCATCAGCAACGATGCGGTCCAGGGTGAGACTTTTCTCCCCGGACAGATCTTCATATTCGGGGGCTTTGCACTGCGGGCCAATTCGCTTGGCCATCTGGAGCAGATCGAAAGCTACGCCCCTGGCCATCAGGTCAGATTTGGAAGTTTGAACTACATGGCTGACGTCCGCGGAGACTTGATCTTCGACGGGTTCGAGCCACAGCCGAGCGCGCTGCACTGTCTCGATGGGCATGGTCTAGCTCTGCCGCCGAACAGTGCCCAGGAGGCCGCCCCAGTGTCCATTCCGACCCTTAGCTCGGAGCCGACTGCGCCAATCGAGGACGGGTGGTTGGACACCGCCTCGGGGGCTGCAATCTCTACGGCGATCAAGCCGAATACCAGCCTTGTCCTTTGAGAAGCTCGTGACTCCAAGGTGCCGGACTCTTTTCCGGACTCCGAACCTTCCACGCCCCTGCCGATCGAACCCTATTGGGAGCCGATCATGGAGTTCGCAGACGCGGACATCTTTCAGCACTCGCCCTTCAGTGATATTCTGGATTCACTAAAGTCTCTCTCTTTATTAGGAGAGCGTTGGCCGGACTATGGTCAGCAAGCATGGGATGCGGAAGACGAAGAAATTCAAAGTACACCCTCCACCCACTTTGTAGCCACTGTCGATGATTTAACTGACTTGCTCGACTTCGACTCCGAAGACATCGACGGTATGGACGACGATGTAGGAGACGAACAGGAACCAGCGCCTATAGGGCACTGGACAACCACCTCATCTCACGATGTATACATGGTGGACACACCTAAAAGAAACGACGACAAGGAACAAAGGGATCGTTCCCTCGAAAAGCAGTCAAAGCGGCGGCATAAGTGCCGCCCCAAACCCCACCTCGACAGAGACAGCAGCCCTACAGACCCAGCCATAGAGCAGGGCGAACCTGCGGATGACGAACATGCCATCGAGCAACCGTCCGAACAGGGTGACTTGGGTAAACAAACCAAACAACCCGTCTCCGGTGAAGATAATAGTCCGGACGACCTCACGCCGGACAAGTTGCTGGAGCAGAAGAACCTCCACAAAAGGCTCGTCGCCACTGCGCGTAGCCTGAAAAAGCAGAAGCGGAAGCTCAAAATAGCGGAAGATGCACTCAGAATTAGATGGGGCAAAGTACTCAGCACCGCAGACAAATACGACGACAGTCTCCACACAAAGAGCTATCTGAAGCGAAAATTACTGCCGTAATTTGATGAAGAGGCCTTAGAGCCCCCGCAATCAAAAAATAAGAAAGCCACCAGGTCGGATAAACGACCCCATGGCCAACATAGAGCGGCAAATGGCGCCGCACACAAACTGGCACGCGATCCGAACAAGGATTCACATCAAAAAGAAGGCCCAGCCAGGTCTATCTACGGGCCAAGAAAGGAAGGTCTAGTAAGCAATGCAACGCAACAAGTATCCGAACATCACGGCACACCCAAAGATAGGGGTGCCGCACACCCCCTATGTTTCACCGATGAGGTGTTGGACCATGAATTTCCAGCGGGATTCAAGCCCGTAAACATAGAGGCATAGGACGGAACAAGAGACCCTGGAGTCTGGATTGAGGATTATATCCTCCACATACACGTGGCTAGAGGAGATGACCTCCACGCCATAAAATACTTACCCCTCAAGCTCAAAGGGCCAGCCCGGCATTGGCTTAAAAGCCTTCCCGAAAACACCATCGGAAGTTGGGAAGAGCCCGAGGATGCTTTTGGGCAAATTTTCAAGGGACCTATGTCCGACCCCCGGATGCAGACGACCTAAGTCATATAACTCAACAACCAGCAGAGTCAGCCAGGAAACTCTCGAACAGATTTCTTACTAAAAAGAACCAGATAGTCGACTGTCCGGACGCCGAAGCCTTAGCAGCTTTCAAACATAGCGTTCGAGACGAATGGCCCGCCAGACACCTCGGCCAAGAAAAGCCAAGAACAATGGCTGCATTAACAAGCCTCATGACCCGCTTTTGCGTAGGAGAGGATAGCAGGTTGGCAAGAAGCAGTACCAGTGACCCAAGTACATCCGAAGTTAGGGATGGAAATGGGAAACCGCGACGCAGCAAGGACCAGCAAAGGACCAAGGGAAACAGCCCGAAGAGCACGGCAGTCAACACTGGATTCAAAAGCTCTCGGAAGAATCAGAAAAAGCTGCCACTCAAGGATAACAGGGATGAGCTATCTAACCTAAACAAAATCTTGGACAAAATATGCCAAATCCACAATACTCCCTGGAAGCCTGCAAACCATACCCACAGAGATTGTTGGGTCTTCAAGCAATCTGGCAAACTCAACGCCGAACACAAGGGGCTTGACATACCAAGCGAGGACGATGACGAACCCCCCAAGCAGAGCACCGGAGAACAAAAGAAGTTCCCACAAGAAGTCAAAACAGTAAACTCACTTAACGTGACAAAAGGGAAAAATAGATTGGCGCCTATAGAGATACGCGCCATACGGTCTGTCCCAGAGGATTCCCGCCACTAGTTGTTAAAACCAATCACCTTCGACCATCAGGATTACTCTAGAAGTATCTGGAACGCAGGCTGGACTGCCCTGATATTAGATCCGATAATTGACGGACTCCACTTTACATTAGTCCTAATGGACGGCAGTGGTCTAAACCTGCTATACCAGGACACAATCCGCAAAATAGGGATAAACCCAACAAAAATTCGCCACGGCAACACTCCCTTTCAAGGGGTAACGCCAGGCCCAGACACCCATTGTATGGGTTCTCTCCTGCTAGAAGTTATGTTCGGCTCCCCCGACAACTTCCGCCGCGAAAAGGTAACCTTCCACATTGCCCCATTTACAAGTAGCTATCAAGCACTACTGGGACGCGAAGCTTTCGCCCTCTTTAACGCAATACTGCATTATGCATCCCTTACGCTTAAAATGCCCGGTCCGCGAGGCATCATCTCATTAAAGGGAAATATCAAGTGTTCCTCGAGCGCGGAAGACTGTGCGGCTGCTTTGACAGCCACACACTAAACCAGCTTCACCAATCAAAGCACCTAAACAGGTCGTTCAGACCCCGGACATGGCTAGACGAGTCCGGCGTAAGAGGCTTACTAACCGCATACGCCCGTAGAAGGGGCTCCGCGCGTTTACAACAAGAGACAATAAAGCTCAATTGTACCCATTCTCTGAATTATACTTTGTTTATTTAATATAACATAGATTTTCGCACGATCTTTTTCAACTAAGTTCTTCTCTTTTACAGATGAACACCGTGCTACACCCGTCCAGGATACGGCACAACAGAGACACAGGCGCAGACGTGCAGTAGGGACCCGTTCCAAGGATTCTTTTCAGATTAAGACCCTGCGTAAACCTTTTTTACTGTCTCTTGTTGATACACACCCCCCGGTTTCTTGTTATAACCGAGGAGGAGGCTGGCGTCTTGGCATGTGGCCACATTAGAAATTTGCGCGTACCTGGACACCAGGGGTTTCTTACCAAGGGCGTTATTCAGCCCGTCTTCATAAAGACCGAATACCTTAGGGAGTGTTCGGCGTCGCGAGTTTGGCCTTATATGCATCAGCTCCGAATCATGTCTTTGGTCAAATGTTGGGTTTGCCCGGTCCTGTGTTTTGCTGCCTTACGTTCCGCTCTATCGGCTAAGGCGGCACCAGGAGAACTACTGCGATTGTGCCCGGTTCGCCAAAGAGCACCTCGATGAAAGCCGAAAACTGCTGTCATGATATAGCGTGAGACTGGTCAACCACTCAATGACCCGCCGAAATCTTTAGGATTCCTCCGCATTAACGAAGGGCCGTTTCCCGGCCAGGCACACACACGCCCCGAATTCGGGAGAGCGCGGTGCCCCTAGGGGCTATATAGTAGCCCCACTATCAAACTCCTATGGCTAAGTGAAAGTGATAAAGCATTATAGTCCGGTTGCCTCGTTCGCTGTGCTACCACCTCCTTAATAGGACCAAGACGTTGGATCAAGTGTGAAAATGCGCCTTCTGCAAACACCCCCGCATTATATGTGTGGGGGATGAAGCCAAAGACTGCCATCTTTCAGGTTATATACACATATACATTAACGGCCGCACAGGAGGTACTCTAATTCTTGAAGGCACAAGTATAAAAAGCTTTTATATTCCATCAAAACATTGTTTTACAATAATACATGTTATTCGAACATAACATCCTTCGAGCACTACGTCTCTATTAAACGAGCGCCCTGCAGAACTTCCTGAAAATAGTGCTCGGCAGGTACTCGGCTCTCGTCCGAATCTTGGGATGCAACAACAGTGGCCGTCATCTCCGCCCAGTATGTCTTGACACGGGCAAGAGCCATCTGCGCACCCTCTATGCACGCTGACCTCTTCATTGCATTAATATGCGGCACCGCGCCGAGGAACTGCTGGACCAAGCTAAAATAACTCTTCGGCTCGGGCCTTTTCGGCCACAGATAAATCACGACATGCTTCATGTAGAGTCCGGATAACCTATTTAGCTCCGCCCATGCGGCCACATGATCGGATATTGAAAGTGGGCGCTCTGGATTGTGGAACTGCGACCAAAAAAGCTTTTCCACTTCGTGGTCATTTTGATCGCGGTAGAGTTCGGCCGCGTCCGCGGCACTCACCGCCAAGTCCAGATAAGTGTTCGCCGCACTCCACTTCCGGTCCAACGAAGCATATTTAGGATCCCTGAACTTCATCCGCAGCATATAGGGCTTTCCAGCCGTGATATCTCCGGCCTGACGTAGCTCCTCCTTCATAGCTCTCATCGTAGAGCGAGTATCCTTGGCCTCGGTAGTGACCTTCTCTAGGTCCTTCTGTGCCACCCAATCTTATTTTTCATGAAGCTTGCAGCGGTCGGCAGCATTCTTCAACTTTACAGCCATCTCAGCCATTTCCTTCTTGCTTTGGCAGTGAGCAGCCTGTTCGGCTTTTAGCTCTTCAGCCGCCTTTAAGGCAGCCGCATCGCTTTTCCTGGCCTGCTCCTTGGCTCGGGCAAGTTCCGCCCGAAGGTTCTCCATGGCAGCGGCACCATCTGCATCAAGCACACATGTTGTAAGGTACGGGCATCAAGCTCCTCTTACCAGGTGTCTTCGGAGACATTACATACCTTGTGCCTCGTCCAGCCGCTTGTTGACAAGCGCAATGTCGCCATCTTCCAAGTCAAGTTGCCGCTTTAGCTCGGCAAATTCACCAGTCGGGCTAGCCACCGAACACTTCGTCGCCTACATAGGAAAGGCGACATATTGTACCTGCGATTATGATCCTCGGTGCACCGTCATTTTTGACAACGCACAGAGTCTCAGGGGCTACTAACTATATAGGGCGCTTCTTATGTATGTGGATCTGTCAAAAGATACGTCATTTCGCGTACCTCAAAACCTGTCAGTAAACTCCTGACGGCCTCGTACAACCCTCTCTCCATGGATGAAATCCTTCCAATCACCGTATCCATCAACGCACGGTGTTCTTCTGAGATAGACGCTCGCCCTAGTAGATCCTTCAGCTCCTCCGACTGCGCACCGGACGGTGCCGGACTCGTCCGATGGCCTTCTTAGAAGGCCGGACACAGAGGGCCTTGGGGGGCCATACGACTGCCCTTCGGCCCTGCTGGATTCGGAGAAACCCTCCGTGACGACACCTCAGGGTCGCCCGCCTCACAAGGCGGTATGGCAGGGGGAGGCGTTCCGCTCTCCATCATCTCCACACGAAGATCCCCTGAAGATGAGCTCTGCTGAGAATGGCTGTGATCCGAACTACAAGGTAAAATTTCGGTTATCTTCCTCAGAAATAGAACATGGATGTCTCTCATTTTAAAACCCCCCTCTTTACTTATGGCTCGGTGGAGAGCTGATCCCCTTGGGGGCGCAATGCGACCAGGGCACCCCCCGGCGCCGGACCCTCTGACGAAGATTTCTTTCCCCGCTTTGAGACCATGGTCTCCGGGTCTTCAGAGGCGGTCCTCTTCTTCCCCTGGTTGGAGGAATTCTCGATTCCTCCTTTCCTGACAGCCTCCTTCGGGGAGGCGGTAGCATCCTTGCTCCCCTCTTCGCCTTCTTCCAAAGGCGCAAGCTCCAACATCCTGGTTAACACGGGATCCGGCGTAGTCTCGGGGAGGGGGGCCGGACACCTGATTAGCTTTGCTTTCGCTATCCACTCCTGTTTAAGGGACAACTCTTTTAAGGGCAACTTTATGATAAATATACGGATAGTGTGTCCGGGTTCAGAGCTACTTACTTGAGTATCCAGGCGATTGCAGCTCAGACCTGCGTCCTCGTACGAGTCCGGACACATTGCTTGTGATCCGAAGAACAATTTGTACATCTCCATGGGCGTCGCGCCCACAAAATGTTGGAGGGCTCGTGGTCCTTCCAGATTAAACTCCCACAGGCGGAGGGGGCGAAGTTTGCAGGGCTGGGTGCGGCGGATCAACATTACCTGCGTCACTACGGCCAGATTGATATCTCTTTCTAGGAGATCTCAAACACGGCCCTGCAACAAGGGCACGTCCTTGGACGGCCCTTTATTGACCCATGATGCTAGCTGTGGTGGGGGACCCGAGCGAAAGGCAGGTGGCGCCGCCCATTTGGTGCCCCTGGGAGCTGTGATATAAAGCCACTCTCGTTGCCATAAGCTGAACTCCTCTTGAAAAGAGCCCTCGGGCCATGGGGCGTCGGCAATCTTGCTTATAACAGCACCTCCGCACTCTGCGTGCTGCCCCTCGATCATCTTCGGCTCTACCTTGAAGGTCTTAAGCCACAATCCGAAGTGAGGAGAAATATGGAGGAAGGCATCGCACACGACAATGAATGATGAGATATGGAGGATGGACTCCGGAGCTAAGCCGTGAAATTCCAGCTCGTAATAAAACATGAGCCCCCTCACGAAGGGGTCAATCGGGAAGCCTAGCCCCCGAAGGAATTGAGACACGAACACCACACTCTCACCAGGCTTGGGAGTGGGAATAACCTGCCCTTGAGCAGACAGCCTATGTGAGATTTCGCCAGTTAGATACCTAGCATCTCTTAGCTTTAGCACGTCTTCTTCCGTAACGGAGGAAGGCATCCACCGGCCTTGAAGGTCGGAGCCGGACATCTTCGGAGGTCCGAAGTGCCTGAATCTGGAGCTTTGGGTGTTGGAACTCAAGGTGAGAGGCGGATTTGATTGAGATTGAAAGAAAGGAGTCAAGCCTTGGTCTCTTTATAAAGAGGTTGAATACCAAGAGCCCTCCCCGTGACCGTTTGGGACTCGCCTTTGATTGAGGAGACATACCAACAGGCACGGTTGGATTACCCACGCCCGTATTAATGAGAATCCCGGAATAAGGGGACACAATCTCTGCTTTGACAAGACGTGCCAAGAAAACCACCTCGCCAAACGCGCTAAGGTGGGACAGTAAAACGATTTGAATAAAGGCTTGGCTGTGGCATGATGTCACGCTGCGGAATACGTCAACAGATTGGATTTGTACAAATATTATTCTCTCTACGGTGGTACGTGGAACTTATTTTGCAGAGCCGGACACTATCCTTGTGTTCAAAATCTTTTATGAAGTATTCGGAGGAGGAACCCGCCTTGCAATGCCGAAGACAATCTGCGCGCCGGACTCGTCGTCATTGAAGCCTGGTTCAGGGGCTACTGAGGGAGTCCCGGATTAGGGGGTGTCCGGATGGCCGGACTATAACCTTTGGCCGGACTCCTGGACTATGAAGATACAAGATTGAAGAGTTTGTCCCGTGTCCGGATGGGACTTTCCTTGGCGTGGAAGGTAAGCTTGGCGATACGGATGTGTAGATCTCCTCCCATTGAACCGACGCTGTGTAACCCTAGCCCTCTCCGGTGTCTATATAAACCGGAGGGTTTTAGTACGTAGGACGAACAACAATCATACCATAGGCTAGCTTCTAGGGTTTAGCCTCTCTGATCATGTGGTAGATATACTCTTGTACTACCCATATCATCAATATTAATCAAGCAGGAGTAGAGTTTTACCTCCATCGAGAGGGCCCAAACCTGGTTAAAAACATCATGTCCCTTGTGTCCTGTTACCATCTGCCTAGACGCACAGTTCGGGACCCCCTACCCGAGATCCGCCAGGTTTGACACCGACATTGGTTATATTTGCAAGTTTCTTCGAATTATCAGTTTGGTTTGGCCTACTAGATTGATCTTTCTTGCAATGGGAGAAGTGCTTAGCTTTGGGTTCAATCTTGCGGTGTCCTTTCCCAGTGACACCAGGGGCAGCAAGCCATGTATTGTATTGTTGCCATCGAGGATAAAAAGATGGGGTTTATATCATATATCTTGAGTTTATCCCTCTACATCATGTCATCTTGCTTAATGTGTTACTCTGTTCTTATCAACTCAATACTCTAGATGCAGGCAGGAGTCGATCGATGTGTGGAGTAATATTAGTAGATGCAGAATCGCTTCGATCTACTTGTTGTGGACGTGGTGCCTATATACATGATCATGCCTAGATATTCTCATAACTATGCACTTTCGTATCAATTGCTCAACAGTAATTTGTTCACCCACTGTAATACTTATGCTATCTTGAGAGAAGCCACTAGTGAAACCTATAGCCCTCGGTTCATTTCTCTATCATATAAGTTTCCGATCTACTTTATTTTTCAATCTTTACTTTACAATATATATCATAAAAATACCAAAAATATTTATCTTATCATATTATCTCTATCAGATCTCACTTTCGCAAGTGGCCCTAGAAGAATTGACAACCCCTTTATCGCGTTGATTGTGAGGTTCTTGTTTGTTTGAGTAGGCGCGTGGGACTTGTGAGGAGTCTCCTACTGGATTGATACCTTGGTTCTCAAAAACTGAGGGAAATACTTATGCTACTTTACTGCATCACCCTTTCCTCTTCGAGGGAAAAACCAACACATGCTCAAGAGGTAGCAAGAAGGATTTCTATCGCCGTTGCCGAGGAGATCTTCACTCAATTCAAGACATACCAAGTACCCATCACAAACTCATCTCCCTTGCATTACATTATTTGCCATTTGCCTCTCATTTTCCTCTCCCCCACTTCACCATTGCCGTTTGATTCGCCCTCTCTTTTCCGTTTGCCTCTTTTTCGCTTGTCTCTTGTGTGCTTGTGTGTTGGATTGCTTGTCACGATGGCTCAAGATAATACTAAATTGTGTGACTTTTCCAATACCAATAATAATGATTTCCTTAGCACTCCGATTGCTCCTCTTAATGATGTTGAATCTTGTGACATCAATGCTGCTTTGTTGAATCTTGTTATGAAAGATCAATTCTCCATCCTTCCTAGTGAAAATGCCGCTACTTATCTAAACAACTTTGTTGATTTGTGCGATATGGAAAACAAGAAAGATATGGATAATGATATTGTTAAATTGAAGTTATTTCCGTTTTCGCTTAGAGATCGTGCTAAAACTTGGTTTTAATCTTTGCCTAAAAATAGTATTGATTCTTGGAATAAGTGCAAAGATGCTTTTATCTCTAAATATGTTCCTTCTGCTAAGATCATGTCCCTTAGAAACGATATTATGAATTTTAAGCAACTTGATCACAAGCATGTTGCACAATCTTGGGAGAGGATAAAATTAATGATACGTAATTGCCCTAGACATGGTTTGAATTTATGGATGATCATACAAAAATTTTATGCCGGATTGAATTTTGCTTCTAGAAATCTTTTAGATTCAGCCGCGGGAGGCACTTTTATGGGAATTACTTTAGGAGAAGCTACTAAACTCCTAGACAATATTATGGTTAATTATTCTCAATGGCACACAGAAAGATCTACTAGTAAAAAGGTTGATGCGATAGAAGAAATTAATGTTTTGAGTGGAAAGATGGATGAACTTATGAAATTGTTTGCTACTAAAAGTGCTCCCATTGATCCTAATGATATGCCTTTTTCTAATTTGATTTAGAATAATAATGAATCTATTGATGTGAATTTTGTTTGTAGGAATAATTTTGGTAACAACGTGTATAGAGGAAACTTTAATCCTAGGCCGTTTCCTAGTAATTCCTCTAATAATTATGGTAATTCCTACAACAACTCTTATGGAAATTTTAATAAGATACCCTCTGATTTTGAGATTAGTGTTAAAGAATTTATGAATTCTGAAAAGAATTTCAATGCTTTGCTTGAAGAAAAATTAGTTAAAGTTGATGAATTGGCTAGGAACATGGATAGAGTTTCTCTTGATGTTGATTCTTTGAAACTTAGATCTATTCCACGTAAGCATGATATCAATGAGTCTCCCAAAGCCATGAGAATTTCCATTGATGAGTGCAAAGAAAGAACCGCTAGGATACGTGCTAAGAAAGATTGCTTTGTAAGAGTGTGTTTTTCTAGTTTTCATGATAACAATGATGAAGATCTAAAAGTTATTGATGTGTCTCCTATTAAATCCCTGTTTTGCAATATGAATCTTAATAATGATGGGACTGGAGATGAGTCAACTTTAGTTAAAAGGCATTCCAATGATTTGGAGTATTTTGATCTTGATGCTAAAATTGGTAAAAGCATGATTGGAGAGATTAAAACTTTACATAGCAATGAACCCACTACTTTGTATTTCAAGTAATTTAATTATGATAATTTTTCTTTAATAGATTGTATTTCCTTGTTTCAATCCGTGTTGAATTCTCCTCGTGATTATAGTCAAAAGAAAGCTTTTACTAAACATATCGTTGATGCTTTGATGAAATCTTATGAAGAAAAACTTGAATTAGAAAGTTTCTATCCCTAGAAAACTTTATGATGAGTGGGAACCTACTATAAATATTAAAATAAAAGATCATGAATGCTATCCTTTGTGTGATTTGGGTGCTAGTGTTTCCACGATTCCAAAAACTTTATGTGATATGCTAGGTTTTCACGAATTTGATGATTGCTCTTTAAACTTACATCTTGAAGATTGCACCATTAAGAAACCTATGGGAAGGATTAATGATGTTCTTATTGTTGCAAATAGGAATTATGTGCCCGTAGATTTTATCATTCTTGATTTAGATTGCAATCTTTCATGTCCTATTATTCTTGGTAGACCTTTCCTTAGAACGATTGGTGCGATTATTGATATGAAGGAAGGAAATATTAGATTCCAATTTCCATTAAGGAAAGGCATGGAACACTTTCCTAGAAATAAAATCAAATTACCTTACGAATCTATTATGAGATCCACTTATGAATTGAATGCCAAACATGGCAATACTTAAATCTATTCTTGCTTTTATGCCTAGCTAGGGGCGTTAAACGATAGCGCTTGTTGGGAGGCAACCCAATATTATTTTTGTTCCTTGATTTTTATTCATTTTTAGTAATAAATAATTCATCTTCCCTCTGTTTAGATGTGGTTTTATGTTTTAATTAGTCTTTGTGCCAAGTAGAGCCTATAGGATCATCTTGGGTGAAAGTTAATTTGATTCTGCTAAAAAACAGAAAAATTTGCGCTCACGAGATTTTTTTAATAAATCACAGAAACTTGATTTTCAGTTGATTCTTTTTGAACTAGATCAATAAACAAATTTCATAGGACTTCCTATTTTGGTAGGATTTGTAAAGTTCCAGAAGTATTCGAAAGCTACAGATTGCTACAGACGGTTCTGTTTTTGACAGATTCTGTTCTTCTTGTGTTGTTTGCTTATTTTAATGAATCTATGGCTAGTATCGGGGGTATGAACCATAGAGAAGTTGGAATTCAGTAGGTTTAACACCAATATAAATAAAGAATGAGTTCATGACAGTACCTTAAGTGGTAGTTTTTCTTTCTTGCACTAATGGAGCTCATGAGATTTCCTGTTGAGTTTTGTGTTGTGAAGTTTTCAAGTTTTGGGTAAATATTTGATGGACTATGGAATAAGGAGTGGAAAGAGACTAACCTTGGTGATGCCCATGGCACACCAAGATAATTCAAGGACAACCAAAATCCTAATCTTGTGGATGCCCCGAAAGGCATCCCCTCTTTCGTCTTCATCTAACGGCAACTTTACTTGGAGCTATATTTTTATTTACCACATGATATGAGTTTTGCTTGGAGAGTCTTGTATGATATGAGTCTTTTCTTTTTAGTTTACCACAATCATCCTTGCTGTACACACCTTTTGGGAGAGACACTCATGATTCGGAATTTATTAGAATACTCTATGTGCTTCACTTATATGTTTTGAGTTAGACAATTTTGGTCTAGTGCTTCAATTATATCTTTTTAGAGCATGGTGGTGGTTTTATTTTGAAGAAATTACTGACCTCTCATGCGTCACTTATATTATTTGAGATTCTTTTAGAACAGCATGGTATTTGCTATGGTTACAAAATTGGTCTGCAATGATGGGCATCCAAGTTGGGTATAATAAAAACTATCATAGGAAGTGAATTGAATACTACAATCAACTTGATGCTTGACAATTGTTTTGAGATATAAAGGTGGTAATATTATAGTCATGCTAGTTGTGTAATTGTGAATTTGATGAACACTTGTGTTAAAGTTTGTGATTCCCGTAGCATCCACGTATGGTGAACCGTTATGTGATGAAGTTGGAGCATGATTTATTTATTGATTGTCTTCCTTATGTGTCGAGATTGGGATCGCGCGATGGTTACCTCCTACCAACCCTTCCCCTAGGAGCATGAGTGTAGTACTTTGTTTTGATTACTTGTATATTTTGCAATAAGTATATGAGTTCTTCATGACTAATGTTGAGTCCATGGATTATGCGCACTCTCACCCTTCCACCATTGCTAGCCTCTCTTGTGCCGCGCAACTTTCGCCGGTACCATACACCCACCATATACCTTCCTCAAAATAGCCACCATACCTACCTAAAATGGCATTTCCATAGCCATTCCAAGATATATTGCCATGCAACTTCCCACCGTTCCGTTTATTATGACACATTCCGTCATTGTCATGTTGCTTTTGCATGATCATGTAGTTGACATTGCATTTGTGGAAGGGCCACCTTGATAATTCTTTCATACATGTCACTCTTGATTCATTGCATATCTTGGTACACCGCCGGAGGCATCTACATAGAGTCATATTTTGTTCTAAGTATTGAGTTGTAACTCTTGAGTTGTAAGTAAATAAAAGTGTGATGATATTCATATTAGAGCACTATCCCAAGTGAGGAAAGGATGATGGAGACTATGATTCCCCCACAAGTCAGGATGAGACTTGGGACTTTATAAAAAAATAAAATAGGCTAAAGAAGCCCAAATAAAAAAAGCAAAGAAGCCTACCAAAAAAATGAGAGAAAATGAGAGAAGGGACAATGTTACTATCCTTTCCCACACTTGTGCTTCATAGTAGCACCATGATCTTCATGATAGAGAGTCTCCTATGTTTTCACTTGCATATACTAGTGGGAATTTTACATTATAGAACTTGGCTTGTATATTCCAATGATGCGCTTCCTCAAAATGTCCTAGGTCTTCATGATCAAGCAAGTTGGATGCACACCCACTTAGTCTCCTTTTGAGCTTTCATATACTTATAGCTCTAGTGCATCCGTTGCATGGCAATACCTACTCACTCATATCAATATCTATTAATGGGCATCTCCATAGCCCGTTGATACGCCTAGTTGATGTGAGACTATCTCCTCCTTTTTTGTCTTCTCCACAACCTCCATTCTATTCCACATATAGTGCTATGTCCATGGCTCGCGCTCATGTATTGCGTGAAGATTGAAAAAGTTTGAAAATACTAAAGTATGAAACAATTGCTTGGCTAAAACCAGGGTTGTGCATGATTTCAATATTTTGTGTGATGAAGATAGAGCATAGCCAGACTATATGATTTTGTAGGGATAGCTTTCTTTTGCCATGTTATTTTGAGAAGACATGGTTACTTTCTTAGTATGCTTGAAGTATTATTATTCTTATTTCAATATGAACTTTTATCTTGAATCATTTGGACCTAAACATTCATGCCACAATAAAGAGAAATACATTTAGGAATATGCTAGGTAGCATTCCACATCAAAAATTCTTACTCGAGGATGAGTAGGAATTAAACTTGGGGATGCTTGATACATCTCCAACGTATCTATAATTTTTGATTGTTCCATGCTATTATATTACCTATCTTGGATGTTTATGGGCTTTACTATACACTTTTATATCATTTTTGGGACTAACCTACTAACCAGAGGCCCAGCCTGAATTGCTGTTTTTTTTGCCTATTTTACTGTTTCGTAGAAAAGGAATATCAAACAGAGTCCAAACGAAATGAATCCTTCAGGAGCGATCTTTTTGGAATAAACAAAATCCAGTAAACTTGGAGTGGACGTCAAGCAGCAAACGAGGCGGCCACGAGGGTGCGCGGCGCGCCCTAGTGGGGGCGCCCCCCTGCCTCGTGGCCCCCTCGTTGCTCCACCGACCTACTTCTTCCTCCTATCTATATCTACGTACCCCGAAAGCATCCAGGAGCTCCATGAAAAACTATTTCCACCGACGCAACCTTCTATATCCACGAGATCCAATCTTGGAGCCTTCACCGGTGCTCCGTCGGAGGGGGAATCGACCATGGAGGGCCTCTACATCATCTCCAAGGCCTCTCCGATGAGTTCTGAGTAGTTTACCACAGACCTTCGGGTCCATAGTTATTATCTACATGGCTTCTTCTCTCTCTATGAATCTCAATACAAAGTTCTCCTCGATCTTCTTGGAGATCTATTCGATGTAACTCTTTTTGCGGTGTGTTTGTCGAGATCCGATGAATTGTGGGTTTATGATTCAGTTTATCTATGAGAAGTATTTGAATCTCCTCCGAATTCTTTTATGTATGATTGGTTATCTTTGCCAGTCTCTTCGAATATCAGTTTGGTTTGGCCTACTAGATTGATCTTTCTTGCAATGGGACAAGTGCTTAGCTTTGGGTTCAGTCTTGCGGTGTCCTTTCCCAATGACAGCAGGGACAGCAAGGCACGTATTGTATTGTTGCCATCGAGGATAAAAAGATGGGGTTTATATCATATTGCTTGAGTTTATCCCTCTACATCATGTCATCTTGCTTAATGCGTTACTTTGTTCTTGTGAACTTAATACTCTAGATGCAGGAAGGAGTCGGTCGATGTGTGGAGTAATAGTAGTAGATGCAGAATCATTTCGATCTACTTGTTGTGGACGTGATGCCTATATACATGATCATGCCTAGATATTCTCATAACTATGCACTTTTCTACCAATTGCTCCACAGTACATTGTTCACCCACTGTAATACTTATGGTATCTTGAGAGAAGCCACTAGTGAAACCTATGGCCCCCGGGTCTATTCTCTATCATATAAGTTTCCAATCTACTTTATTTTGCAATTTTTACTTTTCAATCTATATCATAAAAATACCAAAAATATTTATCTTATCATATTTTCTCTATAAGATCTCACTTTCGCAAGTGGCCGTGAAGGGATTGACAACCCCTTTGTCGTGTTGGTTGCGAGGTTCTTTTTTGTTTGTGTAGGCGCGTGGGACTTGTGAGGAGTCTCCTACTGGATTGATACCTTGGTTCTCAAAATTTTTGGGAAATATTTACGCTACTTTGCGGCATCACCCTTTCCTCTTCCAGGGAAAAACCAATGCATGCTCAAGAGGTAGCAGTCATGTTCACCATTTCAAAATCACGATTTTGTATTTTTTATGTAGCACTCACCATAATGTATATCATCATAAAATTTCCCACAGATGTATAATACATCCGTATGAACATATATGATTTTTTAAGGAATTTTTGAAACTTCAAATTTGATTTTCATTTTTTAAAATAAAGAGCTCCATGGAGCTTGGCCTCCATTTAGCATTTTGTCCTACACCTGGACTATATAAGGCTCTGTTCGGATATCCACCAGATCCGTTGAATTAGAGGAGTTGCGGAGCACCTAATTTGCAGCTCCAGTATTTTATCCTACAACTCCGCCGGCTCCGCGGAGCCGAGTCTGGGAGCGGAGGGACTCCGAACACTCCCTAAGTAAGCATCGGAGCTAAAGTGCCTTAGATAGTGGTTGTTGAAAGAGTGGTATTTATGCATATTCATCTATGAGCATACTGATTTTTGGATATAGTCTTCAAGCACCAATAACTGAATCCCAATAGGCATTTTACCGGCCCCTAAATAATAAGTCTTAATTTGTGCAGTGTTGTGCAATCAGCAAAAAAGTAGACTTTTGAACTTTCGATATGGTATGAGTGCTCGAGAGGAATCGAGGCTAAAATTTGTCTTTCATCGATTAGTATCTATTTAACCATATAACAGAGAATGAATGACAACCATAGCTGCTATGGATTAGATAAATGCATGTTCTTGGGACCAATTAAGGTAAAGTATGGTTTCAATATGTTTCCTTTATATCAGGTAAGCATCTCATTTGCCCTCTATCAATATGTTATTTGTGCATAAACTTCTTCACTACAGTCTCATTCTTCATTACTCGGCCCTTTAAACTTAGTCCTATATTTCAAAGGGAAACAGTGTAATGTGTTGTCACTCTTGCTATTGTTCAGGCACTATATTTCATGCTATATTCTGGACATCTTTTTGTTTGATTCATATGATGTCACTCATCTTTTGTTTTCTATTCGGTTGCTTCATCTATTTGCAACATGAATGCTCTAGAATTTGTATCCATTGAACATGATCAGGACAATCGATAAAATTTAGAGGCTAAGTTGACAAAATAAACTTTCACCAAATAAAGAAAGTAATTCTAATTATTCTTAAAGTTGTCAGAGGTATTGCAAAATTTCAAAATTAGTGACGGTAACGAAGGTATTCACAAGCACGGGTGTGATGAATTTTGCATGTTAACCATTTAAAAAAATACTATCTAAGGTGCAATCTTAATAAACAATACATTATCCCTCTTTCTTTCATATCGGTGCTGATCCGAATTGTGGATGAACATCTCAGCAAAATCAGAATTTGAGACGAAATTGAAGATCACTTGACTGTTTCTTTATACATATTAAATCTACATGCAAGCCGTGTTTAAAAAAAAGACATGTGATATCTTGAAGTGGCGCTTTTGTAGGCAAAGACGATCTTTGTTTGGGACGTAGCTACAAATACTCAGACTATAGACCATTTTTTGTAAATTAAGAGCGTATGGTATTCTTTTCTCCCGTTGCAACGCATGGGCCCTTTTGCTTGTCTTACCAAAAAGTTGAATACATTGAGAATGCGAGTGCAGAAGTGTAGCCCATTGCTCTTACTAGTACATTTTGTCATATAATGCTT
This sequence comes from Aegilops longissima, assembly GCA_021605205.1. Lineage (NCBI taxonomy): Eukaryota > Viridiplantae > Streptophyta > Magnoliopsida > Poales > Poaceae > Aegilops > Aegilops longissima. The sequence goes on along the minus strand of CM038681.1, from coordinate 617,369,884 downwards.
TTACTTCCAGGGGTTGGTAGTTGATTATGTAGCATCAATCTGAATCTTATCTTCATTATACTCTATCCCTTCCAGTATTATCATATCTATAATTACTCTCTAAAAAATGTAGAGTACATGCAATGCTTATGAAGAAGATTTTGTGCTGAAATTCTTGAGTTATCCTTCCCTTGACATGGAGAAGGGAATTATAAAGACGGTGTTAACTGTTAATGTAAGTCAGTCCATCTAAAGCCTTTATCCTCAACTGCTGTTTAATTTGCTCATGCTCCCTATCGTTAACTGATGTTTAGTTGGTAGTTTCTATCAAAATGCATGTTCGTAACAACTGTAAGTTCCAAGTTTTACTTGTAAAACCAAATTCCTTATTCATACCGTGCACATTACTCAATACTCCCTATATGTATCCTTGTTTTTGTGGATCTATAATCCAGTGTGTGGTGAAGCAGCCCACATTTGCACCTTGTCATCTCCTGTTTTATCTTACTGATGTGGCTGATGATATGAACAACATGCCATGCACATTAACCAAAATAGATACAATGATTGTCTTTGCCGTTCATCTATGCTTGTCATGTTGACATGGTAATCGATTAGTGTGGTGAAGCTCCCCGCATTATGAACAATGCCAAATTATGCTATTGATATTTTGAACATACTCTTTATTTTCTAATTTGAAATTGGATGGAATTAATAGCACAGTTATCATCTTTGTTTATACACATGCAGAACCTGTCATCTCTCTTCTTGTTTCAGGGTGAGATGGCTGATGGCATGCACAAGTCTGCTGAAGGCTGTGAGACAAACCCAACATATATTGCAGCAAAGAAGGCAAAACATCTTGAAGAAAGCGAGACAACCCAAAAGTCTTGTCTTGATGCAGTGTTCAAGTTACTTGAGACTTGCAGTCAGACATGCTCATAGAATTTGCTATCTGGATCAGTTCGACTTCTTCAGTCCCAAGTTCTATCAGAAACGCATTCTGCAACTCAACTTCGACTTGAAGTCCTATCTCTAAGAAATATTGCGGAGAACACCAATGAGAACCCCATTGCTAAACAGCTACACCTAGAAGCTATGACCGACATGCTAGGCCGGTCTCACAGCCTTGCTCAGAAGCTTACGCAGTAGTTCTCGTGCAAGGCTAACCTTTCTTCAACTTTCTTGGAAGTGGTCTTGGTTCAGTATTATTTTGTTACACTTCAATGGCGCCTAGTTTTTGTAATCTACTTCTTCGTTGCGCTTTATGATCACTGGTGGCGAATTTCGGTGCCTAGTGGATGTAATATACCATAAATCCTTTATTGTATAGTGTAGGTTTATTTTAATTTACTATGTCATAATATCTTTATTGTATAGAGTAGGTTTGTTCTTAATTCCTACTAGTTACTTCCGTCATTAGCTAGCTATCTGAAAATAAATGAAGAAAATCTGATGTAGTCGATTGGGCCGAAACATTCGCCTCTAACTAGCCTGCTTTTTAGCGTGCCACAGTTGGGCCGACCTGCAACTTTCTTGGGCCTGAAAGGCCATTGGGGCCTTCACACTGTGCGCCAAGCCCACAACTTACACGGGCTTACATGCGGCCCACTGTTTAGTTGGGCCTTTAGTGGACACAAAGCTTAGTTGGGCCCATGTAGCTTTGGGCCATCAACAGCCTGAATATTGTGCTGGCCTGTTACGGCCCAGAAGTAACCATTGGCCTTTAGCAGGCCGAAATGCATGTTGGGCCTCAATTTTTACTAGTCGTCGACGGGCCTTCAGTAGGCTAAAATGTAGACCGGGCCTTTTTTGGCCTAGTTTTATGACGTGCCCTTACCAGGCCGAAATATATCTCGGGCCTTAATTGTCTAGCTGATTTCATGGGCCTTTAACAGGCCGAAAGCTTTGTAGAGGCATCAACGGGCGAAATTATACCACTACTGGAATCTGCAATTTTGCCGTCTGCCTACTCTTTGTTGTCCGCCAGCTGACGACAAAGAGGCTCTTTGCCGTCCGCTTCCACAAAGCGGATGGCAAAGGAAGGGCTGATGGCAAAAAGGCTATTTGCCGTCAGCTGCTGCTTTGCCGTCAGCCAGCTGACGACAAAGATCTAGAAGGCAGACGACAAAGAGCTAGGTGGGCCCCACAGGGCACGACATGGCTAGGTCAGATATTTTGCCGTCTGCCTAATCTTTGTCGTCTACCTGCTGGACCTTTGCCGTCCGCTGGCGGACGACAAAGAAAGGGCCTAGCTAACAGCCGTCTCCCCCTTTTGCTATGTGCGTTCTTTGCCGTCCGCTAGCGGACGACAAAGAACGTGCCCCCACTAATTTGTAACGGCCTCCCCCTCTCTGTCTCTCTGGCCCCACCCCACTGCTCTCTCCCCTCTCTCCACCCCGTGCCACCAACTCACCAGCGCCCACGCCCACGCCGCCGCCGTTGAGCACCGGCGCCGCGCGGACGCTGCTGCCGCCCCACCCTGCCACAGCACCACCCGCCGCCCGGAGCCCTGCTGCCCGTCGCCACCACCGGCCGGATCCCCTTCCGCCCGCCATCGCCGCCCGCCGCCACCCGGATGTGCCTCCGCCCCACCCCGCCGTAGCACCACCCCACCGTCCCGGAGCCCTGCGGCCATGTCGCCACCATCGCCCGGCGCCCACTCCGCCTGGCTAGCGTTACCCCGCCTCCACGGAGCCTTGCGGCCCCTTCGCCACAAACGACCGGCGCCCCTCCGCCCAGCCAACGCCCCTTCACCGGCGAGCAACCCCGCCGCCCGGCTCCCCTGGGCCCTGCCGGCCTGCCGCAGGCCTTCCCACCCCTGCCGCAGGTGAGCCCCGACCGCACCCCTCTTCTCCTCTTTTTTTTCTATTTTTCTGTTTTTTAGTTTAGATTACTTTTAGTTTGGTTTTATATTTAGTTTAGTTTAGATTACTTTTAGTTTGGTCTTAGGTCTAGTTTAGTTTGACGTTTATGTTTAGTCATGAAAAAAACTAAGAATAATTAGAAGATGAGGAGGAGAAGAAGAATAGCTAGGTTTAGGTGTAGTTTTTTCCTGTTTTGTTTTAGGTTAATTAGTGCTAGGTTTAATAAGAGGAAAAAGGAGGAGGAGGAGGAGAAGAAGAAGAAGAAGAAGAAGAAGAAGAAGAAGACGAGGAGGAGGAGGAGGAGAAGAAAGAAGAATAAGAAGAAGAAGAAGAAGAATGAGAAGAAAGAGGAGAGGAGGAGAAGAAGATGAAGAAGAAAGCTAGAGGAGAGGATGAGAACAAGAAGACCACCCACACACCGACCCCGACCCCGACCACCGACACCCCGACACCTCACACCCCGACTGTTGGAAATATACCGTAGAGGCAATAATAAAATGATGATTATTATATTTCCTTGTCCATGATAATTGTCTATTGTTCATGCTATAATTGTATTAACCGGAAACCGTGATACATGTGTGAATACATAGACCACAACATGTCCCTAGTAAGCCTCTAGTTGACTAGCTCGTTGATCAACAGATGGTCATGGTTTCCTGACTATGGACATTGGATGTCATTGATAACGAGATCACATCATTAGGAGAATGATGTGATGGACAAGACCCAATACTAAGCATAGCACAAGATCGTGTAGTTCATCTGCTAAAGCTTTTCTAATGTCAAGTATCATTTCCTTAGACCATGAGATTGTGTAACTCCCGGATACCGTAAGAGTGATTTGGATGTACCAAACGTCAAAACGTAATTGGGTGACTATAAAGGTGCACTGCAGGTATCTCCGAAAGTGTCTGTTGGGTTGGCACGAATCGACACTGGAATTTGTCACTCCGTATGACGGAGAGGTATCTCTGGGCCCACTCGGTAATGCATCATCATAATGAGCTCAATGTGACTAAGTGGTTAGTCACGGGATCATGCATGATGGAATGAGTAAAGTGACTTGCCGGTAACGAGATTGAACGAGGTATTGGGATACCGACGATCGAATCTCGGGCTAGTAACGTACCGATTGACAAAGGGAATTGTATACGGGATTACTTGAATCCTCGACATCGTGGTTCATCTGATGAGATCATTGTGGAACATGTGGGAGCCAACATGGGTATCCAGATCCCGCCGTTGGTTATTGGCCGGAGAGCTGTATCGGTCATGTCTGCGTGATTCCCGAACCCGTAGGGTCTACACACTTAAGGTTCGATGACGGTAGGTTTATAAGGAAGATTTGTGTGTGATTACCGAATGTTGCTCGGAGTCCCGGATGAGATCCCGGACGTCACGAGGAGTTCTGGAATGGTCCGGAGGTGACGATTTATATATGGGAAGTCATCATACAATCACCGGAAGTTTTCGGGGGTATAACGGTATTGTACCGGGACCACCAGAGGGGTTTCGGGGGTCTATCGGGAGGGTCCACCTGCCCCGGAGGGCCTTATGGGCTGTGGGTGGAAGGGAACCAGACCCAAGAGGGCTGGGCGCACCCCCTAGGGCCCATGAGCCTAGGGTTGTGGGGGAACCCTAAGGGGGGGGCGCCTCCCCTTGCTTGGGGGGCAAGCCCCCTCCCCCCTTGGCCACCGCCCCCTCTAGATCCCATCTAGAGGGGCCGCCCCCTTCCCCCTTCTCGAATAAATAGAGGGGCGAGGGGAGGGCTGCAGCACCACATCCAAGGCGCAGCCCCTCCCCTCCCCAACACCTCTCCTCCTCCGCATTAGCTTGGCGAAGCCCTGCCGGAGAACTGCCACTCCATCACCACCACGCCGTCGTGCTGCTGTTGTAGCCTTCTTCCTCAACCTCTCCCTCCTCCTTGCTGGATCAAGGCGCGGGAGACGTCACCGGGCTGCATGTGTGTTGAATGCGGAGGTGCCGTTGTTCGGCGCTAATATCGGACTCAACCGCGATCTGAATCGCTTCTTGTACGACTCCTTCATCCGCGTTCTTGTAACGCTTCCGTCTCGCGATCTTCAAGGGTATGAAGATGCACTCCCCTCTCTCTCGTTGCTAGTTACTCCATAGATTGATCATGGTGATGCGTAGAAATTTTTTAATTTCTGCAACGATCCCCAACAGTGGCATCGTGAGCTAGGTCTATGAGTAGTTTCTATGCACGAGTAGAACACAAGTTTGTTGTGGGCGTCGATTTTGTCAATTTACTTGCCACTACTAGTCTCATGTTGTTTCGGCGGCATCGTGGGATGAAGCGGCCCGGACCGACCTTACACGAACGCTTACGTGGGACAGGTTCCACCGACTGACATGCACTAGTTGAATAAGGCGGCTAGCGGGTGTCTGTCTCTCCCACTTTAGTCGGATCGGATTCGATGAAAAGGGTCCTTATGAAGGGTAAATAGAAATTGGCATATCACGTTGTGGTTTGGGCGTAGGTAAGAAACGTTCTTGCTAGAAACCTATAGCAGCCATGTAAAAACTTGCAACAACAATTAGAGGACGTCTAACTTGTTTTTGCAGCATATGTTGTGTGATGTGATATGGCCAAAAAGGATGTGATGAATGAAATACATGCGATGTATGAGATTGATAATATTCTTGTAATAGGAATCACGACTTGCATGTCGATGACTATGACAACCGGCAGGAGCCATAGGAATTGTCTTTATTTATTTTATGACTTGCGTGTCACTGAATAACGCCATGTAATTACTTTACTTCATTGCTAAACCGTTAGCCATAGTAGTAGAAGTAATAGTTGGCAAGACAACTTCATGGAGACACGATGATGGAGATCATGGTGCCATGCCGGTGATGATGATGATCATGACGCCCCGAAGATGGAGATCAAAAGGAGCAAAATGATATTGGCCATATCATGTCACTATTTGATTGCATGTGATGTTTATCATGTTTTTGCATCTTATTTGCTTATAACGACGGTAGTAAATAAGATGATCCCTCATAATAATTTCAAGAAAGTGTTTCCCCCAACTGTGCGCCGTTGCGAAAGTTCGTTGTTTCGAAGCACCACGTGATGATCGGGTGTGATAGATTCTAACGTTCACATACAATGGATGTAAGTCAGATTTACACATGCAAAACACTTAGGTTGACTTGACGAGCCTAGCATGTACAGACATGGCCTCGGAACACAAGAGACCAAAAGGTCAAACATGAGTCGTATAGAAGATACGATCAACATGAAGATGTTCACCGATGATGACTAGTCCGTCTCACGTGATGATCGGACACGGCCTAGTTGACTCGGATCATGTATCACTTTGATGACTAGAGGGATGTCTATCTGAGTGGGAGTTCATTAAATAATTTGATTAGATGAATTTAATTATCATGAACTTAGTCTAAAACTTTTGCAAAATGTCTTGTAGATCAAATGGCCCACGCTCATGTCAACCTCAACTTCAACGCATTCCGAGAGAAAACCAAGCTGAAAGACGATGGTAGCAACTATACCGATTGGGTCCGGAACTTGAGGATCATCCTCATAGATGCCAAGAAAAGCATATGTCCTTGAAGCACCGCTAGGTGAAGCAGCCGTCCCGGCGAATCCAGACGTTGTGAACGCCTGGCAGTCGCGTGTTGATGATTACTCCCTGGTTCAGTGCGGCATGCTTTACAGCTTAGAACTGGGGCTCCAAAAACATTTCGAGCAGCACAGAGCATATGAGATGTTCCAAGAGCTGAAAATGGTTTTGCAAGCTCATGCCCGGGTCGAGAGATATGAAGTCTCCGACAAGTTCTACAGTTGTAAGATGGAGGAGAATAGTTCTGTCAGTGAGCACATACTCAAAATGTCTGGGTTGCACAACCGCTTGTCTCAGCTGGACAGTAACCTCCCGGATGAGGCGGTCATTGACGGAATCCTTCAGTCGCTCCCACCTAGCTACAAGAGCTTTGTGATGAGCTACAATATGCAGGGGATGGTGAAAACCATTCCTGAGGTATTTTCAACGCTGAAATTAGCGGAGGTGGAGATCAAAAAGGAACATCAAGTGTTGATGGTCAATAAAACCACTAGTTTCAAGAAAGGCAGGGGTAAGAAAAACTTCAAGAAGGACAGCAAGGGAGTTGGGCGCCCGGTAAGCCAGTTGCCGGGAAGAAGCCAAAGCATGGACCCAAACCTGAGACTGAGTGCTTTTATTGCAAGGGAAACGATCACTGGAAGCGGAACTGCCCCAAGTACTTAGAGGATAAGAAGGTCGGCAACACCAAAGGTATATGTGATATACATGTTATTGATGTGTACCTTACTAGTACTCGTAGTAGCTCCTGGGTATTTGATACCAGTGCGGTTGCTCAAATTTGTAACTCAAAACAGGAGCTATGGAGTAAGCGGAGACTGGCGAAGGACGAGGTGAAGATGCGCGCCAGGAATGGTTCCAAGGTCAATGTGATCGCTGTTGGCACGTTACGTCTACATTTACCTACGGGATTAGTTTTAAACCTCAATAATTGTTATTTAGTGCCAGCTTTGAGCATGAACATTGTATCTGGATCTCGTTTAATAAGAGATGGCTACTCATTTAAATCCGAGAATAATGGTTGTTCTATTTATATGGGAGATATGTTTTATGGTCATGCCCCGCTTGTCAATGGTTTACTCTTAATGAATCTCGAATGTGATGTTACACATATTCATAGTGTGAATACCAAAACATGTAAGATTGATAATGATAGTCCCACATACCCGTGGCACTGCAGCCTTGGTCACATTGGTGTCAAACGCATGAAGAAGCTCCATGTAGATGGAATTTTGGAGTCTCTTGATTACGAATCATTTGACACGTGTGAGCTATGCCTCATGGGCAAAATGACCAAGACTTCGTTCTCTAGAACAATGGAGTGAGCAACCAACTTATTGGAAATTATACATACTGATGTGTGTGATCCAATGAGCGTTGAGGCTCACGGTGGCTATCGTTATGTTCTCACCCTCATTGATGACTTAAGTAGATATGGGTATGTCTACTTAATGAAACACAAGTCTGAGACCTTTGAAAAGTTCAAGGAATTTCAGAATGAGGTAGAGAACGAACGTGACAGAAAAATAAAGTTCTTACGATCAGATCATGGGGGAGAATATTTAAGTCACGAGTTTGGTACACACTTAAGGAAATGTGGAATTGTTTCACAACTCACGCCGCCTGGAACACCTCAGGGTAACGGTGTGTCCGAACATCTTAATCACACTCTATTGGATATGGTGCGGTCTATGATGTCTCTTACCGATTTACCGCTATCATTTTGGGGATACGCTTTAGAGACAGCTACATTCACTTTAAATAGGGCACCGTCTAAATCCATTGAGACGACACCGTATGAATTATGGTTTGGAAAGAAACCTAAGCTGTCGTTTCTAAAAGTTTGGGGATGCGATGCTTATGTCAAGAAACTTCAACCTGAAAAGCTCGAACCCAAGTCGGAAAAATGCGTCTTCATAGGATACCCTAAGGAAACCATTGGGTATACCTTCTACCACAGATCCTAAGGCAAGATCTTTTTTTCCAAGAATGGGTCCTTTCAGGAGAAAGAGCTTCTCTCGAAAGAAGTAAGTGGGAGGAAAGTGGAACTTGATGAAGTACTACCTCTTGAACCAGAAAGTAGCGCAACTCAGCAAGATGTTCATGTGGTGCCTGCACTGACTAGAGAGGAAGTTAATGATGATGATCAAGGTACTTCTGATCAAGTTGCTACTGAACTTCGTAGGTCCACAAGGACACATTCCACACCAGAATGGTATGGCAACCCTGTCCTGGAAATCATGTTGTTCGACAACGGTGAACCTTCGAACTATGAAGAAGCGATGGCGGGCCCAGACTCCAACAAATGGCTTGAAGCCATCCATTCCGAGATAGGATCCATGTATGAAAACAAAGTATGGACTTTGACAGACTTGCCCGATGATCGGCGAGCGATAGAAAATAAATGGATCCTTAAGAAGAAGACGGACGCGGATGGTAATGTTACCATCTATAAAGCTCGACTTGTCGCTAAGGGTTATCGACAAGTTCAAGGGGTTGACTAAGATGAGACTTTCTCTCCCATAGCGAAGCTGAAGTCCGTCCAAATCATGTTAGCAATTGCCGCATAATATGATTATGAGATATGGCAAATGGATGTCAAAACGGGATTCCTTAACGGCTATCTTAAGGAAGAATTGTATATGATGCAACCGGAAGGTTTTGTCGATCCTAAGAATGCTAACAAGGTATGCAAGCTCCAGCGATCCATCTATGGGCTGGTGCAAGCATCTCGGAGTTGGAACATTCTCTTTGATGAAATGATCAAAGCGTTTGGGTTTCTGCAGACTTATGGAGAAGCCTGCGTTTACAAGAAAGTGAGTGGGAGCTCTGTAGCATTTCTCATATTATATGTGGATGACATACTTTTGATGGGAAATGATATAGAACTTTCGGACAACATAAAGGCCTACTTGAATACGTGTTTTTCAATGAAGGACCTTGGAGAAGCTGCTTATATATTAGGCATCAAGATCTATAGAGATAGATCAAGACGCCTCATAGGTATTTGACAAAGCACATACCTTGACAAGATATCGAAGAAGCTCAATATGGATCAGTCCAAGAAGGGGTTCTTGCCTGTGTTGCAAGGTGTGAAATGAGCTCGGCTCAATGCCCGACCACGGCAGAAGATAGAGAAAAAATTAGTGTCATCCCCAATGCCTCGGCCACAGGGTCTATTATGTATGGCATGTTGTGTACCAGACCTGATGTAAACCTTGCCGTAAGTTTGGTAGCAAGGTACCAAAGTAATCCCGACATGGAACACTGGACAACGGTCAAGAATATCCTGAAGTACCTAAAAAAGGACTAAGGATATGTTTCTCGTTTATGGAGGTGACGAAGAGCTCGTCGTGAAGGGTTACGTCGATGCTAGCTTCGACACAGATCTGGATGACTCCAAGTCACAAACCGGATACGTGTATATTTTGAATGGTCGGGCAGTAAGCTAGTGCAGTAGCAAGCAAAGCGTCGTGGCGGGATCTATACGTGGAGCGGAGTACATGGCAGCCTCGGAGGCAGCACATGAAGCAATCTGGATGAAGGAGTTCATTACCAACATAGGAGTTATTCCCAATGCGTCGGGGCCGATGACTCTCTTCTGAGACAACACTGGAGCTATTGCCCTTGCCAAGGAGCCTAGGTTTCACAAGAAGACCAGGCACATCAAGTTTCGCTTCAACTCCATTCGTGAAAATGTTCAAGATGGAGACATGGATATTTGCAAAGTGCATACGGATCTGAATGTCGCAGATCCGTTGACTAAACCTCTTCCGCGAGCAATACATGCTCAACACAAGAACTCTATGGGTGTTCGATTCATCACAGTGTAACTAGATTATTGACTCTAGTGATAGTGGGAGACTGTTGGAAATATGCCCTAGAGGCAATAATAAAATTCTTATTAATATATTACCTTGTTCGTGATAATTGTCTATTGTTCATGCTATAATTGTATTAACCGGAAACCGTGATACATGTGTGGATACATAGACCACAACATGTCCCTAGTAAGCCTCTAGTTGACTAGCTCGTTGATCAACAGATGGTCATGGTTTCCTGACTATGGAAATTGGATGTGATTGATAACGAGATCACATCATTAGGAGAATGATGTGATGGACAAGACCCAATACTAATCATAGCACAAGATCGTGTAGTTCGTTTGCTAAAGCTTTTCTAATGTCAAGTATAATTTCCTTAGACCATGAAATTGTGTAACTCCCGGATACTGTAAGAGTGCTTTGGGTGTACCAAACGTCACAACGTAACTGGGTGACTATAAAGGTGCACTACGGGTATCTACGAAACTGTCTGTTGGGTTGGCACGAATCGAGACTGGAATTTGTCACTCCGTATGATGGAGAGGTATCTCTGGGCCCACTCGGTAATGCATCATCATAATGAGCTCAATGTGACTAAGTGGTTAGTCACGGGATTATGCATTTTGGAACGAGTAAAGTGACTTGGCGGTAACGAGATTGAACGAGGTATTGGGATACCGACGATCGAATCTCGGCAAGTAACGTACCAATTGACAAAGGGAATTGTATACGGGATTACTTGAATCCTCGACATCGTGGTTCATCCGATGAGATCATCGTGGAACATGTGGGAGCCAACATGTGTATCCAGATCTCACTATTGGTTATTGGCCGGAGAGCTGTCTCGGTCATGTCCGCGTGATTCCCGAACCCGTAAGGTCTACACACTTAAGGTTCGACGACGCTAGGTTATAAGGAAGATTTGTGTGTGATTACCGAATGTTGTTCGGAGTCCCGGATGAGATCCCGGACGTCATGAGGAGTTCCGAAATGGTCCGGAGGTGAAGATTTATATATGGGAAGTCATCATACAATCACCGGAAGTTTTCGGGGGTATACCGGTATTGTAGCGGGACCACCGGAGGGGTTCCGTGGGTCCACCGGGAGGGTCCACCTGCCCCGGAGGGCCTTATGGGCTGTGCGTGGAAGGTAACCAGACCCAAGAGGGCTGGGTGCCACCCCCCTAGGGCCCATGCGCCTAGGGTTGGGGGGGGGGACCCTAAGGGGGGCGCCTCCCCTTGCTTGGGTGGGGGCAAGCCCCCTCCCCCCTTTGCCGCTGCCCCCCTCTAGATCCCATCTAGAGGGGCTGGCCCCGCTTCCCCCTTCTCCTATAAATAGAGGGGCGAGGGGAGGGCTGCAGCACCACATCCAAGGCGCAGCCCCTCCCTTCCAAAACCCCTCTCCTCCTCCGCGCGAGATGGTCGAAGCCCTGCCGGAGAACTGCCACTCCATCACCACCATGCCATCGTGCTGCTGTTGGAGCCTTCTTCCTCAACCTCTCCCTCCTCCTTGCTGATCAAGGCGCGGGAGACGTCACCGGGCTGCACGTGTGTTGAATGCGGAGGTGTCGTTCTTCGGCGCAAAGATCGGACTCCACTGCGATCTGAATCGCTTCGAGTACGGCTCCTTCATCCGCGTTCTTGTAACGCTTCCGTCTCGCGATCTTCAAGGGTATGAAGATGCACTCCCCTCTCTCTCGTTACTAGTTACTCCATAGATTGATCATGGTGACGTGTAGAAATTTTTTAATTTCTGCAACGATCCCCAACACCGACCACCGACACCCCGACCCCGATCACCGACACCCCGACCACGACCCCGACACCCTAAGACCCCAACAATCGTCACCCAGACCCCCCCCAATCCCAACCCACGACCCCCGACACCCTGACACCACACCCTGACCCAGACCCCGACCCCAACACCCTGACACCCAGACCCCGACACGACACCCTGACACGACACCCCGACCCTGACACCCCGACACCCTGACACCACACCCCGACCCCGACCCCGACCACCGACACCCCGACCCCGACACCCCGACACCACCCCGCCCCCCCCACCCCGACCCTGACCCCCGGCACGCTGACACCACAACCCGACACCCTGACAGCACATCCCGACCCCGACCCCGACACCCCGGCACCCTGACAGCCCGATCGACCCCGGACATGATGATGGTACAATAACATCATATATATTTGTGTTGATCATGTGTGTTTTTATTATGTTCATGATGATGATACACTTAAATTATACACATATTATTATGTTCATGTCAGGTATCTAATTTTTTTATGTTGTACTAATTTCAATTACTTTTTCTCATTACAGGTGTTGACAGGATAGTGGGCAAGGGTCCAGAGCGCCCCGAGCCTCCTGCGAGTGCTACTGGGAGGGGTGGTTCCATTATTCTAGCCCAGCCCGTCCGGAGAGCCCTGCTAGACAGTATGCATACAACTGTGGCAGGCGCTTCTTCTTCGGCTGGGAGAGGTCGGGGGAGGACGAAGAAGGCTGGTAGAGGTCGACGTGGTAGCGGGAGAGCTAGGAAGGATGCTACGCCTTCCTTGCCGCCACCCTCAGCTGATTCACCTGACCACAGGACTGCTCCATCTGACGTGGATCCGTCTCGGACTCCGGTCCATGAGCCTCCGGTCGCTGATCCTTCGCCCCATCAGACTCGGGTCACCGATCCTTCGCCCCACGTGCGTCCGGTCCTAGAGTCTTCGTCCCAGAAGACTCCGGTCATAGGGTCTTCGTCCCAGAAGACTCCTGTCACGGGGTCTTCGTCCCAGAAGACTCTGATCCCGCAGTCTTCTTCCCACGAGACTCCGGAGGCTAGTGGCCCAGAGGATAGTAGCGAGGACACCTTTTCAGATGATAGCTACATCAACGACGAGCTGGTTGAGAAGGGCAAGAAGGTCTAAAAGCGTGGCTGTACAAAGCTCCCTCCCGTGCCGACGACCCCCGACGAGAGGTGGTTGATTGTGCCTAAAGGGTTGAAGTAAGTGCATTTACTATTTTTTAACCATTTTCCTTTATGTTCCTTCAAATTAATATCTAATGTGTTGGCCTTGTCATACTGTAGGGGCTGGGTATACCCCCGTGACCGTGGTGTCCGCAGGCCCAACCAGGTCCTTGGCAAGCTTTGCCGGCACCACTTCCCTGGGTGGGTCACGGCTATGGTTGTCGAAGCCGAGTGCAAGCGCCTACTTCAGCACTTACGGCACGAGGCTCGGGTGCAGGCCGTTCGAGACTGCTACGCCTCGAAGTGTAATAGGACGTCCAAGAAGAAGTGTCGCGGCAAGTTTCTGAGTAGGGAGAAGTACTTGGCGGTAATTATACCTATTCTTAAGGCCTTGAACTTAGTTTTCTTGATTTGATTCGTAGCACTGAAATTTCTCTTGACTCACTTAGGTGCCCCCGAGATGGTGTGTTGATAAGGTGGACTATTGGGAGGCGTTGGTGGATGCGTGGTTGTCGGGTGGTAGGTGCGACATATGCCAATAGGTGGCTAATCATAGTGGGAGCCAATAAGACGTCGCCGGTGCCTGGAAACGGGATGAGGTGAAGACATGCACGCAGGCGAATCTTACCCAGCTTCGGGGCTCTCCGTGGAGATAACACCCCTACTGCTACTCTGCGGGGTCTCCGCATGATCACTAGATGAACAAGTTGCTAGAAGAGGCTCCTTGAGCTGTTCGGTGGGAGGAAGAAGAAGGGCACGACAAGCTCTCTCTTTCCCTCCATGCGGTGTCTAAAACTCTAAGAGATCAACCCTTTGCATGGGTGCCCTGGGGGGGTTTATATAGGCCTACCCCCAGGGGTACAATGGTAATCCGACTAGGCACGGGCCCTAGCCATCAGTGTCTGCGCTCGCCGGCTTCTCCGCCGGCCGCTGGGGCCCGCCGACTGGTGGGTCCCGCCGGCTGCCGGCTTCTTGGTCGACAGGCTGGCCCCACCGTTGAGGGCCTTGTCGGGGGCTGGTTATTGTTGCCTCAATCTTGATGACGAGGGCTTTGTCGAGGTAAGCATGGCTACAGTGCCACCGCCTTGGCGGCGATCACTGTAGCCTCACCTCGTCTTGTCTCCTTAATGAGGCGCTTCCTTCGAGGGAGGGAACAAGCCGGCCATGGGAGGCCGGCCATGTTTCGGGCCGACTAGCAGAGGCCGAGCCGCCTTCCCGCATCTCTCTGACCGGAGGGGCCCGCCGCCTGCGGGTCGTACTGACAGCCTGTCGTGGGTGATGTCACGGTCAACATGGCAACAGTGCCGCGTCGCACGGGTGATGGCTGCCCCGTATGGCGTACTATAGCCACGCGCGCTCCGGGATGCGGGGGTGGCAGGCTTCACTGTTGCCACGCCCCGTCTTATCATCGTTATATGGGTGCAGATACCGAGGGTGCGGCCTTGGCCGCCTGCGGGGTGGCCGGCTTCTCGGAGTCGGCCTTCTCGTGGCCGGCTACGTGGAGTCGGCCCTCTGGTAGCTGGATCATTGGAAGCCGGCCCTCTTGAGGCGTTCTGCTTGTAGGTCTTGGGGCCAGGCCGCCTCCTGACAGTCGGCCTGAGCGACAGCCAGCCGGGGGAAGGCGGCCCGGCGTCTTGGATGTTGGATGGCTTGATTGGCTTGATTGGCTTGTAATTTTTTCAGAAGCCCCAGGGGGAGCCGGCTAGGCTACCCGTGGTCATTTACTCCGACAGTAGTCCACGAAGCTGATTGGGCTTCGAGGTCGAAAAGAGGATGAGAAGCTCGATCAGCTTCCTATCCTGAGGAGCCGGCAGCCAGGAGCCGGCCTTGAATGGGTGTGCCGTCTTCGGGAAGCTCCGCAGCCAGAAGGAGAGAACGCGAGCTGGCTTGCGCGTTGACCGCACGTCACCTTGCGCGCCACGTGGCGAGAAAGGCCTGCCAGCCCACGCGTGCGACGGGACGTCGCCGCAGGCCGGGGCCCACCAAACCTACGCCTCGGCCCACGCGCGGATCCTCTGCGGCCCGAATGGACCGCTCGTCTTCCCGCGGCGGTTTCAGCACGCCTTTAGGGCGCAATAATCGAGGGACGTGAGGGAGTGGGCGCAGTTAATCCCACGTTCCCCCATGCCTCGCCTCCTCGGCTCCGCCGCCCGAGCCTATAAGTAGGGGGAGGAGGGGGAGCGGCAGAGGCTCGCACGCTCGCCCTCGCTCCTCTCCTTCCTCTACTTCCTTCTTCACTCTTCCGCCGCCGCAGCACACTCACCACCGCACTGTTCCGCCGCGAACTATCTTGGCTCGCCGCGGTTCCTCCGTTGCGTGGCCGTGCTCTCCGCCGCCGCGCCTCTCTCCTTCCTCTTGCTCCCATGGCGCTGTCGAGCTCGTGGGACGGCTCCAACGTCCATGAAGACCACATCGATTGGCTTCACCGGACGCAGCGGTTGCCGGGCAGGACCTCGTGAAGACCCACCTCGCACCGGAGGCGGAGATTTCGCAGGCACCGGAGGAGGGCGAGCGGGTCATCTTCCGCTTGCACTGCCTGCGCAGCCTCGGCCTGCCGGCGAGCGGGTTCTTCCGCTCCTTCATCGACTTCTACAATCTCCAGCCGCATCACCTCACCCCCAACACGGTGATGCTGCTGTCGTCCTTCGTCACCCTATGCGAGAGCTTTCTTGGAGTCCTCCCCACCCTGGAACTCTTTGGGGAGTTCTTCCAGTGCAAGCTCGGCACTGTCTCCGCGGGTGTGTCCGCCCCCTGCGGCGCCTTTGTCGCCAAGCGGAGGGCGGCCGACAACAACCCCTTTCCGCCTATCCTGCTGATCCAGTCGGTGAAGCTCTGGAAGCAATCGTACTTCTACGTGAAGAACGTCGCATCGCAAGGTGACTACCTCAATTTGCCGGCTTACGTAGCCGGCCCGCCGCCTGGGAGGCAGCCGTCTTGGTCCTTCTGAGCCCGTTCACTATCCTTGGCCGGGAACGCCGCCGTCACCCGGCTCTGGGTCATGGTCCAATCGGAGGGCTTGGTGGGGGCCGACCTGGTGGCCGCCTTCGTGGAGCGCCGGGTGCTCCCGCTCCAAAGCCGGCCGCACATGATCTGCCAGATGAGCGGCCGCTTTGACCCTTGCCGGCTGAGCACCAGAGAGATGCCTCGCGACGAGGTATCTTAGATGGTGAATTACATCTCCAACTGCAAACTCACTGAGGAGTGGCAGTATGGCAAGGCGCCATATTCTCGGGCTGATCCCCCGCCTGTGGTGAGTCTTCCTTACTTTCTTCTTCTTTTGTTGTCGGGTTCGCGATGGCCGACTCATGACTAGTCGGCTTTGTCTTTGAGCAGAGCCCCCTTCTTCGACCGGCGCCCGGGGCCGCAGGGCCAGAGCGCCAGTTTACGGCCGACCGCACCGTGGACGACCCCGATGACCCGGTTCTGGGGGCGGCCGCCATGGATGACGCCGTGGTCGCAGCCGGCGGAGAGGCAGGCGGCCCCGACCTCACGGCCGACTTCGGGGACGGGCCGGACGATGACGAAGCCGAGTCCATCCCACGCCACCAACCGGCGGCCGAACGCCAAGGCGCGGGACCTTCTGCCGCGCCAGCTGCTCGGGGTGGCACGCAAAAGCGTCGGGCCGGGCCGGGTCTCTTTGGCAGCTGGCCGAAAAAACCCAAGAGCTCCGCGGCGGCGACCAAGCGGGACGAGGCGGCCGCGAAAGCGGTGCGCTTCCGCAAGGTAGTGAAGCAGCCACAAGCGGTCTCGGCGTAAGTGTTGGGTGTCTTGTACTTTGGTTATCTTATTTGCTTGAGGCTCATCTGAACCGTCTTGTTGATTTGTTGAATAGGGCGCCGCTTTCCCTCGATCGGGTTGACGCCGCCTCCATAGTTGGACCGATGGGAGGGTCTTCGAGGTCTGCCGAGTGGACCACCGCGCTGACCTCATGGAGGCAATGGAGCGGAATGCGTGGGAGGCTCGGGAGGAGCGGGAACCGGCAGAGCAGAGGGCCATCGAGGAGGCGGTAGAGAAGTCGGACGAGGCGGAAGCCGACGCAGCGGCCAAGGCCCAGGCGGAAGCCGCGGCCGTGGAGAGGGAGGCGGAGGCTTTGCACAATCAGCCTCCGCAGCTCGTCATTCCCCTTCACGCCATGGCTCCCGATATCCCGGTGCCTCCATCGGAGGAAGCCGGCCGCGACCAGCCGGTGATGGAGAGGAGGGAGGACGACGTGACGATCCTGGGGGAGGCGCCACTGCCGGCACCAACTGGAGCGGTTCAAGGCGGCCGACCTGCTGCGGCGCCTGAACAGCCGGCCGGGGGAGAGTCGGCGGCGGGGCGGATCTTGTGGTGCAGTCGGCACCTCGCCGGCGCGTGGGAGAGGCGTCCTCGGCACCGGAGCCGCAAAGAGCTGCGGGCGCCAGCTCGATGGCACAGGACCTGGAGGCGGCCAGCGCCAGCATGTCAGAGTGGACGCCCAGCGGCGGGACGGCCGAGCTGAATGTGGCGGTGCAGGAGGTCCGACGCCGGCTTCAGGCTCAGGCCGCCTTGCTGCAACGGTACACCCAGGAGTTCATCACTACGCGCGCGGTCGTCCGGGTGAGTTTTCTGGCCTTGATCGATCTCTTTTTTGATTTTTTCCGTGGGGGCGCGTCAGCGCACCCACTGGGTGTAGTCGCCGAGTTTCGAGTCGGCTCCTGAGCAGGCGGCTTGAAACTTCTTAGCAGGCCTTGACGGCAATCTCGTTCTTATTTGTACTTCGTCTGATTTCCAGGAGTATCACAATCTTCACGCGGCCGCCTTCAACACCCAGGCCCAGGAGCTGAGCCAAAAGGCCGCCGACCTGACGAATAGCCGGAGTGAGTACTTAGTTTCTTTTATCTCATGTGGGGGCGCGTCAGCGCACCCACTGGGTGTAGTCCCCAAGATTCGGGCCGGCTGCTGAGCAGCCGGGTCGGATCTTCCCTGACGAGTTTTTCCTTATTGCTTTTTTCCTTTTTCTCCACGCTTGTAGAGGCTAATGCTGACTTGAGGGAGCAGATCGTCGGGACCCAGACCGCCCTTCGCGCCAAGGAGGCTGAGTGCGACGCCTTGGCCCAGGAACGCGACCGCCTGGCCAAGAGACTGGTCGACCAGGAGGAGAGCCATAAGGCGGCCCTGAAGAAGGCGCGGGACAACGAGGCCGCCCTTAAGGCCGAGTTCGAGACCGAAGCGGCGGGCTAGGCTGAAGCAAGGAAAGCGCTGAGCGAGGGCTATGGACGGGTGGAGGATCTGATCGACGGTAGGCCGCCTTCCCCTTTTCACTCCTTTACTTGCTCCTTGCCCTCTTGTTCATCTTCTGATTTTTGTGTTGTTTCTTTGCTCTTCACGCAGATTACTTCCCTGGTTACTCCGTTGCCGCCAGCCAAGCCATCGAGGCCCACCGCGAGACGCGCCGACAAGCAGGGGTTGAGATCGCGCCAGACGCCAGCCGGACGCTTGAGGAGCAGCTTTTGGCGATCCAGGCTCGGCTGCAGCCGGCTCACCGCATGCTCCGCCGGCTTCAGCGTGCCGGTGCGCAAGTGCTGGCCGCTCTCTGGCCTGGCGAGGTGATCCCCCGCACCCCCAGTCGGACTGCCGACTGGCTGGATGTTGCGGTTGGCTGCTTTGAGGCCTGGAAGGCTTCCGCTGCTCGGTCCGGTGCCGGGCGGGCGCTGGAGTTCGTCCGGGCCTGGTATCCTGGGCTAAGCCTGCGCCAGCTGAGCACTTGGAGGCAGGAGGCCGACGAGGAGTTGGTGGCGGTGCGGCCGGCTATCATCCAGCGTGCCTCGGCTACCGCCGAGTACACCGACACCAGTGTTTTTGCTCCTGAATTGAATGACAACAGCGTCGCCCAGCCGGAGGAATGGTTTGGGATGAACCCGGCGGAAGGCGAAGACTCGACGGAGGAGATTGGTTCCAACGATGAAGCCGAAGACGAAGAGGAGGTGGGCGGCGAAGACACCACGCCCGACGGCGAAGCGACCAGCCAGCTTCAGCCTGATCGTGCCTCCAGCAACGAGGCGCGCGGGAGCGCGCCGCCTGCCGGGGGTGATGATCAGGCCGAGACTCGCCAGCCGGCCATTCCTCCAGCCAGCACTACCGCCTCCGCCGACCTGCCCGACTCGCCTATTTCTCCCTTGGCTTGATCTGCCGCTCTCGCTGTTCTGCTGTTGCTCCTTGAACAACTTTTATTAAATTTCCGTAGTTCAACCCACTGGGGGTGTATTCAAACTATGTTGAATGCCAGCCTTTCGAAGGCTTTTGTGTAAATATAATTATGCATTTGTTTGGCTTCCATTCAAATTTGCTTTTTATCCTTAGGCTGTTTCCTTTGCCGCCTTCCCTTGATTGCCGCCTTCCCAGCCGAACAGCTGTTCTGCAGTATGTGGCTAGGGAAGAACTTGGCTATTTATGGGAAGGCAAGTACTTGAGATTTCTTGGATTGTGGCAAGGCGGAATGAGAAGCCGGCCGACCGACTACTCTGGTAGCCGGTCGGCAATGGGAGGAAGCCGGCTTTTGTTATATAAGTTCGTTAGCCCTTAGCCATTTTTCGTGTGGGCATCCATTCCTGCCTTTGACTCTTGCTAGCCGGACAGTCGGTTCTTCGGGCTGCGGCTTTTGAAAAGAGAGGGCTTGGGTGCCGGCACACTACTTGTCTGACTGCATGTGTAACTTTGAATATAACTCAAGGCGGCCAGTCCCCGGGTCGACTAGTCGAACCCGGTGCCGGACGAGGGGAAAAAGTGTAACGACAAAATCATGAGCGTGATACTCGTCATTCATAGATAAAAGGTGACAGTCCCCGAGTGTTCCTCCCGGGGCCTATTGTCTCATACTTAGTACAAAAGGTAGCGGCATACATACTGCATTTTAACTGTAAAATCTTCGGAGGAGGTTGGCGTTCCATGGTCGTTTCGACTCTTTGCCGGTATCATCTCTCTTACGTGCCTTTCGCTTCTGTGCATCGATTAAGTAGTAGGAGTCATTTCCCAATGCTCTGGTGATGACGAAGGGACCTTCCCAAGGAGCCGAGAGCTTGTGCTGGCCGGCTGTTCGCTGGATCAACCGGAGCACAAGGTCGCCCTCTTGAAAGGACCTTGTCTTGACCTTCCGGCTATGGTAGCGGCGCAAACCCTGCTAGTAGATGGCGGACTGGCTGAGGGCTAACAGCCGGCTTTCTTCCAGCAGGTCGACGCCGTCTTCTCGTGCTTCTTTGGCCTCTGCTTCCGTGTACATGGTCACCCGAGGCGAGTCGAACTCAATGTCGGTTGGAATGACAGCCTCGACGCCATATACAAGGAAGAAAGGGGTGAAGCCGGTTGACTTGTTTGGGGTAGTGCGCAGACTCCAGAGGACGGCCGAGAGCTCGTCGAGCCAACAGCCGGCCGAGCGCTCCAGCGTCACGATCAGCCAGGGCTTGATGCCGGAAAGGATGAGGCCGTTGGCTCGCTCAACTTGGTCGTTTGACTGCGGGTGGGAAACGGACGCTAGGTCCAGTCGGATGCCCTGCGTTGCGCAAAAACGTGCCAATGCTCCCTTGGAAAAATTCGTGTCGTTATCGGTGATGATGCTGTGTGGCACGCCGTACCGAGTTGTAATATCTACGATGAATGTCACGGCAGTCGGCCCGTTCAACTTCTTAATCGGCTTTGCTTCGATCCACTTGGTGAATTTTTCCATAGCAACAAGCAAGTGTGTCATGCTGCCGCGCGCCATCTTGAATGGGCCCACCATGTCCAGTCCCCAGACGGAAAAAGGCCAGGTGAGGGGAATGGTCTTGAGTTCTGAAGCCGGCAGGTGTTGCTTGGAGCTGAAGACTTGGCAGCCTTTGCAGTGTTTGACGGTCACAACCCCAGAATTGGTTGTAATTAGTGGCATCTGCATGCATGCATCATGTTTGTTTTCAAAGGAAATTTTGAAGTGGGGATGACCAAGCCCTAGCACTAAAGCAAATCAAATAGGTTCAACTGAAAATATTTTTCAGTGAATTCAAATGGCTTTAGAAAATGTTCATCATTTCTGAAAAATGCTATAAACCATAACCCGAGGTGCTGCACATTTTTCATGACATATTTGGTCACTGGATTAATTCATAAAGTATTTGCATTTGGGCATTTAACGCTAATAAATAGTTTAAATGCTCAAATAATCCCAAACTGAAATGTTTACTGTAGGATATATTTCCAACAGTGGTCATGAGCAGTTGTATGATTTTTGGGATTGATTTAGTATTTTTAATAAAGCCACAAATTTACAGAATAACAGATAAAAAAATTAAATAGAAATAAGAGAGAGAGAAGCCACTTGGGCCAGCTTACCTGGCGCCCCACCTGGCCTAGCTCCTCCAGCCGGCCCGGCCCACCTGGCCGTTGCCAGTCATCTCCCACCTCTGCTAGTAGGCAGAGGCAGGGACAACGCATGGGCGCGCGCGAGCGCCACGCCACCAGGCTGCCTGCCTGCGTCTGAGGCCACCACGACGCCTCGGGCCTTCTCCTCGGCGCCGCCCCGACCCTGGCCCCTCTCCTCTCCCCCGAATGCTCCCCCCCTCTGTTCTTTCCGCCCGAACGTCCCCGTCGCCGCCGCTTGCCACCACCGCGGACACCGCCATCTCGGCGACGCTCTGAGGTGCCCAAGAGCTCCGCCTAGTACCCCTCGTCCTCCTCGTCGAGCTGTGCAACGCCGGAGTCCCCCGAGCGTCTCCACGTCGTCGTCTTCAACCTCCCGACACCGGAGATCCCCATCGACGCCCCGACTGCTCCGGCCTCTCCCCGAGCCCGCTGAGCCTCTCCTCGCATCCGCCGTGAGCTCCTACCCCTAACCTCCCTCTCCTTTGCTTCGTTTGCATACCATAGCCGCCATCTCGCCTGTGAACGAATGCGCCGCCGCCTAAGCTCGTCGCCGGTGCTGCTCCGGTGACCATTTGGTCCCGGGCTAGTGCCCATCGCACTCCCCACAACACATAGGAGTCGTAGATACTAGTGTCGCCCCGCCTAGACCACTGCAGTGACGAGCCCGAGCTCGTCGGAGCTCCGGCCGCCTCCAAACACGTCGCCGGCGCCTTGTCCGGCGACCCCGAGCCCAACTACTTGCACCACCCGACGCGGCGCTCTTACAGCTATCCGTAGAGCCCCTCCTCCGTCCGTTTGGTCGCCGGAGCAAGGAAAGGAGTCATTTTCAGCTTCTGCTTGCTTTGTGGAGAATTATTGGGAGTCCTTTCGCGCATATCATTCTCCAATGCCCGTGGATTCTAAAAAGAAAGGAAAAGGTCCGTTGCTCTGGTTTAGCGGAGTTCCTAATTCTCTGTAGGCGAGTAGTGGCTGGTCCCCGCCTCCTGCAGGATCGTTCAAGATTAATGTCAATGCAAGCTTCGTGGAGTCCATTAGAGAAGCCAGTGTGGGGGTGGTGGTCAGGGACGAGGAATGGGAAGTTATGGTTTCGTCGTGGGATTTCATTGATGCATGTCAAAGCGTGGAGGAAGCGGAGCTTAGGGCTTGTATTGCCGGTCTCTACATAGGTATTTCTCTTCATAATCCTGTAATTTTAGAGACTGATTGCGCTTTTGTGGTAGTGTCTCTTGCATCGGGGGACTATGACATCTCTGCTATACGTGACCTGAAGATGGAAGCGTTGACCATCTCGAAGTTGATCAACAATCTTCGATTGTCAAAGATTAGCTGTCCGGCCAATTTGGTGGCACGTATAATCGCTAAGTATAGCTTTGACAATAGATTAGATGATATTCTTGTAAATGACGTACCACCCTGTGTGGTGAATATTGTATCGAATGAGTGTATTGGTGTGGCTGGTTAATTAATATAAGGTGGTGTTAAAAAAATGAGATATATGTGATTGTCAAATATTTTACAATGCGTTTTACATTGACTTTAGCAGTATTGTTACTCGACACATTTACATTGTATTCTAGTGACTTGGTGATTTTGTTATCCAGTCGCGACTAATTCTCAATCCTCTGGGATCTCTTAATTCTAGATGATCCGCATTAAGATCCATGTCAATTTTCCCTTTTTTTCTTTTAGTCTAATAGGAAACAATTTTTTGTACTACGTGAAGAGTACAATATTATGAATATATTTTGTATTTGTATGAGCAAACTGTACGTTCTTAGTCAATAACATGTTTTTTGCGCAACATAATGGGCATGCCTTTCAGGCATGGAGAAAGGCATGGAGAGAAAGGGTTACATGCTTTGCAACGACAACCCTAACCTTGACGGCCTCGCTACGATAGCAAAGCTCAAGCAATGTAACAAATGTGCCTTTTGTGTTCTCAGGCATTCATCCAACTCGTTTTTGTCACCATTGTTGTCACCCTTGTGACACACTGCGAAATCTTCGGCCGACAACCATGGTTTGAGATGGGAATCTAGAGGATCCGTAAATGATAATTTTTTCTTGTAATTCCATAAACAAATCAACGCGTTATATATTACATATAGTTAACGGTTTTCCTATCTATCATTTTTAAGAAGTTGCTCCCCACTACTCCCTATTCTTTTACCATGCACACTGTTTACATCAGCGATGTGCCACGTCGTTGCAAGCAGTCCACGTCATCAGATAGGTTCACATAAGAAAACAATTTCTCTCTCTGTACCGACGCTTCATACCCACTATCTTTTTTATTTAGGCAAATACCCACTATCTTTTAATGTGGAAGATGAAACCAGGGCCACTCCATCTTCCATCCGCTATTCCATAGGCCCGTCATTACTCTCATGGGCCCTTTGCTCCGTGTCCATATAATGAGCGTGCTCTCGCCTCTGTCAAGTTTCATCCATTGAGCCCTCTCTCCATCCAGAAAAATTCCAGTCCTTCCCAAAGGGTGTGGCTCTTGGGCAGCAATCGATGGGTTATAGCTCTCGGCTTCGGAACGATCGTCGGTCTGCCTCGGTTCCGGCCTCACACTAGCCATTGAGAAACAGTATAATGCAGCTAGTTAGGAGCCTCCACAACGATTTGAATGTCTCAGCCGTCGATCTTTCAATCTCGATCCAGATCAGCTCTCGTCGTCCCAGTTCGCCCGCTTGCCTCACGTACCGCCTCATGGGCCGCTTCTCCATGGAACGACCTGGTCTTTCTCTCCTTAATCGGGCCACGAAGGCCCACTTGTTTCCAGTTCGCTGCTAACAGCTCACATCGTCTGACTAACAGCCCACATCGCATGATTCAAGCGCTATCCTCCCCATCACAGTTTCTCTGTTCCTCCTTGCGCCGCTGCGTTTCTCTGTACCTCCTCGTCGTTGGCATCCGCATTGGGCGAGCTTCCCGATGATGGTGGGCCTTTGAGGACTCCGGTCCCATCCGTCCCCAACTTCTGGTCCTCTACCATGTTTTCACATGCGGATCTTAAACAGGTATTGGCCGTTTATCATTGCTATTGCCTCTTCTCTTGCATAGATGGCAAACTCGTTTGTGATGTGCTTTATTCGTTGAACCACATGGCATCTCAAGGTTCCGGGTCGCATACAAACAACGAGACTATCATTGTTTGCTGCCCACCCAATATGTTATCTTGACTATATTTACTAATTTACTGCTAGCTGGTTTATGCTGATTTTTATCAGACCTAAGAATCTTGGATCCCCAACTAGTGGAGGGTTGGATGCTCTGCACGCGTAATGCCGCTCGTTTTTCTATACTGTGTTTTTCTCTTCATCTCATCACTCTCTATGACTGTAAGGGTGATAATGATAGCCCACAAATCGCTGCATGCTTGTTGGTATTTTTCTCCAATTTTCTTTGACATACATAATTTAAGCAAATATGATTTACTACTTAGACTAAGGGACAACAACTCCATTTTCATCGATTTTACCGTGTATATTTTCTTCCATAGTGTATTTTCTTAAAAATGCACGGGCGCCGCAACGCGCGCCTTCATGTTCTAGTTGTCCAACAAAAGAGAGAGGATCCGGGTCGGGATCCCAGGCGATGCCGATGGCGAGGAGATCTTCGGCGCGCGGCGACGGCGGGCCGAGGGTGGTCACGATGGTGATGGAGCTAGCGGCGGCGGAAGAGGAGGGCAACGTCATCATCGTCAACCGCCCCTACCAGGCCGGCCTCGGCTTCGACCTCTGCCGCAACATCTTCGAGTTCGACTTTCGCATCACCCGCGGCGGTGATCCCCTCCACATCAATGTTACCGCTGCACCATCTCGCATCTCTCAAATTCTTGTATGCATGCTATTAATCATTAGCAGCTCTGGCGGAGAGTTATCAGATGCACGATGTTAATCACCAGATTTTGCTTTCGCCGAACAACTGACCTGACTCTCCTTTCAGCTGCAAAGGAACAACCTGGTAGAGAATATTATTAGGAGTGCTTTTGCTTCAAGACGTGAACAGACCAGCAATTGCAAGGGCTTCAATCTGATGTGTCGTACCACAAAGATTCCTCTACCTGCATATTCCCATGAATTCTATTTCTTTCAAACATGTGTGCCTTTCAGGACTCACTTCTATTATTTTTGTTATGTTCAACCTTTTGCCATCTAATGCAAGGCGTGTTAATCCTAATGCATGTTACATCGATTGGTTTTTTCAGTAACATTTATGCGGAAACTATCCGATTGATTTTTGCTGATGGCTACAAGATGTGGGATTATTTTGACATGAGTTCACACGGAATTATGCTTCAATATCTGCACCTTCCAATTTCTTGCAATGCTAATGGCTACAGGATGTGCCATTATTTCTGCATCAAGTAGTTCACACGGAATTATGCTTCTACATCATATATCTTTGTTCCAACTGTTCCAAAGATCATGTGGTGATGGATTAAGTGTTGTACGGTACAATAGCTTGGCATGGAACAATGAACAGGTAGCTTTTTCAGTTTGAGACAACTACCTTCTTTTGTAATTTAGAGTTATAAATTTATATATTTCTCTATTGGTCCTATCAACAGTAGATGGTGACGCTGTTCCAAACAGTAAAAGAAAAGAAGCAAGCACTACCTTTTATTCTGCCAAGGTTAAATTTGGAACCAGGATTGACTTTATCCTACATTAACAATTCCTCTCTATTTTAGTTAGTGCAATTCCGAGTTAATTATCCCAGGAATATCTACATGGATGATATCTATACCATCCCAGAATCTTTATTCATAAGAAAGAGTGTGAAGCTAGCAACTTAGGCTAAGGTGTGAAAAGATTCTCTAATGTACACTGGTGGAAAAAAGGCCTTTGGTCGCGGTTCGCAACTGCCATTAGTCGCGTTTGCGCAACCGCGACCAAATAAGCGCGACTAAAGCCCCCACCTTTAGTCGCTGCTGCTTAAGAACCGCGACTAACGGCCCGTCCACGTGCGCGCCGAGGCGTCAAGGGAGGACCTTTAGTCGCGGTTCTTCCGCCAACCATGACTAAAGGGTTTAGGTTTTAGCCCCCCTAAACCTGTTTTCTGTTTAATTTGTATTGTTTTATTTCTTTTGTGCTTTATTTTAATTTTGAAGGATTTTCATATATTCTACGGTACTACATACATGCATATGAATGTACAATTTCAAATAAATTTGAAATTAGAACCAAAAAGAATTCAAGAGGAATATACAATATATATTAAATATCATCGGATGACCATATACAATTTTGAACAAGTTACCATACATGATTTAATCCATATAAAGTTCTACGTCCTCGTAATAGTGTTCTCCTTTAGGATGGAGGACTTCCCTGCTGAACCATCCAGCTAGTTCCTCTTGAAGTGGTCGGAAGCGAGCTTCTAGACTAAGCATCATCCGGAGGTTATTCCTCCGAGCATTGGTATCACTCGGAACCCGCTCGGAGGTGTATCTCGGATCCTCTCACTGAACATAGTATCCACATAGATTGGTCAACGGTGGCTGAATATCCCCAAAGATTCTTAGGCTTTACCATTTTGAATTCTAGCTCTTTTTGAATTCACCGACCTTTGTATCTACGAACCGTCTCCAAACCCTACGAGGCAAAGAAAATTAAATGAACAAGAGAGTTATTAGTTACTTGATATTAGGAAATGAACGAAATAGGCCGATCGATATAGGCGCAAAACGAATGAAAATAATTACTTCGCAGCATTCTTCTCATGTCGGCCCAAATCTTTGGATCCATATTCAGAGAGTCGTGGGCGAGACATTCGAGGTGTTAACTTTAATTACTAGCAGAATCCGGTGGAACCTGCGGACACGATACATGCACAAGACGTCATGCATAACTCATCGATTAGCCGGCCACATACCATGCATGGAGTAAACAAAAGAGAATGTGCTCAAGACAGAAACACTCACCCAAAATGGTAAGGAAATAGAATATCACTTTTGAGATCCTGCTTTGTAAGAAACTGCCACAGGTCTGCCTCCACGTCGGCGGGGTGACGCTCCAACACATATCCATTAACGATGTGTGGGTCAATGAACCCAACATCATGGATGTTCCTTACTCTGCATTCCTTAATCTTCATTCTGCATATATAATAGCGGACACAACAATATAGTTAGGACATATATATAGTGCAGGCAATATGAACGAGATGGGGTAGAAATTAATAAATCACTTACAGAACGTAGCAACTGATGATAGATTTGTCGAGCTCGCGCAGATTGAAAAGCTGGAACAATTCACTCAGTGCAATTTGTACATAGTAATGTTTGAAGTGATGCTCATGTCTAACTTCCGCATAAATATATTCTTTGGCGTTTTATTTTTATGTAACCCTTGTACCAATTCAGCAGACCTTTCATTTGGTCGGTAGATCCTTTTCTGCTTGCAGGCTCGACGAGAGGCCCATTCTTGACATATGTAATTACTACCTCCTTCATTGGCCGCCTCATCAAGGCCTAACAGTTCACGAAGAGTAATACCTAAGTTGGCCGCTTGTTCTCGGCACTCGTTACAGTCAATCCATGTGTTGCCGCAGCTTGTATGATCTCGGGGTCATCCGGACAGAAGGCTTCCACTATAAGCGGGGCAATCGATTGTTTACTTTGTTCCCCGAGCTGGGCAACTTGTTTCCCGCTTTGTTTACTTTCGGCCTTCTCCCGCTCTTTGTTCTCCTTGAACATGAGTGCCTGCCTGCGAAGTTCACGTTCATAGTCGTTAGGCAGATTCTTCGCGGCTTGGGACGGTGTGCTCAAAAATGACTTAGCCCACTTCTTTTGCTTATCAGAAAATACTGGCTTGGGCTCGGGCTCTCTTTTCTTCTTGCAGTCCGCCTTCCATTTCTCCAAATCAGCAGCCGCGGCCGCGTCGACTTCCTCGGCACTACGTTCCCAAGGCCTTGTGGGGAGAGGCTTCAGTGATGGCTCCGGTACCTTTGTGGTCTTAGGTACATAAGGGTCCGGGTTAATAATCCAGGACTGCTTCTGCCTCTTTGCCGTAGGTGGATTGGGGGGCGGCGTCTGATCACCCGCCGGACGAGGACTGGGGGGCGGCGGATGATCACCCGCCGGACGTTGTGGACTGGGGGGCGGCGTCGGCTTACGTGACGGAGGTGTAGGTGAACCGCCACCACCACCACCACCACCACCACCGCCACCGCCACCACCACCACCGTAGGGGGGTGGACTTGTTGTCCTTGGCGCCTCGCCTGGAAACTTGATAAACTTCTTTTGCCATAGAATGAAATGGCGCTTGACATCTCCAAGTCTTTTCTCCCTTCGTGTAGCAATGTCAATCTCCAGGTCCTCAAACCCTTGGACTATGTCCTCCACCGTGACACGAGCATAGCCATCTTGAATGGGGTTGTTGTGGTGGAGTGCTCCAGGTAAACATGGTAAAGCACTGCCGATGGCTACCTTCATGGACATGTTTCCGATAGGATAATACAGATGACATTCTTTCATCTCCTTTATATCGTCCACGGGGTAGCGAGGAGGCTCCGGTGCAGTAATTTCGACCTCCGGTGCAGTAATTTCGACCGCCAGAGGCTCCGGTGCAGTAATTTCGATTGTCGGTCCATCTGCACCAGCCGGTGGGGCCTCCGTGGAAGCCACGCTGCTTCTCCGCTGCTGGCTTCCGAGATCCGCTGGATGATCTTCATGCTGCACCCGAGCTGCATCTCTTTCGGCTACTAGTACACTCATGGTTTTCTTCATCACATCCATTTCCGATGCCAACCGCGCCACAACATCTGCTTCCCGATCCATCTTTCTCTTACGGCTTCAGAATCAGACGGGTCATCGCTCGGGGAACCCTATTTTCCACGGAATGTGCCCCATGCCTCGTACACGCCCTCCGTGTTCAGGATTCCCGAGGGCTTTGTCGCGCGTCGTTCTCTCTGTTGAACTTGATCTTCCCCTGTTGAGCATCCTTCATTGCGTCAATAAGGGCTTGGGTGGGTTTAATTAATTTGCCCCGGTAAACACACTGCCCTGTCTCCGGGTTCAGCGTTCCCCCATGCCCGTACCACGGAGAGGGAGGCGAGGACAACACACACGGAGAGAGAGGCGAGGACAACAGACAACCACGTCTTCACGAATGTCATTTTGTGAAGAAACTTTGCAAGCAATTAAACATTTGTCAACCACGTCTCCGTAGTTGAGGGTGTTGTTAGCCATTCTTGCATGGCTGTTGGGGTCGTGGAACTAAATGAGGCGCTTCCTAATTTAGGATGAAAGCCCGGAGTTGTTTTTATTTCTTCGTTTTTTTGTTTCTTTTTTGTGATTTGTTTGGTTTTTTCTTTCTTCTTCGGTTTTTTGGTATTCTTTTTTTTGTTGCTATATCTTGTTTTTTTCGTTTTTTTTTTGTTTCTCTTTGTTTCTTTCATGGTTTTTATCCAATTTCCCTTTTTTCAAATTTTCCTTCTTTCTTTATTTTGGTTTTCATTTCTTCGTTTTTTTGTTTCTTTTTTGTGATTTGTTTGGTTTTTCTTTCTTCTTGGTTTTTGGTATTCTTTTTTTTGTTGCTATATCTTGTTTTTTTCGTTTTTCTTTTGGTTTCTCTTTGTTTCTTTCATGGTTTTTATCCATTTTCCTTTTTCAAATTTTCCTTCTTTCTTTATTTTGGTTTTCATTTCTTCGTTTTTTGTTTCTTTTTGTGATTTGTTTGGTTTTTCTTTCTTCTTGGTTTTTGGTATTCTTTTTTTGTTGCTATATCTTGTTTTTTTCGTTTTTCTTTTGGTTTCTCTTTGTTTCTTTCATGGTTTTCATTTTCATTTTTCCTTTAGTTTCCTTTTGGATTTCATTGTTTTCATTTTCCTCTTTCTTTATTTTGGTTTTCATTCTACATTTTTTTGTATCAAGAATATTTTTAAATACATTTTCATATATGAGTTTAACATTTTTAATACATGATAAAAAATCAAGGAGGAGGGGCCGGCAGGAGCTTGGGAGGCCAGGCGGGGTGCAGGCGGCGACGATCGCCGTGGCAAGGGAAGACCGGGGCCAAGGGGGGTGGAGGTCGAGGCGTCGTGGATCGGGAAGGTGGGTGGCCTCATGGACGAGGGCCGACGGCGGGGTGGAGAGGGAGGGGAGGAGGGAGGTCGAGGCGGGCGGCGTTCTGGGCGAAGCGCGACGGCGGCGGCGTCGAGGGGTTACAGGCGAGGGCGACGGCGGGCGGCGCCGAGGGCGACGGCGACGGCGAGCGGCGCCGAGGGCGAGGGCGACGGCGGCGGCGGCCGAGGGCGCGATTTAACAAAGGGAATCGGAGAAGACGAGAACGGGACGGTATTTATAGCCCCCCTTTAGTCGCGGTTGGCGACGAGACCATGATTAAAGGTGCCCTTTAGTCGCTGGTCGCGTGCCCAACCACGACTAAAGGGTTTTGGCGATTTTTTGCGGCCCGCGCCCCACCTTTAGTCGCGGTTGGGCAGGCGACCCGCGACTAAAGGCCCCACCTTTAGTCGCGGCTGGTCTGGCGACCCGCGACTAAAGGCCTTGTGCTGCCCCGCCCAAAAGTTTAGTCCCACCTCGCTAGTTGAGAGAGCTCGAGAGTGGTTTATAAGCGCTGCTGCGCCCACCCTCTCGAGCTCCTCTCAACTGCAGGCTTCGAACCTAATCATCACTAGCTATGTGCTGTGGGCCTACTTGGCCTCTGCGGGCCCGAATCCAGCCCATGTAGGGTTTCTAGTCGTATTCAGGCCGTGGGGGTCCATGAGGGCACTATTTTTTCCAGTTTTTTGTTTTGTTTTCTGCATTATTATTTATTTTTGTTGTTTTTGCTTTATTTTTAATTCTTTTTGCTTTTAGTTTTAGAAAAATTATAAACTTTCTCGTTAGTGCCATTAGTTTTCAAATTTGAAAACACTTTTTTGTTTTCTTTGTTGCTTTATTTATTTTATTTTGTTTCTACTTACAACAAAATACTTAGGCGACACTATTTTTTCCAGTTTTTTGTTTTGTTTTCTGCGTTATTATTTATTTTTTGTTGTTTTTTGCTTTATTTTTAATTCTTTTTGCTTTTAGTTTTAGAAAAATTATAAACTTTCTGTTGGTGCCATTAGTTTTCAAATTTGAAAACACTTTTTTTGTTTTCTTTGTTGCTTTATTTATTTTATTTTGTTTCTACTTACAACAAAATACTTAGGCGGCACTATTTTTTCCAGTTTTTTGTTTTGTTTTCTGCATTATTATTTATTTTTGTTGTTTTTGCTTTATTTTTAATTCTTTTTGCTTTTAGTTTTAGAAAATTATAAACTTTCTGTTAGTGCCATTAGTTTTCAAATTTGAAAACATTTTTTTGTTTTCTTTGTTGCTTTATTTATTTTATTTTGTTTCTACTTACAACAAAATACTTATTGTTGCTATTTTTAAAGAAGCTTAGGAGGTTCACGCAAATATTCTTAAATAACGTGCATCACGTCGATTGCAGAGCGGACATCTAGGACTTTCCAATATTCTAGCGCCCGAATATAGATTTCTTCTTCCACATGGCTGCGTGCCCGTCGGCTCCCTTCGAACTGATTGTCCGCCAGACCCTTTCCAAAGATGACTTTCAAATCCTTGACCATATCAAATACCTCAAAGGCACCGGTCGTTCCGCAGCTTGACCGGTGATCTGCCTTGCCGTTGTAATGCTTGCCTTTCTTTCTTACTGGATGAATTTTCGGAAGAAATCGACGATGCCCAAGGTACACGTTCTTCTTACAATTTGGCAAATGTACACTTTCGGTCTCATGTAAGCAGTGCGTGCATGCATTGTATCCCTTATTTGACAGTCCCGAAGGTTACTAAGAGCAGGCCAATCGTTGATGGTTACGAAAAGCAACGCTCGTAGGTCAAATTCCTCTTGTTTGTGCTCATCCCACACACGGACACCACCCCACAGCTGTAAAGTTCATCAACTAATGGCCTTAGGTACACATCGATGTCGTTGCGGGTTGCTTCGACCTTGGATGAGCACGGCATCATAATGAACTTCCGCTTCATGCACAACCAAGGAGGAAGGTTCTAGATGCATAGAGTCACGGGCAGGTGCTATGGCTGGAGCTCGCTCGCCAAAAGGATTCATGCCATCCGTGCTTAGAGCAAATCTTATGTTCCTTGCGTCAGCTGCAAAATCTTTGAACCATCTGTCGATCTTTCTCCATTGCGTTCCATCTGCGGTGTGTCTCAACTCCCGTCCGACTTACGGTCCTCTTTGCGCCATCGCAACAACTTGGCATGCTCTTTGTTCCTGAACAGACGTTTCAACCGTGGTATTATAGGAGCATACCACATCACCTTGGCGGAACCCTCTTCCGGGTTTCGGCCCTCAACATCGTCACCGGGTCATCGCCTCACGATCTTATAACGCAATGCAAGGCATACCGGGCATTCATTCAAATTCTCGTATTCACATGGTAGAGGATGCGATCGTTGATGCATGCATGTATCTTCGTAACCTCTAAACCTAGAGGGCGACAACCTTCTTTGCTTCAGACGTCTTCAAGCGGGCAACTCGTTATCCTTTGGAAACATATTCTTCAACATTTTCAGCAAGTTTTCAAATGCCGAGTCAGCTACACCTGCCTCTGCCTTCCATTTCAGCAAATCCGATTGTGCAGCCCAGCTTTTTCGACCATCATCGCATCCGGGTACAGCGCCTTTCGTGATCCTCTAACATGCGATCCAAATTCTCCTCTCCTTTTCAGTTTCAGGCGTCTCCGTGCATCAGCAATGGTCCGACCAAGATCATCAACGGATCATCACGTGCCTCTTCTTCACCTTCCCCTTCACCTTCAGCATCCTCCATGAAAGTATCACCGAAATGAGCAAGATAGCTTTCATCGATGAAATCATCCCCTTCTTCATCTTCTTCCATTATAACCCCTCTTTCTCCATGCTTGGTCCAACAATTATAGCTTGGCATGAAACCCTTCTGAAGCAGATGCATGTGAACAACTCTTGAGGAAGAGTAACCCTTCTCATTCTTACAGATAACACATGGACAGATAACAAAACCCCCGCTTGTTCGCATTAGCCACTACGAGGAAATCTTTCAAACCCGTAGTGAACTCGCCGGAGAGTCGGTTACCGTACATCCATTGCCGATTCATCTGCATTATTATAATATAAAATATATAATTAACCATCATGCATTTGTTAAACTAACTAGCTACAAACAATATAAATTAAACAATGAACTACACACATGCATATTGACACATCAAAGGTTCATCAAGTTGCTAACATGATCAAGAGTGTGGCTCCAACACTTCATGTCATGTTTGTTTCATGCTCTTGGGGCATTTCATCAAACACCTTATGTGCATAAGAGGAACCAAAAGCAAACCTACACCCACTTGTGAAGAGAATGGCTCCAAATGGCTAAGTGTTGGCTGCTGGATGGGTATATATAGGGAGGGCTTTAGTCGCGGTTGGCACAGGCAAACCGTGACTAAAGGTGCCGAAACCTTTAGTCGCGGTTGTCCTGCCAACCGCGACTAAAGCCCTCACGTGCACCAGCTGGCCACCGAGCGCCTGGGCCCAGCCTTTGGTCGCGGTTCACCTCGAACATGACTAAAGGTCCCATTAGTCGCGGTTCCTACAGCTTCGCGACTTATGGGGCTGGACGGAAGCCTGTTTTTCCACCAGTGGTACCTAAGATGGTACAACATGATTGCATTTCTACGTACTTAGCAAGAGATTACCCTTTTCGCTCTTCCTCTATTACTCGATATAGGTTCATGTATTTATTTTAGAGTTCTTTAGAAATATAAACAAGTGTACCCGCAGCAACGCGCGGGGTATCGTCTAGTTTCTCAAATGACAAGTCACAACGTTGCGTGGAGCTGCATTTCTTGGCCGGGTAACGTATCACGTGAACCTTTGACTGGTCAGCACAATTACAAAGAGAGAGAGAGAGAGAGAGAAGAGAAGGGAGGATTCGGGCTCCTCCGTAGAAAATTAATCAAAGTTTAAGTAGATTTGCCCCCGCCCCCCACTGCGATGGCTTTCACCTCCCAACCCATTGTTAGAGTCTGGAACAAAATGGAGCTCTCCCGTTCGTTTGGATTTTGGACCGTCGGATCGAAATCTCCTCGCGATACAAGCCGTCCGATCTCCTGCCTGGTCGCTGTGAGCCATCCGATTTTGACCCCGATCGACCTGGGCCGTCGGATAAAATTCCAACGGCAACATAACGTAAATATCATGCCCCCACCAGGGCATTCTGGTCATTTCACGCTGTGCGGGTATAAAAGGAGGGC
The DNA here is from genome assembly GCA_021605205.1 of Aegilops longissima. NCBI lineage: Eukaryota > Viridiplantae > Streptophyta > Magnoliopsida > Poales > Poaceae > Aegilops > Aegilops longissima. The sequence continues at coordinate 617,335,008 of CM038681.1, read as the reverse complement.
GCTCCGGTGGCGTAGACCTAGCCGCCTCCTCCTCACTCCCTCCCTCCCGCAGCCGCCTCCCTCCCGCGCGCCTCCTCTCCTCCCACCCACATCGCCGCCGCCGCAACCCACCTCCTCGAATCACGCCGTTGGCGGCCAGCTCCGCCGCAACAAAGCCCCCCCAACGACGATGAGCAGCAGCGGAGGGAGGACGAGGAGCACAACGGCGGCGGCAACGGGGAGGAGCAGCAGCAGGGCAAGGCGGCGCAGCAGCAGGCCGTGGGCGAGATTCCTACCCCCACCCGTCCCGCGTCTCCTCTCCTCCGACCACGCCGCCGTGCTGCGCGACGGCGAGTGGGCGCCCGCCCTCCCCGTCCGCGAGCTCGTCAGATCAAACACGTCGGCGGCTCCCAAGCCCTCTGCCTGGAGGCGTCACTATCGGCTGGAGGAGCGCCGGACCGTCGTCTTAGGGTTCATGCACCTCTGGGAAGAAGGCGAACCGAGGTGCGTCGCCTCCAATCCGTTGTGTGAAGTCAGTAGTGGGCACCATCTCCACTCCCCCTCCCTCCCCCCTCTCTCTTCTGCGGATTTGCGTGTGCATCTGCTTGAGATTTGATATGTTGATCTGTTTCATTTGCAGGGGGGCTGGATCCCAACGGGCAAAGATGCACTCCTTAGAGCTGCTGGGAAGAAGAAGAAGAAGAAGATGGGTAAGGTCCTCTTGCTCTTTTATGTTGATTTAGCGATTTAAAAAAGTAGGAAGAAAAATGCAGATCTATGTTTACTCGAAAAAGTTTGGGATAATAACTAGCTAACTGGTGCTCTCAGAGAGCATGATATATCCTGTAGCTGAGTCTCTTTCATGTGCATATCATATATCCTATGTTAGTGAATCACCTGCTAGCTGCTGATTTACTCTTTGTTGTTAATTGGTTAGAAAAAGTATGACATGATCGTGGTTCTAATTGTGCACCAGGAAAATAGAACCGTTTCTGGTTACTTATCAAATTTGGTTATCTCCATGTGGAATCCCCGCTGCGTGATGGCCCGATTCCGTTGTCCTGTCTCCATGAGCAGGAGGTAGTAATTCACAAGCTGCAGATACTGATTTCTGTCTTCTCTGTGCAATGACTCAAGATTGATTCTTTTCAATTTCTGGTTATTTCTTAAATTTGATTATCTCCGTGCAGAAAATCAAAGACCAAATCGTTCCATGTTTTGATTAGGTAGGAGCAAGAGGAAGGAGTACCTCCATGCTCTTGGTAGTACCTCCATGCTACAAATTTCGAGGTATTTTTCTATGGTTCATTTGTCGTTTCATTGTAAAACTGTGGTTGTCCATTTATGATCCTATCGTCATCCTTTCTTCTATCTTGCTGACATGGTGACCAAGTAACTTTGCCAAGTAAGCCATGTGAAACAGATGGTTGCAGTCAAATTGGTGATTTTGTAGTAGAACTGTGGAAGAATCCTGATGAACATATCAAAGGATTCAATTTTTATTACAACTGTATTAGAGATTTCTTTGCAAATTAAGTGTTTTTTGTAAGCTAACAATGTATAACCAATTAAAATATGTTTCCAGAATTATTATATGAAGCTATGCATTTTGATCACTTCATGTATATGTTTGTGGGGTCTACTACCTTTTGTTATGCATTGTGAAATACCACATAGGAGCAAGAGGAAGGAGTACCTCCATGCTCTTGGTAGTACCTCCATGCTGCAAATTCTGAGGTTTTTTTCTATGGTTCATTTGTCGTTTCATTGTAAAACTGTGGTTGTCCATTTATGATCCTATCGTCATCCTTTCTTCTATCTTGTCGACATGGTGACCAAGTAACTTTGCCAAGTAAGCCATGTGAAACAGATGGTTGCAGTCAAATTGGTGATTTTGTAGTAGAACTGTGGAAGAATCTGATGAACATATCGAGGATTCAATTTTTATTACAACTGTATTAGAGATTTCTTTGCAAATTAAGTGTTTTTGTAAGCTAACAATGTATAACCAATTAAAATATGTTTCCAGAATTATTATATGAAGCTATGCATTTTGATCACTTCATGTATATGTTTGTGGGGTCTACTACCTTTTGTTATGCATTGTGAAATACCACATAGGAGCAAGAGGAAGGAGTACCTCCATGCTCTTGGTAGTACGTCCATGCTGCAAATTCTGAGGTTTTTTTCTATGGTTCATTTGTCGTTTCATTGTAAAACTGTGGTTGTCCATTTATGATCCTATCGTCATCCTTTCTTCTATCTTGCTGACGTGGTGACCAAGTAACTTTGCCAAGTAAGCCATGTGAAACAGATGGTTGCAGTCAAATTGGTGATTTTGTAGTAGAACTGTGGAAGAATCTGATGAACATATCAAAGGATTCAATTTTTATTACAACTGTATTAGAGATTTCTTTGCAAATTAAGTGTTTTTGTAAGCTAACAATGTATAACCAATTAAAATATGTTTCCAGAATTATTATATGAAGCTATGCATTTTGATCACTTCATGTATATGTTTGTGGGGTCTACTACCTTTTGTTATGCATTGTGAAATACCACATCGGCACTTCGATTTGTTGGCTGCTATTATGTACTGCCACCGATTGTTATGTTTGCTTGCTCCTACCTCTTTCTTTCGAAATACCAATAGTTTGGATTACTTCCTATTTTAACTAACCATGCTTTTTATGCATAGATTGGTTGATGAGGATGACTCGAAGGTTTCGGATAGAATGTGAGATATCTCAATTAAAGTTTCATGAAGAGCTATCCCAAATAATGGATGTTGTGATGTTCCTCGATGGCCGGTGGGCTAACTTGGTAGGTGGATCAAGGCAAGCTTTCTGACCCATTTCTCCCAAGGATTTTTTTGCTATGTGTCACCTTATAGTTATGTCCTTGGCATCAAAATTAGATTGTCTTCATTCTTGCATCTATTAGAGTTAAACTTCTTGTTACAGTTTGATGTGAATGAAAAAATAACATAGTTCCTGAACCATGTCTAAATTTTTTGTTGAAGCTCTTTATCACTGTCTGGGAACCGTTTTCTCTTTAACTCATCTCTGAACATACTGTAAAATTAAATGAAATTAGTCTCGAGATCACATATGTACAACACAATGCAACAAGCACAAGTTTCAAAAGTGACAACGTACTCGATATATTTCTTAGCTTGATCACAATTGTTCAACACATACCACACCATCTGGTCAAAATCTTTTTGCTCATGCACATATTCATAGTCATATCCTGAAGTAAAATTAACTCCATGCCCAAAAACGTCAACACCATAGGCTTCTTCATCTGAATAACCTATATTTCTTGGTTTCCGATTAAATATTGTTTCAACATCATCCATGTACCGAGCAAAATGTCGCATTCATCTGCAATATATGCCTCAAAGAATCGAACCTTCGGTCGCGCCTATTCCTCACATAGCGCTTTAAAGTATATAGCCTTCTTTCAACTGGGTACATCCACCCATATTGTACGGGACCTCAAGCAATGCCTCTTCGTAAATGTACAGCAAGGTGCACCATCACATCAAAGAATGCAAAGGGAAAATTTTCTCAAGCTTGCACAAAATTACAGGATTTCCTTCTTCATTTCGCCAAGACATCCCTATTAAGAGTTTTGCTGCACAGCCTCTGAAAAACTTGCCTAACTCAGCTATTGCTTCATATATATCACTGTCCAAAAATCCTCTCATGCCGGCAGGTAAGATTCTCTGCAGAAGAATGTGACAATCATGTGTTTTCAGGCCTTGTACCTTGGCTCCATCAGCACTTGTGCATCTTGAGATGTTGGAAGCAAACCCATCTGGAAACTTTAACTCTCGTAAAAATTGACAAAATGCAACAACTTGTTCTTTGGACAAGGTATATCGGGCCAGAGGCATCACATATGAGTCTCCCTCCTTCCTCAATTGCAACTCCTCTTTAATATTCAAATCTTTGAGATCAATCCTAGCATTAAGTGTGTCCTTTGTCTTACCCTCGAGATTCAGAATTGTCCCAATGAGGTTTTCACAAATGTTTTTCTCAATATGCATGACATCAAGATTGTGTCTCAGCTTCAACTTTGCCCAATACTTCAAATCCCACAAACAAACCCTCCGGCCCCAAATTGGCACATGATCCTTCTTGCTTCCCAAGTCAGAACCCTTCCTTTTCCTACTTTCTTGTTGTCTCCCAGGTCTAACCTTCTCCAATTCTTCTTGCAACTCTTTCTCAGAGAATTTACCTGGCTCATCATTGCTTTCATGAAGACCAACAAATTCATTGTTTCTCCGCAAACGATGACCCCTTGGAAGGAAATGATAGTGACCAATATACCCAATTTTACTCCTTAGGCTGTAAGAAAGTGGGTGTTTGTCGCAATGAATACATGCAAAATAGCCTCTTGTGGTACGCCCTGAAAGAGTGCTCAGAGCTGGGTAATCGTGAATGCACCATAGAACTGCAGCATGAAGATCAAACATTTTTCCACTAAGAGAATCATATGTACGCACACCCTCCCAGAGCTCAAGTAATTCTTCTACAAGTGGTTGTAGAAAGACATCGAAGTGCTTGCCAGGTGATTTGGGACCTGGAATCAGCAGAGCCATCATAAAATTTGACTGATCCATGCATGCCCAAGGTGGAAGGTTGTATGGTATAACAAATACAGGCCACATACTATAGGTCGTGTTAAAATTTCCAAAAGGATTGAACCCATCAGTGGCAATGCCAAGCCTAAAGTTTCTGGCATCTTTTGCAAATTCTGAAAAATTTTCATCGAAATCTTTCCACGCATCACCATCTTTTGGATGATTCAGTTCCTTCTCATTGGGCTGCCTCTTTAGCTCATGCCATTGTGCTTCTTGTGCGCCTTTTTTGGAAAGAAACATCCTCTTTATCCTAGGCACCAATTTAAAATGCCTCAACACTTTATGTGGAATCTTCTTTCTAGCAGGGTCTTTCCACCTTGATAGGCCACAGACTGGGCAATTGTCATGATTGGCATATTGCTTTCTGAACAGAATGCAATTATTGAAGCACACATGTATAGACTCATACCCAAGGCCTAATTCCTTTAGAAGGTTCTTTGCTTCCTTATACGATTTTGGGAGCGTATTGGGTTCAGGGAATGCTTCAGCTAATAGCTTCAAAATTTCAGTAAATGCACTATTCGGGATCCTATGGTATGACTTCAAGTGAAGAAGCTTTACCACAAAGGAGAACCTTGAAAACTTGGTACAACCATGATAAAGCTGCCGTTTTGCCTCCTTCATCACATCCTTCAAAAAAGACTCATTCTCAGAAGGGTTTCCACCATTGTTAGCATCTTGATTTTCAGTTTCACTCTGAGCTTGTTCTGCTGCTGTGCGTAGGTCTTCAAACATCTCTTCAAATCGGTCAGCGCCGTTGTCACCATCCTCGGTGTCATGCACATCAGCAGGATGTTCAATAACATCTACATCAAAGTCTTCTCCATGATATATCCAACGAGTATATGTACTTTCCATGCCATACATCAATATGTGCGTGTCCACAACGGTCTGATGTTGGTACTTATGATTAAGGCATTCTCTACATGGGCAGAGTATTTTATCATCCTCGCTGAATTTCTCTTGAATGAAGTTCATAAATTCTTTGACACCTTCAATTTACTCACGGGAAAACAATGTACCATGAATCCAACGTCTATCCATCTGCATTGCAGACAAAGAACCAATTCAATCAAAGGTTTACCCCGACCATCAAATTAACATGTACAGTATACCAAACTAAAATATGTTCAGATTTAAAATTATACTGCTTCGCACTATAGTGAACACAGTTCATCAAAAGATTTTTTTTTCTTTTGTTGTGACAAAGGAATATACACCACTTGACAAAATATTTCACTGATTATTCGACATTAAAGAGGTCTACAAATCAATACAAATCCGTAGCACACATTTACTAGTATGAGCTTGCCTACAAAATCTACGACTACTAGTATGTGAATAAGACAATGCATCGATTGATGCCAACTCAATATGTATGTGGATGAATGCACCCTGAACAACATAATGTACATGGTTCACGTGTCACATCTATGGTGTCATGAAAACAAGAAAAATGGAACTAAAATCTCAAATGCTAACTACACTGAGATGGTATTGTCTGAATATGTATCTGCATCCATCAACACATTCATTAATTGGGTAATCTAACTACCTCAAATAACACACCATTAAACCTAAAGGGAAGAGGTTCACCCCAAATTCAGAAGGGGAAAATTGTAAAGCACAGTATTTAGTCAACAAATTCTGAAGGAGAGAGATGATTTCTGCTGGAGGCATACCGTTCGCTCCTAGCTGAGGTTGATGTTGGGAAAGAACAAGGGAGTTTCCAGTGCAGCAACTGCGGGCAGCGACTGGCTCGTCTGTGAGGCAATGGTGGGCGGCGGCTGCCACGTGGGCACGGCAATGGCGGGCGGAGGCTGCCTCGTCGGCGCGGCAATGGCGGGCGGAGGCTGCATCGTCGGCGCAGCAAGGGCGCACGGCGGCGAGGCGAGAGGCCAACGGCGTCGTGACGATGGCGCCGAGACGGACCACCCCGCCGGATCTAACCACCCTCGCCCGGGCAGTCGGCGGCGGCACTGGCAGCTGCGGCTGCGTCGGCCGATGGGATCTGGGGTATGGGAGAATCGGGGAAAAGAAGTACCTATGTCTCAACAGTTTTTTGTCACGGGAAGCAACATAATCCAAAATACCCTGTCATGTGGGGCATACAATGGCACCCACGTATAATCACACTTTTATTTTTTTGGGCAAAACCTATGGTCCGACCGACATGTAGGCCAAAGAAGGGGCAGAGACGCCACATCAGCTGGAGCACAATCGGTGACGGTCTGGATGGTGTATATTAAAAAAGTGATTGGCCTGACTGAGCCAGCTTGGTCGATTCATGACAGTTTCCGTGACGACAGCCCAACGTCCGTCATGAAGGGCCTGCTGCTTTTAGGCCCAACCACGGGTTACTAATCGGTGATTTATATTCATGACGGGCCAGGTAAGCGTCATAATCTGTGACGGATTCCAGGAACGTCAGCAGTAATCCGTCATGGATTAACAAGTTTCTTGTAGTGTATGTCGCCTAGCCCATCGACCCTACTCATCCACACGCCAGGTGCTATGTCGCATAGCTCATTGAGATCAATGCCAGCCATTTGTGCATTTTAGAAGACCGAAATAGGGGGCAAGGAATTAATGCATAAGCGACATCATGTAAATGAAACACTTTTAGCATCCCCCACACTTTCCATTATGCAAGCAAAACTGAATGAACAAGGGCATTTTTTTCAGAGTTCTCCAAAACACAACAAACTCAATGAGCAGCCTTCTATATGGTTGCAGGAATCTTTTTCTACTTCTGGTTTTTCAGGCTTTTTTCCTTGATACTTTGTGTTTTAGTAAGCAACTAGACTTTACTACTAGCTTTTTTGGTAAGCAACTCAATAGATTTTTGACTAGTTTTTCCTATACACTGATTACTGACACAAATATGCTTTTTTGTTTCTTTTTGCTTGCAGAAGCAAGGTGCAATACAATAAACAAGATGCATTTCAAGAGCCAAGAGTCAGCATAAGTATTGCGTGAGTGTTAGCAATTGTAGAAGACTATATGATAGTTGAGTATGTGGACTTGCTGAAAAGCTCTATTCTTGACTCTTTCTGATGTTATGATAAATTGCAATTGCTTCAATGATTAAGATTATAGTTTGTTAGTTTCCAATAAAGTTTATGTTCCATACTTGACATTGTGAATCGATTGTTACTTGAGCATAAGAAATCATATGACAAAATCTATATATGTTGTTATAAGAATGATCATGATGCCCTCATGTCCGTATTTTATTTCTATCGACACCTCTATCTCTAAATATGTGGACATATTTTTCGATTTCGGTTTCCGCTTGAGGACAAGCAAGGTCTAAGCTTGGGGGAGTTGATATGTCCATTTTGCATCATGCTTTTATATCAATATTTATTGCATTATGGGATGTTATTTCACGTTATGTCACAATACTTATGACTATTCTCTCTTATTTTACAAGGTTTACCATGAAGAGGGGGAATGCCGACGCAGGGATTCTGGCTGGAAAAGGAGCAAATATTGGAAACCTATTCTGCACAGCTCCAAAAGTCCCGCAACTCCACGAAAATCATTTTTGGATTTAATAAGAATTATTGGGCAAAGAAAGTACCGAGGGGCCCACACCACAGCCAGAGGGGGGCGCCCCCTGCTGTGCCGCGCCTCCCTCCCGGGCCCCGGGTGGCCTCCTGGTGCCCATCTTCTCCTATATGAGGTGTTTTATTCTGGAAAAAATCAGAGGCAAGATCAGGAGATGAAACTCCGCCGCCACGAGGCGGAACCTTGGCGGAACCAATCTAGGGCTCCGGCAGAGCTGTTCTGCCGGGGAAACTTCCCTCCTGGAGGGGGAAATCATCACCATCATCATCACCAACGATCCTCTCATCGGGAGGGGGTCAATCTCCATCAACATCTTCACCAGCACCATCTCCTCTCAAAACCCTAGTTCATCTCTTGTATCCAATCTTGTATGAAAACCACAAATTGGTACATGTGGGTTGCTAGTAGTGTTGATTACTCCTTGTAGTTGATGCTAATTGGTTTACTTGGTGGAAGATCATATGTTCAGATCCTTTATGCATATTATTACCCCTCTGATTATGAACATTAATATGCTTTGTGAGTAGTTACGTTCGTTCCTGAGGACATGGGTGAAGTCTTGCTGTTTGTACTCTTGTGAATTTGGTATTTGTTCGATTTTTGATGAGATGTATGTCGTTTCTCCTCTAGTGGTGTTATGTGAACATCGACTACATGACACTTCATCATTATTTGGGCCTAGAGGAAGGCATTGGAAAGTAATAAGTAGATGATGGGTTGCTAGAGTGACAGAAGCTTAAACCCTAGTTTATGCGTTGCTTCGTAAGGGGCTGTTTTGGATCCATATGTTTCATGTTGTGGTGAGGTTTACCTTAATACTTATTTTGTAGTCGCGGATGCTTGTAATAGGGGTTAATCATAAGTGGGATGCTTGTCCAAGTAAGGACAGTACCCAAGCACCGGTCCACCCACATATCAAATTATCAAAGTACCGAATGCGAATCATATGAGCGTGATGAAACTAGCTTGACGATAATTCCCATGTGTCCTCGGGAGCGCTTTTCTCATTATAGGAAGTTGTCCAGGCTTGTCCTTTGCTACAAAAAGGATTGGGCCACCTTGATGCACCTTATTTACTTTTATTGCTTGTTACTTGTTACAAATTATCTTATCACAAAACTATTTATTACCTACAATTTCAGTGCTTGCAGAGAAAACCTTACCGAAACCGCTTGTCATTTCCTTCTGCTCCTCGTTGGGTTCGACACTCTTACTTATCGAAAGGACTACGATAGATCCCCTATACTTGTTGGTCATCAATTATTTTGCAAAAATTGCAAGGACAAGGGAATCCTCAATGCCATAAATTGACGTCACGTATCACACTTCGCTGACTTGGCAACCATAGTATAGAAGTATCACATGATGGAAAGCGCTGAAAACTCAGCAGCCTTTTGGGATCCACTGGCTCCCACTAAACCCCTTGTCCAAACAAAAAGGGTGTACCCTCGTAGGTCGCCCGATCCAATAACAAAAAAATCGAAGCCCATTACAGGGCGCGGAACCGTTTTGGAGAGATGGCTTGATAGGCCATGCAAAATACACACCACACCGGATACCGTACCAACACACAGCCTTAGAGCATGTTGGATACTTCGGCAGGTGCCCAAGAGCGGCGAGGATCTCCTCATCAAAAACACCGCAGAGCAACATCCCATGGAAATCAACAACACTACAGTATTGACAGTCTTCAATACTTTCGCCTCAAATAACAGGCGCAAGGAAACTCTCAACAAAATGGAAATAGACATGAGCCGCATTGAGCAAAGCAGCACAAGCTTCCAAGGAATTATCCCCAGTCGGGAAGCGTGATGTGCGGGAAAAATCACACTCGATGTGGTATTCGGCACGCCGGAGAATTATCGGTCCGAAGAGATAACCTTCCAAGTGGCCCCCTTCAATAGTGGATATCACGCCCTGTTAGGGCGAGATGCATTTGACAGCTTCCAAGCCATACCCCATTACGGGTACATGAAGCTCAATATGCCCGGGCCCAATGGAATCATCACTCTTGCTAGTGATCCGGACATAGCACTCCGCGTCGAAAACAAAACCGCCGCCTTGGCTCTTGAGGCATTGTCAGAAGCGCTCGCGGCCGAAGAACTACCTGCATTACGCTCCACGGTGGACAAGGGAAGATGTAATACTTGATAAGCGATCCAAATCGACCTCCTTTAAACCAACAGATGAAATAGTCAAATTCCAAGTCCACCCAACGGACTCCACGAAGACAGCATCCATTGGGGCACAGCTGGACCCCACGGTCGACGCCGCACTACGGACGTTCCTACGCGAAAATTGGGACATCTATGCCTGGCATCCTTCGGATATGCCAGGGATCCCACGCAGGCTGGCTGAACATAGCCTAAACATATTAAAGGGATATAAGCCGTTCAAGCAAACACTACGGCGCTTTTCCGAACCCAAACGACAAGCTATGGGAGAAGAGTTAGCCAAGTTACTCGAAGCTGGATTCATCAGGGAGATAAAACACCCGGACTGGTTAGCAAACCTGGTGATGGTACCAAAGAAGGATAAATCCTGGCGCCTAGGTGTCGATTTCAAAGACCTCAACAAGGCATGCCCTAAGGATCCCTTCCCCCTCCCCCACACTGATCAGATCATCAACGCTACCGCAGGACACGACTCATTGTGTTTCCTCGACACATACTCCGGATACCATCAAATCAAGATGAAGGAGTCCGACCAAGCCGCAACGGCATTTATCACCCCATATGGGCCTTTCTGCTTCAACACAATGCCTTTCGGGCTCAAAAACGATGGTGCCACCTATGAACGCATGATTCAAACATGCCTGGAGAAACAAATCGGCAAGACAGTTGAAGCATATGTGGATGACGTAGTCATCAAAACCAGACACGTCGAATCCTTAATAGATGATTTGCGTCTCACATTCGATAGCCTCCGAACATATGACATCAAGCTCAATCCAGAAAAATATGTTTTCGGCGTTCCCGCTGGAAAGCTTCTGGGCTTCATCGTTCCCAATAGAGGAATTGAGGCAAACCCAGCTAAAATCTGAGCTTTGTCATAGTTGGCTATGCCAACAGACCTTAAACAAATCCAAAAACTAACTGGATGTGTGGCAGCTTTAAGCCGCTTTATCTCCAGATTGGGAGAAAAGGCATTGCCACTTTATCGCCTTCTTCGATGAACCGAACACTTCGAGTGCAGGTGCGTCGACATCAAGAAGGCGGATATTCTTTTCACTAAAACATGACCCTTTGATTGATTTGGTCCAAAACAATAAGGTACGCATCATGGGCGCTCCGTCGCGTACTCCACGTCGGCAGGGCGTTGCCTATGCGTGTCGTCCAATGGGAGCATTGCATTGTGTCCAGGACTCCAGGTCAGCGCGGGTGGTTGGCCAATGGGGCGTAGGATGGTCAGTTCGAAGGACGAGGCAATTGACGATTGGAAGGGCGAAAGCGACGGGGGGAGCAGCTCCTTTCCGAAAGTAAAGCGATCCGTTTGGCCTCTTTTTCTCGCGTTGTCGATTGGCAATGCTGCCTGTTTGTCTCTGCATGTGGGCCGCCATGTTGCTGAGCCCGATGTCAGTGAGCGTGGCTCGCACGAGACTAGTCGCCGTTTCACATCTCCCACAGGCCGCAGATAACACCTCCCCCAGTTCTAGCGATGGAGAGAAAAAATATTTCCTTTCCTTTCCCTTCCCATCCAGGCAACGTGACCTCCCTCTCGTTGCCTCTCCTCCCCATCTTCTCCGCTGCCGCCCCTTGGCAGCAAGTCCGCAAATACCCCCCTACATGTATGCACCCGTTTATAGTAGACAGAATAATGGAACAACTTTTATATTCACATATCCTTCTTACATACTCTCTTTGTAAAGAAATATAAGAGCGTTTAGATCATTAAAGTAGTGATCTAAACGCTCTTGTATTTCTTTAAACAGGGAGTACTATGTACTATCCTTACTAGGGGTTGGGGCGCCACCTGGTGGCGCCTCTTAAGGGGGAGCTGGGTGGTGCTAGGTTGGGCGTGCCCCTTCCTCCTTTCTGAATTGATACGATCCCTCTCCTGGTGCCCTCAACTGCACAAGTAAGATATAAGATATTAAGCAATTTTACAAACACTTCATCTCTATAAATTCAACTAGTACTCTCTAGCATATACTTTGAAAAGAAGAGGTCATGTTCATCATTTCACAAACCTGCATATTAGTGTAGCAAGCAAAGACATGCAAAATATTTTATTTAATCTTTGAAGACATGCAAAACATTTCCTCGTGGCGAAGAAGACGGTGTCCCGGACCGGGCCATCGTCACGGGGGGTCATGTTGCCACCATCATGCCGGCCATGAAGACATATGATTTTCTAAGAGAATTTACCTTAAGGTTTACTAATGAAAACATGACAAGAGAAGAACTAAAGATTAATTTAATTAACCTCTATGTTAGCTCTAAGCAATCTTGTTATATGGGTTAGACCGTAGGTTGCACCGATACCTAATGTTCTCGTAGGTAGTTTGCAAAGGTGAAGGATTGAATAATTACAAAGTTGTGAGAAAATGATTTAAATACCAAGAGTTTTAAAACAAAGGAAAGATGGAAAGGGAAGCGACCTGATTGGTGCTCTTCAGGTAGAGATGAAAGACAAAAGGACCGCCAAAAAACCACACACAAATAAAATAGTGGATGATCAGAATCACTCAGGCAGGTGCCTTCAACATTGCCCTCTAAATCGATGAATCCTCTGCATCTTTGATCTTAATTATGTACACCCAACAGAACCGAGACACGTAGAGGCAGAGTAATGTGGCCGAGAATACAAACATATATAATAAACGATAATTACAATGCACCAGAAAAGTTGGTAGTTAGCACCAAACATTGATTAATGGTTGCAATAGAGATTCACCATGCAGATTCGAATGACAATGAAATATATTAGACTATTAGGCATTAATATAGTTACCAGTCCTATGCATTGACCAACCCAAGGAAAATGATGATCAAAACGCTCCACACAGTTGTTACAGATAGAATAATGAGAAGAACGAGGTGGCGGATGCAGCATGCAGGTGTCGTAGTACTTGACCTTTGCAACGGTTCCATTTACAATAACATCCTTCATTCGTGGTAAGCTCAATTTGTGTGGAGTCTGACCATTCTAATATCATTGTTACGAGGCACCATACCAGGATCTCTACAGAGGTAAGAAGCAGCAGCGTCAAATCCTGGAAAATGAAAGGAACCAGCTTCAGACGAGTGTGAACACTACAACAATGCATATTCATATGACTTGAGGAGAGGACAGAAGCATGAAAGATCACAAAATGTTTCACATGTATTCCCAAATAAGACTGTTGCTGAAACACGTCCAAACTGCAGCTAATCAAGGGAAACAATAAAAGAATTTAAGCTGAGAAGTAAATATTAATTTAATTTACCTCTATGTCTGCTCCAAGCAATTTCTTTTGCATTTTAGCGCTTCATGCAAATAGCTTACAACAACAAGAACATTTCCGGTACCTTCTTTCATCATATCCACTTTTCAACAATTCAGCAAATGGCAGTCAGTTCCTAAATGATATTGTTCGCAAAGTAAACCAGGGCATGCCAAGTCTCCATCGACGGCGACTGCTTGCAAAGGATTAAGATTCTGCTATTAGTAAGTAGGTACAGTACACATCTTGTCATGCAAACAACATCTGTTATTAGATCCTTACAATCACACTTCATGCTTCTATTTCTAAATTAAAATAACGACCACATTACAGCAAAAAAGAAACACACATATATCTACCTCAATTACCACAAACACATATTTCCAGCGACTTAACTCTGTTAACTATAAAATATCAATTCAGGTTCAAAGCTTATTCCAATACAAATCTCACTGAATGGTCCCTACTGGAACAAAAAGAGATCACATGATGCATACAGAAGGCAAATGATTTTCAAAGTGTAACCTAAGCAAGCGCCACAAAATACCGTACTGCAAGGGAGACTTGACTCAATTGGGTTTGACACTCAGTTCAAAAAGAAGTACCATTTTAGATTTCGACAACAAGTTAACATTATTGCAGAACATCTCACGTGCCACATCTTCATCAGATTATCTAGTTTGTAGTACATTCTGTTTAGATATTACAAAAAGAGCATAGCAATACACTGGGCTTGATGATGTCGGATATGCAAAGCTTGAACATCTGCATTGGACCGGAATGCCACTAATGTTGCCGCTTCCTGTAAGCCTCATATGACTCTGGTAGTTCGAATTGGCACTGCCGATAGTAAGGCAAACACATCAGATCAATTGAACTGGTCAGCAGAATTATCAAACAAAATATTTATTCAAAAAATTGGTCATATCAATACCTCGACGTTGTTCAGGGCGAGCAATGTCCATGCCTCTGCTATTTTCCATTCCATCCACCGGCATGCAGAGGACGAGCATCTGATGGCGATCTTGTTCTTCGCTTCCTCTTCGATCATGATCTCTTGGTCCTGGCACTCGGCACTGCAGAATGCCTTCTCACCGATGCAATGGCACACAACAATTAAATCAGTATGCCTTTCTGTTTGAAGATGCATAGAAAGAAACAGTTGTTGTATCAAATAATGCAGTTGGATGAATGATTTCACCGAAGCAATATGTTCAGTTGTTGTACAAAGAAACAATTGGATGAATTTTTCAAGTTTTCACAAGGTTTCTTCCCCAAACGTATATGGGATGTTCCCAGGCGAACAACGCCGCAATTATTGGTTGGATAAACTGTTTTCATTCAGGTGTAATCATCGGAGTATCTTCAAACTGAAACTCTGAAAGACTGGGCGTGGTGATAGATGTAAATGCAATTTCCTTACAGCTTCTTGCAAGTGAAGCAGAAGGTCAAGAAGTCTGCTTGGCACTAGAGTGAGCGCCATCCGGCCGAGCAGCCTCGGACCAGACTTCACATCCCCGCGCAAGAACTTGTTGAGGGCACCGACATGCCAGCGGTGGCCAGGCCGTACAGGAGATCATCTTGCCCCCAAGCTTTGGCTGCGAGTGGCCGTCCCCGCCACAGCCTTTGGTCGTGGAGGTGCAGCCGTGCGTCCTGAGGTTCAGGGGGCGCGAGGGCATGACGACCACTTCGAGCCCGAGCCCCACAGGCTCCATGGATCCGGATTGAGAAGAGAAAGGGGTAGGAGACGAGGCAACATAAAGAGAGAGGGGGGAGGTGATTAGAAGGTGATGAAAATTTATGATCCCAATTTCTGAAAACATGCAAAGGCCATCTGGAATCATACACACATATCAACATTGTTCCATCCTTGCAGATCATGGTAGCTTTCCTTACTGAAATCCTTGAATATAGAGTCTACACAGTACCTAATGTATCCTTCCCATTGATGCAAGAAATCAACTGTCTGCGTTAGCTATAATAATAACATAAGGCGGAGGTGGGGATAGTATGTAACTTTCTTCTTGGATGGCAAAGACAAAAATTGTAACTGAAGGCCTGAAGCATCAAAATAGACACAGACATGATATCCATCAGACCATCAATTCAAAATGATTACAAAAATGGAGCAAAATCTCTCCCCAAATAAACGTTTAGTTCATTCTCAAAGCTAAGATACCCTCAAAACATGAGAAGAGAGTGCTGATAATCAGTATTACCAAATATGTTAGTTACCATTCTGCAGAGGAGACGCCACTGCTGATAATCCTTCTTCCCGAACATGGCGACATCGGGTTCGACGAGTTGAGTAGCTTGGCGATGATGATGGGCGGAGCGCAGAAACATGAACAAGACCAGCAATCGATGAACAACCAGAAATTTGGTACTCACATAACAACCACTTGCTAACATACAACATACACGAGCAGTAAGCATGACAGCAATACATCCGGAAAAGAAAAGAACACCTTGGCTTAATGGAGGGAGGATTACCTCCATGGTAGCCTACAAGCAGAGCATAGTAGTGGCTGGACTGAGGTGGAAGGACAAACATGTGAGGACAGTGATGCGCGTATATATGAAGGACATGGTAAACAACAGAGCGATTAGGTCCAAATCATGAGCAGTAGATGCTAATTAAGCATCAAACATCAAACATGAAACGAAGTATAATTCTAAAATAAAATTGGCACAGAAAATTATCAAAGCTCTGTAGGTTTTCACTGACTCTGGGAAGATGGTGGACTAAGTATAGAAAATTTGAAATAACAAGAGAAATCAAATGTATAAAATAAACAATGCTGCTATATATCAACATGCAACTGGCATTTAAACCAAGACAGAACATTTACACATCTCAAATTATTAAGATTTGGTACAAATAAAAAAATTCAGAGGATGGACCTGTTGTCTTCCAATTTTGTCTCCAGTTCCTTCTTGTTCTCCCATAATAGAATGCAATGCAGCTTCTGCTCGTTCATGCACAAAGCATTTGAAATAATAAGTCAGTATGGGCAAATATTATTGTGGCCAAGCATAAAGAAAAGAGAAGTTCAGTTAACCAAGAAGACTAAAATAACATGTATCATCTCATTAAATACATTCAGGTCACTAAATGGAAGAAATAAGAACAGAAAAGTTATGTTAACCAAAAAACCCAGAAAATGGAGCTTTCTTTAGATCGAAGGTAAAGGACAATGCTATAGAATAGTGAATACAAAAAATCACAATTACAAATCTCTTTCAAGCAAACCAAATCAAAATCTGCACTGTGTGAGACTGCGGCTAGAACAAAATTAGGTTGGCAAGCTCCTTTAAGTAAAACTGAATTCTATTTGTGTGGTATCTTGACTGCAAGCTATATCTGCTATTCAACATTATTGCTTCAATGCAAACAAAGACAAAAAAGCCTATCCAGGTTACATCATTGTCTTTCTACAACCATCCTTTTCTATCTTCCATCACAATGAGAAAATATCTTGAATCAAAATAACAGTGAGCTTGACGCAAAATACATGAAGATGGTGAAATCTGATCCATCTGGTCTCCTATGTAGGTAATATATATTGGATCCTCTCTCATTTGGTTGCCACACAAAAAACATCAATTAAGCATCCAGAAGTAGTGATCCTTAAAACTTTCCCTAAACAAAAAGAAGAAATCAAATAGATGTGCGTAAAATAATTACATGAAAGTAGGACTAATAGATGAGTTAGCTTGGAGTTCCTACATTTGACAGCAAAAGGTAAGACTGAGCTAAGGGTTTGCTTCTTTAAGTAACTGTGCACTATACATGTTGAAGCATGTGGAAATTGAATAATACTGACCTATCTAGGATGTGGGCATTTTTTTAGGCGAGGGCAGCAATAACTTAAGAGTGGCCTTGAAACCTAAAGTGCTCACTGCCCTCAGGCTGTAAGCCATATGACAGTAAATCATGAAAATCATATTATTACTAAATCAAAGTTATATTCCAATTTATTTTAATTAAAGGAAACTCCTTTGCTGATCACATTTTCTTCAATGATGGCGTATATAAACTTGTTAGGGTGCTCTGTATAATGCAGTTTACAATCATGAGGATCAGTTAAATTGTTCAAATGTTTTGCCAATCACCAGTCCCTGTGAACTATGGATATTTGAGAAAAAGAGATTCCTTGTCGGATAATCCTATAAGAATAGTGAATGAAGAGAGAACATACATGTGGGATTCAGAGACATGATGATGTTCATGAGAAGAGAGATGGGGAGGATGACATACCTGCAGCAATTAGACACCGCGACCACGAGCTGGTCGCTCCCCTGGAGCTCAGAGTTGGACTCCAGCTTCAACCTTGAGACAATCTGCTGTAAGCAAAACGGAAGCGAGGTGAGCAAACCGTCAAACAGATGGCGGGCACTAAAAGAATTGAGAAACACTATGGCCATTTATTGGTGACTGTAAAATATGGTGGGTCTTTGGTGGGTCTTTGCTAGGATAGGATTTTGGAAGTAATCATGTCAGTATCAAAGGCGGCAAGAATTTATTTTATTTGTCGTGTTCTTCGCTACCTCTATCATCACATCCTCCATAATTTGGATTTTCATTAGCTGAACAAAGCTTAGCGCACACTTCAACACCATTAGGCACCTCGTAACTTATGTAAATGTGCACTTAAAAAATTCAAAGCATCAAGCCCCAATCTCCACCATCCAGGAAGAAATGGATTAAAGAACGGGTGGACCATGGTCCTGAATCTCCTCTCTCATAGTGAACAACATAAGATAACTGGAAACATAAAACTGAAACATAGTACTACCTCTGTACCAAAATATAAGACATTTTTGCAGTTGAATTTTGGTACGAAGGGAGTAGTAGAACAGAACAAAGCCCTTGTGTAGTCACAGGTAAAATTGACTCGCTGGGTATCTCTCTGAAACCAAATTACTGGCTTTGCGTGCAAGTGAAGTAAAACCAAATCCATCGGATGGGAATATGTTACAGCTGAAAGAAAAGGAAAAAAGGCATCCATTTCCATCAATGTGTGTACCCTACCTTCAATTAAATTCTTGATTGATGTTGAACATAACCATCAGGTTTTTATTCACGGTGCAATCCACCAATAATACATGTATACTTGATTGGGTGAAATATCAATGTGTGTGTCTCTCTCAGTCTGAAAGCAAAATTGCTCTCTTTCTCCCTCTGTTCAATCTATGTACGTATGTGAAGTACAGGTGAACTGAGCCCAAAGGAATAGGAGTTCCCCCAAACCGAGGCAAACTAATAAACTGAAGAGACTAAAACGCAAGGAATGGAGGGAGGAAGGGTTGTGGTCGACTTGCCATCGCCATTGAACTCGATGCCCCGCCGACGTGGTGTTGCAGGGCTGGGCGTGACATGGCCGGAGATGGCTGCCTATGCTGGGCCGTGGTCGTACGGCATCCGCAGCTGCTGGCCTTCACCGCCCCTGACGCCGCTAGTGCTGGCGAAGAAGAGGGCTCTGTGTCGTCCACGGCCATCGGCGCTCTCTTCCGGCGAGGCCACCCTGCAGCCGGCCGCTGCAGCTTCTCTTCGTCTTGTCCGGCCACTACAGCCGCGCCTGTGTAATATTGTACAGGCATAGAGTTCGATCAGGACAGAATTTTCAAAAATCATGCCTGTATATTCATTTTAACTTTTTTTGCTTTGATATTCAGTTTAACTAAGGAAGAGAACATACAATAGTCAAAAACAATACATACATCTTCAAGGATGTACGAACAGAACTCCACAGAATAAGATGGGCCGGTTTCCCCACACAACCCTTCTTCAGCCGCTCCACCCGTATCCACGCCTCATGCCTCCCGATCCCCTTCAGCTAGCATAGATGAGGTTAGGGAAGAGGAGATAAGAGAGCACTAAGTAGAAGAAAAGACCGGGAGCTAGCGGTGAGCAAATCCGCGGCGGCTTACCTCGACTTGCCATCCTCATCGACGTGTCCCTCTGTCGCGGTTTGTGGCAGTTCGCCCTTGTCTAGTTGAGCGCCAACAAGGAAGAAGGAGCAGAGCCCAGGCAGGGGCTGGAGGAGGTGGAGCTCAGGAGGGGACATGGAGAGGGGCGACCTCGAGCGAAGTGGGGGAGGGCGGCGGCGGCCACGTTTTCCCTAACCCTAGCTAGGAGGAAGACGCTGGGTGTGAGGGCCTGAGGGGCGAAAGAGTCGCTAGCCAATCCCGCAATTCGTGCGCTCGACCATATCTGTTTTTTTCTCTCTACTAGGTAATTGCCCGTGCGTAGCAACGGGAACATAAATGTTCTAGTGGCTCGATCCTAAACATGTCAAACATATACCTTATCCTCGTGTGTTTTACAAAATAGCACCCTGTCTAGAAATTAGCCTCATAGCAAATATGGGAGGTAATGAGAGATGTATCGCTCATTTTTTATACACACAATAGTTAAACATTTACCCGCGAGCAACTATGGACCATAATGAGAGGCACATCTCACTTTTATACACACAATAGTTACAATAGTCGGTAATAAAACCCTCATATTTCGGAACATTTCCTTGATGGAAACACAGGTAGGCCTCCTTTGGGAGGCAGAAGCATTCAATGATTTGTTTTCTTTCCAACCACATATCCAAGTGTGACACATACTTTCGTTACCTCAATTCTCTGAGTTGTTTGTAAATTGTGAGGCCTAATCCCATTCCACTGCCCATTAATTAACACATTCCTTGTAGTAGCAACCGATCATTGTGCAGATGTATTTCCATTTAATTGATATAAAACACTCAAAGAAAACCCGGGCCATGTAGTTTCCATTTAAACAAAGTTGTGTTTTTGTCCAGGCCTCAAGATGATGAATCAAACTTTAGAGAGTTCATGCATGTTTATTTTATTCAAATGCCAACACATACATAATCTTGTCTAGAAGATTTGTAATCATCACCAAGCTTCTACTCCCAAGTCCCAACTGTTTATTTAATCTAAACTTCAGTGTATGTATATCAACAGTCTGGAATGCATGAAAACCTGGACAGTGTATACCTTGAACTATCTCAATGGCTTGAGCTTGTACTCCCAAGTCCCAACTGTTTCACCATCTAAATCTGGTCAACATTATCAGTATGATCATCCTTTACTCTTTACTTTCTCATGTGCAACATCATCATGAGTACGATCTTAGATGATAAACAGTGTGCACTACTTCTGGCTGTTTATTGTGTGAATCTTCAATCGGAGTCACGTGCTCTTGGTGCCTTTTCTTGCACAAACTAAAACTTCAAAAAGTGAACAGAATCTGATGAAGTAATTAGGATAGAAAATTCCTAGTAGCGGAATACAAGATGGAAAAACTGAAAGTAATTTACTACTACTATAGTTTAGTACAATTTCTTCACACGTATAGCAATTGAATAATGCACTAGTAGAAAACAGGGCTTTCGTCCAGGCCAGTTTAGCCCATTAGTCCCGGTTCAATCCAGAACTGGGACCAATGGAGCTATTTGCCCCGGTTCGTGAGCCCAGGGGGCCGGCCGGGCCACGTGGGCCATTGGTCCCGGTTCGTCCGGACCTTTTGGTCCCGGTTGGTGGGACGAACCGGGACCAATGGTCCTGGCTCCTGGCCCACCACCATTGGTCCCGGTTGGTGGCATGAACCGGGACCAAAGGCTTCCTTTAGTCCGGCTCATGCCACCAACCGGGGCTAATGGTGCTGCCTATATATAGCCCCTCACGCAAGAGCAGAGCACACTGCTCTGTTTTTTTTGGCCGAGGGGGAGAGGGCTTGGTGGTGCTCTAGCTCACCTCCTATGCACACAAGGTGTTCGATGGAATGCCCGAGCCACACTACTTAAGGTTTCTCCTCTCCAAGCTCGACCGCCAAGCTCCATTTTCCTCAATATTTATCTAGGTTTAGCGGTCCGTCACGCCCCGTCCCCGTCTTCATCGCCGTCGATCACCCGCGCCGATCTCATCGCCGGCACCACCGTGGTGAGCCTCTTGTTCTTATCTTCTTTCTGAAAGGAAAAATATTATTACTTGTTTGTTTAGATAGATACTTGTATTATTTTCTTACTTTTATTATTGCATCTTATATAGTGCGATGGTTTTGGTATCCGCCCCGTCGGCCCTCGTCCCTGTATATGATTCGGATGTGGTATATATTATCTTTTCATAACTATTGGTTCATTTATTGTTTATGAAAATTATGCCGACCAACGTGACATAGATTTTATTTATCTAGGAGGTTGTTGAACCGGAAATTCCAACCGACCCTATTGTCGAGAGGTTAAATTTAGTTGAAGAAGAAAACAATTTCTTGAAGGAAAAAATAAAAAAACTTGAGGAGGAGAAGATGATATTGGAGTTGCATGTTGCGGAAGTCGTCGATGATCACAAGATCAAGATTAGAAAATATGCCATTCATACCGAGGCTTGGTATCATTATGCCGTTGGATCAGTTGTTACCTTGGTTGCGATTATGATCGTATTTGTTTTCGCATTGAAATGTTTTACATAGTTTCAATGTATGGTTTAATTAATTTAGATGCTCTGCAGAGCTTTATGTTGTTAGATGAGAACTATGTATGTACTTTGGTTTTTATGTGATGATAAACTTCTATTAATTTGGTCACTTAATTATCTATTCATGATGTTCTGTAATGATTTTTGACACACTTAATTATATATAATGCACGCAGATGAACCGGCAATGGATGTACGGTGACAGACACACCTCCGAGTACATTAAGGCGTGCATGATTTTCTCAAGTGGCTGAGGCAAACAAGCAGAATGGTTTTATGTGTTGTCCATGCCCTATATGTGGGAATACAAGTCTTACTCTGACCGGAAAATCCTTCACACCCACCTTCTTTATAAGGGTTTCATGCCACACTATAATGTTTGGACGAGGCACGGAGAAATAGGGGTTATGATGGAAGACGGCGAGGAAGAAGAGTACGATGACAACTATGTTCCCCCTGAATACGGTGATGCTACTGAACATCAAGATGCACCAGACGATGTGCACGATGGTGTCGGAACAGGCGAAGCTGCTGAAGATCAAGAGGAACCAGACGATGTGCCCGATGATGATGATCTCCGCCGGGTCATTGTCGATGCAAGGACACAATGCGAAAGTCAAAAGGAGAAGCTGAAGTTCGATCGCATGTTAGAGGATCACAAAAAAGGGTTGTACCCCAATTGCGAAGATGGCAACACAAAGCTCGGTACCGTACTCGAATTGCTGCAGTGGAAGGCAGAGAATGTTGTGCCTGATAAAGGATTTGAGAAGCTACTGAAAATAATGAAGAAGAAGCATCCAAAGGATAACGAATTGCCCGACAGTACATACGCAGCAAAGAAGGTCGTATGCCCTCTAGGATTGGAGGTGGAGAAGATACATGCATGCCCTAATGACTGCATCCTCTACCGTGGTGCCTACAAGGATCTGAACGCATGCCCGGTATGCGGTGCATTGCGGTATAAGATCAGACGAGATGACCCTGGTGATGTTGACGGCGAGCCTCCCAGGAAGAGGGTTCCTGCGAAGGTGATGTGGTATGCTCCTATAATACCACGGTTGAAACGTCTGTTCAAAAACGGAGAGCATGCCAAGTTGATGCGATGGCACAGTGAGGACCGTAAGAAAGACGGAAAGTTGAGAGCACCCGCTGACGGGTCGCAGTGGAGAAAAATCGAGAGAAAGTACTGGGATGAGTTTGCAAAGGACCCAAGGAACGTATGGTTTGCTTTAAGCGCGGATGGCATTAATCCTTTCGGGGAGCAGAGCAGCAATCACAGCACCTGGCCCGTGACTCTATGTATGTATAACCTTCCTCCTTGGATGTGCATGAAGCGGAAGTTCATTATGATGCCAGTTCTCATCCAAGGCCCTAAGCAACCCGGCAACGACATTGATGTGTACCTAAGGCCATTAGTTGAAGAACTTTTACAGCTGTGGAATGGAAGCGGTGTACGTCGTGGGATGAGCACAAAAGGAGAATTTGACCTAAAGGTGTTGCTGTTCGTGACCATCAACGATTGGCCCGCTCTCAAGAACCTTCGGACAGACAAACAAGGGATACCACGCATGCACGCACTGTTTACTTGACACCGATAGTATATACCGAGAAGCTGCAGGAAGAATGTGTACCTGGCCATCGTCGATTTCTTCCGACCAACCATCAATGTCGAAAGAAAGGCAAGCATTTCAAAGGCGAGGCAGATCACGGAAGAAGCCCGCCATGTGTACCGGTGATCACGTACTTGCTATGGTCAATGATTTACACGTAATCTTTGGAAAGGGTCGGTGGACTAGCTGTTCGAATGACGCTGAGAATCACGCACCCATGTGGAAGAAGAAATCTATATTTTGGGACCTACCCTCTGGAAAGACCTAGAGGTCCGCTCTTGATCGACGTGATGCACGTGACGAAGAACCTTTGCGTGAACCTGCTAGGCTTCTTGGGCATGTATGGGAAGACAAAAGATACACCGAGGCACGAGAGGACCTGCAACGCTTGCGAAAAAGAGGGCATGCCTCCGAAGCAGATGAAGGTCTTGCCAGCTACGCTCTTCTAAAGAAGAGAAAGAAATATTCTTTCAATGCCTGCTCAGATATGAAGGTCCCGACCGCTTCTTGTCGAATATAAAGGGAATAATAAATATGCGGAGAAAAGTTCCGAACCTAAAGTCTCATGACTGCCACGTGATTATGACGCAACTACTTCCGGTTGCATTGAGGGGCTTCTACCGGAAAACGTCCGATTAGCCATTGTGAAGCTATGTGCATTCCTCAATGCAATATCTCGAAGGTGATCGATCCAGAAATCGTACCAACGCTAAGGAGTGATGTGGCGCAATGTCTTGTCGGTTTGAGCTGGTGTTCCCACCATCCTTCTTCAATATCATGGCGCACGTCCTAGTTCATCTAGTCGACGAGATTGTCATTCGGGCCCGTATTTCTACACAATATGTACCCCTTTGAGAGGTTCATGGGAGTCCTAAAGAAATATGTTCAGTAACGCGCTAGGCCGAAGGAAGCATCTCCATGGGCCATCAAACAGAGGATGTCATCGGGTTTTGTGTTGACTTCATTCCTGGCCTTAAGAAGATAGGTCTCCCTAAATCGCGGTATGAGGGGAGACTGACCGGAAAAACATGCTTGGAAGAGACTCAATAATATGCAGGGGCGGATATTCTTGGTCTCAAGCACACTACAGTTCTACGAGAACTCTACCTTGGTGACCCGTATGTCGATGAACACAAGAACAGTCTGCGCTCCAAACACCGGAGCGGTCTGACGAATGGATTACATGTGAACACATCAGGGACTTTCAGCAGTTGGTTGGAAACACGTCTCGAGGTGACAGCACTGTTTGTGATGAGTTGTACTTGTTGTCCGGGACCATCTTCGACTGTAATGATTTGGAAAGGATCTGAGATAAATGGGAATACATTTTACATGATTGACCAAGATGAAAAGAGCACCAACCAAAACAGCGGTGTCCGCTTTGATGCAGCAACCGACAAGGAAATGACACATATTATGGTTACATAGTAGACATATGGGAACTTGACTATGGAGTAGATTTTAAGGTCCCTTTGTTTAAGTGCAAGTGGGTCAATCTGTCAGAGGGCGGGTGCAGGTAGACCCACAATGCGGAATGACAACAATGGATCTGAAAAATCTTGGGTACAATCGACGAACCGTAGCCAAGCCATGTGTGCACAGGTTATCTATGTGAAGGACATGTCTACCAGACCAAGGAAAAGAAAAGATAAGGAAGCGAATACATCATACAATGAGCCAAAGCGCCACATAGTTCTTCCAGAAAAAGGGACATCCCGGGAGTGGAGGGCAAGATAGACATGTCGAAGAGTATGAAAAGTTTCATGAAATTCCCCCTTCAAAGTCAAGGCTGACCCAAGCATCCTGATAAGCGATGAAGATTATCCATGGTTATGGCGTAATAAGCAAAGCGACACAAGCGAAGAAAAAGTGAAGACTTTCTCCGCAACTATTATGATGATACCATGCCAACTTTGTAACAGATTTAGTATGATACCATTGTCCGTTTGTACATGCACATGCTATGCCAACTTTTTCAGAGTTCATTTGAAAACTATGAATTTGAAAACCTCGCCAACCAAGGGCGCTCACACCGGTTTATAAGCCCGTCCCTCTACACGCTTTGTTGAGCTCACAAACTTGTGATTCACACAAATTTCAAAGAATTCAAATTTGAAAACTAATGGCACAAACAGAAAGTTTATAATTTTGCTAACCTAAAAGCAAAAAATTTAAAAATAAAGAAAAAAATCAAAAGAAAATAAATAATGCAGAAAACAAAACAAAAAACTTGAAAAAATAATAAAAATAGCAACAATAAGTATTTTGTTGTAAGTAGAAACAAAATAAAATAAATAAAGCAACAAAGAAAACAAAAAAGTGTTTTCAAATTTGAAAACTAATGGCACTAACAGAAAGTTTATAATTTTCTAAAACTAAAAGCAAATGTTCAACTGTATAGTATAAGAATCGCCCCGTAACACCGCAAGACCACCACCTTTCCCTAGAGAAGAATAGGTAAAAACATTACTCTTTCAAATTGGGCCTTAAAGCTCCAGGTCCTGATGGCTTTCCGACAAGATTTTTTCAGCTAATTGGGGAGTGTTGAAGGAGGACATTATTCGTGCAGCTAAAAAGTTCTTTGATACTGGTATGATGCCGAAGGTGTTAATGATACGGTAATTGTTCTTGTACCAAAGGTAAAGAACCCCAATCGATCAAAGAATTTCGCCTATCAGCCTCTGCAATGTCATTTACAAAATTATCTCAAAGTGCCTAGTGAACAAATTGAGGCCGCCTTGATGGTATGATCTCCAACACAAAGTGCTTTTATTCCTGGGAGACTAATATCTGATAATGCGCTTATTATGCTTTGAGTGTATGCACTTTTGAGTACTCTTAAGGATGGGCGGGTGAGTTTTGTGCGATAAATTTGATCTAGCTAAGGCATATGATAGAGTGGATTGGAATTTTCTAAAGTGTATGTTGAGGCGCCTGGTTTATAGAGGATGGATAAAGTGGATTATGGCCTGTGTTACTCGGTGAAATTCTCTGTTCGCTTCAACGGCCAACTGAGACATTTACGCCTTCATGTGGTATCGTGCAAGGAGACTCTCTCTCCTTATTTATTCTTGTTCGTGGCCAAGGCTCTCTCGGTTGCTGCAGGATGCGTAATAGAGGAGATCTGCTGGAATTCAAGGTGATCGCAAGCGCTGGGTATTTCACATCTTTTGTTTGCAGATGACTGTCTTTTACTTTTCAAGGAGCCATTGATCAAGCATTGACAATTAAAAATATTATTTTAACCTATGAGAAAGGGACTGGTCAATTGTTGAGCCCATAAATGCTCTATCATGTTTGGTAAAAAGGTAGTATGGAAGTTCAAGTGGCTATGGTAATTTTGTGCATCGCGAAGGATTTGAGGACAAATATCTTGGTTTACTGGTGCCTCAAGGTTATCGAAGGCAGGCAAATTTCAATCCACTAAGGACAAAGCTCTCAAAATTTGTCGGACTGATAGAGAAATATGCATCTTGGGGCGAAAGAAACGTTGATTAAATATGTTCTGCAAGCTCTTCCGTATATGCTATGGGTATTTTTAAATTCCCGCTGATCTATGCGAGGAATTATCTCAGATTATAAGGAATTGGTGGGGGTATGAGGAAAACAGAAGGAAGACTCACTGTTGGCTTGGGATAAGATGACAAAGCCTAAAGGAGGGTGGTATGGGTTTTGATCTCAGATTATTTAACCAGACTCTTTTAGCAAAGCAGGCATGGAGGCTGGTTGTGAATCCGAATCTCTGTGTGCCAGAGTGATCAAGGCAAAATATTATCCACATGGGCATATTTTAGACACAGCCTGCAGTCGGCTTCTCACATGGCAAGGTATTCTGCATGGGTTGGAGCTGCTTAAACTGGAGTTATTTGGAGAGTGTGTGATGGGGCTAATATACATATTTGGAGATAATTGGCTTCCTAGAGCTTCTGGACTTAAAATCTCTGCAAGGAAGAATAGAACTAGAGTCAAATGGGTTGAGGAATTGTTCATGAGTGGAGAAAGGAGATGGGATGAGGAGCTGGTTAGGCATTTATTTTACCCTTATGTTATGGATGAGATTCTGAGGTTGTGGATCCAATCAAATGGGGAGGCATATTTTGTTGCGTGGCATTATGAAAAGTCAGGGATGTTCTCGTTAGGAGCAAGGCATGTTAGCGCCACCTTTAAGGATAAAAAGAGGATGAGGGGCAATCTAGTGAGGCGGTAGGGTCGGAGAGGAAAATTTGGGATATTATTTGAAAGGCAAACATTCCTCAAGATTCTTATTTTGCATGGAGGGTTGCATCCAACAGCTTACGCACAGGTTAATAGAGTGGCATCATCAAGCCTCTGTTAGTACGTGTTCTATTTGTGGCATGGAGGATGAAAATACCTTCATGCGCTTGTCTCTGCGTCTGGCGCAAGCGCTTCGCATGTGGCCATGAGGAACATTTGGGCTCTACCTGATGAGGAGGTTTTCAGATATACGGGTATGATTGGTTTATTGTTCTCCAGTCAATTAAACACCACAATGCGAGACCAAATTATATTCTTATTCGAGGGCCTGCATTTGAGAAATGATTTGATCTTTGGTAAAGGAAATGAATTAGTTTCAGCTTCTGCTTGCTTTGTGGAGAATTATTGGGAGTCCTTTCGCATATCATTCTCCAATGCCCATGGATTCTAAAATAAAGGAAAAGGTCCCTGTTCGTTTAGCGGAGTTCCTAATTCTCAGAGCGAGTAGTGGCTGGTCCCTCCTCCGCAGGATGGTTCAAGATTAATGTCGATGCTAGCTTCGGGAGTCTATAAGAGAAGCCAGTGGGGTGGTGGTCAGGACGAGGAGGGAAGTTATTGTTTGGTCGTGGGATTTCATTGATGCATGTCAAAGCGGAGGAAGCGGAGCTTAGGTTTGTATTGCCGGTCTCTACATAGGTATTTCCTTCATAATCCTGTAATTTTAGAGACTGATTGCGCTTTTGTGGTAGTGTCTCTTGCATCGGGTGACTGTGATAGCTCTGCTTTACGTGACCTGAAGATGGAAGTTGAGCATCTCGGTTGATCAACAATCTTCAATTGTCAAAGATTAGCTGCTCGCCAATATGGTGGCACATTTAATCGCTAAGTATAGCTTTGACAATAGATTAGATGGTATTCTTGTAAATAATGTACCGCTGTGTGGTGAATATTGTATCGAATGAGTGTATTGGTGTGGCTGGTTAATTAATATAAGGTGGTGTTAAAAAGAGATATATGTGATTGTCAAATATTTTACAATGCGTTTTACATTGACTTTAGCAGTATTGTTACTCGACACATTTACATTGTATTCTAGTGACTTGGTGATTTTGTTATCCCGTCTGACTAATTCTCAATCCTGGGATCTCTTAATTCTAGATGATCCGCATTAAGATCCATGTCAATTTTCCCTTTTTTCTTTTAGTCTAATAGGAAACAATTTTTGTACTACGTGAAGAGTACAATATTATGAATATATTTTGTATTTGTATGAGCAAATTGTACGCTCTAGTCAATAACATGTTTTTTGCTAATAATGGGCATGCCTTTCAGGCATGGAGAGAAAGGGTTACATGCTTTGCAACGACAACCCTAACCTTGACGGCCTCGCTACGATAGCAAAGCTCAAGCAACGTAATAATTGTGCCTTTGTGTTCTCAGGCATTCATCCAGCTTGTTTTTGTCACCATTGTTGTCACCTTATGACACACTCGCAAATCTCCGCCGACAACCATGGTTGGAGATGGGAATCTAGAGGATCCAATGATAATTTTTCTTGTAATTCCATAAACAAATCAACGCGCTATATATTACATATAATTAACGGTTTTCCTATCTACCATTTTAAGAAGTTGCTCCCCACTACCTTATTCTTTTATCATACACACTGTTTACATCAGCGATGTGCCACGTCGCTGTAAGCAGTCCACGCCATCAGATAGGTCCACATAAGAAAACAATTTCTCTGTACCGACGCTTCATACCCACTATCTTTTTATTTAGGCAACACTATCTTTTAATGTGGAAGATGAAACCAGGCTCCATCTTCATCCATCCATATTCCATAGGCTCGTCATTACTTACATGGGCCCTTTGCTTCGGTCCATATAATGAGCGTGCTCTCGCCTCCGTCAAGTTTCATCCATTGAGCCCTCTCTCCATCCAGAAAATTCCAGTCCTTCCAGCGGGTGTATGCTGGGCAATCGATGGGTTAGCTCTCGGCTTCAAACGATCGTCGGTTCGTTTCGTTCCGCCTCACACTAGCCATTGAGAAACAGTATAATGCAGCTAGTTAGGAGCCTCCACAGCGATTTGAATGTCTCAGCCGCCGATCTTTCAATCTACAATCCAGATCAGCTCTGTCGTCCCCATTCGCTCTTTCCTCACGCACGGCCTCATGGGCCGCTTCTCCACGGAACGACCTGGTCTTTCTCTTCTTAATCGGGCCAAGGCCCACTTGTTTCCAGTTCGCTGCTAACAGCCCACATCGACAGCTAACAGCCCACATCATACAGATTCAAGCGCCATCCCTCCCCATCGCAGTTTCTCTGTTCGCTGCTACCGCCGCAGTTTCTCTGTACCTCGACAGCGTTGGCATCCTCACGCATGAAGCTTCCCGATGATGGTGCGCTTTGAGGACTCCGTCCCATCCGCCCAACTTCTGGTCCTCTACCATGTTTTCACATGCGGATCTTAAACAGGTATTGGCCGCTTATCATATTGCCTCTTCTTGCATAGATGACAAACTCGTTTGTGATGTGCTTTATTCGCTGAACCACATGGCATCTGTTCCGGTCGCATACAAACAACGACTATCATTGTTTGCTGCCCACCCAATATGCTATCTTGACTGTATTTACTAATTTACCGCTAGCTGGTTTATGCTGATTTTTATCAGACCTAAGAATCTTGGATCCCCAACTAATGGAGGGCTTGATGCTCTGCACGCCGTAATGCCGCCGCTTTTCTATACTGTGTTTTTCTTCATCTCATCACTCTATGACTGTAAGGGTGATAATGATAGCCCACAAATCGCTGCATGCTTGTTGGTATTTTTCTCCAATTTTCTTTGACATACATAATTTAAGCAAATATGATTTACTACTTAGACTAAGGGACAACAACTCCATTTTCATCGATTTTACTGTGTATATTTTCTTCCATAGTGTATTTTCTTGGAATAAATGGGCCGAACGCGCCGCTTCATGTTCTAGGTGTCCAACAAAGAGAGAGGATCCGGTCGATCCCAGCGATGCCGATGGCGAGGAGGGTGGTCACGATGGTGATGGAGCTAGCGGCAGCGGAAGAGGAGGGCAACGCCATCATCGCTAACCGCCTTTACCAGGCCGGGCTCGCCGACCTCTGCCGCAACATCTTCGAAGTTCGATTTCGTGATCACCCGCGGGCGTGATCCCTCCACATCAATGTTACCGCTGCACCATCTCGCATCTCTCAAGTTACTGTATGCTATTAATCATTAGCAGCTCTGGCCAGAGTTACTGTATGCACGATGTTAATCACCAGATTTTGCTTTCGAACTGACCTGACTCTCCTTTCAGCTGCAAAGGAACAACCTGGTAGAGAATATTAGGAGTGCTTTTGCTTCAAGACGTGAACAGACCAG
This sequence comes from Aegilops longissima, assembly GCA_021605205.1. Classification (NCBI taxonomy): domain Eukaryota; kingdom Viridiplantae; phylum Streptophyta; class Magnoliopsida; order Poales; family Poaceae; genus Aegilops; species Aegilops longissima. Next base: position 617,303,659 of record CM038681.1, on the reverse strand, counting down.
CAATTGCAAGGGCTTCAATCTGATGTGTCGTATCACACAGTATTCTCTACCTGCATATTCCCATGAATTCTATTTCTTTCAAACATGTGTGCCTTTCAGGACTCACTTCTATTATTTTTGTTATGTTCAACCTTTTGCCATCTAATGCAAGGCGTGTTAATCCTAATGCATGTTACATCGATTGGTTTTTTCAGTAACATTTATGCGGAAACTATCCGATTGATTTTTGCTGATGGCTACAAGATGTGGGATTATTTTTGACAGTAGTTCACACGGAATTATGCTTCAATATCTGCACCTTCCAATTTCTTGCAATGCTAATGGCTACAGGATGCCATTATTTCTGCATCAAGTAGTTCACACGAATTATGCTTCTACATCATATATCTTTGTTCCAACTGTTCCAAAGATCATGTGGTGATGGATTATGTTGTACGGTACAATAGCTTGGCATGGAACAATGAACAGGTAGCTTTTTCAGTTTGAGACAACTACCTTCTTTTGTAATTTAGAGTTATAAATTTATATATTTCTCTATTGGTCCTATCAACAGTAGATGGTGACGCTGTTCCAAACAGTAAGAAAAGAAGCAAGCACTACCTTTTATTCTGCCAAGGTTAAATTTGGAACCAGGATTGACTTTATCCTACATTAACAATTCCTCTCTATTTTAGTTAGTGCAATCCGAAGTTAATTATCCCAGGAATATCTACATGGATGATATCTATACCATCCCAGAATCTTTATTCATAAGAAAGAGTGTGAAGCTAGCAACTTAGGCTAAGGTGTGAAAAGATTCTCTAATGTACCTAAGATGGTACAACATGATTGCATTTCTACGTACTTAGCAAGAGATTACCCTTTCGCTCTTCCTCTATTACTCGATATAGGTTCATGTATTTATTTTAGAGTTCTTTAGAAATATAATATGTACCGCAGCAACGCTGGGTATCGCCTAGTTTCTCAAATGACAAGTCACAACGCTATGCGGAGCTGCATTTCTTGGCCGGGTAACGATCACGTGAACCTTTGACTGGTCAGCACAATTACAAAGAGAGAGAGAGAGAGAAGGAGGATTCGGCCTCCAGAAAATTAATCAAAGTTTAAGTAGACCCCCCCATCGCGATGGCTTTCACCTCCCAACCCATTGTTAGAGTCTCGAACAAAATGGAGCTCTCCTGCTCGCTTGATTTTGGACCGCTTGATCGAATCTTCACGACACAGCCGTCCGATCTCGCCTGGTCATGTGAGCCATCCGATTTTGACCCGATTGACTGGGCCGTAATATTCCAATGGCAACATAACGAATACCATGCCCCCACCAGGGCATTCTGGTCATTTCTGATGTGCGGGTATAAAAGGAGGGCGCTCCATGGCGACCTAGCTCCTCCTCCTCTCCTCCTTCCCCGCAGCCGCCTCCCCCTCCCGCCCTTCCTCCCACCCACATCGCCGCCAACCCACCTCCTCAACCGCCACATGGCCAGCTCTGCCAAGAATAAAGCCCCCTAACGATGAGCAGCAGCGAGGGAGGACGAGGAGCACGACGGCGGCGGTAACGGGAGGAGCAGCAAAGCAGGGGCGGGCGCAGCAGCAGGCCGGGCGAGATTCTCCCCACCCGCCCCGCTGCCTCTCTCCTCCGACCACGCCGTTGCGCTGGCGACGGAGTGGGCGCCGCCCCTGCCCGAGCTCGTTAGATCAAACACGCCGGTGCTCCCAAGCCTTCCGCTCGAGGCGCTACTATCGGCCGGAGGAGCGCCGACTGCGCCTTAGGGTTCATGCACTGGAAGAAGGCGAACCGAAAGGCCGCCCAACTGCCAGTGAAGTCAGAGGGCGCTACTTCCCCTCTCTCGCGGATTTGCGTGCATCCGCTGAGATTTGATATGTTGATTTTCATTTGAGGGGGTGGATCCCAACGGCAAAGATGCACCTTAGAGCTGCCGGAAGAAGAAGAAGAAGAAGATGGGTAAGGTCCTCGTTTTTATGTTGATTTAGCAGTATAAAAAGTAGGAAGAAAATGCATCTATGTTTACTTAAAAAGTTTGGGATACTAACTAGCTAACTGGTGCCTCAGAGAGCATGATATATCCTGTAGCTGAGTCTTTCATGTGCATATATCATATCCTATGTTAGTGAATCACCGCTAGCTGCTGATTTACTCTTGTTGTTAATTGGTTAGAAAAGTATGACATGATCGTGGTTCTAATTGTGCACCGTGAAAATAGTTTCTCGTTACTTATCAAGTTTGGTTATTCCATGTGGAATCCTGCCATGTGATGGCCCGATTCGCTGTCCCGCTCCATGAGCAGGAGGTAGTAATTCCAAGCTGCGTGTACTGATTTCTTCTCTGTAATGACTCAAGATTGATTCTTTTCAATTTCTGATTATTTCTTAAGTTTGATTATCTCCGCAGAAAATCAAAGACCAAATCGCTCCATGTTTTGATTAGGTAGCAAGAGGAAGGAGTACCTCCATGCTCTTGGTAGTACCTCCATGCTGCAAATTCGGTATTTTTCTATGGTTCATTTGTCGCTTCATTGTAAAACTGTGGTTGTCCATTTATGATCCTATCGCTATCCTTTCTTCTATTCTTTGACATGGTGACCAAGTAACTTTGCCAAGTAAGCCATGTGAAACAGATGTTTGCAGTCAAATTGGTGATTTTGTAGTAGAATGAAGAATCCTGATGAACATATCAAAGGATTCAATTTTTTATTACAACTGTATTAGAGATTTGTTTGCAAATTAAGTGTTTTTTGTAAGCTAACAATGTATAACCAATTAAAATATGTTTCCAGAATTATTATATGAAGCTATGCATTTTGATCACTTCATGTATATGTTTGTGGGGTCTACTACCTTTTGTTATACATTGTGAAATACCACATAGAGCAAGAAGGAGTACCTCCATGCTCTTGGTAGTACCTCCATGCTGCTAATTCTGAGGTATTTTTCATGGTTCATTTGTCGCTTCATTGTAAAACTGTGGTTGTCCATTTATGATCCTATCGCCATCCTTTCTTCTATCTTGCTGACATGGTGACCAAGTAACTTTGCCAAGTAAGCCATGTGAAACAGATGGTTGCAACAATCGGTGATTTTGTAGTAGAACTATGGAAGAATCCTGAACATATCAATGGATTCAATTTTTATTACAACTGTATTAGAGATTTCTTTGCAAATTAAGTGTTTTTAAGCTAACAATGTATAACCAATTAAAATATGTTTCCAGAATTATATGAAGCTATGCATTTTGATCACTTCATGTATATGTTGTGGGGTCTACTACCTTGTTATGCATTGTGAAATACCATAGGAGCAAGAGGAAGGAGTACCTCCATGCTCTTGGTAGTACCTCCATGCTGCAAATTCCAGGTATTTTTCTATGGTTCATTTGTCGCTTCATTGTAAACTGTGGTTGTCCATTTATGATCCTATCGTCATCCTTTCTTCTATCTTGCTGACATGGTGACCAAGTAACTTTGCTATGTGAAACAGATGGTTGCAAAATTGGTGATTTTGTAGTAGAACTGTGGAAGAATCCTGATGAACATATCAAAGGATTCAATTTTTATTACAACTGTATTAGAGATTTCTTTGCAAATTAAGTGTTTTTGTAAGCTAACAATGTATAACCAATTAAAATATATTTCCAGAATTATTATATGAAGCTATGCATTTTGATCACTTCATGTATATGTTTGTGGGGTCTACTACCTTTTGTTATGCATTGTGAAATACCACATCGGCACTTCGACTGTTGGCTGCTATTATGTACTGCCACGATTGTTATGTTTGCTTGCTCCTACCTCTTTCTTTCAGAAATACCAATTGTTTCGACATTCTATTTTAACTAACCATGCTTTTTATGCATAGATTGGTTGACAGGGATGACTTGAAGGTTTCTGATAGAATGTGAGATATCTCAATTAAAGTTTCATGAAGAACTATCCCAAATAATGGATGTTGTGATGTTCTCGATGGATGGTGGGCTAACTTGGTAGGTGGATCAAGGCAAGCTTTCTGACCCATTTCTCCCAAGGATTTTTTTGCTATGTGTCACCTTATAGTTATGTCCTTGGCATCAAAATTAGATTGTCTTTTTAGAGTGATATTGTTAAGGCAGAGCTCCTCTGGATATAATTAGATTAATATTAATATTACAACTGTCCACCAAATTTTATTAAACAACATAATACTACTCCTCTTGAGTCGCAGCTTACTTGTCTTGGCAAGATTATTTTCAAGTAGATTTTGTATCTCAGTAACAATGCCACCAGGCTCCTCCCGCCTGTAGCCACCGCCGCGACGCAGCTAAAGAATAGAGAAAGGGTGAGACAGGAAATAAATAAATGCGATTACGGTGATTGGTCCCCAAATTATGGTAATTGAATCAACTCTTATGATCTATCAACGCACGAGGAAAGGGGCGGAGATAGGGCGTCGTAGGACGTGCGAGGTGGCAGACGAAGTTGGACGAAGGCGAGGTGGGGCGCCGAGGGACTCTCCGATTTGTATGAAGCGAAACGCGAGGAAAGAAAGCCTGGGATTGCTTCCTACTTTTATGTCCTATAATTTCTCGCACCTGATTCTAGCACCTGATTTTTTTTTCTCAATGCTTGATTGTGTTTCCTTTTATTAGAGGTGGACGAAGGCGAGGGATCACTTGTTGACGGAAGGTTGGACGAAAGAATTGACGTAACAGGGGAGAGGGAACCTTACGTTTCTGTTAGATATTTTTCTCTCTATTCCCTCGGCACAGTAAATCGACTTGGCCATCGCGAGAGCTCGCCGTTTGCGCGACGATAAATGTGTGCGATTCCTGGAAGTGTTTATTATTTCAGTCGGAATGTCTTAAACTTTTCTCTTTTGCCCATGCTTTACTTGAAATCTATTCCAGTAATAATTTCCTCGAGTCAAATAACTTTCGGTGTCTGAACGGTCACAACTTATTTCCCACACAATGGTCAGAACTTGCTGGTTCATGCTATGTCGGGGTTGGCGGGGCAAAAAATGCCAATGGTACTCCAACTGGCGCAAAATTATTTGATTTTTTTTTGAACACGCATACACATGTATAACAGGTATGAGCAAAATTTCATAACAGTATACCTTCACACAAGGCGAACAAAAAAAGACAGATATGGCTCATTTCGAGTAAAAGTAGTTTGTTCGGTATTACAATCAAATCCAATTTAAATTACTACAGATAAAGAGTTCAACATTCAACAACTTTTTTTTATTACGAGAGAGAAGAGTCCTACTGCTTGAAGCAATAGCGTGCGGTAACATAAATCAATCTTGTTTCTGTTATTAGTCGTGCAATAGCATGCATATAATCCAGCCCAACACGCCATCGTGTGCTATGTATATGTGAACGGAAGATTTAGCTTCCTTACCGTACGGATCCGCCTGAGTTGCTCTAACCACAGTTCAATCTCTCTCCCGACATACTGATCGACTAGAGCTACTCTAATTTCAATCCCTCCCGGCAGAGCATCCAAACAAGACTGCAGAAAAGCAATCAAGCGACGCCATGGAGGGCATAGAGATGATCGACGTCGAAGACCCCGGCCGTGGCGGCGACGACGTGGGCGAAGCACAGCCGGACCGACGTCTCTTCCGAGCATGGAGAGAGGGGATCGAGAGGATCGTGATGCCTCATGACGACAGGCCTAACCCAGCACATGAACCCGTCGAGGCAGCGGAGCCCACTCAATGTAGCAGACATGCCTTCTTGTGCTTTGCGATATTCGCCGTGCTCGTCGTTGTTGCCGCTTCCACCGCCCTTTGGTTCATCTGCTTGGACTTACATCCGACAACCTTTGTTGGTCGTGCTTTTCTTATAATTGGGCGAACTGTGTCCATTATAGGCGTTCTCATCATTGCCCCCCTTGGAGAAATCCTTGTTTTAGGTTTTATAGACGATGCCCTTCGTGGAAATCCCCAGGGGAATAGAACCATAGATTTATTCATTTAATTTGAAAAAGACTCGCAAGGGTTGTTATTGGTTTAGTGTAATACAGTATGAAGCTTTTTTCTACTTTTACCTGGCAGCCGACTACTAGGATGCATGGTCAAATGGTTTAAACCAGTCCAACTTACCAAATACTGGTTCGAGGAGAGGCCAAGTTGAATCTTGCACGAATTTGATAGTTTAGGGTTGAAAGTTAGATGGTTTTAGAGTTTAGGGTTGATTTTTAGACAAATGGGATAGTTCGGGGCTGAAGTGTGCACTTTCATCTTTTAGTTTCCCTATATATGATTTTTTATGTAATTTTTAAATATGCTATATTTGTATTTGATTGATCGACTTTTGTACAATATGTTTTATACCGAGTTAATGATTTTTTATTCTTCCACGACCAATTCTCAATCACTTGAGATCCCAGTGAGTTATCCGTCGATGCCATAACTGTTGATCCACGTTGACATATACTTCCTCCGTTCTGATTTACTCGTCGTGGTTTTAGTTCAAATTTGAACTAAAACCACGACAAGTAAATCCGAACGGAGGGAGTAACTTAAGATTCACCTTTCTCGCAATAAGGACACACCATATTTTTGCTTTTTGCAGCCATGAATAGTTTTACATATTTGCATGAACAAATTCACAATTTTCACGGATGACCAAAATAGTTAGATTTAGTTTTGCGCAATCTAACCGACATGTCTTTTGGCATTGAAAGGAATGACAGTCATGTCTCTCCATGATAACCCCAACCCTTACAGCCTCCTCATGACAGCAGAGCCCCAGCAACATAGCAGTGCCTTTTGTGTTCAGCGGCCTTCACAAAGCTCATTGCTGTCACCTTTACTCTCTATGAATTCTCTCACCCGGCAACCATGGTTAATTACGTGTCATTGGACACATCACGGGTATGATAGCTTGATCATTGTTGTGCCTCACGTGTTCCTTCTTGCTCTTCATTTTATAGAAGAGACCCTGAATAGGATGTACTCCCTCCGTTCGAAAATACTTATCATCAAAATAGATAAAAAGAGATGTATCTCGAACTAAAATACATCTAGATACACCCCTTTTATCCATTTTGATGACAAATATTTTCGGACGGAGGGAGTATGAAATGATAGATTTTGCTCATGCAACTCGTTAACTAAACACTAGGAAGGCATGCATTTTTTTATTTTGACAATGACAATATATTCATCGCATCGAAATCGCACAGTGGTGACTTCATTCATCATGCTCCCCCGGGATCATCGTTCTTGGAGTTGTCACCGGTTGGAGGGACCAATTGGATGTGTGAGGATGGCGGGGTCATCGCGACGATCGCGGTGGTTGGTGGCGATGGTCTCTGGACTTCTATGGCAGCGAAGGGAGGGGGGGGGGGGACCTCGGGGTTGCGACAATGGTTGTGATACTCGGCTCTTCTCTGACATACTGACATATCCACGGGATTGTTCGGAATTTTCTTCTGTGAAGTCGGAGCTACGTGTCGGGATATAGGTGGCAACAGTGACATGTGGGATCCATCCTTGATTTGTCAGAATCGGTTCGCAATGTGGCTTCGCATGGTCGTATGACTACAGTTTTAATCCCACCTAATATTTTTGAGTTGTTATTAATCTCACGTGCGTCACAAACTCACAATGGCAGCTAGCCCTACACCACACGCATCAGAGCAAAGCAAAAGCAGTCTACCTCCGTAAGCCATGTACGCCAGCCTGGCCTTGCATGGGGAAGGAGAGAAAAAAATTACTACGTGCGTGAAAATATTGTGAAAACCCCCTCCGACCAAATGGGATAATAGTTATTTTACAACCTAATGGGCGTGCCATTCAGGCCTGCATGAAGAGAAATGGTTACTACGATGTTTTGCAACGATAACCCGGCCATGTCAATCGGAGATGAACCATTCACCAAGCGGAGTATGTGTAAGACAAGTCACGGCGAGATAAGTCAAATAGGAAATATTGCTTTTAATATGATGTATTATCCCTGCCGCGAGTGGCAGAGTGATTGGCAAGCATTTTCCATGTGGCTTTGCACGGCATATATAGTGTGGGCTAACGGGCTGTCACGTTATATGTAACACGGACGTCGTACATGGGTAAAGTGTTGCTGCGAAAGGGGTACAGTAAATACGTGAGTAGAGTGTTTCGAAATGAAATGGGAGGGGACAGCAAGCTTGCCGCTGCGACGAACCAACCTGTGATTGGATGGTTAGAGGGACTGTGATATCCCCAGCCCACTAGGGTTCAAGTCATGGTGCTTGCACTTATTCCTGGATTTATTTGAGGATTTCCGGCATGCCCTTTCAGTGCGAGCAAACTTTTCCGTCGATGACGAGGTGACTACGGTGACTTTGTAAATTTCAAGATGATATGCCGGCTCAGTCTTTCGAAAATGTTCATAGAGGTAGTGTGTGCGTGTGTGCGTTTATAGGGGTGAGTGTATGCGCGCGTATATAAGCGCTTGCGTCTATACTATATTAAAAAAAAGGTTGCTGCTGCGACATACGTACGTCACTGTTGCTGCACACTACGTGGGAAAGCCACGCGACACAGGAGCTGTGCTCAGCCACGTACGCCTTGGCCTTGCATGGGACTGGGAGAAAAAGAATACGGGCGTGAAAATATTTACTTGCTGTGAAACCCACTCCGACCAAATGGCGACCAGGAGCGCGTCAGGAGGCCCCACTTTGTCTCTCAGTTTAAACAAAAGAGTCATCCTCAATCAAGAAAGGAAAATTTGAGAGTCCTGTACAACGACAATTGTATGCATGTACCGACCCCAGCAGGGTGCACTTTATATTGAGAGTCCTGCTACGACAATGGTATGCCTGTTAGCGATCCCAGCAGGGCTGCTGCACTCTATATATTACTCCCTCCGTTTCAAAATAGATGACTCAAGTATTAGATATAATAAACAAACTCCATCGAGACAATACATGAGAGCATTCCATTAAATTTCGAGAGCTGCCTACTCTGTTCCTGCTGCACCCGGAAGAGGTACTCTTCGTTATTACCGTGAAAAATCCAGGCATCGCTTATCTCTCTCTAATTTCATCTCCTCCATCGCATCATCCGGATCAATTCGAGCGACATCATGGACGGCATAGAGATGATCGACATTGAAAATCCTGAATATGCTGGTGGAGATGGCGGCCATGAGGTCGAAGCACAGCCCGAACGACCTCAATTTCGGGCATGGATAGATACCATAAATAGGATCATGATGCCTCCCGACGACGTCCCTAACCCGGATGGAATTGTGGCAGCAGCAGAGCCCGAGCAATGTAGCAGACATGCCTGCTTGTGCTATGTGATCCTCTTTGAGCTCGCATCGCCACCGTTTTCATCACCCTGATGACGCTCAGCGTACGGTTCCACCCGACAACCTCTGGCGGTCAAGCGTTACATGTCATAGCACATGTCGTGGATATGATAGGATTGTTCATTATGGTACTTGGATTCATCCTTATCCTTCATTTTGTACTCGAGGCAGCTATTGGAAACCCCGAGGGGTTTAGAATGATAGATTCATTATTCATGTAATTTGAAAAAAGGCTAACAATGGGATGATAATGTACTAGTTTTCTTTGTATGGAAGTGTTATCTACTTTATTCAACGAGATATATGTGATTTAAAAGAGAGCGTCACTAATTTCCTGATCCGTAAACGGTTTGCATAATTCACTATTCATGTCCTCACTGACAAGAGGTTTTACCAATGGAATAATCAGAGAGGGATCAACCATACCATCGCCAGTATACAACTTTAAAAAAAACGAATTAGTGATGCTATGAATTTCCGCCACATCCTCTGTAACCGTGCCATCATTCCTTTTCAGGCTAGATATAAAAAATTTCTTTGCTCTCCAAGTAGCCTTAGCTCTAAAGAATTTTGTATTCCGATCTCCCCATCTAATTTTATCAATCCGCGACCTCTGTTTTCATAACATTTCCTCTTTATAGAGCAACTCATCCATTTCCTTGAGAAGAGCTTTTTTCTACATCACTGCAGCATGATCATTCCTGTTATAAAGCAACTTGAGTCTGCTCCTAGCCAAATCAAGCTTTCTAGGAAGATCACCAATATATTTTCAACTCCAATCATGCAATTTTCCTAGCATTCTCTTGAGCTTAGATGCCACATCCTTCAAATCATCAATATACATACCTTCGTTCTAGCAAGATTTAATATGCTCTTCTAACAGCACTCCTTCCCTCTCCCAGTATGCCTCGTATTTAAGCTGTTTAACAATTTTACCTTGCCGAGGCAACCCCTTAAGTTGATTGAGCAGAGGGAAATGGTCAGATCTTGAGCTAATAATATGATACACCCTACACTCCGGAAATAGTGCCGACCATTGAGGACATGCAACAGCTCTGTCTAATCTTACTCTAACATTTTTGGAACCCTGTTGCTTGTTGTCATAAGTCCAAGGCGTACCATGAAACCCCAAGTCAAAAAGATTACAATCAGAGAGCACACTCCTAAAATCAGCCATCAAAGAATTGGACCTCTTATACCGGGAAAAATGTTCATTTTGCCACATCGCTTCATTGAAATCTCCAACCATGAACCAAGGACCAGAACCCATAGGCTTAATTCTCCGCAAAAGTTCCCACATGATGTACCTTTGACTAGCCTTAGGCTCTCCATAGATAAAGGTGCTTCTCCACTTTGCTCCATTAGCAGTACAGATAAACATATCAATAAAATACTCCCCATATTTGTTCAACTGTATAGTATAAGAATCGTCCCAGAACACCGCAAGACCACCACCTTTCCCTAGAGAAGAATAGGTAAAAACATTACTCTTTCAAATTGGGCCGCTTAAAGCTCCAGGTCCTGATGGCTTTCCGACAAGATTTTTTCAGCGCAATTGGGGAGTGTTGAAGGAGGACATTATTCGTGCAGCTAAAAAGTTCTTTGATACTGGTATGATGCCGGAAGGTGTTAATGATACGGTAATTGTTCTTGTACCAAAGGTAAAGAACCCCCAATCGATCAAAGAATTTCGGCCTATCAGCCTCTGCAATGTCATTTACAAAATTATCTCAAAGTGCCTAGTGAACAAATTGAGGCCGCTCCTTGATGGTATGATCTCTCCAACACAAAGTGCTTTTATTCCTGGGAGACTAATATCTGATAATGCGCTTATTGCGTTTGAGTGTATGCACTCTTTGAGTACTCTTAAGGATGGGCGGGGTGAGTTTTGTGCGTATAAATTTGATCTAGCTAAGGCATATGATAGAGTGGATTGGAATTTTCTAAAGTGTATGTTGAGTGCGCTCGGGTTTGCGAGAGGATGGATAAAGTGGATTATGGCCTGTGTTACCTCGGTGAAATTCTCTGTTCGCTTCAACGGCCAACTCTTGGAGACATTTACGCCTTCATGTGGTATCAGGCAAGGAGACTCTCTATCTCCTTATTTATTCTTGTTCGTGGCCAAGGCTCTCTCTGTGTTGCTGCAGGATGCGTGTAATAGAGGAGATCTGCTGGAATTCAAGGTGATCAGGCAAGCGTTGGGTATTTCACATCTTTTGTTTGCAGATGACTGTCTTTTACTTTTCAAGGGAGCCATTGATCAAGCATTGACAATTAAAAATATTATTTTAACCTATGAGAAAGGGACTGGTCAATTGTTGAGCCCAGATAAATGCTCTATCATGTTTGGTAAAAAAGGTAGTATGGAAGTTCAAGTGGCTGTTATGGTAATTTTGTGCATTACCGCGGAAGGATTTGAGGACAAATATCTTGGTTTACTGGTGCCTCAAGGTCGAATGAAGGCAGGCAAATTTCAATCCACTAAGGACAAAGCTCTCAAAATTCTGTCGGACTGGATAGAGAAATATGCATCTTGTGGGGCGAAAGAAACGTTGATTAAATATGTTCTGCAAGCTCTTCCGGTATATGCTATGGGTATTTTTAAATTCCCGGCGTATCTATGCGAGGAATTATCTCAGATTATAAGGAATTTCTGGTGGGGGTATGAGGAAAACAGAAGGAAGACTCACTGGTTGGCTTGGGATAAGATGACAAAGCCTAAAGCGGAGGGTGGTATGGGTTTTCGGGATCTCAGATTATTTAACCAGACTCTTTTAGCAAAGCAGGCATGGAGGCTGGTTGTGAATCCGGAATCTCTGTGTGCCAGAGTGATCAAGGCAAAATATTATCCACATGGGCATATTTTAGACACAGCTTTCCTGCAGTCGGCTTCTCTCACATGGCAAGGTATTCTGCATGGGTTGGAGCTGCTTAAATCCGGAGTTATTTGGAGAGTGTGTGATGGGGCTAATATACATATTTGGAGAGATAATTGGCTTCCTAGAGCTTCTGGACTTAAAATCTCTGCAAGGAAGAATAGAACTAGAGTCAAATGGGTTGAGGAATTGTTCATGAGTGGAGAAAGGAGATGGGATGAGGAGCTGGTTAGGCATTTATTTTACCCTTATGTTGCGGATGAGATTCTGAGGTTGTGGATCCAATCAAATGGGGAGGCATATTTTGTTGCGTGGCATTATGAAAAGTCAGGGATGTTCTCGGTTAGGAGTGCGTACAAGTTAGCGCTCACCTTTAAGGATAAAAAAGAGGATGAGGGGCAATCTAGTGAGGCGGTAGGGTCGGAGAGGAAAATTTGGGATATTATTTGAAAGGCAAACATTCCTCAGAAGATTCTTATTTTTGCATGGAGGGTTGCATCCAACAGCTTGGCCGTACAGGTTAATAGAGTGGCGCATCATCAAGCCTCTGTTAGTACGTGTTCTATTTGTGGCATGGAGGATGAAAATACCCTTCATGCGCTTGTCTCGTGCCCGAAGGCGCTTGCGCTTCGCATGGCCATGAGGAACATTTGGGCTCTACCTGATGAGGAGGTTTTCAGATATACGGGGTATGATTGGTTTATTGTTCTCCTGAGTCAATTAAACACCACAATGCGAGACCAAATTATATTCTTATTCTGGAGGGCCTGGCATTTGAGAAATGATTTGATCTTTGGTAAAGGAAATGAATTAGTTTCAGCTTCTGCTTGCTTTGTGGAGAATTATTGGGAGTCCTTTCGTGCATATCATTCTCCAATGCCCATGGATTCTAAAAATAAAGGAAAAGGTCCGTTGCTCCGGTTTAGCGGAGTTCCTAATTCTCTGTAGGCGAGTAGTGGCTGGTCCCCTCCGCCTGCAGGATGGTTCAAGATTAATGTCGATGCTAGCTTCGTGGAGTCTATAAGAGAAGCCAGTGTGGGGGTGGTGGTCAGGGACGAGGAAGGGGAAGTTATTGTTTCGTCGTGGGATTTCATTGATGCATGTCAAAGCGTGGAGGAAGCGGAGCTTAGGGCTTGTATTGCCGGTCTCTACATAGGTATTTCCCTTCATAATCCTGTAATTTTAGAGACTGATTGCGCTTTTGTGGTAGTGTCTCTTGCATCGGGTGACTGTGATAGCTCTGCTTTACGTGACCTGAAGATGGAAGCGTTGAGCATCTCGAAGTTGATCAACAATCTTCAATTGTCAAAGATTAGCCGTTCGGCCAATATGGTGGCACATTTAATCGCTAAGTATAGCTTTGACAATAGATTAGATGGTATTCTTGTAAATAATGTACCGCCCTGTGTGGTGAATATTGTATCGAATGAGTGTATTGGTGTGGCTGGTTAATTAATATAAGGTGGTGTTAAAAAAAGAGATATATGTGATTGTCAAATATTTTACAATGCGTTTTACATTGACTTTAGCAGTATTGTTACTCGACACATTTACATTGTATTCTAGTGACTTGGTGATTTTGTTATCCCGTCGCGACTAATTCTCAATCCTCTGGGATCTCTTAATTCTAGATGATCCGCATTAAGATCCATGTCAATTTTCCCTTTTTTTCTTTTAGTCTAATAGGAAACAATTTTTTGTACTACGTGAAGAGTACAATATTATGAATATATTTTGTATTTGTATGAGCAAATTGTACGTTCTTAGTCAATAACATGTTTTTTGCGCAACCTAATGGGCATGCCTTTCAGGCATGGAGAGAAAGGGTTACATGCTTTGCAACGACAACCCTAACCTTGACGGCCTCGCTACGATAGCAAAGCTCAAGCAACGTAATAATTGTGCCTTTTGTGTTCTCAGGCATTCATCCAGCTTGTTTTTGTCACCATTGTTGTCACCCTTATGACACACTGCGAAATCTCCGGCCGACAACCATGGTTGGAGATGGGAATCTAGAGGATCCGTAAATGATAATTTTTTCTTGTAATTCCATAAACAAATCAACGCGTTATATATTACATATAATTAACGGTTTTCCTATCTACCATTTTTAAGAAGTTGCTCCCCACTACTCCTTATTCTTTTATCATACACACTGTTTACATCAGCGATGTGCCACGTCGTTGCAAGCAGTCCACGTCATCAGATAGGTCCACATAAGAAAACAATTTCTCTCTCTGTACCGACGCTTCATACCCACTATCTTTTTTATTTAGGCAAATACCCACTATCTTTTAATGTGGAAGATGAAACCAGGGCCTCTCCATCTTCCATCCACTATTCCATAGGCTCGTCATTACTTACATGGGCCCTTTGCTTCGTGTCCATATAATGAGCGTGCTCTCGCCTCTGTCAAGTTTCATCCATTGAGCCCTCTCTCCATCCAGAAAAATTCCAGTCCTTCCCAGGCGGGTGTGGCTGCTGGGCAGCAATCGATGGGTTATAGCTCTCTGGCTTCGAAACGATCGTCGGTCTGCCTCGGTTCCGGCCTCACACTAGCCATTGAGAAACAGTATAATGCAGCTAGTTAGGAGCCTCCACAGCGATTTGAATGTCTCAGCCGTCAGATCTTTCAATCTACAATCCAGATCAGCTCTGGTCGTCCCAATTCGCCCGCTTCCCTCACGTACCGTCTCATGGGCCGCTTCTCCACGGAACGACCTGGTCTTTCTCTCCTTAATCGGGCCACAGAAGGCCCACTTGTTTCCAGTTCGCTGCTAACAGCCCACATCGTACAGCTAACAGCCCACATCATACAGATTCAAGCGCTATCCCTCCCCATCGCAGTTTCTCTGTTCCTCGTCGCGCCGCCGCAGTTTCTCTGTACCTCCTCGATGCGTTGGCATCCCGCCGTGGGCGAGCTTCCCGATGATGGTGCGCCTTTGAGGACTCCGGTCCCATCCGTCCCCAACTTCTGGTCCTCTACCATGTTTTCACATGCGGATCTTAAACAGGTATTGGCCGTTTATCATTGCTATTGCCTCTTCTCTTGCATAGATGACAAACTCGTTTGTGATGTGCTTTATTCGTTGAACCACATGGCATCTCAAGGTTCCGGGTCGCATACAAACAACGAGACTATCATTGTTTGCTGCCCACCCAATATGCTATCTTGACTGTATTTACTAATTTACCGCTAGCTGGTTTATGCTGATTTTTATCAGACCTAAGAATCTTGGATCCCCAACTAATGGAGGGCTTGGATGCTCTGCACGCGTAATGCCGCTCGTTTTTCTATACTGTGTTTTTCTCTTCATCTCATCACTCTCTATGACTGTAAGGGTGATAATGATAGCCCACAAATCGCTGCATGCTTGTTGGTATTTTTCTCCAATTTTCTTTGACATACATAATTTAAGCAAATATGATTTACTACTTAGACTAAGGGACAACAACTCCATTTTCATCGATTTTACCGTGTATATTTTCTTCCATAGTGTATTTTCTTAAAATTGTACGGGCGCCGCAACGCGCGCCTTCATGTTCTAGGTGTCCAACAAAAGAGAGAGGATCCGGGTCGGGATCCCAGGCGATGCCGATGGCGAGGAGGGTGGTCACGATGGTGATGGAGCTAGCGGCAGCGGAAGAGGAGGGCAACGTCATCATCGTCAACCGCCCCTACCAGGCCGGCCTCGGCTTCGACCTCTGCCGCAACATCTTCGAGTTCGACTTTCGCATCACCCGCGGCGGTGATCCCCTCCACATCAATGTTACCGCTGCACCATCTCGCATCTCTCAAGTTACTGTATGCATGCTATTAATCATTAGCAGCTCTGGCCAGAGAGTTACTGTATGCACGATGTTAATCACCAGATTTTGCTTTCGCCGAACAACTGACCTGACTCTCCTTTCAGCTGCAAAGGAACAACCTGGTAGAGAATATTATTAGGAGTGCTTTTGCTTCAAGACGTGAACAGACCAGCAATTGCAAGGGCTTCAATCTGATGTGTCGTACCACACAGTATTCCTCTACCTGCATATTCCCATGAATTCTATTTCTTTCAAACATGTGTGCCTTTCAGGACTCACTTCTATTATTTTTGTTATGTTCAACCTTTTGCCATCTAATGCAAGGCGTGTTAATCCTAATGCATGTTACATCGATTGGTTTTTTCAGTAACATTTATGCGGAAACTATCCGATTGATTTTTGCTGATGGCTACAAGATGTGGGATTATTTTTGACAGTAGTTCACACGGAATTATGCTTCAATATCTGCACCTTCCAATTTCTTGCAATGCTAATGGCTACAGGATGTGCCATTATTTCTGCATCAAGTAGTTCACACGGAATTATGCTTCTACATCATATATCTTTGTTCCAACTGTTCCAGTATCATGTGGTGATGGATTAAGTGTTGTACGGTACAATAGCTTGGCATGGAACAATGAACAGGTAGCTTTTTCAGTTTGAGACAACTACCTTCTTTTGTAATTTAGAGTTATAAATTTATATATTTCTCTATTGGTCCTATCAACAGTAGATGGTGACGCTGTTCCAAACAGTAAAAGAAAAGAAGCAAGCACTACCTTTTATTCTGCCAAGGTTAAATTTGGAACCAGGATTGACTTTATCCTACATTAACAATTCCTCTCTATTTTAGTTAGTGCAATTCCGAGTTAATTATCCCAGGAATATCTACATGGATGATATCTATACCATCCCAGAATCTTTATTCATAAGAAAGAGTGTGAAGCTAGCAACTTAGGCTAAGGTGTGAAAAGATTCTCTAATGTACCTAAGATGGTACAACATGATTGCATTTCTACGTACTTAGCAAGAGATTACCCTTTTCGCTCTTCCTCTATTACTCGATATAGGTTCATGTATTTATTTTAGAGTTCTTTAGAAATATAAATAAGTGTACCCGCAGCAACGCGCGGGGTATCGTCTAGTTTCTCAAATGACAAGTCACAACGTTGCGTGGAGCTGCATTTCTTGGCCGGGTAACGTATCACGTGAACCTTTGACTGGTCAGCACAATTACAAAGAGAGAGAGAGAGAGAAGAGAAGGGAGGATTCGGGCTCCTCCGTAGAAAATTAATCAAAGTTTAAGTAGATTTGCCCCCCCCACTGCGATGGCTTTCACCTCCCAACCCATTGTTAGAGTCTGGAACAAAATGGAGCTCTCCCGTTCGTTTGGATTTTGGACCGTCGGATCGAAATCTCCTCACGATACAGGCCGTCCGATCTCCTGCCTGGTCGCTGTGAGCCATCCGATTTTGACCCCGATTGACCTGGGCCGTCGGATAAAATTCCAATGGCAACATAACGTAAATACCATGCCCCCACCAGGGCATTCTGGTCATTTCGTGATGTGCGGGTATAAAAGGAGGGCGCTCCTATGGCGTAGACCTAGCCTCCTCCTCCTCTCTCCCTCCTTCCCGCAGCCGCCTCCCTCCCGCGCGCCTCCTCTCCTCCCACCCACATCGCCGCCGCCGCAACCCACCTCCTCGAACCGCGCCGTTGGCGGCCAGCTCCGCCGCAACAAAGCCCCCCCAACGACGATGAGCAGCAGCGGAGGGAGGACGAGGAGCACGACGGCGGCGGCAACGGGGAGGAGCAGCAGCAGGGCAAGGCGGCGCAGCAGCAGGCCGTGGGCGAGATTCCTCCCCCCACCCGTCCCGCGTCTCCTCTCCTCCGACCACGCCGCCGTGCTGCGCGACGGCGAGTGGGCGCCTGCCCTCCCCGTCCGCGAGCTCGTTAGATCAAACACGTCGGCGGCTCCCAAGCCCTCTGCCTGGAGGCGTCACTATCGGCTGGAGGAGCGCCGGACTGTCGTCTTAGGGTTCATGCACCTCTGGGAAGAAGGCGAACCGAGGTGCGTCGCCTCCAATCCGTTGTGTGAAGTCAGTAGTGGGCGCCATCTCCACTCCCCCCCCTCCCCCCTCTCTCTTCTGCGGATTTGCGTGTGCATCTGCTTGAGATTTGATATGTTGATCTGTTTCATTTGAGGGGGGCTGGATCCCAACGGGCAAAGATGCACTCCTTAGAGCTGCTGGGAAGAAGAAGAAGAAGAAGATGGGTAAGGTCCTCTTGCTCTTTTATGTTGATTTAGCAGACGAAAAAAGTAGGAAGAAAAATGCAGATCTATGTTTACTCGAAAAAGTTTGGGATACTAACTAGCTAACTGGTGCTCTCAGAGAGCATGATATATCCTGTAGCTGAGTCTCTTTCATGTGCATATCGTATATCCTATGTTAGTGAATCACCTGCTAGCTGCTGATTTACTCTTTGTTGTTAATTGGTTAGAAAAAGTATGACATGATCGTGGTTCTAATTGTGCACCAGGAAAATAGAACAGTTTCTGGTTACTTATCAAGTTTGGTTATCTCCATGTGGAATCCCCGCTGCGTGATGGCCCGATTCCGTTGTCCTGTCTCCATGAGCAGGAGGTAGTAATTCCCAAGCTGCAGGTACTGATTTCTGTCTTCTCTGTGCAATGACTCAAGATTGATTCTTTTCAATTTCTGATTATTTCTTAAGTTTGATTATCTCCGTGCAGAAAATCAAAGACCAAATCGTTCCATGTTTTGATTAGGTAGGAGCAAGAGGAAGGAGTACCTCCATGCTCTTGGTAGTACCTCCATGCTGCAAATTCCGAGGTATTTTTCTATGGTTCATTTGTCGTTTCATTGTAAAACTGTGGTTGTCCATTTATGATCCTATCGTCATCCTTTCTTCTATCTTGCTGACATGGTGACCAAGTAACTTTGCCAAGTAAGCCATGTGAAACAGATGTTTGCAGTCAAATTGGTGATTTTGTAGTAGAACTGTGGAAGAATCCTGATGAACATATCAAAGGATTCAATTTTTTTATTACAACTGTATTAGAGATTTGTTTGCAAATTAAGTGTTTTTTGTAAGCTAACAATGTATAACCAATTAAAATATGTTTCCAGAATTATTATATGAAGCTATGCATTTTGATCACTTCATGTATATGTTTGTGGGGTCTACTACCTTTTGTTATACATTGTGAAATACCACATAGGAGCAAGAGGAAGGAGTACCTCCATGCTCTTGGTAGTACCTCCATGCTGCTAATTCTGAGGTATTTTTCTATGGTTCATTTGTCGTTTCATTGTAAAACTGTGGTTGTCCATTTATGATCCTATCGTCATCCTTTCTTCTATCTTGCTGACATGGTGACCAAGTAACTTTGCCAAGTAAGCCATGTGAAACAGATGGTTGCAGTCAAATCGGTGATTTTGTAGTAGAACTATGGAAGAATCCTGATGAACATATCAATGGATTCAATTTTTTATTACAACTGTATTAGAGATTTCTTTGCAAATTAAGTGTTTTTTTAAGCTAACAATGTATAACCAATTAAAATATGTTTCCAGAATTATTATATGAAGCTATGCATTTTGATCACTTCATGTATATGTTTGTGGGGTCTACTACCTTTGTTATGCATTGTGAAATACCACATAGGAGCAAGAGGAAGGAGTACCTCCATGCTCTTGGTAGTACCTCCATGCTGCAAATTCCGAGGTATTTTTCTATGGTTCATTTGTCGTTTCATTGTAAAACTGTGGTTGTCCATTTATGATCCTATCGTCATCCTTTCTTCTATCTTGCTGACATGGTGACCAAGTAACTTTGCCAAGTAAGCCATGTGAAACAGATGGTTGCAGTCAAATTGGTGATTTTGTAGTAGAACTGTGGAAGAATCCTGATGAACATATCAAAGGATTCAATTTTTTATTACAACTGTATTAGAGATTTCTTTGCAAATTAAGTGTTTTTTGTAAGCTAACAATGTATAACCAATTAAAATATATTTCCAGAATTATTATATGAAGCTATGCATTTTGATCACTTCATGTATATGTTTGTGGGGTCTACTACCTTTTGTTATGCATTGTGAAATACCACATCGGCACTTCGACTGTTGGCTGCTATTATGTACTGCCACTGATTGTTATGTTTGCTTGCTCCTACCTCTTTCTTTCAGAAATACCAATTGTTTCGATTACTTCCTATTTTAACTAACCATGCTTTTTATGCATAGATTGGTTGACAGGGATGACTTGAAGGTTTCTGGATAGAATGTGAGATATCTCAATTAAAGTTTCATGAAGAACTATCCCAAATAATGGATGTTGTGATGTTCCTCGATGGATGGTGGGCTAACTTGGTAGGTGGATCAAGGCAAGCTTTCTGACCCATTTCTCCCAAGGATTTTTTTTGCTATGTGTCACCTTATAGTTATGTCCTTGGCATCAAAATTAGATTGTCTTTTTAGAGTGATATTGTTAAGGCAGAGCTCCTCTGGATATAATTAGATTAATATTAATATTACAACTGTCCACCAAATTTTATTAAACAACATAATACTACTCCTCTTGAGTCGCAGCTTACTTGTCTTGGCAAGATTATTTTTCAAGTAGATTTTGTATCTCAGAACAAACAATGGGTACATATGCTATTATATACCTGGCTCTAATGCTTTTTTAAAATCCTACTTTGAAAATCTGCAGCAGGAACTAGGTAATTACTGGCCTACCATGTCACCAATTTCTATCATTTAATATTTTTAACATCAGCCCCAAGTGGTGGTTGATAGGCGGATAAAATAAACAATGCATTCAAATTCTCTAAAGTATGTGCCTACCTAAAGGAATAATTCACCAACTTTGAAAATACCATTCAAATTTTTACTCAAGCCAGGCTTTCGACGATTAAAAAAGAGGTAGGTTTTGTTTTTACACCGAGAGATGTCGAGAAGTATATTACTTTTTGTCGATTCAATGAACAAATATTACTTTTTGCATACTTAATCTTATCGTCTATTTTCTTAGGAGCACACCACAATCTGTATCATGCCAAACCGACTACTTGCATTCATTAGATCTGCTGGCTGAGAGATCCAACTCTTTGCATTTCTATTTGTTGGGTTTTTTACTTTTTGTCATCACTGAATTCATCGCGGGCACAGAAAAGGGGTGAACATGGTGCTTCTCTCCTTAATTATACTTGCATATCTGAATTTTATATCAAATGACAGGTCACCCAGTTGCATGTATGATGTTTTCAAATGTTTTGGGCAAGTAATCAGTCTGCCATATTATGTCGTATATATTATGATTAATTAGCTCCCACCATTGGTTTAATTTTAAGATCACGAGTAACCAATAGAGTATTGGTCACAAAGATCTAAGATTGACTAAGCTGCTCTTGAAAGCAAATCTCTGTCAATTAAGTAGTAGAGTACATGACGTTAGTTCGTTTATATCCCAAACGAAAAAACACCGATAGCGAAACTCTGTCAATGCTGAATAATGCAACTATAACAATTTGGGACCCTTTTTCTTCCATTTGTTGTTCAGTAATAATAGGCAAGTTTCTTTATATCCCAAAAGGAAAACACGAGTAGCAAAACAACCGTCAATAGTGCTTATTATTACTAACCTAGAAGAGCTAACAATAGTTTAGGCATGGTTCTGGTCAATCTGAACGGATACTACTTTTTAAGGCTTTTGCACAATAGCAGAATTAGCGTTTGGCTGCTATGTTTACCCTTGACATTGGTTTCACCTACATAAGTCACTTGCTTAGCTACTTCAAACCTGCTTCTAAAAGATGGGAGTTTTATTGCTGCCACAAGTAAAAGTGCTAATTTGCTTGGAAAGGTCTTGAGTTGCTATGTTTGCTTACTGGTTCTCTGTTCCTTCGATTTTGATTTCTCAGTTCCTTCTTCTTTTTCGTTTTTCCTAGGTTCATGATAGCTGATAGACTGTATGTTGTTTCTTTACAACTTGAAGAAATGCAGTCTGGTCTACAAACAAGTCGATTCAGTGTTCCTGGGTTGCCTGCAAGTCCGAAGAGATGCTAACTTGGAAGGAACTACATATGTTGCTACTTCTGGTCAATCTGAACAGATACTACTTTTTAAGGCTTTTGCACAATAGCAGAAATAGGTTTGGCTGCTATGTTTACCTTTGACATTGGTTTCACCTACATAAGTCACTTGCTTAGCTACTTCAAACCTGCTTCTAAAAGATGGGAGTTTTATTGCTGCCACAAGTAAATTTGCTTGCCTTCTTATAGCTTCTTTCCTGGTTTATCCAACTATTTTGCGTTTAATCATCAGTTTCTGGCATTGCAAACTTGATTGATTTCATATGACTTCCCGTTTCATGGCTTCAAACCTGCTTCTAAAAGATGAAAGTTCTATTGCTGCCACAAGTAAAATTGCTTGCATTCGGCTCCTTACCTGGTTTATCCAACTATTTTGCAATTAATCATTGACTTTCTGATCCATTGGTCCTCCCTGATGAACTCGCCCATTTTCTTCAACAATTATGTTTTTTCCTCTCTCTTCGGTATGCCTCTTTGACTGCGCTCAGCCAGCGCCGCTTCCCTGGGATTGGTCCTCCCTGATGAACTCGACCATCTGACATGCTATCTCACCCTGTTGTTCTTGCAGGTTGTTGTCCGCGATTGGTTCCCTGGGATCCATCTTACGCGTGGCTGTGTGTAGCCTGCAGGTCCTTCGTTCTCTTTGAGAGGCGTCACATAATCGGGGTATAGAAGGGCTCTCGCACCGGGGGGCGTCATGGTCTGTACTATACTTCTCATGAAAGCTCATAATATTCATCTGTTTGTTGAATCTAAACAACTAAGCACTTTAAAAGAAGATAACCTAGAGAAGTATCGATGTGTATCTGCAATTCATAGTTTTCCTGTTAATTAACTACAAACCTGAAAGCTAGAAATACAGGAGGTTCTTCTCACGTGAAAGATTAGTCTCCCTTTTTATTTATTTTAATTCCCATTTCTGCCAGAAGCCAAATAATGTACTGAACTGAAGTGTTGTATTGCTAATCTATTAGTTCATCAAGTAGTGGTGTGCATTGGCATGCAGCGATGCTTGATTTAAGATGGAAGAAGCAGAGTGTTTATTTAAGTGGATAAATGAACAACTGGAAAGGCAGGCTTTTGTCCGATAACTATTTAACTATCGCCAAAGGTTCAGTTGATATATCATCTACTGAAGTATAATTTTTTGTGCACCTAATTTTGTTACCTCTGTTTCTCAATCAAGTGCATCAGTGTGTGTAGTTTGGTTTAATATTTTATTCTGTTGCTTAGATGCCTCAATGTTTTGGTTGTTCTACCATTATAGACATGATAGATTTTATTAATACATCCCCTTCATGGTATGTGCAGTTCATTCGCTTTGGATGACAGAAAATAAGAGAATGAAAATATGCTCCCAAACAATGCTTTGGATCCTAAACAGGTGCAGGTGCATACTTTTTTGTTGGAACCAAATTGCTAAATCTTATTGCATGCACTAACAAGCAGTGTGTTTGAGTCCTTCAGAACTTCCTTCATGTACTTAATCTACTATATTGGGTTGTCCAACCAATTTACGATGTCGAGGAAGCAACAGCTCTTGCGTTACATAGGTGAGTGGCTACGGCTTGAAGTTTCCTCTACTTATTTGTCAGGATTAGTCATTTGATCTAATGTAGTAGTACTTATTAACCTTGCGTGTCCATTTCTTATTCTTTTTGTGCAGTCTATATTTGAGAGCTTTGACCGTGACCGAATTGGTAAAATTGATAAATCAGAGCTGCATGATGCTCTTCTCAATCTGGGTTATTCAGCTTCTACAACTGTCGCACACTTCCTCGTGTCTAAATTCGACAGGACTGGGGACATGAGCAAAGTAGTCGAATATGATAACTTTATTGAGTAAGATTACTCCTTGAATTCAATTTGGCCAGCTATTTCAAATAAACAGTACATGCTTTAATACTATCGTATCTGTTAAAACTTAGTTAGATTTTAGTTTCTATGTTAAAAATATGTGTTGATTCTCAGTTTTTCTTCTCATTTGAGATTGAAATTGGAGCAGCCTTCTTGTTCAAAGCTTAGTTTCGTCAAATGGTGTATAGGAAACAAATATTTGTACTCCCAGAAATATAAGAGCGTTTAGATCACTAAAGTAGTGATCTAAATGCTCTTATATTTCTTTACGGAGAGAGTATCATTTAACTTTTTGTCTGCCCCCTCTCTACATTTCCATCCTGAGCGTATTAGGTAAAACAGGACAAAGTGGGGTACAGCAGGCTGTTCTTTTACGTTGTGCAGTGGAGGAGGTTTGTTTTTGTTCACCTTTATCAGTGTTACTATTACTGCTCTCCGTTTCGGTGTTGCTGCTTATTAGGTCTGTTGTTTTGCACAGCGCAGGGGTCTGGTTAGGGTTGGAGTTGAGTGATGGTACATGAAAGCAAATCTGGACTTGGATATTCCTTAGCATTCTTAACAAGATTTGTTCGGGTATTCTGAAAGAAAATATACTTTGTTCTTTCGTCGATACTCCTAGCTCTTATGTTCCGCCTTATACTTCCATCTTGAGGTCTGGACCACAATAGCTAGGCGGCTACCTCACATGATGTGAAAAGTATTTCAAGCTAATTTTGAATGGTGTATGTTTTTTTGCGCTGTATGTGTGTGGTGTTTATGGTTCTTGATAGTGTTATCCGTTCTATGTCGGATGTTGTGGCTGACTGAACTTCTATGTGTCCTTTTCAATGTTGTATACCGCCAAGCTCCAAAAACAAGGTGACGCTCGCATAGTTATTTGGCGTAAAGGAGACCAAGGTGAGATTGTTGTTTTGGGTATATATGATTGTACCCGGCAGCGGTGCTGCCGGGTGCGGCAAGCCGCACTTCCTACCTAGTTTTCTTACTCATGCGACC
Source organism: Aegilops longissima (assembly GCA_021605205.1). Classification (NCBI taxonomy): domain Eukaryota; kingdom Viridiplantae; phylum Streptophyta; class Magnoliopsida; order Poales; family Poaceae; genus Aegilops; species Aegilops longissima. The sequence goes on along the minus strand of CM038681.1, from coordinate 617,278,702 downwards.
TGCCCAAACCAATGTACCTAGTCTCCCACACCCAAGTTATGTTTCTTCCCGCTTTTGGCTACAACGGCATAACGGCCCCATATCCAGGGAGGTCCCGGCTCACCCTTACCGGTGATGCCACGGACGGGCACAACATCCCCGTCTCGAGCTTCCGTATCGCCATTCGAGGGGGATAAAAGGCCCCGCCTACACAACAAACCTCCTTCCTCCCCTCCGCTTGCGGCGCCATGTGTAACATCCCAGAGTAATGACCTAGAAACTTGCCAGTTATTTTTACTTTGCGTTGTAATGACACCATCCATCATTTTATATTTTTTCGTGAACTCCATGTCATCATTTTATTATGCATCGAACTTGTTTTCAGCCTAATTAAACACACAATAATAATGAATCCCAAAACTCTATTTAATATTGCTATTTTAGTGTTAAGGAATATTTTGACCATTTTCCCTTTTGATATTTGAGCATGACACATGCTCCCAAACTTTGCGCGAGGTCGTTTCCTAATATTTGGAAACCACCATTGGCATATATATGCGAGAAGCCATTGACTTTTGTGTGCTTCGTACTTTGTTCATGTTGCATCCAAAAGTATCCATATTCATTTGCCTACGAGGTACACTTTGCTAGTCCTGATTTATTGTCGTGGGAAGCGGGGCGACTGGTCTCTCTAAGTTTTCATATCCTCCATTAGGTCATCCAAACAACATAACCCAAATGATCGAGCGACAACAGTTAACATAGAGATCATCGACACAAAAAATCCTGACCATACCATCCGTGGCTACGACGGAGACAAAATCGAAGCAAAACCCAGTCGGCACAGGCGGAGCTAGCATCGGATTACGCGTAGGGCTAACTAACTTGAACGACACAATTTGAAGATTTGTTTGTACTTTGGCTATAGCCCCACTTGCCATAGGCATGTCTCTGCCCCTGCCGGTCAGCCTCGATTTCAGTCTGGTATTGGAAGGATAGATAGGATTCTTATCTCTTCCCATGACTTCCCTAATCCTGATGGACTCGCTGCAGTAGCAGAGCCTGAGAAATGTAGTAGAGTTATGCATGTTTGTGCTACACGGTCCTCATTGAGTTTGTTACATCCACCATTTCCGTCAGCTTAATTTTGCTTAGCATATACTCCCTTCGTCTCATAATAGATGTAATAAAGTTTTATATTATGAGACAGAGGGAGTAGTACCACCTGACAACCTTTGGCGGTCGAGCATTGCATGCCATAGGACATGTCATGGGTATGATAGGCTTGTTCATTACGGTCGTTGGATTCATCCTTATCCATCATTTTGTAATCGAGGCAACTGTTGGAAATCCTATGAATGATAGATTTATTATTGATGTAATTTGAAAAATACTCACAAGGCGTTGTAAGCATTCTAGTTTTATTTTTATGGATGCATTATCTACCTTTTCAACAAGCTATATGTGATTGTCGAATCTTTTACAATGTGTTTTACACTGAGTTAGCAGTTATTTACTCGACTCTTTTATATTCTATTCTAGAGTGAGTTGGTGATTGGATTATCCCATCGTGACTAATTCTCAATCCCTCGGGATCTCTTCTCAGATGACATGGAGAACCATTGACCCACGTTGAGATCCAGGTCAATTTTCACTTTTTATTTTATGATAAGGAAACAATTGTTTGCACCGCATGAACAAACTAAAACAATAAAATATATTTTAGATATGCATGAGCATATTATATGTTCTTACTCAATTAAATAATTCTTTTTCTTTCTGCACAACCTAATGTACATGCTTTCCGAGCATGGAGAGAAAGGGTTACAATGTCTTGCAATGACAACCCTAACCTTGATGGCCTGGCCACAGCAGCATAGTCCAAGCAACATGGCAAATGTGCCTTTTGTGTTTCGAGGCATTCATAGAGCTCGTTATTGCCACCATTGTCGTCATCCTTATGACGCTCTGGTAAATCAGCTAGCAACAATTATGGTTGGTGATGAGAATTTAGAGGATCAGGAAATGATAGATTGTTTCTTGAAAATCGATAAACAGTTATATGGATTGTATATTCATTCTAAATTAAATTAATGGTTTTGATGTTTCTCAGAGGATAAGTCACAACGTTGCACGACACACATTTGTTGGTTGGGTTATGTATCGCGCGAACCTCTTATGGCCCCTTGTGTGTAGATAGATAGCGAGAGAGAGAAAGAGGGGATCTCCTTCGTAACAGTTGCCCGACAAACAACAACAAAATTAAAATTGATTTACCCCTGCTGCATTGTCTTTCTCTTCCCATTTTCTTCCTCACGCAACCTGCCATAATTGACACCTGTGTTTTCCACCCAAGTTAAGTTTCTTCCTCAGCTCTGCTGCAACGCTGAAGCTAGACGTAACGCCCCCATCTCCAGTAAGGTCCTTGACTTACCCCTTGCCATCGATACCGCAGCTGGGCACGACTTCCTCGGCCCGTCTCGATCTTGGGATCCGTCCGATCCAAGGAGAATCATGGAACCCTCACTCCCCCCCTTCGGCTACGATGTCATGTCAAGCTGCGATGTCGTCTAGGGCTCTGGGCTTCGCTCCTCTCAGAAAAAATTAACAAACACGGTTTGTAAAAACATGCAACTGATAAATAGCTAATCCAGGAGAGAAACCAATTAAGAACAAATTCGTAAACGCAAGAATGTCCCCATGTGCAGCGCGACTCGTTCAATCTGCGTCACGTGTGTGCACCATGTTCGGTATGTGGCGAGTTCACGTGCCATGCTTCAATAGTCCATTTTAAGCTGTGTATTTTAATCCTAACTAGTTAGCATGCACGTGCAACGCACGTATTTTTAAAAAAGAAAATACATGTTCATCCTAGTTAATAGATAAAAATTAAAATAAAAAATCTAGTGATGCTACTTATAAATATTACACAATCAATAGCTGATAATAATGTACTAATAATGAACTAACATTTTTCATTTAGTGGATGAATATTGAATTTACTAATAATGTACTAATAATGAACTAACATTTTACTTTTGGGACAAACCAAGGAGAGAATGTGTCGCATCAAGTTTGTAGTGATGTAGTCCCTATCACCACGAAATTTTCTGCAGTAGAATATCTAACAGAGGATCAGTGCACAACAACTCGCATCAAAAGTTCAGGACACAACCCACTATTCAGTACACAGCACGCAGACACAACACAGACGCCGCCGTCCTCAACCTCCGACCATGCACACTCTCCTTTGTCTGCACCTGCGTTCTCCTCAAGCAACAGTCGCATTGCCTCCTCAAGCCCCGATCAGCGTCGTCCGTGCTTGCCCACCTCAAGCTCCGGTCCGCATGGCCCGTACTCGCCCTCCGCAACGGCCGGCCGGCACGCGCCCTTTGCTGGAAGGAGGAGAGAGGGCACGAGCAGAGTAGGAGACTCACTGGCCTCTCGCTCAGGCAACTGCACGCCCCTCGGGCCGCCGGCCACGCACGCCTATGCCGAGCCAACTCATTACCTCGCATCCAGCGTCTACCCGGCGAGCCTCTTCACCGGATCAAACACCCCGCTCGCCGCCCTGAGGCTGCGGCTGACGCCCCATATCTCCCGTATGGCGAGCAACTGGCCACATGCGGCGGCGGCAACGACATCTAACATGTCGCTCACGCCACCAAAATCGAGCGGTGCCGAAAGCAGCGCCTAGGTGGCGGTCTGCTCGATCGGCCGCTCGCTCTCGTCCCGATTGCACCCGACGGGGACCCAGCCCTCCCCGTGATGATTGCGGTGATGTCGACCAGTCACGCGCACATGCCGCCTCCACTCCAGCGTGGACTCCGCCTCCAGCCGCAGCTCCTTCGCCTCCGGGCTCTTCAGGGGTAATTACTAATTAGCGATCGGGTGTGGTGTGGAGGCCTGTTCACAAAAGGGAATCGTTGACGTGATTTCAGGAACTCGTTGGATCGGGGGCGGAAATCGTTGACATGATTTCAGGAACTCGTTGGATTGGGGGCGGATGGTGGAGCACGGTCAGTCATTGGAAATTACCATGTCCACACCATAAAGCCATTAGATCAATGATGGCCGTTAGATTCAGATTTGTGGGACTAATCGTGCGCTCGTGGATGGGTCGTCCGGTGTTCTGGGGGTAATTACGGGTGCATTTAAGAAAGTTCATGTTGAATTGTTTAATAGTAGTAGAGATAGTCCATGTGAAGCTGTGTATTTATAGCTCAATTAGTCTCAAGCCATACACGCACTGTGTATCTGTCCAAAGGCTGGAACATACAGATAGATGAGGCAACAAGCGATTTTATTTGTTAAAAAAAAGGAGGATTACCTCCTGCCTCTGCATCTGGTCGATGCATGCAGCTTTTTTATTAATTATTTTCATAGACCTTCCAAAGTATTACATTAGTAAGCCTAAAGCCACCATCTAGGCGACATGTGTCGCTACTCCTATCCCTTGATGCAAGAGTGCTAAATGTCCGAGCCTAATACCAAACAGACATCGTACCAAAACCTAATATCTAATGACGGATGCCCCATCCCAACCACATGCCAGGAATGGGTCACACATCGGTCATACGCACTCACCGAGGCTACCGCCGCCGTCATCCACCTAACCATCTTCAGAGCAGGTATTGACGCAAAGACCTTGCCAGGTCAGCTGTCGACACCACCATGGCGCCAGACATCTCCACCGCCCTACGCGAGGCCATCACACCACGTCCAGCGCCGAGACCCCGCTGCTCCATGCCGCAAAGACCCGCCGTTGTCGACGCGAGAGAAGGCACGCCACACCACCTCACGCCTCTTCCATCCGGTGCCGCTCAACAAACGATGCCCTCAAGAGGGAACACGACACCACAACACCACCATAGTCCGATCCGATAATCTTAGGATTTCTTCCGAAGCGGCACGAGCAGGTTGACCATAGTTGCTTGATGATGCCTTCATCAAGGTAACGACGTAGACGCCGCCATCGCCCGCCATGACCGGAGTCGACTTGGTTTTCACCGGCGACTATGTCTCCCCAACTCGCACCGGTGCTAATAGTGGGATCCAAGATCCGTCACTACCAGCCTGGCCAACCGCCTTCGATGGAGAAGGCAGCCACCACCACCATGCCCGGGCCAAGAGACCCGGACGTCCTCGTGCCGCGAAGATTACCCAGGGGGATCTCCTCTTGCCGTTGTTGAGACGAGGCGCAACCGCAGTGGATCTCAATCTAAACCCCTCAAGCCCAGACCAGATCTCGTCGCAGCCAAAATCTCATCCGCCAACGGCCGCCGAAGATCTCCTGGCCACCACCACCCCGTTACGCACTGCTGTTGGAGGAAGAGGGAGATGGACGCCGCTGCCCCCACGCGTTACCGCCGGCCGAGGACTGCGCCGCCACCGTCGCCTCACCACAGGGGCTTCGCCCCGCGGCGTCCTCAGCGACGGCGGCGGTAGTGGGAGGCGATGGAGGGGGAGGGCTGAGGGCGGTACGGACGGGGACTCCCCGAGGGCAGCGCGGCGCCGCCGCCTCGGGGGAGAGAGGTAGGCAGTAACTGGAACAGGACGATGCCACGAGCGATTTTATGTGAACCCCGTGGTTTCAGTTCCTGGTAAAAAGCAACAGAGTCTGCACAAAGGCAGGATACAACCTTCCCAAACGCTGTCTAACGAGTACGCGCGATCCAACACTCTCGAGCGGCCGAACGCCAGCCGTCCATCAAGCGACACGATCCTGCCACGTGGTGGACAGATCCGACATGGGAGGGGGAGAGAGCGGTGGCGTTTTGTCGTGCTTTACATTCCCAACCCGCCTGTCGTCTAGCCCGCATTTGCCCCCTCCTCTCCTCACACCCACCTCCTCAGCAGCAGGGGAGAAAAATCCTAGGTCGTCGGCGACCGCAGTCGGCAAGAGAACAAACGGCGGCGACGAATCACGGGGGGCAGCCCGCACAGGCGAGGAGGTCGACCACATCGCTCCGCGTGGAGGCCAAGCACCACCAGTTTCGATTGAGAGGGCGACCGCGCGGCCAGTGAAGGGGAGGGAGAAGATACAAGCGGACAAATCAGCGACGCGAAGACGACAAGGGCGCGGCGAGCTGCTTCGTCCCCGTGGGGAAGAGAGTACGTAAGTCACGCGCCCTAGTCCTCCATTTTCCCTCAATTTTCGCGAACTAGGGGGGAGGCAGTGGGAGGTGTTTCGCAGACACGGCGGCGTCATCTACATGGATGACCGGGGGAGGGGAACGACGGGGACGGCGGAGATGCCGGCAGAGGAGTAAGGAGACGGGAATCGATGCCCCGGCAAGCCCGTGCGCAGAATGCCAACCAAAATCGATTTTCGATTTTGATATCAAACAGTAGTAAGCAGAGAGGAATTTTCTCGCGTGATTTTTTGTGTAGTGCATCGCAAGCAAGGAATCGATCCCATTACAGGTGCTTTGTACCCTGTAGGTTTGTTTTCCACCAATAGGTAGGCAAATGTCAGGTTACAGTGGGCAATTGTTTGCAGATTTTGCGTGCGAATCTGTAGCAATTCACAGGCAAGTTTAGTTTTATAGGCAATGTTTCTCACTTCACTTTTTACAGCGTAGTGTTTCCAGGTTTTTCCTCCCCCATCCCTGATGACCCCAAGCACTTTTTTGTAGGCAATGTTAGCACCTACAGTGGGAACTTTTGTACCATTTGGTTTCCTCCAGAATTAGGCAATGCTACTACTTACAGTCGTCAATTCAGTGGCATGCCGGGCAATGTGGCTATGTTTTGTGGTTGATGTTCAGCAGGTTGTGGGGCAAGTTTACAGTGGGCATGTTTCTCTGTCGCGGTGAATCCCTTTTTTGAGCTGATGCACCAGAGACTATTTACAGTGGGCAAGTTTCTCTATCGCGGTTGATGTTAAGTAGGTTATGGCATGCCGGGCACGGAGATATTAATGTGGCTCTTCCCGCACGGCACAAACGAGAGAAGGGAAGTGGTATCGGAGAGTGGATATATAACGTTGCCAGAAATATACATACATGTTTTAGTGGATTCTTTTTTCGGAACTGAATTTTCTTTTGCGGATGCAGGTTTGCTGTTTTTTGGTGTATCTACATGCAGGCTTTTTGAGTTAAGAATTTTGCTCTGAACGTTAGTATTTTTTCAGAGTCCCGTTTACTGCTCCCTGAAATGTTAGCATTTTTTGGCACAATGCTTGAGCAGATAGCAAGCACTGTATAGTCTCTGGAGCCAAATTACTGCTCCATTTTTTAGCAGATAGCAGAGTGCATCTTTTATACATGTCGATTACTTATGTATATTGCATGCTTTGTTAGATTTTTCCCTGTGGAAATAAATGAGAAACTGGTTCAGTGTAGAAGTCATTAAATAATCCTTTTTTTTTACTTCTCTGCAGGCAACACAAGTAGTGAAAACTAGGCAAGGACAACTTTCCCACCATCCCTGGCATGGCAGTTTTTAAGATGGAGGACTCCCTAGATCAATACGATGGCAAGGTACTGACCACACATTTTTTTGGTTTTGTTTATTTTTTCACAACATTATTACATGCCTTAGGTAGGGAATCAGGCAAAAAACCCTGCAAACTAGATCAGCACGCAATTTATTCAGAACCTGTCTTATTCAGAATTAGGCAATGTCAAACATTTTTTTATGCTAAACAAAAGCCTGGAACCTGTCCTGTTTAGAATCAGGCAATCCCACCCATTCAATCCAAAGTCGCCTTAAACTATATACACTTTTGAAATCGCCTAACCCATCCAACCAACTTGCACAACAACCGGTGCTAGGTCGCCTAACCCACCGACTTTTCTCGCGTACAATAGCACACCCTGCGAAAATCGCCTAAGCCGACCATCCAACTAGCGTACCCTCGGGTGCTATGACGCCTAGTCATCGAACCTTATCGTCTACAACACCACACACCTTTTGTGCAGAACCGCCTAAGCCCGTCCAACCAACTCGCCCACCCCGCGACACTATGTCGCATAGCCCATCGACCTTAATCGCCTACATACACGACACACCTTTTTTGCAAAACCGTCTAACCCCGTCCAACCAACTCGCCCACTCCTTGGTGCTAGGTAGTCTAGCCCATCGACCCTAATCACCTACAACACCACACAACCATTTTGCAAAACCGCCTAAGCCCGTCCAATCAACTCGCGCACCCCCGGCGCTATGTCGCCTAGCCCATTGACCATAATCGCCTACAAACACCACAACACCTTTTTGCAAAATCGCCTAATCCCGTGTCCAACCAACTCGCCCACCCCTCGGTGCTATATGACGCCTAGCCCATCGACCATAATCTCTTACAACACCACACACCTTTATTTTTTTGAAGAAATCGCCTAAGCCCATCAAATAAATTCGCCCACCCCCCGGTGCTATATCTCCTAGCCCATCAACCATAATCGCCTAAAACACCACATCCCTCTTTTTTTGAAGAAATCGCCTAAGCCCGTCCAACTAATTCGCCCACCCCCCGGTGTTATGTCGCATAGCCCATCGACCCTAATCACCTACATACACCACACCCCTCTCTTTTGCAGAACTCGCCTAAGCCCGGCCAACCAACTTGCCCACCCCTGGTGCCAGGTCGCAGAGCCCATCGACCCTAATCGCCTACATACACCACACCCCTCTCTTTTGCAGAAATTGCCTAAGCCCGGCCAACCAACTCGCCCACACGCCTAGTGCTACGGCGCCTAGCCCATTGACCCTACTCACCTACATACACCACACACGTCTATTTTTTTCAAAACCGCCTCAGCCAACCAACCAAGTCACCCACACGCCTGGTGCTAGGTTGCCTAGCCCATTGACCCTACTCGCCTACATATACCACACACATCTATTTTTTGCAAAACCGCCTAAGCCGACCAACCAAGTCACCCACCCCCGGGTGCTAGGTTGCCTAGCCCATCGACCCTAATCAAGTACAACACCACACCCCTCTATTTTTTGCAAAATCGCCTAACCCCGTCCAACCAACTCGCCCACCCCCGGGTGCTATGTCGCCTAGCCCATCAACCATAATCGCCTACAACACCACACCCCTCTATTTTTTGCAAAATCGGCTAACCCCGTCCAACCAACTCGCCCATCCCCGGGTGCTATGTCCATCGACCCTACTCATCCACACGCCAGGTGCTATGTCGCATAGCTCATTGAGATCAATGCCAGCCATATGTGCATTTTAGAAGACCGAAATAGGGGGCAAGGAATTAATGCGTAAGCGACATCATGTAAATGAAACACTTTTAGCATCCCCTATCATGCAAGCAAAACTGAATGAACAAGGGCATTTTTTTTCAGAATTCTCCAAAACACACCAAACTCAATGAGCAGCCTTCTATATGGTTGCAGGAATCTTTTTCTACTTCTAGTTTTTCAGGCTTTTTTCCTTGATACTTTGTGTTTTAGTAAGCAACTAGACTTTACTACTAGCTTTTTTGGTAAGCAACTCAATAGTTTTTTGACTAGTTTTTCCTATACACTGATTACTGACACAAATATGCTTTTTTTTTTGTTTCTTTTTGCTTGCAGAAGCAAGGTGCAATACAATAAACAAGATGCATTTCAAGAGCCAAGAGTCAGCAGCTTTTATTATCTAGCATCCAAGTTATACATGTGTAAAGGGGGAGGCAAGAACAGGGGACAAGAATCAAGCCAGGTTCTGAAACACTTAGGTACAGGGGCAATTTTCGCAAGTAGTATATCAGGGGGGTAGGTATAGAGAGGGAAATCCACTAGTTCTAGAATTAAAAGAAGTTCATAAACATTGGAACAACTTTGTTTACCTTTTTGCTTTTCACTGGGAGAAATTTGCCCAGCTCTGGCAATTGAATTGCCCTCAATCTCCAGAATTTTTGCATGATCAGCACGAAAGAGTTGCAGCCACAATTGTGTTTTCGAGAATTTCCCCCAGGATTTTTCGCTCTGATTGTTGGTCCTTTTTACTCTGTTTTTCGCCGTGGGAAGGGTGCTCCCCAACGCTAGGCCATGGCGTCCGGCGGCGGCTGGGGATGGAAACAAGAAGTTGCATATCAGCGCTTGCGGGACGTAGGGTTTTTCTGCTGGTGGATGAGTGGGGGAGGGGAAGATCAGGTGAGGCAGATCGGTCGCTGGTTGTTGGGACGTGGCAACGAGGGAAAGGTGGGCCTGCCTTTTTAGCACATGGGTGGGGACCGACGGGATTGACTTTCCTAATCTGGCGGCCGCGACATCCACCCGCATAGCGAACCTTTTCCATGTACTGTAATCAGCTACTCTTCGGAATTACTTGTCTCGAAAATAGATGAATCTAGAACTAAAATATGTCTAGATACATTCATTTCTGTGACAAATAATTCCGAACGGAGGGAGTACCTGCTACCGTGCCAGCTACAGATTCATCAGAGAGGTAAAGTAGGGTAATTATTTTTTTTGAGGGATAAAGTGGAGAGGTTTTTTTCAAAAGAAAACGACGAGTGTCATGGGCGGTGCATATAATTTATTTTGTGGCATTAGTAGTTTTTAATTTTCGTTTCTCCATATTCTTAAGGGAAACCATTGGTTTCTCGGTGGATCGTATGCGCGGCGTTCGTTACCTCCTCCTTGCGACACGTGTCCTGCATACATCCATCTAGTACTATTTCTAGAGGTTTCGTGTGACCATGTGCGCGTGGCGAAGAAAGTTTTTTGCAACATCATTCGTGTTGCAAAATTTCTTCCGTAACAGCTCCCATGTTGCAAAAGAAGTGAAAATGAAAAAAAAACTGCAACGTCACCAGCGGAAGTTGCCCATGTCCGACCGTGCCGCCGCAGGCTGACAAGTTTCTGCAACAACGACGGAGTTACAAAACAGTGACAACAACGATGGCGGTGTTGTTGCGACATCATCTTTCATTGAAAAAAAATCCGCAACAACATCCATATCGCAGAAGTCCTTTTCGCAACATTATCTATGTTGCAAAAAGGTAAAGACGGGAAAATAAATCTGCAACACAATCTTTGTTCAAATGTTTCTGTAACATAATCTATGTTGCAAAATGTTTTGAAACACTCCATTTGTTGCAATGGATTATGCCTCTACGGTTGTGTAGGCGGCGGATCTTTTAAAAAGATCCGCTTGCCGACACGTAGCACGGCCCCTAATCTTATTGTGGTGTTTATGTATTTTTTTTAAGCATGCTCATTTTTGGAAGTATACCATCGAGTATGTACCTCGAAAAAGAAGTATCGTCGAGCTGCGACGTACGTGCGTGACAATGGCGGCCAGCCATGCACGATCAAAAGCAAAAGCATAAAAAAAAAAGCAAAAGCATCTTGGGGTTGAGTCGGGTCGGTCTACCTGCGTAAGCGACGTCGCATGGCGTTGCACGTAGGCCGGACTGTTGGGATTAGCTTCTCCTGTTTAATTTAAATTAAAGAGTCATTCTCAAAATAAATAAATTACAGTTCTATACAAGATTCTCACAGCCTCTGTTTTCTTAGGAAGCAGGGTTATTGTGCCAAAATTTAGCTGAAAAAGCTGAAGCTGTCCCGAGAACAAATCATGGAACATCGGCAACATGTCCCCTTTAATAATATGCCAGCACTTCTTATAAAACTCAGCCGGGAATCCATCCGGGCCGGGAGCCTTATTATTTTTCATCAGCGAAATAGCCTCGAACGCCTCCTTTTTAGAAAAAGGAGCGGCTAAGATATCATTCTCAACATCAGTAAGTTGAGGCACATCCTCAACCCTAGACTCCTCCAAAGACACACAGTTATACTCTGGGGGTCCAAACAACTGCTTGTAATACTCAGTAGTGTATAATTTTCGGTTCTCCTGACCGATAATCATACCCTCATCTTGTTCAAGCTGAAAGATCATCTTCTTCCCGTGTTTGCCATTTGCGATCATGTGGAAGAACTGAGTGTTCGCGTCCCCCCCGGACAACTCTTCGGACCTTGGCCCGCAAAGCCCACTTTAATTCTTCTTCACGAAGAAGTTCTTTCAGCCTCATCTCTGCGTCAAGCTTGGCATGAAGCTCTGCGGCTGGCAGAACCGTGGTTTCTGCTTTTACATCTCAGGACTGAATAAGGTTAAGGAGCCATTCCTTTTCAACCTTATAAATCCCGCTAAGATACTTAGCCCACCCACGTAGGAAACTTCTCAGGTGCCTAATCTTATTCTGCCAGCGCTCAAGCGCAGCCCTACCTCCTGCATCCTTAGCCCACTCTCTGGCTACGAGATCAAGGAAGCCTTCTCTTTCAAACCAAGCAAGCTCGAATGAGAATAAATTTTTGTTGCCCAGGTGGGAGGCCTCACCAGAGTCAAGAAATAAAGGCGTGTGGTCATAAATACCGCGAGAGAGTGCCTGAACTGTTACAAAGGGGAACTTCTGTTTCCATTCGACACTAGCCAGTACACGATCCAACTTTTCGAACGTTGGATTTAGCATCGCGTTAGCCCAGGTAAACTTCCTACCCGAAAGCTCAGTCTCTCCCAGATCCAAGCTTTCGATGATAGTGTTAAAAGATGAACGACCATCTCCCGTCAAAGTTATCATTATTCTTCTCATCCGCCTCGTAATGATGTTAAAATCCCCCCCCCCCCCACCAGGATAGGGAGCTGCTCAGAGCTGCAAACCCTAACTAGATCAGCCAAGAAATCCGGTTTGAATTCTGGTTGTACAGCACCATAAACCGCCACCAGAGCCCAATCAAACCCATCAGCCTTCGACTGCACCCTAAACTTAACAGCATATTCTCCCATGAACACACTTCGGACTTCGAGAGACTCGCATCTAACACCGAGTAAGATCCCACCCGACCTTCCTCGCGGTGGCAAATATTGCCAGTCGAAATCAATACCACCCGATAAGGTATTGAGAAATTGTGGCGAGAAATTAGCTCTACCAGTTTCCGACAAAGCAATAAAATCCAACCTATGCTCGATAGACGCTTCTGCAAGAAACCTTCTTTTAGCCAAGTCTTTGGGACCTCTGCTATTCCAAAAGATTCCTTTCATATCTCGTCATGGAATTTTTTAGCCGTGCGGATCCTAGCACTCCGACACACCGCGGATGTCGGGTAAATCTTCCGCTTCCATTTGCGTTTAGGACCGGTCTTACTCTCCAGCCGGTCCTCACAGCCAGGCTCAGGAGGTCTTACTTCAGCATTCTCAAAACTCTCATCCTCCTCCTCAGGCTGAGAGAGGGGATTGGCAAGATCCACACAAAAATTATCCAACACCCGGACCCCCAAAGCATCAATATCAAAATTATTCATGGGTTTGACCGCTGCTAAGTTACGGATCATTTCTAAAGCCCTCTCGGCCTCTAAATCCAGTATATCATTAACCGAATTTGAAATTTCACCATCATTACTACCTAGTGAAATTCCTAATTGGTTTGCATTATCAACAATCTCATCGTTCGAAAAATGCAAGATGGAATTAGAGGTATTAACCGACATACCAGTAGTGACCTCAACGTCATGAAGCTTGGCCGCCCTCATGGCGCACCGCTGCTGAATATCATCCACCTCCAGATGGTCCTGAAGACGGCAGCTCAATCATCGCCCTTCGGAAACCGGGTCCGGAATCCCGCCAAACGCTATCACCTCCTCCTGAGTGATGTTGCCCGGGGCGGGGCCTCCTGCCTCACCCCGAACACTCAGTCGGTTCCCACGGCATGGAGACGGCAGTGAGCCGGTTGACGGGGCAACATGGGCCGCCTGCCCTAGCTCCCCACCCACCCCAGCCCGTCGGCAGGAAGTGCTCACCGGCGCCAACGAAGGGCCGGCCACCCTAGATGCCGAAGGAGAAGACGGCCCCGAGGCCACCTGCCTAGAGCCCCCTCCAGGGACCGGAACTGCCGCCTGCAGCTCCGTCCAAGCGGGAGGAGAAGAGGGTGCCGAGGCCACCTGCCTCGGACCCCCATCCAAAGATAGAACCTCCATCAGCGAAACCTCGTCCGGCGTGATAGGAGAAGAGGGAGCCGTGGTCACCTGCCATGAGCCCCCTTCAAACCTCGGAACCACCTCCTGTAGCTCCGTCCTCGCGACAGAAGAAGAGGGATCCGAGAACACCAGCCCCGGACCCCCTCCCAAGGGAAAACCCACTAGTAGAAAAAGGACCTAATGTGAGACACATTAGTCCCGGTTCGATTTTGGCCCGGTACTAATGGTACCATTAGTGCCGGTTCGAACGGCTTTGCATTAATGTCGTTTCGTTTTGAACCTTTAGTACCGGTTTGTGCCACGAACCGGTACTAAAGGGGTGGTGGCAGGCTGGCGTCTTTAGTACCGGTTCGTGCCACGAACCCGTACTGAAGGGGTTTGACCTATAGTCCCGGTTGGAGACACAAACCGGGACTATAGGGCAATTTTCAAACTCTACCCCCCCCCCTCCCGTATCGCCATTTCAGTTTTGAAAAATACAAAAGAAAATGATAAAAAATTCAAAAAATAAAATTCTTCGAGATGTAGTTATATTACTACATCTACTAGTTAGGAAAATTAAAAAACTTAAATTTGGACATGTTTTGCAAAAAGTGTAGGGAAAATGTAAAACGGTTATAACTTTTGCATAGGATGTCGGAAAAAAGTATAATACATCAAAAAATTCAGCACAAAAATCCGGCCTGTTTGCAATTTTTTAGAATGCTCAAATTCCAAAAAGAAAAAAAGATATGCTCAAATTTCAGTTTTTTTTAATTTTGGTTAAATTTGGTCAAACTATGGCAAACTACTTATTCAAGAATTATTAATGTTGCTACATAATTATTCAAGAATATTAGTGTTACTAAATAATTATTTCAATTTTTTGAATTTTGGTCAAATCTGGTCAAATTATGGTCAAACTATGGCCAAACTATGGTCAAACTTATTCAAGAAATATTAGTGTTATTAACTGTTTTTTAAAATAATAGTTCCAAACTCAAACGGTGAAACGTGTGACCTAATGCTCAAGCTAAACTGCTGAGGGTTAATAGGATTGAGAGCTTACATTTGTCAAGAAAACAACAAGTGCAGACTTGGAAAGTAGGGGGAATAGAACTCCGAAGTTAAGCGTGCTAAGGCTGGGGGAGTGAGAGGATGGGTGACCGGACGGGAAGTTCGACGATTTGGAATGAGTGATCCACACTTGAGCAGTTAAGAGGGGTGATTAGAGACTAAATCATCAAATAATTCAAAAAATTGAAAATAAAAAAATCAAATATTTTTTACAAAATTTTCAAAAAAAAAAACTTTAGTGGTGTTACCAACCGGTACTAAAGGTCCCACATACCACGGCGCGAGCTCACGCCACGTGGTGGGCCTTTAGTGGCGGTTCGTGCCGAACCGGTACTAAAGGGGGGGCCTTTAGTCTCCACTCTTTAGTGCCGGTTGCAGAACCGGCACTAAAGGCCCTTACGAACCGGTTTTAAAGCTCCGATTTTTACTAGTGACCCTCCACGGGCGGACCCTCAGTCTGAGAAGGAACAACAACATGGGAGGGAGCCTCCTCCTCCTCTCCCCTGATCGAAGTCGGCGAAGTTCCAAGGACCGGACACGTAGCATCGTCAAGCTCCAAAGCGGGTAACGTGTGCTCAAAAGCCTCGAAAGACTCCACTCGCTCACTCCACAGTCTCGGAGGTGCAGAAGCAGGCTCGATAGACCCAAATCTCAGAGAGGTCATAGGCACCGAGGAGGGTGGAACCGTCCCGTCCCCGGTTGTCTGAGAGGCAGCCCCCTGTCCCTTGGACCACTCTCGACCAGGATCAGCGACCGGATTCTCCTTAACTCCCGCGCCGTCATCACCCTCGTGCATATCAACGTCAGTCACAGTAGCTGCCTCGGCGAACAGGCTCTCATCCTCAAACTCAACCCCAAGGTTGTATATCTGGCCTCGATATGACCACTTGACCACATCAGGTACGAAGTCAATGTCCACAATACTAACCAGTAGACGAGCCACCCCATGAGCTCTAGTGAAGGCCATATCCACTCACTTAGTTTTTCCCACCATGATGCCCAAGCTAGCAACGACCCTAGGATCCTGCATAGGCTTCGAAGGAGCCCCAGAAAAAAGCAGCCAAGCCTGGGTAAGAGGCTTACCCTGAGGTTCCACCACCTTCCACTCATGGAACTCGAGGATGCCATCTGTACCGGGCACTTTGCACATCCCAAAACTTAGCAGCCTCTGCAAATCCTCCACCGACGGGAACTCAACCCTAAACAAGTTTGCCTTGAGACTGACAAGCTCCCAATGGAAGTCCCCTGGGGCTAGCTCCCAGAGCCGCTGCACAATCTGGGTCTCAGAGACAACTCCTCTGGCCACTTTGACAATCCCAGTGGTCATACTCTGAGCCTCATCTGGAGCCCCCCTCTCATTCCAAGACTCAAAGAACGTGATTTCAGCACAATAAAGTCCATACATCATAAGAGACGGTGCCTGATCTCTCAAAAGCGGACATTCCCCTGAGTCATGGGCAGGTTTGCCACAAGTATCGCATAAAACCGCCAAACACTCAGCTATAAAATGGCCCTTCTCGCCACAGCGTTAGCATACCATTTTTTCCTTCTTGCGCGCCCACTTGGATGCCCAGTCCGAATCAGCCCCGTCTGACGCCTCCACAGAAACAGACCCCAAGCCAACATTTCCAGGAACCTCGACATCAGCGAGTGCCGTCACCACCTCCATAGCCTGGCCAGACAACCCAGACTCCTCAACAGCCCCGCCAGCGGTCGATTGCTCGACCACAACGGTCGGATGAGGCTGACATGGACGAAACCGGCCACCTCGACCGCCTTGACCACCATGATGACCGCGGAAACCACCGTGGTGTCGATTTCCCGGGCCTGACGCCCCCTCAACAAAACCTCCCGTAGGACCCATGAAAGGCCTCTCAGCTGAACCATCACTCTGCTAGGCATACCCCCGACCACCACCCATGGACGAGGAACCCCGGCGCAGACCATCTCCATACGCATCATAACTGTCATCGCCCCATTGACCACGAGGAGCAGCCGTATCAACTCCACCAGCCGAAGTTTGCAGCGACGGTGCCTGCGTCAGCACTGACACAGCCCTATTTTGCGACTGCCGAGCGACAAAGTGAGGCGGCCTGGGCCGAAGAGAGTCGTCGCCGGTCGAAGTTGCACGCCAGTTCCGGGGGGTGGCGGCCACGGACCAAGGGCACCCCTGCCCGCAACAGCAGTCGAAGCTTGGCTCGGCAACGGGGGTCGAGGATTCACACCACCCCGGCCCATCGCCGGCTGCAGCACCACCACCGGCGCCGGTGGACGAGTGCCCGGGAGACCAGACCCACGGCCAACCGCGCCAAGCCCGGGCGCCCCGCTAGCCGCAAGAGGCCTAGGGCCGGACACCTCAGTAGCAGCCCTGCCAGCACCAACGCCCGGCGACGGGGCAACCACACCGCGGCCAGTCCCCGGCGGCGGGCCGCTCCCACCACGGCCAGCTCTTGACGGCGGGCCATTCCCGACACGGCCAGCTCCCGGCGGCAGCGCTAGCCCTCTGCGGCCAGCACCACCCGCGGCAGCACTCTTACCAGGAGGCACCACAGCTCCTCGGACAGCCATGGCCCGGAGAGGGGGGATGCGCCTTGCCCGCCCTACACCATGATCACAGAACCCCGGCCGGCCACGTCGCGGAACCCTAGACCGCAACGACGACAGAGAGAAACGAAGATCGAACGTGCATGGGGCGACAGGAGGAAGCGAAGTAGTGATCGGGTTAGACTGGGCCTCATACCCAGGAAACTCCGGCCCAACTACACGCAGGCCCGGCTCACTCAGAACCGGCCCAACCCTAGGCGCACCCAGCTCGCGGCCCGGGAGAGATTTCAAACGATGCGCTCGCATCGTCAAGATCTCGATCGGTCGCCCAACCGGCAATGCCGCCGCGGCCGCCGCCGGCGTTCGAGAAGCATTTGCACGGCGCACAGGCTTCTTTTTCCTTTGAACATTAATCCATGAATCTGGCCTAACCAAATCAAAAAGAGTAAGGTTGGGAAGACTAACCTCCGGTAGAGGACCCTTCCAAGGCCTGATTGTCGTCGCCGCTGTTTGCTGGTGAACAACATGACGGACCATCTCCTTCCTCTCGCCCGCGTGGAGCCCAACCCTCGTCGGATCATCCACCGGCAAGATCTTGTCTACTGTCGTGGCAACATCGTCTTCGTCATACCCAGTACTGAAAAAATCACAAAACAAGTAGATCTTGAAGAATGCAGCCTACTCAAACTGCTTTCATGCCGGACAGGAACATTCTTGAAGGAGTTGTGGTCCTTCATGAAACGCTCCATGAGATTCACACAAAAACTCGATGGAGTTATTTTCAAGGTGGATTTCGATAAGGCGTACGATAAAGTTAAATGGTCGTTCCTTCAATAGGCCTTACGCATGAAGGGTTTTGATGAAGCTTGGCGACGCCAGGTAGAATCTTTCACGCAAAAAGGGAGTGTCGGAATTAAAGTGAATGGCGATATAGGTCATTATTTCCAGACACACAAGGGCCTGAGACAAGGTGATCCCATGTCTCCTATCCTGTTCAACATTGTGGTTGATATGTTGGCGATCCTGATAGGTAGGGCAAAGGAGGCCAGTCAGGTGGGTGGCTTGGTGCCTCATCTAGTTGATGGTGGTGTGTCCATCCTGCAGTACGCTGATGATACAATCATCTTTATGGAGCACGACTTGGCAAAAGCGAGAAATATGAAGTTCGTGTTATGCTTATTTGAACATTTGACCGGATTGAAGATTAACTTTCATAAAAGCGAGTTGTTCTGCTTTGCTAGAGCCAAGGACGAACAAGAGGCTTATAGGCAATTGTTTGGTTGTGAGTTGGGGGCTTTACCTTTTACGTACCTAGGTATACCCTTTCACCATCGTAAGCTTACAAACTGCGAGTGGAAGTGCATTGAGGATCGGATTGAGAATAAACTGAGTTGCTGGAAAGGAAAACTCATGTCATATGGAGGCCAATTGATTCTTATTAATTCGGTACTCACGAGTATGCCTATGTTTCTCTTATCCTTCTTTGAAGTCCCAATTGGGGTTTGGAAAAGGCTGGACTTCTATAGATCCCGATTCTTCTGGCAGAATGATGAACTTAAAAGAAAATACCGACTAGCCAAATGGGATATCATTTGTCGACCAAAGGACCAGGGGGGCCTTTGTTGGGGATCGTTGCAGAAATTAAAAAATTTCTACGCATCAACACACGTGCAGCCCGGTGACGTCTCCCGCGCCTTGATCCAGCAAGGAGGAGGGAGAGGTTGAGGAAGATGGCTCCAACAGCAGCACGACGGCGTGGTGGTGATGGAGTGACAGTTCTCCGGCAGGGCTTCGCCAAGCTCGCATGGAGGAGGAGAGGTGTTGGGGAGGGGAGGGGCTGCGCCTTGGATGTGGTGCTGCAGCCCTCCCCTCACCCCTCTATTTATAGGGAGAAGGGGAAAGGGGGCTGGCCCCTCTAGATGAGATCTAGAGGGGGCGGCGGGCAAGGGGGAAGGGGCTTGCCCCCCAAGCAAGGGGGGCGCCTCCCCTTAGGGTTCCCCCCAACCCTAGGCGCATGGGCCCTAGGGGGGTGGCGCCCAGCCCACTTAGGGGCTGGTTCCCTTCCACCTATAGCCCATAAGGCCCTCCGGGACAGGTGGCCCCTCCCGGTGGACCCCGGAACCCCTCCGGTGGTCCCGATACAATACCGGTATACCCCTGAATATTACCGGCGACTGTATGAGGACTTCCCATATATAAATCTTCACCTCCGGACCATTCTGAAACTCCTCGTGACGTCCGGGATCTCATCCGGGACTTCTAACAACATTCGGTAATCACATACAAATATTCCCTATAACCCTAGCGTCATCGAACCTTAAGTGTGTAGACCCTACGGGTTCGGGAATCACGCAGACGTGACCGAGACAGCTCTCCGGCCAATAACCAACAGCAGGATCTGGATATCCATGTTGGCTCCCACATGTTCCACGATAATCTCATCGGATGAACCACGATGTCGAGGATTCAAGTAATCCCGTATACAATTCCCTTTGTCAATCGGTACGTTACTTTCCCGAGATTTGATCATCGGTATCCCAATACCTCGTTCAATCTCGTTACTGGCAAGTCACTTTACTCGTTCCTTAATGCATGATCCCGTGACTAACCACTTAGTCACATTGAGCTCATTATGATGATGCATTACCGAGTGGCCCCAGGGATACCTCTCCGTCATATGGAGTGACAAATCTCAGTCTCGATTTGTGCCAACCCAACAGATACTTTCGGAGTTACCTGTAGAGTACCTTTATAGTCACCCAGTTACGTTGTGACGTTTGGTACACCCAAAGCACTCCTACGGTATCCGGGAGTTACACGATCTCATGGTCTAAGGAAATGATACTTGACATTAGAAAAGCTTTAGCAAACAAACTACACGATCTTGTGCTATGCTTAGGATTGGGTCTTGTCCATCACATCATTCTCCTAATGATGTGATCCCATTATCAATGACATCCAATGACCATAGTGAGGAATGTTGGGGAACGTAGTAATTTCAAAAAAATTCCTACGCACACGCAAGACCATGGTGATGGCATAGCAACGAGAGGGAAGAGTGTCTGTCCACGTACCCTCGTAGACCGAAAGCGGAAGCGTTATAACAACGCGGTTGATGTAGTCGTACGTCTTCACAATCCGACCGATCCAAGCACCGAACGTACGGCACCTCCGTGTTCTGCACACGTTCAGCTCGATGACGATCCCCGGACTCCGATCCAGCAAAGTGTCGGGATGAGTTCCGTCGGACGACGGCGTGGTGGCGATGATGATGCTCCACCGACGCGGGCTTCGCCTAAGCTCATGACGATATGACTTCTCCGGCGCAGGGCTTCGCTAAGCTCATGACGATATGACCAAGTGGAATATGGTGGAGGGGCACCGCGCACGGCTAAGGAACGATCCGTAGATCAACTTGTGTGTCATGGGGTGCCCCCTGCCCCGTATATAAAGGAGCAAGGGAGGAGGTGGCCGCCTAGGAGGGGCGCACCAGGGGGAGTCCTACTCCCACCGGAGTAGGACTCCTCCTTTCCTAGTAGGAGTAGGAGAGAAGGAAGGGAAGGGAAGAAGGTGCGGCCCTCCCCTAGTCCAATTCGGACTAGGCCTTGGGCGCGCGGCCTGCCCTAGGCAGCCCTCTCTCTTTCCCGCAGGGCCCAATAAGGCCCGATACTTCTCCCGGCGAATTCCCGTAACTCTCCGGTACTCAAAATACCGAATCATTCGAACCTTTCCGAACTCGAATATAGTCGTCCAATATATCGATCTTTACGTCTCGACCATTTCGAGACTCCTCGTCATGTCCCCGATCTCATCCGGGACTCGAACTCCTTCGGTACATCAAAACTCATAAACTCATAATATAACATCCATCGAAACCTTAAGCGTGCGGACCCTACGGGTTCGAGAACTATGTAGACATGACCTAGAACTATTCTTAGTCAATAACCAATAGCGGAACCTGGATGCCCATATTGGCTCCTACATATTCTACTGAAGATCTTTATCGGTCAAACCGCATAACAACATACGTTGTTCCTTTTGTCATCGGTATGTTACTTGCCCGAGATTCGATCGTCGGTATCCAATACCTAGTTCAATCTCGTTACTGGCAAGTCTCTTTACTCGTTACGTAATGCATCATTCCATAACTAACTCATTAGCTACATTGCTTGCAAGGCTTATAGTGATGTGCATTACCGAGAGGGCCCAGAGATACCTCTCCGACAATCGGAGTGACAAAACCTAATCTCAAATCGCCAACCCAACATGTACCTTTGGAGACACCTGTAGTACTCCTTTATAATCACCCAGTTACGTTGTGACGTTTGGTAGTACCCAAAGTGTTCCTCCGGTAAACGGGAGTTGCATAATCTCATAGTTACAGGAACATGTATAAGTCATGAAGAAAGCAATAGCAACATACTAAACGATCAAGTGCTAGGCTAACGGAATGGGTCATGTCAATCAGATCATTCTCCTAATGATGTGATCCCGTTAATCAAATGACAACTCATGTCTATGGTTAGGAAACATAACCATCTTCGATTAACGAGCTAGTCAAGTAGAGGCATACTAGTGACACTCTGTTTGTCTATGTATTCACACATGTATTATGTTTCCGGTTAATACAATTCTAGCATGAATAATAAACATTTATCATGATATAAGGAAATAAATAATAACTTTATTATTGCCTCTAGGGCATATTTCCTTCAGTCTCCCACTTGCACCAGAGTCAATAATCTAGTTCACATCGCCATGTGATTTAACATCAATAGTTCACATCTATATGTGGTTAACACCCATAGTTCACATCGACATGTGACCAACACCCAAAGGGTTTACTAGAGTCAGTAATCTAGTTCACATCGCTATGTGATTAACACCCAAAGAGTACTAAGGTGTGATCATGTTTTGCTTGTGAGATAATTTTAGTCAGCGGTCTGTCACATTCAGAGCCGTAAGTATTTTGCAAATTTCTATATCTACAATGCTCGCAGAGCTACTCTAGCTAATTTCTCCCACTTTCAATATGTATCCAGATTGAGACTCGAGTCATCTAGATTAGTGTTAAAACTTGCATCGGCGTAACCCTTTACGACGAACCTTTTTCACTTCCATAATCGAGAAACAAATCCTTATTCTACTAAGGATAATTTTGACCGCTGTCCATTGATCTACTCCTAGATCACTATTGCACTCCTTGCCAAGCTTAGTGGTAGGGTATGCAATAGATCTGTACACAACATGACATACTTTATAGAACCTATGGCTGATGCATAGGGAATGCCTTTCATTCTCTTTCTATCTTCTGCCGTGGTCGGGTTTTGAGTCTTACTCAATCTCACACCTTGTAACACAGGCAAGAACTCTTTCTTTGACTGTTCCATTTTGAACTACTTCAAAATCTTGTCAAGGTATGTATTCATTGAAAACTTATCAAGCGTCTTGATCTATCTCTATAGATCTTGATGCTCAATATGTAAGCAGCTTCACCGAGGTCCTTCTTTGAAAAACTCCTTTCAAATACTCCTTTATGCTTTGCAGAATAATTCTACATTATTTCCGATCAACAATATGTCATTCACATATACTTATCAGAAATGCTGTAGTGCTCCCACTCACTTTCTTGTAAATACAGTCTTCTCCAAAAGTCTGTATAAAACCATATGCTTTGATCACACTATCAAAGCGTTTATTCCAACTCCGAGATGCTTGCACCAGTCCATAGATGGATCGCTGAAGCTTGCACATTTTGTTAGCTCCTTTAGGATTGACAAAACCTTCTGGTTGCATCATATACAACTCTTCTTTAATAAATCCATTAAAGAATGTAGTTTTTACATCCATTTGCCAGATTTCATAAAATGTGGCAATTGCTAACATGATTCGGACAGACTTAAGCATCGCTACAGCTGAGAAAATCTTATTGTAGTCAACACCTTGAACTTGTCGAAAACCGTTTTGTGACAAGTCAGGCTTTGTAGATAGCAACACTACTATCAGTGTCCGTCTTCCTCTTGAAGATCCATTTATTTAACATGGCTTGCTGATCATCGAGCAAGTCAATCAAAGTCCATACTTTGTTCTCATACATGGATCCTATCTCAGATTTCATGGTCTCAAGCCATTTCGCGGAATCTGGGCTCATCATCGCTTCCTCATAGTTCGTAGGTTTCATCATGTTCTAGTAACATGACTTCCGAACATGATTACCGTACCACTCACAGTGCGGATCTTACTCTGGAAGATCTACGAGGTTTGGTAGTAACTTGATCTGAAGTTTCATGATCATCATCATTAACTTCCTTACTAATTGGTGTAGGAATCACTGGAACTGATTTCTGTGATGAACTACTTTCCAATAAGGGAGAAGGTACAATTACCTCATCAAGTTCTACTTTCCTCCCACTCACTTCTTTCGAGAGAAACTTCTTCTCTAGAAAGGATCCATCTTAGCAACAAATAACTTGCCTTCGGATCTGTGATAGAAGGTGTACCCATCAGTTACCTTTGGGTATTCTATGAAGACGCACCTTTCCGATTTGGGTTTGAGCTTATCAGGTTGAAACCTTTTCATATAAGCATCGCAACTCAAGCTTTAAGAAACGACAGCTTAGGTTTCTTTGCTAAACCATAATTCATACGGTGTCATCTCAGCGGTTTAGATGGTGCCCTATTAAACATGAATGCAGCTGTCTCTAATGCATAACCCCAAAGCGATAGTGGTAAATCGGTAAGATACATCATAGATCACACCATATCAAATAAAGTGCGATTCTGACGTTCGGACACACCATAACATTGTGGTGTTCCGGTGGCGTGAGCTGTGAAACTATTCCACATTATTTTAATTGAAGACCAAACTCAGTAACTCAAATATTCGTCTCCATGATCAGATCGCGAAACTTTATTTTCATGTTACGATGATTTTCCACTTCACTCTGAAATTCTTTGAACCTTTCAATTATTTCAGACTTATGTTTCATCAAGTAGATATACCCATATCTGCTCAAATCATCTGTGAAGGTCAGAAAATAACAATACTTGCCACGAGCATCAACATTCATTGGATCGCATACATCGGTATGTATTATTTCCAATAAGTCGTTAGCTTGTTCCATTGTTCCGAGAACGGAGTTTTAGTCATCTTGCCCAAAAGGCACGGTTACATAAGCATCAAATGATTCATAATCAAGTGATTCCAAAAGTCCATCAAGATGGAGTTTTCTTCATGCGCTTTACACCAATATGACCTAAGCGGCGAGTGCCACAAATAAGTTGCACTATCATTATTAACTTTGCATCTTTTGGTTTCAATATTATGAATATGTGTATCATTATGATCGAGATCCAATGAACCATTTTCATTGGGTGTGTAACCATATAAGGTTTTATTCATGTAAACAGAACAACAATTTATTCTCTTACTTAAAAGAATAACCGTATTGCAATAAACATGATCAAATCATATTTATGCTCAACACCAAATAACACTTATTTAGGTTCCACACTAATCCCGAAAGTATAGGGAGTGTGCGATGATGATCATATCAATCTTGGAACTACTTCCAACACTTATCAACACTTCCCCTTCAACTAGTTTCTGTTTATTCTGTAACTCCTGTTTCGAGTTACTAATCTTAGCACCCGAACAAGTATCAAATACTCAGGGGCTACTATAAACACTAGTAAAGACACATCAATAACATGTATATCAAATATACCCTTGTTCACTTTGCCATCCTTCTTATCCACCAAATATTTGGGGTATTTCCGTTTCCAGTGACAATTTCCTATGCAGTGTAAGCACTCAGTTTCAGGCTTTGGTTTAGCTTTGGGTTTCTTCGTGGGAGTGACAACTTGCTTGTCATTCTACTTGAAGTTCCCCTTTCTTTCCCTTTGCCCTTTTCTTGAAACTAGTGGTCTTGTAATCATCAACACTTGATGCTCTTTCTTGATTTCTACCTTCGTCGATTTCAAACATCACGAAGAGCTCGGAATCATTTTCGTCATCCTTGCATACTATAGTTCATCACGAAGTTCTAGTAACTTAGTGATGGTAACTAGAGAATTCTGTCAATCACTATCTTATCTGGAAGATTAACTCCCACTTGATTCAAGCGATTGAAGTACCTGGACAATCTGAGCACATGCTCACTAGTTGAGCGATTCTCCTCCATCTTTTAGCTATAGAACTTGTTGGAGACTTCATATCTCTCAACTCGGTATTTGCTGAAATATTAACTTCAACTCCTGGAACATCTCATATGGTCCATGACGTTCAAAACGTCTTTGAAGTCCCGATTCTAAGCCGTTTAAGCATGGTGCACTAAACTACCAAGTAGTCATCATATTGAGCTAGCCAAACGTTCATAACGTCTGCATCTGCTCCTGCAATAGGTCTGTCACCTAGCGGTGCATTAAGGACATAATTCTTCTGTGCAGCAATGAGGATAAACCTCAGATCACGGATCCAATCTGCAACATTGCTACTAACATTTTTCAATACAATTTTCTCTAGGAACACATTAAAATAATCATATGAAAGCAACAATGCGAGCTATTGATCTACAACATAATTTGCAAAATACTACCAGGACTAAGTTCATGATAAATTGAAGTTCAATTAATCATATTACTTAAGAACTCCCACTTAGATAGACATCCCTCTAATCTTCTAAGTGATTACGTGATCCATATCAACTACACCATGTCCGATCGTCACGTGAGATGGAGTAGTTTCAACGGTGAACATCACTATGTTGATCATATCTACTATATGATTCACGCTCGACCTTTCGGTCTCCGTGTTCCGAGGCCATATCTGCATATGCTAGGCTCGTCAAGTTTAACCTGAGTATTCTGCGTGTGCAAAACTGGCTTGCACCCATTGTAGATGGACGTGAGCTTATCACACCCGATCATCACGTGGTGTCAGGGCGACGAACTTTGGCAGCGGTGCATACTCGGGAGAATACGTCTTGATAATTTTAGTGAGAGATCATCTTAAAATGCTACCGTCAATCAAAGCAAGATAAGATGCATAAAGGATAAACATCACATGCAATCAATATAAGTGATATGATATGGCCATCATCATCTTGTGCTTGTGATCTCCATCTCCAAACACCGTCGTGATCACCATCGTCACCGGTAGCGACACCTTGATCTCCATCGTAGCATCGTTGTCGTCTCGCCAACTATTGCTTCTCGACTATCGCTACCGCTTAGTGATAAAGTAAAGCAATTACATGGCGTTGCATTTCATACAATAAGCGACAACCATATGGCTCCTGCCGATTGCGATAACTTCGGTTACAAAACATGATCATCTCATACAATAAAATATAGCATCACGTCTTGACCATATCACATCACAACATGCCCTGCAAAAACAAGTTAGACGTCCTCTACTTTGTTGTTGCAAGTTTTACGTGGCTGCTACGGGCTGAGCAAGAACCGTTCTTACCTACGCATCAAAACCACAACGATAGTTCGTCAAGTTGGTGCTGTTTTAACCTTCGCAAGGACCGGGCGTAGCCACACTCGATTCAACTAAAGTGAGAGAGACAGACACCCGCCAGTCACCTTTAAGCAACGAGTGCTTGCAGCGGTGAAACCAGTCTCGCGTAAGCGTACGCGTAATGTCGGTCCGGGCCGCTTCATCTCACAATACCGCTGAACCAAAGTATGACATGCTGGTAAGCAGTATGACTTATATCGCCCACAACTCACTTGTGTTCTACTCGTGCATATAACATCAACGCATAAAACCTAGGCTCGGATGCCACTGTTGGGGAATGTAGTAATTTCAAAAAATTTCCTACGCACACGCAAGACCATGGTGATGGCATAGCAACGAGAGGGAAGAGTGTCTGTCCACGTACCCTCGTAGACCGAAAGCGGAAGCGTTATAACAACGCGGTTGATGTAGTCGTACGTCTTCACGATCCGACCGATCCAAGCACCGAACGTACGGCACCTCCGTGTTCTGCACACGTTCAGCTCGATGACGATCCCCGGACTCCGATCCAGCAAAGTGTCGGGGATGAGTTCCGTCAGCACGACGGCGTGGTGACGATGATGATGCTCCACCGGACTACGAAGATCTTTATCGGTCAAACCGCATAACAACATACGTTGTTCCTTTTGTCATCGGTATGTTACTTGCCCGAGATTCGATCGTCGGTATCCAATACCTAGTTCAATCTCGTTACCGGCAAGTCTCTTTACTCGTTACGTAATGCATCATTCCATAACTAACTCATTAGCTACATTGCTTGCAAGGCTTATAGTGATGTGCATTACCGAGAGGGCCCAGAGATACCTCTCCGACAATCGGAGTGACAAAACCTAATCTCGAAATACGCCAACCCAACATGTACCTTTGGAGACACCTGTAGTACTCCTTTATAATCACCCAGATTCGTTGTGGCGCTTTGGTAGTACCCAAAGTGTTCCTCCGTAAACGGAGTTGCATAATCTCATAGTTACGGAACATGTATAAGTCATGAAGAAAGCAATAGCAACATACTAAACGATCAAGTGCTAGGCTAACGGAATGGGTCATGTCAATCAGATCATTCTCCTAATGATGTGATCCCGTTAATCAAATGACAACTCATGTCTATGGTTAGGAAACATAACCATCTTCGATTAACGAGCTAGTCAAGTAGAGGCATACTAGTGACACTCTGTTTGTCTATGTATTCACACATGTATTATATTTCCGGTTAATACAATTCTAGCATGAATAATAAACATTTATCATGATATAAGGAAATAAATAATAACTTTATTATTGCCTCTAGGGCATATTTCCTTCAAGGAAACCATGACCATCTGTTGATCAACGAGCTAGTCAACTAGAGGCTCAGTAGGGACAGGTTGTTGTCTATGTATTCACACATGTATCACAGTTCCCGGTTAATACAATTATAACATGAACAATAGACAATTATCATGAATAAGGAAATATAATAATAATCATTTTATTATTAACTCCAGGGCATATTTCCAACAGTCTCCCACTTGCACTAGAGTCAATAATCTAGTTACACTGTGATGAATCGAACACCCATAGAGTTCTAGTGTTGATCATGTTTTGCTCGCAGAAGAGGTTTAGTCAGCGATCTGCGACATTCAGATCTGTATGCACTTTGCAAATATCTATGTCTCCATATTGAACATTTTCATGAATGGAGTTGAAGCGACGCTTGATGTGCCTGGTGTTCTCGTGAAACCTGGGCTCCTTGGCAAGGGCAATAGCTCCAGTGTTGTCACAGAAGAGAGTTATCGGCCCCGACACATTGGGAATAACTCCTAGGTCGGTAATGAACTCCTTCATCCAGATTGCTTCATGTGCTGCCTCCGAGGCTGCCATGTACTCCGCTTTACATGTAGATCCCACCACGACGCTTTGCTTGCTCCTACAACAAGCTCTTCGTCACCTCCATAAACGATAAACATGTCCTTAGTCCTTTTCAGGTACTTTAGGATATTCTTGACCGCTGTCCAGTGTTCCATGCCGGGATTACTTTGGTACCTCGCTACCAAACTCACGACAAGGTTTACATCAGGTCTGGTACAAAGCATGGCATACATAATAGACCCTATGGCCGAGGCATAGGGGATGACACTCATCTTTTCTCTATCTTCTGCCGTGGTCGGGCATTGAGCCGAGCTCAATTTCACACCTTGCAACACAGGCAAGAACCCCTTCTTGGACTGATCCATATTGAACTTCTTCAATATCTTATCAAGGTATGTGCTTTGTGAAAGACCTATGAGGCGTCTCGATCTATCTCTATAGATCTTGATGCCTAATATATAAGCAGCTTCTCCAAGGTCCTTCATTGAAAAACACTTATGCAAGTAGGCCTTTATGCTGTCCAAAAGTTCTATATCATTTCCCATCAACAGTATGTCATCCACATATAATATGAGAAATGCTACAGAGATCCCACTCACTTTCTTGTAAACGCAGGCTTCTCCATAAGTTTGCATAAACCCAAACGCTTTGATCATTTCATCAAAGCGAATGTTCCAACTCCGAGATGCTTGCACCAGCCCATAAATGGATCACTGGAGCTTGCATACCTTGTTAGCATTCTTAGGATCGACAAAACCTTCCGGTTGCATCATATACAATTCTTCCTTAAGATAGCCGTTCAGGAATGTCGTTTTGACGTCCATTTTCCATATCTCATAATCATAGAATGCGGCAATTGCTAACATGATTCAGACAGACTTCAGCTTCGCTACAGGTGAGAAAGTCTCATCGTAGTCAACCCCTTGAATTTGTTGATAACCCTTAGCGACAAGTCGAGCTTTATAGATGGTAGATCCATTTATTTTGTATCGCTCGCCAATCATCGGGCAAGTCTGTCAAAGTCCATACTTTGTTTTCATACATGGATCATATGTCGGATTGCATGGCTTCAAGCCATTTGTTGGATTCTGGGCCCGCCATTGCTTCTTCATAGTTCGAAGGTTCACCGTTGTCTAACAACATGATTTCCAGGACAGGGTTGCCATACCATTCTGGTGTGGAACGTGTCCTTGTGGACCTACGAATTTCAGTAGCAATTTGATCCGAAGTACCTTGATCATCATCATTAACTTCCTCTCTAGTCGGTGCAGGCAGCACGAGAACATCTTCCCGAGCTGTGCTACTTTCCGATTCAAGAGGTAGTACTTCATCAAGTTCCACTTTCCTCCCACTTACTTCTTTCGAGAGAAACTCTTTCTCCAGAAAGGACCCATTCTTGGCAACAAAGATCTTGCATTCGGATCTGAGGTAGAAGGTATACCCAATGGTTTCCTTAGGGTATCCTATGAAGACGCATTTTTCCGACTTGGGTTCGAGCTTTTCAGGTTGTAGTTTGTTGACATAAGCATCGCATCCCCAAACTTTTAGAAACAACAGCTTAGGTTTCTTCCCAAACCATAAGTCATACGGTGTCGTCTCAACGGATTTAGATGGTGCCCTATTTAAAGTGAATGTAGTTGTCTCTAAAGCGTATCCCCAAAATGATAGCAGTAAATCAGTAAGAGACATCACATACCGCACCATATCCAATAGAGTGCGATTACGACGTTCGGACACACCGTTACGCTGAGGTGTTCCAGGCAGCGTGAGTTGTGAAACAATTCCACATTTCCTTAAGTGCATACCAAACTCATGACTTAAATATTCTCCCCCACGATCTGATCGTAAGACCTTTATTTTTCTGTCACGTTGATTCTCTACCTCACTCTGAAGTTCCTTGAACTTTTCAAAGGTCTCAGACTTGTGTTTCATTAGGTAGACATACCCATATCTACTCAAGTCATCAGTGAGGGCGAGAACATAACGATAGCCTCCGTGAGCCTCAACGCTCATTGGACCGCACACATCAGTATGTATGATTTCCAATAAGTTGGTTGCTCGCTCCATTTTTCCAGAGAACAGAGTCTTGGTCATTTTGCCCATGAGGCATGGTTCGCACGTGTCAAATGATTCGTAATCAAGAGACTCTAAAAGTCCATCTGCATGGAGCTTCTTCATGCGTTTGACACCAATGTGACCAAGGCGGCAGTGCCACAGGTATGTGGGACTATCATTATCAATCTTACATCTTTGGTATCCACACTATGAATGTGTGTAACATCACGTTCGAGATTCATTAAGAATAAACCATTGACCAGCGGGGCATGACCATAAAACATATCTCTCATATAAATAGAATAACCATTATTCTCGGATTTAAATGAGTAGCCATCTCGCATTAAACGAGATCCAGATACAATGTTCATGCTCAAAGCTGGCACTAAATAACAATTATTGAGGCTTAAAACTAACCCCGTAGGTAAATGTAGAGGTAGCGTGCCGACGGCAGTCACATCGACCTTGGAACCATTCCCGACGTGCATCGTCACCTCGTCCTTCACCAGTCTCCGCTTATTCCGCAGCTCCTGTTTTGAGTTACAAATATGAGCAACCACACCGGTATCAAATACCCAGGAGCTACTACGAGTACTGGTAAGGTACACATCAATAACATGTATATCACATATACCTTTGGTGTTGCCGGCCTTCTTGTCCGCTAAGTACTTGGGGCAGTTCCGCTTCCAGTGACCGTTTCCCTTGCGATAAAAGCACTCAGTCTCAGGTTTGGGTCCGTGCTTTGCTTCTTCCCGGCAACTGGCTTACCAGGCGCGGCAACTCCCTTGTCGTCCTTCTTGAAGTTCTTCTTACCCTTGCCTTTATTGAAACTAGTGGTTTTATTGACCATCAACACTTGATGTTCCTTTTTGAACTCCACCTCCGCTGATTTCAGCATTGAAAATACCTCAGGAATGGTTTTCACCATCCCCTGCATATTGTAGTTCATCACAAAGCTCTTGTAGCTAGGTGGGAGCGACTGAAGGATTCTGTCAATGACCGCGTCATCCGGGAGGTTAACTCCCAGCTGAGACAGGCGGTTGTGCAACCCTGACATTTTGAGTATGTGCTCGCTGACATAACTATTCTCCTCCATCTTACAGCTGTAGAACTTGTCGGAGACTTCATATCTCTCGACCCGGGCATGACCTTGGAAAACCATTTTCAGCTCTTGAAACATCTCATATGCTCCGTGCTGCTCAAAACGCTTTTGGAGCCCCGGTTCTAAGCTGTAAAGCATGCCGCACTCAACCAGGGAATAATCATCACTACACGACTGCCAGGCGTTCATAACGTCTTGAGTTGCTGGGAAAACGGGTGATTCACCTAGCGGTGCATCTAGGACATATGCTCTTTTGGCAGCTATGAGGATGATCCTCAAGTTCCGGACCCGGTCCGTATAGTTGCTACCATCGTCTTTCAGCTTGGTTTTCTCTAGGAACGCGTTGAAGTTGATGGCGCGTGGGCCATTTGATCTACAAGACATATTGCAAAGATTTTAGACTAAGTTCATGATAATTAAGTTCATCTAATCAAATTATTTAATGAACTCCCACTCAGATAGACATCCCTCTAGTCATCTAAGTGATACATGATCCGAGTAAACTAGGTCGTGTCCGATCATCACGTGAGACGGACTAGTCATCATCGGTGAACATCTTCTTGTTGATCGTATCTTCTATACGACTCATGTTCGACCTTTCGGTCTCTTGTGTTCCGAGGCCATGTCTGTACATGATAGGCTCGTCAAGTCAACCTAAGTGTTTTGCATGTGTAAATCTGGATTACACCCGTTCTATGTGAATGTTAGAATCTATCACACCCGATCATCACGTGGTGCTTCGAAACAACGAACTTTCGCAACGGTGCACAGTTAGGGGGAACACTTTCTTGAAATTATTATGAGGGATCATCTTATTTATGCTACCGTCGTTCTAAGCAAATAAGATGCAAAAACATGATAAACATCACATGCAATCAAATAGTGACATGATATGGCCAATATCATTTTGCTCCTTTTGATCTCCATCTTCGGGGCACCATGATCATCATCATCACCGGCATGACACCATGATCTCCATCATCATGATCTCCATCATCGTGTCTCCATGAAGTTGTCTCACCAACTATTACTTCTACTACTATGGCTAACAGTTTAGCAATAAAGTAAAGTAATTACATGGCGTTATTCAATGACACGCAGGTCATACAATAAATAAAGACAACTCCTATGGCTCCTGCCGGTTATCATACTCATCGACATGCAAGTCGAGATTCCTATTACAAGAACATGATCAATCTCATACATCACATATATTTCATTCATCACATCCTTTTTGGCCATATCACATCACACGACATATGCTGCAAAAACAAGTTAGACGTCCTCTAATTGTTATTGCATGTTTTTACGTGGCTGCTATAGGTTTCTAGCAAGAACGTTTCTTACCTACGCCAAAAACCACAACGTGATATGCCAATTGCTATTTACCCTTCATAAGAACCCTTTTCATCGAATCCGATCCGACTAAAGTGGGAGAGACAGACACCCGCTAGCCACCTTATGCAACTAGTGCATGTCAGTCGGTGGAACCTGTCTCACGTAAGCGTACTTGTAAGGACGGTCCGGGCCGCTTCATCCCACGATGCCGCCGAAACAAGATAAGACTAGTAGTGGCAAGTAAATTGAAAAAATCGACGCCCACAACAAACTTGTGTTCTACTCGTGCATAGAAACTACGCATAGACCTAGCTCATGATGCCACTGTTGGGGATCGTTGCAGAAATTAAAAAATTTCTACGCATCACCAAGATCAATCTATGGAGTAACTAGCAACGAGAGAGAGGGGAGTTCATCTTCATACCCTTGAAGATCGCGAGACGGAAGCGTTGCAAGAACGCGGATGAAGGAGTCCTACTCGAAACGATTCAGATCGTGGTGGATTCCGATCTTAGTACCGAACAACGGCACCTCCGTGTTCAACACACGTGCAGCCCGGTGACGTTTCCCGCGCCTTGATCCAGCAAGGAGGAGGGAAAGGTTGAGGAAGATGGCTCCAGCAGCAGCACGACGGCGTGGTGGTGATGGAGTGGCAGTTCCCCGGCAGGGCTTCGCCAAGCTCGCGCGGAGGAGGAGAGGTGTTGGGGAGGGGAGGGGCTGCGCCTTGGATGTGGTGCTGCAGCCCTCCCCTCACCCCCTTTATTTATAGGGAGAATGGGAAGGGGCCGTCCCTCTAGATGAGATCTAGAGGGGGGCAGGGAGGGCTTGCCCCCAAGCAAGGGGCGCCCCTTAGGGTCCCCCCAACCCTCACGCCAAGATGGACCCTAGGGGGAAGTGGCGCCCAGCCCACTTAGGGGCTGGTTCCCTTCCACCTACAGCCCATAAGGCCCTCCAGGACAGGTGGCCCCTCCCGATGGACCCCCAGAACCCCTCCGGTGGTCCCGGTACAATACCGGTATACCCCTGAATATTTCCGGCGACTGTATGATGACTTCCCATATATAAATCTTCACCTCCGGACCATTCCGAAACTCCTCGTGACGTCCGGGATCTCATCCGGGACTCCGAACAACATTCGGTAATCACATACAAATCTTCCTTATAACCCTAGCGTCATCAAACCTTAAGTGTGTAGACCCTACGGGTTCGGGAATCACGCAGACATGACCGAGACAGCTCTCCGGCCAATAACCAACAGCGGGATCTGGATACCCATGTTGGCTCCCACATGTTCCATGATGATCTCATCGGATGAACCACGGTGTCGAGGACTCAAGTAATCCCGTATACAATTCCCTTTGTCAATCGGTATGTTACTTGCCCGAGATTCGATCGTTGGTATCCCAATACCCCGTTCAATCTCATTACCGACAAGTCACTTTAATCGTTCCGTAATGCATGATCCCGTGACTAACCACTTAGTCACATTGAGCTCATTATGATGATGCATTACCGAGTGGGCCAGAGATACCTCTCCGTCATATGGAGTGACAAATCCCAGTCTCGATTCGTGCCAACCAACAGATACTTTCGGAGATACCTGTAGAGTACCTTTATAGTCACCCAGTTACGTTGTGACATTTGGTACACCCAAAGCACTCCTACAGTATACGGGAGTTACACGATCTCATGGTCTAAGGAAATTATAACTGACATTAGAAAAACTTTAGCAAACGAACTACACGATCTTGCGCTATGCTTAGGATTGGGTCTTGTCCATCACATCATTCTCCTAATGATGTGATCCCATTATCAATGACATCCAATGTCCATACTTAGGAAACCATGACCATCTGTTGATCAACGAGCTAGTCAACTAGAGGCTCACTAGGGACATGTTGTGGTCTATGTATTCACACATGTATCACGGTTCCCAGTTAATACAATTATAGTATGAACAATAGACAATTATCATGAATAAGG
The DNA here is from genome assembly GCA_021605205.1 of Aegilops longissima. Taxonomy (NCBI): domain Eukaryota; kingdom Viridiplantae; phylum Streptophyta; class Magnoliopsida; order Poales; family Poaceae; genus Aegilops; species Aegilops longissima. Next base: position 617,243,348 of record CM038681.1, on the reverse strand, counting down.
AAATATAATAATAATCATTTTATTATTGCCTCTAGGGCATATTTCCAACAACCTTGGTATTGAGAATCTTGAAGTCAAGAATAGATGTCTTCTCAGTAAGTGGTTGCATAAGTTGTCAGTTGAGACTGAGGCGACGTGAGCGCAGGTTCTCCATAGTGAGTATTTGTAGTCCAAGACTTTGCCCAGGTGACAGTGAGACTAACTGACTCGCCGTTTTGGAAGGGGCTTATGAAAGTCAAAGCTGCCTTCTTTAATAGAACAAAGTTTATCATCGGTAATGGCAACATCACTCGCTTCTGGGGGGATACGTGGCTTGGTGAAACGCCGTTGGCGCTCCAGTATCCGTCCCTGTATCGTATTGTTCAGCGTCGTGATTCTCTTGTTGCAACGATTATGCAGTCCATTCCCCTGAATATTCAGTTTCGGAGGGTGCTTGTTGGCGACTTCATTTGGTGAGTACACTGATGGAGGTTCGGCTAGCTCATCAGCCCGATCAGTTGTGTTGGAAGCTTACTAGGTCTGGAGAGTTCATAGTCAAGTCGATGTATATCGATGTCATTAACTCTAGCATTATTCCTAGTTCCAAACATGTTTGGAAAGCCAAAGTTTCTTTGAAGATTAAAGTGTTTATGTGGTTTTTGCATAAACAAGTAATTTTAACAAAGGATAATTTGGTTAAGCGCAACTGAACAGGATCTACTAGGTGTAGTTTTTGTGATCGGGACGAGACTATCAAGCACCTCTTTTTTGATTGCCCGTTGACGAGAGTTTTGTGGCGAACCGTGCAAATTGCCTTTAACATTACTCCTCCGAATTCGTTCAGTACGTTATTTGGAACATGGCTTGTTGGGATAGAGTCCGAAATAGCCAGACACATTCGTGTAGGAGTATGCGCGTTGTTATGGGCAATTTGGAACTGCAGAAATGATTTGGCTTTTAACAGAACAACAACTATTCATTTTTTGCAGGTTTTATTCCGGGCTACTGAGCTGATCCGTATGTGGTCCTTACTCACTCAGACAGAGGCCAGGGAGCGTTTGATTACTGAATATGTCCGGTGAGAGATGGTAGCGCGGGATATTTTTAACCAGTCTGATTGGCGGTCATGTAATAGGACAGGCGATTAGTTTACCTATCTTTTGTTTTGCCAGCCGGTTGTGGCTTTTGGGGCAGTTTGTTCTTGGCGATGTGGCTCTGTGTGAGCTTGCCTTTTTTTTTCAAGATATTAAGACCTTGTTGAACCTTTTTTATTAATATTAGTGTGACCGTATGCATCGTTCTGATGCAGAGGCTGGAAAGTCCCCTTTTTTAAAAAAAATCCTATACTAGAACGAGATTATGGAAGCATTATATATAAACAAACGCCATGGGGCTATGCATCCGAGCAGGCATTGAATTTCGACCGTGCCTACTGCGTTCGTGTTTGCATACGGAAGTATCAATAGATCGCTTAATTCGTTCGCCCACAAGGTGCGCTTCCGAGCAACACCATGAACGGCATAGAGATGATCGATATTGAGAACCCCGATCATTCTGGTGGCGGCATCAAAGCACAACCCGGTCGGCGTCAATTTTTGATATGGATTGATAGGCTGGTTATGCCTCCCAGTGATGATCCTAATCTGGATGTACTCGCAGCAGCAGCGGAACCCAAGCAATGTAGCAGATATGTATGCGTGTGCTATGCGGTCCTCCTCGAGCTCGTCATCGCTACCGTTTTAATCACCGTGATGCGTCTCAGCATACGGTTCCACCCAACAATGGCGGCCGAGCGTTGCATGTCATAGGACATGTCGTCGGTATGATGGGCTTATTCATTACGGTATTTGGATTCGTCCTTGTCGTTATCGTTACAATCGAGACACTTACTGGGAACGCTGAGGGGTATAGAATGGTAGATTTGTTATTCATGTAAATCAAAAAAGACTCACTAAGAGCTGGTTAATATTTTCTCCGTCCTAAAATAAGTGTCTTAACTTTAGTACAATTGTAATACAAAGTTATGCTAAAATTCAGACATTTATTGGGGTCAGAGGGAGTATTTTAGTTTCTTTGTATGGAAGTGTTATCTACTTTTCCAATGAGCTATACTGTTACGCTGGTTTTAGATTGACTTGGTAGTTTTGTTACTCGACCCTTCTACACAACATTTTACGCATGAGGTTTTTTATTTTGTTTTTCCCACACGACTTATTCTCAAACCCATGAGATCTCTTAGTTCTCATACAACGCCAAGAACCGTTGGTCCACATTGGGATCCATGTAAGATGAACAAACAGTAATCTTTTTACACACCACATAAACAAATTAATATAGCGATATGAACATTTTTAGATTTGTGTGAACAAAATTGAAAGTTCTTAGGGCGTGTTCCGTTTCCATCGCTCCAAGAATTGGTCGAGTACTTATGTTCTCTAATTGTCCAGGGCTTCAATTTAATATTTTTATTCAGCAGACATGGTTATTGGCAAGGACTCACTGAATCTATCATGTATTTGGGCTCATAAAAAATTCAGAGTTGTTCTTGCCACTCAGCCTAGAACCTTGACAGTAACCCATTACCTTCTGCATGGAATTGCCACAACATAGGCATTCTTTTGGCTCCTAGCTCCGCTGACTCTATGAGTGGAGGTGGACCGAACACTACAAAGTCAAAAACGAGAAGCTTATGAGCTTTGTAGTGGAAATACTGTGGGGTGAGGGAAGTTTGCCTCTTGAGGATGTCAGAAAATAAAGGAGATGGAGTTGAGTGATATTACATGCATATGCCACTGCCAAGTGAACTTTCAGCGCACCGGTTCGCTAGCTACTACTCTCCCAAGCCCTGATACAACAACTCCATTCCCTTCCTGAAGAGAAAACCCTAGAAGTCGCCATGCCTACTGATACGTCTCCAACGTATCTATAATTTTTTATTGTTTCATGCTACTATATTATCTATTTTGGATGTTTTATATGCTATTTTATATTATTTTTGAGACTAATCTATTAACCTAGAGCCCAGTCTCAGTTTCGGTTTTTTTCCTTGTTTTTGAGTTTTACAGAAAAGTAATACCAAACGGAGTGCAAACGAGCTGAAACTTTACGATGATTTTCTATGGATCAGAAGAAGCCCACGGAGTATCGGAGATGGACTAGAGGAGCCACGAGGCATCCCCAAGGATGGAGGGCGCCCCCTACCTTGCCGCTACCTCGTGGACCCCCCTGACTTGAAACCGACACCAAAAATTCATATAAATCCAGAAAACCCCAGAAAGAAACCTAGATCGGGAGTTCCGCCGCCACAAGCCTCTGTAGCCACGAAAAACCAGTCGGGAGCCCGTTCTGGCACCCAGCTGGAGGGGGAAACCATCACCGGTGGCTATCTTCATCATCCCAGCGCTCTCCATGATGAGGAGGGAGTAGTTCACCCTCGGGGCTGAGGGTATGTACCAGTAGCTTTGTGTTTGATCTCTCTCTCTCTCTCTCTCTCTCTCTCTCTCTCTCTCTCTCTCTCTCTCTCTCGTGTTCTTGGTATTGTACGATCTTGATGTACCGCGAGCTTTGTTACTATAGTTGGATCATATGGTGTTTCTTCCCCTCTACCTTCTTGTGATGAATCGAGTTTTACCTTTGAGGTTTCACTATTATCGGATTGAATACTATTATGGATTTGAGAACACTTCATGTATGTTCTTGTGTGGGATACCCGTGGTGACAATGGGGTATCTATTGATTCACTTGATGTATGTTTTGGCACTCAACTCGCGGATTCCCTAGGTGACATTGGGTAATCTATGCACAGCGGTTGATGCACGTTTTCATCCTTGTTTCTCCGATGCTCATGGGGCGACTAGGGAGACTCGTCCCTTTACCCGTGCTCATGGGGTGGCCCGACTTCTAGTGAGGGTTCTGGACATTTAGTTTGTCCCTGATGTGGTCAACTGGACTTACAGGGGAGAGGTGTTTCTTCTCAAGATTGAGTTTGAGGATGCAGATTTGTTTGCTGAGGCGATTAATGGGACTGATGTGGATATGCACGAGGGGGATGACAGCGCGGGTGATAAAGGGGCATCGAATGATGAAGCTGGATGAGAGATGTCCAACGGATTGGAGCCTGTTGCTCAGTTGCCCGGGGACGGGCCCGGGGTAGAGCCGGCACCTGCTTCCTTGGTGCCTATGATTTTACTGCGGTTTGGGTCTTTTGAGCCAGCTTCTGCCCCTCCCAGACTATGGAGCGGCTGGGTGGAAACTAATGATGTGTTTGAGTGCACGCTTCGGGTTTTGGAGTTTGATACTGCTGATAGTCCCTTGGTTGGAGGCTTGGTGAGGACGCCCTCGGCGACGACCTTGGATGGGGGAGGGGAGGTGGAGCCTCAGGTGGCTTCTCTTTCCCACGCTCTCCCAGTGGCCGCGTTCCGGGAGACGATGCTTGCTTCGGAGGTTGTGTCTGAGGGGGGAAGTCCGGGGCAGGTGGCCTCGACTTCTTCTCCTCTTATCCTAGCGCCGGCGCCGACGGCCGGCCAGTGGGGAGGCGGACCAGGGCAGGTGGCCTCGGTTCCCTCTTCTCCGGTGGCGGCTAGAGCGGCAACATCTCCTGTGGCGCAGGGTGGGGGTCTGAGGCAGGTGGCCTCGACCCCCCTCCCTTCTCCTTCGGCAGGCAGGATGGTTGCGCCCTCTGGCCAGAGGGTTGGGGCGGGGGGAGTGCCCGGGCAGGCGACGCCCACTCTTCCCTCTTCTGGCTGTCCGGCGGCTCAGGGCCTCAGTTTCGGACACTCGTCCATGGGGCATGGGAGCCCATTGTAGGTATCTTTGGCTGACCCATCAGCGCGAGGTAATTCTCGGGAGGAGGTCATTGCCTTTGGTGGGATCCCTGACCCGGTCTCTGCGGGGTGACGGATGAGTTCTCGTATCCAGGAGCACCCGGAGGTTGATGACATGCAGTAGAGGTGCGCTATGAGGGCGGCCAAGCTTCGTGACATTGAGGTCACTACTGGTATGTCTGTCAACGTGTCTAATTCTATCTTGCATTTTTCTAATGAGGAGATTATAAATAATGCAAACCAATTAGGAGTTTCGCTAGGGAGTAATAATAGTGAAATTTCCAACTCAGTTAATGATCTCCTAGATTTGGAAGCGGAACGCGCCTTAGAAACCATTCGAAACCTAGCAGCGGTAAAACCCATGAATGATGCAGAGACTGATGCGTTGGGGGTCAGGGTGCTCGACAACTTTTGTGCGGATCTTGCACCATCCATTCCTGTGTCTGAGGAGGAGGATGTAAATCTAGAGGATGCAGTTGCTAGACCCACTGAGCCCGGTTATGAGGACCGGATGGAGGACCAAAGTAAACCCAAACGTAAGTGGAAGCGGAAGATTTATCCTGATTCTGCAGTTCATAGGAGTGCTAGGATTCGGACTACCAAAAATTTCATGATGAAATATGAGAGGAATCTTTTGGAATAGCAGAGGTCTGAAGGACTTGGCTAAAAGAAGGTTTCTTGCTGAGGCGTCTCTTGAGCATAGATTAGATTTTATTGCTCTATCGGAAACTGGTAGGGATAATTTTGCGCCGCAGTTTCTCAACACTTTATCAGGTGGTGTCGATTTTGATTGGCATTGCCTTCCTCCGCGAGGAAGATTGGGTGGGATCTTGCTTGGAGTGAGATGTGATTCTCTGGAAGTCCAAAGTGTAGTGATGGGTGACTTCGCGGTTAAGTTTCGGGTCAGGTCTAAAGCTGATGGGTTTAACTGGGCTCTGGTGGCGGTTTATGGTGCCACGCAACCCGAGCTTAAACCGGAGTTTTTGGCGGACCTTGTCCGAATCTGCGGATCCGAGAAGCTCCCAATTTTAGTTGGGGGTGACTTCAACATCATTAGGAGGAGAGACGAAAAAAATAATGATAATTTTGATGGCAGATGGTCGTTTATGTTCAATACCATTATTGAAAGCTTGGATCTGAGAGAGATAGAGCTTTCCGGTAGAAAATTTACCTAGGCTAATGCTTTGCCAAATCCGACATATTAGAAGCTTGATCGAGTCCTCGCGAGTGTCGAGTGGGAACAGAAGTTCCCTCTCGTAATTGTTCAGGCTCTCTCGCGCGGAATATCGGATCACACACCTTTATTCGTGGATTCAGGAGAGCCAAACCACGTGGGAAACAAAAACACCTTTTCTTTCGAGCTAGCATGGTTTGAACGAGAAGGTTTCTTGGATCTGATTGCTAAGGAATGGGCTAAGGATGCAGGAGGTGCGACTTCTGTCGAGCATTGGCAGAATAAGATTAGGCATTTGAGAAGTTTCCTACGGGGATGGGCTAAACACCTTAGTGGGGTCTATAAGGTTGAAAAGGAAAGGCTCCTCTTTCTGATTCAGACCCTAGATATAAAAGTCGAATCCACGATCTTGCAAGCCACAGAGCTCCAGGATAAGCTGGATGCGGAGATGAGGTTGAAAGAACTTCTCCGCGAAGAAGAATCGAAGTGGGCGTTGCGGGCTAAGGTCTGCAAAGTGGTCCAGGGGGAAGCAAACACTCAATTCTTCCACTTGATTGCTAATGGCAAGCACAGAAAGAAGAGGATCTTTCATCTTGAACAAGATGAAGGAACCATTGTAGGGCAGGACAACCTGAAACTTTACATCATTGAGTATTATAAGCAGTTATTTGGACCTCCGGAGGATAGTTGTGTGTCCCTCGATGAGTCCAGCATTGAGGATGTGCCTCAACTAAGTGCTAATGATAATGATATTCTGGTTGCCCCGTTCTCTGAGAAGGAGGTGTTTGATGCTATAGCACAGATGAAAAACAATTAGGCTCCTGGGCCCGATGGATTCCCGGTGGAGTTTTACAAAAAGCGTTGGCATATTATTAAGGGGGATTTGATACCAATGTTCCATGATCTTTTCTCTGGACAGCTTCAGTTATTTCACTTAAATTTTGGAACAATAACACTGCTTCCTAAGAAAACGGATGCTGCGAGAATCAAGCAGTTCAGGCCGATCTGCCTTCTCAATGTTAGTTTCAAAATTTTCACCAAGGTTGGGACTAATCAGCTCACACAGATTGCGCATTCTATGGTGCAGCATTCCCAAACTGCTTTCATGTCAGACAGAAACATCCTAGAAGGGGTGGTTATCCTTCATGAAACGCTCCATGAAATTCACTCCAAAAAATTGGATGGAGTCGTTTTTAAGGTGGATTTCGAGAAAGCATATGATAAAGTAAAATGGCCATTCCTACAACAGGCATTGCGTATGAAAGGTTTTGATGAAGCCTGGCGCCGCCAGGTTGAATCTTATACACAAAAAGGGAGTGTTGGAATTAAAGTGAATGACTAGATATGTTATTATTTCCAGACACATAAGGGCCTGAGACAAGGAGATCCGATGTCCCCTATCCTGTTCAACATTGTCGTTGATATGTTGGCAATTATGATAGGAAGGGCTAAGGAGGCTGGTCAAGTCGGTGGCCTGGTACCTCATCTCGTTGACGGAGGTGTGTCCATCCTTCAGTACACCGATGATACAATCATCTTTATGGAGCATGACTTGGCCAAAGCAAGAAATATGAAGCTGGTGTTATGCTTATTTGAACAATTGACCGGGTTAAAGATTAACTTCCACAAAAGCGAGTTGTTCTGCTTTGGTAGAGCCAATGACGAACAAGAGGCATATAGGCAATTGTTTGGGTGCGATTTGGGGGTTTTACCTTTCACTTACTTAGGAATACCAATCCACCATCGTAAGCTGACAAACAGAGAATGGAAGTGCCTCGAATTTGAAAAGAAACTGAGTTGCTGGAAGGGCAAGCTCATGTCATATGGAGGCCGATTAATTCTGATAAATTCAGTTCTCACGAGTATGCCTATGTTTCTTTTGTCGTTCTTCGAAGTCCCAGTTGGAGTTAGGAAACGACTGGACTTTTATCGCTCACGATTCTTTTGGCAGAGTGATGAACTAAAAAGAAAATACCATTTAGCCAAATGGGATATCATTTGTAGACCGAAAGACCAAGGGGGTCTTGGTATTGAGAATCTTAAAGTTAAGAACAAATGTCTTCTCAGCAAATGGATGTGGAAGTTATCTAGTGGGATTGACGCCACTTGGGCGCAAATTCTTCGTAGCAAGTATCTTCAACCCAAAACTTTGTCTCAGGTGACGGTAAGGCCGACTAACTCACCTTTTTGGAAAGGGCTTATGAAAGTCAAACTATCCCTGTTTAATAGGACAAAGTTTATTGTTGGTAACGGTGCTAGTACGCGTTTCTGGGAGGATACTTGGCTCAGAGAGACACCCTTAGCCATTTAATACCCGTCTTTGTATCGTATTGTTCAACGACGTGAGGTTTTTGTTGCAACGGTACTTCAATCTACCCCCCTTAATATTTAGTTCAGAAGGGCGCTAGTGGGCAATCGTTGGGAAGATTAGCTCCGTCTAGTAAGTAGACTAATGGAGGTTCAGCTTTCTCAACAACCCGATGAACTACGCTGGAAGCTTACTAAGTATGGAGTATTTACAGTTAAATCAATGTATGTTGATGTTATCAATTCAAGCTCGATTCCTAGTTCCAAACATGTTTGGGCTGTCAATGTCCCTTTGAAAATTAAAGTGTTTATGTGGTTTCTCCATAAACAAGTTATTTTAATCAAGGATAACTTGACAAAGCGTAATTGGATAGGACCTACTAGGTGTAGTTTCTGTGATCGGGATGAGACGATCAAACACATGTTTCTTGATTGCCCGCTAGCCAAAGTTTTATGGCGACCGGTCCATATTGCTTTCAATATTACTCCACCGAGTTTTGTCAACACGTTATTTGGAACGTGGCTTAACGGGATAGAGCCCGAGCTAGCGAGACATATTCGCGTAGGAGTCTGCGCCTTTTTGTGGGCGCTCTGGAATTGTAAAAATGATTTAGTTTTTAACAGGACAACATGCATTCATTTTTTGCAGGTTATTTTCAGAGCCACGGCGTTGATCCGTTCGTGGTCGCTACTCACTCCGACGGAGGCCAGAGAGCGTTTGGTTACTGGATCTATCCGCCGGGAGATGGTAGCTCGGGATATCTTCAACCGGTTTGGATGGCGGTCATCTAATAGGATAGGCAATTAGTTTACTTATCTCTCTTTTGTCTAGCCGGTTGTGGCGTCCTTTATTTGGCTAGTTTGTCTTCTAGCCCTTTTGGCTCTGTGTGAGCCATTTTTTATTTTCTTTTGGAGACTTTAAGACCTTGTTGGAACATATTTATTTGTTTTAGTAAGATGGTCGTATGCATCGTTCTGATGCAGAGGCCGGGGAATCCCCCCTTTTTGAAAAAATGTATCATGTGAACACTGTGTGGCTCGCGACATGCTGTAAGAAAGTGTGGCAGAAATCAGAGCATCTGGTCGGGGCTGCCGTCGGCGGCCGCGGCGGCGACTCAGTCTAAGGCAAACCCGTCCATCAACTCCTAAGAGAATCTCCGGCCGTTGCCCCCCCAGAAGGCGCCTAAAATCACCGCCTGGGGGTGACCCGGCGCAAATAATGGGCCTGGGGGCGAGTTGGCCCCCAGCCGCCGCCCCCAGGGCCGGCCCCAGGCGCGGGAAAAATATTTGTGTTGTAAATTTAGGCGAAGTTCGGCTAAAACACGCCAAATTTCGGTAAACTTGGGCTTATATTCGCGGATTTAAGGCGAGTAGTCGCCATTACATATAAAAACTAATCAAAAAAAACTTGCTGAAGGCCGAGAAGTCGCCGTCTTTGCCGCCATCGTCGGCCTTCTCCTCCTTGACTCGGGCGCCCCTGCTGGACCCATCCCCGGCCGGTGGCGGCGGCGGCGCGTCGTCGTCGTCGTTGCTGTCGTCGATGATGACGACTCCTCCTTCCTCGCGACCTCGGCGGCGCTGCGCGAAACGCCGCAGGGCGGCGCACTGGCGCTCCCTCGCCATCTTCAGGGAGTCCTGGCGTGCCCATTCAAGGGCCGCGTCGTCGTCGAGCTCGACCTCGTCGTGCTCCGTATTCACCGGCGCCAGCCCCGGCTCTGTCTTCACCGGCGCCAGCCCCGGCTCCTTCTTCACTGGCGCGAGACCCGGCTCCGTCTTCGGCTTGACGAAGCGCGGGGGAGGAGCCGACGAGGAGGCGCGCCGGCCGCCCTCGCTGATGACGATGCCGGCGCTGCGAGTGCGCCGGCCGAGCAGCGTCTCCGCCGCGGGCTCGGCCTTGACGCCTAGCAGCGTCGGAGTTCCGGAGGATTGGGAGGAAGAGCGTGACGAGGAAGAAGAGGAGGAGGAGCCGAACCTCCTGGGCGCCCATTGCTCGTCGCGTCGGCGGTGCGCCGGGGCGGCCGCCCTCGCCGGGGGGTACGCCAACGGTGGGTTGTTGCCGCCGAGTGCGCCAGCACACCCTCAGCGTCGCGGCGGGGCGCCCACCACCGTGGCGCCGCTGTTCTTCAGGCCGCCGACCACTGGCGCCCTGTTGGTGGACGCCAGCCGCTGCTGCTGGCGGCGCTCGAAGTACGCCGCCCAAGCCGCGTGGTTGCCGGCGGCGTATTGGGGGAGGAAGAGCTCGGCGTCGGTGAGGGAGGCGCGCGCGATCTCGACCTCGTAGGCGAAGTAAGATGGCTTGGCGACGGCGTCGGGCAACGGGGGAATGGGTACTCCCCCATTGCTGAGCCTCCAGCCCGTCGGCCCGGCGCGCATGTCCGGCGGCGCCGGGATGTTCGCCTGGAACAGGAGCCAGGACTCCTGTTCGCGGAGCGAACGGCGGCCGAAGCCGTTGGCCGCCGCCTCGTCTCCGGGGAAATGCTCGGCCATCGGGGAGATGGAGTGGCTGGGGAGAAGAGATCGGCGGCGGCGCTCGGGAGAGGGAGGGCTGGGGAAGAAGAGATCGGCGGCGACGCTCGGGAGAGGTGGAGAGGTGGCACTCATCACACGCGAGCGAGGCCATATATAGCCGCGCCGCGTCCATGTGTACGCTTCCGAGGAAGGGGAGGTGTCGGCGCGCGTCGGCGCGCCACCCCGTGAGGCGCCGCCCGTTAGGAATCAATGGCAAAGCTGACCGGCGGCAGCCTTGTCATTGATTCCCCGCAGGAAATCGAGGCGTCGGGAAAAGACGAGGCCTGCGGCGCTTTCGCGCCAAAAACGATTCGCCCGGCACCCCCGAGCGCCATGATACCGCCGGCTGAAAACTCCGCCGCACCAGATGCCGTTGATGACGAGGATGTGGAGCTCGCCAAGACGATGCCCACCGTCCACTTCGTCGAGCCTATGCCATTGAAGATGGAGGCATGTAGCTCATCAAGACGCCGCAATGACGCCGCCCGCCATCCACTTCACAAAGCCGATGATGATGGAGACGTGGATCTCGCGGTCATGGTGTTCGCTGTCCACTTTGTCATGCTGGACGCCGATGAAGGCGGAGACGCGGTTTTGACGTACACCGTCCACTTTGTCGCACAGGACGCTGATGAAGACGAAGAGGTGAAGCTCGTGGTCACGACCTACGCCTCGCACCGGACACTGATGAAGATGGGACACGGAGCTAGCCGTGACGCCGCCGGCCGTCTACTTCGGCGACACGAAGCTTAATTGCCAGCACGCAGCCCACCTTCCACTTTGACGCGCCAGACACCGATGAAGATGGAGGCGCGGAGATCACCGCCATGATATATCTACCGTTCACCTCGACACACCGACGCTGCGAGATACGATGACACGGAGCTCGCCATCACGCAACCCGTGGTCTGCTTCATCGCACCGGATGGACTTGGAGCTCGCTGTCACGCTCTTTGTCCACTTCGTCAAGCCGGTGCCGTGGAGGGAGAAGACACGGAGCCCGCCGTGACACCACCCGCCATCGATGTCGTCAAACCGGTGCCGTGAAGGACGATGGTTTGGAGCTCGCCGCTAAGCCCGTCGTCGACATCGTCTAGCCGACACCGCCAAGGACCAAGACGTCGAGCTCGGCATGATGCCACCCCACGTCAACGTCGTCAAGCCGGCGCAGAGGAGGACGACGACACAGAGCTCGTCATCACACCTCTCGCGTCCACTTCGCCATGCTGGGTGCAAGCGGAGTTCACCATCACCCAGCCCATCACCGCTAACTCCTTGATGTGTCCGGACTATGCCGCTGGTGCACCCGCCGGTGGCTCCATGCGGTGACCGTGGGAACTGTAGAACAAGATGCCATCAACGTGGCTCCTGACGTCAAGCACATAGGAGGGTTGCACATTCTGCACCAAGGTGTTAAGAATCAACAAAGGGATTCGGCAGTCAATGAGCTGGGGGTGTAGCAAATCTAGCAAAACAGGGGAAGAACAGATAAAATCTACCGTAGCTCGAAATGGAGGGAGAAGGCCAACTAAACAAAAGGTAAACTGGCGGCCAAGGGAAGGAAACGAAAGAAGTTTGGTTCATATATATCGTGCCACCCATCCTCCCACTCTCCAGCTTTTATACGAAGCTAGGAGCCACGACAGTGCATCTCATCACTACAAAAAGCAGTCAGTGACTGTTCAGAGCTAAATGAAGAAGTAGGAGTAGCCAGGACACAGTTCCTGACATTTGTGACAGGCCAAGGCTCGAGAAATGTACGCGGATGTTGGCGTGGCAGCTGCAGAACAAAATTGCCATCAGACATTTCTGGTTCCTAGAATCAAGATGGATTGCTCAGTTCGCATCATCAGGGTTCAGGTAGCGACGGTGGTATCTCGATGCCATGGTCGCACACGATCAGTCTTGCTCGGGAATCTCGTCATCCTCCTCCTGAGGCTGGAGCGGCGGCGCAACGGCGGGAGGCGCAGGCGGGGCGACGTCCTTGGGCGCGGCGTCTTCAGGCGCAGGCGGGGCGACGTCCTTGGGAGGTGGGGCGACGTCCTTGGGCGCGGCGTCTTCAGGCGCAGGCAGGGCGACGTCCTTGGGCGCGGCGTCTTCAGGCGCAGGCAGGGCGACGTCCTGGAGCTTGACGCCTTCAGGCGCAGGCGGGCCGACGGCAGAGGACAGCTGTTGTTGCCCCTCGGCACTGACTTGTGCTTCGAGCTGTTCCTTGCCTTCCTCTCGTCCCTGTCCACCGTCGCCTCCACCTAGCTGCTCCGTGCCTGCCTCTCCTCCCTGAACGCTGTCGCCTCCTCCTAGCTCCTCCCTGCCTCCGTCTCCTTCCTCAACCCCGGTGCCGGCAGCCGCATGTGGCGGCAACTCAATGTCAGAACGAGGCGGTGGCGTTGGGGGTGGTGGTGGCACTGGCGCAGGCGGCGGCCCTCTGAAGTACACGATAAACCACGAGATCTCGCTGAAAACGGCCGAGCAGATGGCGGCAATGCTTGGCACCTGCATACCAACAAGAGCTCAGAATGGATAGCATATTTGGGGGTGGCAAGGCAATAATAAAGCTTCAGTCCACTCCACTGGGTGGCTTGCACACTTACAAGAATGAACATCCTCACTCGGCCAACACGTGAATAAGCAGTCCATATGGACCCATTAGCCAGGGCTGCAAAGGGCTGCCACCATGACAAGCGTGTCAGGTCGCGGTTCCAGATCCCTTTAATCTGAAATTCAGAAACAGGTTAGCCACAATTTTTCATTGAAACTGAAACCGAACACAGTATGAAATGGGAATAATCTCAGTCAGACTTGATTTAGCCTCCGTACACATATGCACCAAACCGCTGAACAAGAAAAAGGACCAGCAAAGACACGCATGGAGAAAACCAAGTCTGGGCTACTTTGTTCATGCAGTTTGTTGGTGACCTTAATTGTGCATAACAACTAATCCTGCCACGACTATCCTGATGATAAATGCTAATCAACATAAAAGGAAAATGTAGAAACAAACAATGGTAGCTTACCGTGTTAATGATAGGAATGAGGTACATGACGACGCCTGAAATAGCGGCCAAGTCTCCCACAAAGGTACGCGGCCACTTGTGCCGGTACACAGTCATCCCTAGGAAGACTCCCAGCACAATGATGATAACCACGCTCGAAGCAAGCAGAACGAAAACCGGTTTGCGCCGGCGGCCAACGGCATGTCGGATGAAGACGTAAATATAGAACAACTCAACTAGAATCCCAGCCCCGTTCACTATCATCACCGGCAGGTTCACAAACTCGCGGATGGTGGGGATGCCATACATCAACCACATTGCCGAGTTGAATATGACAGCAATGCAGGAGTATGGCTCCGCTGTCCCGACCAGGTGCGTCCTCTGGATCGCCAAGAACGTCGGCCTGCCTCGAGGGACATGTGCACAAACATAAACATGTTAAGATGAAGAATAACAACTACAATAGAGACTATATATTGGTGTCAACACGCTATTGCAATTTGCAAACATGGTAGGCAGAATAAGGGCATCCACAAAAATAAGCAAAATAAAGGTCCCTGCTCAGTCAACAGAAGATCAACTGGCGTGGAGTTTGGATGAGAATGTGTGTTTTACCATTCGCAGCGCCTACAAATTAAGCCTTGACTTGAAACAAAATGAAAGTAGGGAAGGGGCCTCAAATGACACAAGCAACAGTAAGGAGGACCTATTGAACCTTGTGTGGAAATCATATCTTGCAAACAAGTGAAGCAGAGTATGATTATCATGCAACTGTTTCATGCACAATGGCCAGCGCGTTGGGAAATGAAAAGAGGAGTCACTTGATCTTGCCCAACGATAGAATCAAGCAGGGCCGGATTGGCTACTAGTCTTTTTGAGCTAATACGCCGAAACAATGCGAGAAAAAGCTCATGTTGGTGCAGGACTATTAGTAAAATAAGAGTGTAACCTGGCCCAACACAAGCTGGCTACTTTTGTTAGTTAGATCGTTTGGTGATTTCTACTTATTACTCCTTTGCTGGGCAGTACTTGTTCACTGTACTCCTAAACGATAATCAGGGTATATATTTTCCACACAAAAATAGCAAGTACTGCCCAGCAATATCTTCTATACTAAAATTTATCAACTAAGGAACAACATTGTACAATGAACAAGTAGCAAGGAAGGATCGCTACCAAAAATGGTACTGCCCTGCCCAGCACCCGCGTGGCTGCGTCGAGCCGTCGACCAACGGCGAGCATACGCAGCAGAAGGCACCAGAGCCACTTTGGGCAAAGCCTCATTCTGGGAAAGGTGCCAGTTTCTTTCACGCCAAATCTCCCAAGCAATCAGAAGAACCAGGGATAGAGTGCACTGCCGCTTAGTCGTCGGAGCATGAAGAAAGCACCGGCTCATCCAGTCTTTGAGGTCAGCGACTCCATTCCATGTAGATGATACGTATCAAGGAAGGGGAACTAGCAATCGTAGCTATGGAGTCCCAAATATCCCTGGTCCATGGGCAATCGACGAGCAGGTGGAATGGCGTCTCCGAAACTAGGCTCGCATAAAGGCCAGAAGTAGTAGTTATTTTCCCAACCGCGACTTAGCAAAGCATCAGCTGTCAGGATCTTCCCTAAGATGGCAGTCCAAATGAAAAAACAACAACATTGCCCTGGAGCCCAGGCCGACCAAATGAGTTGGTATCCCTCCAGGGGGGTTGATCCCTCAAACTGAATCAAGTACGCCGAGCATGCGGAATATGCACAATCAGGCGAGAGCTGCCAGCTAATTTCATCCTGCTGGTCATGTTGAAGCTGAACATCATCTAGCATGGCTGCAATTTTTGTCAGCTCCGGGATCATATGCTAGGTCGTTAACCCCTTCGCTAGGTCAGACAGCGACGTCTCCTTGGTTAGCGCCTCCTGGACCGATCTGTTCTTGCGCAACTAATTTTCAGACTGAACAAGAAAAGTACTGCCCTTGCCAGCGGCGAGCATACGCAGCAGAGGAGGCGCGGCGAGCATACTTAGCAGAGGAGGCGCGGCCTTCACCGGCCGCGGACATGACACTAAGGGTTTTCGCGGCCGGCCAGGAATCGAGAGCAGCGCGCCGCGGGAGGAGCGCCATCGGGATCTACTCAGGCCACCGGCCACAGGTCGGTGGAGGCGGACGTCGACGGGGCCAGAGTCGAGGGGCGCGGCTTCCTACGCGGAGGCGAAATCGGACGGCATGGAGAGCAGGAGCAAAGAGCAGAGTTCGAGGGACTTAGAGCATCTCCAACGGCCGCGCCAAACGAAGCGCGCGGTAAACCCAGCTTTTAGCGCGCGTGGGGCGTTTTGCCGAGCTCCAGCGGCCACGGAAAACTCACGCGCGCGGAAATCGTTTACACGCGCGCGCGAAAAAGCGCCAGCTCGCGCGTCATTTTTTGCGCACCGCTCCCGGAGCGCCTATAAAAGTGCGGCGCGCGCCACGCGCCTTCTCCATGCTTCCTCTTCTCCTCTTCCTCTCCCTCTCTGCCACGCGCCGCTCCAGCGCCCCGCCACCGACGCACCGCCATGCCGCCGCGCCGCCGAGGAGCATCCGGCTACCGCGGCGTCCGCCTGCGCCTCAACGGCGGCTACTACGCGGAGATACGCTCCGGCGATCTCCGGCTCGGCCTTAACACGTCTGGGGCGATCGCGAGGCCGCCCAGCAGCGTCGCGACAGCGGCGGCGTGGCGCCTAGGCGGCGCGGCGGCCAGATGAACTTTCAAGATGTGTACACGCTCCAGCAAGCGCTCGACTTCGCCCCGCCGCCTCGTCTGAACACGGCGGAAGACTGTGCGGAGCACGCCGAGCGGCAACGCCGCCTCCTCGTCGCCCAGGAGGACGAGCGGGTCATGGCGGAGTGGCGCCAGCGCCACCCGCAGGACGTCGCCTACGAGCAGGTCTACTGGGCAAGGCGCCGCGAGAAGGACACGCAAAGGCGCCGCGAGGCGCGGTTGGACAGGCGTCGGCGGAAGGCGTCGGCGAATGCGTAGTCCGACCTCGTTGCAGCAGGTGGGCGGTCGTTCTTCATGCCGGACGATGATCGGTGGCTGGACATCTGGCTAGATACCTCGGATGACACCGCCGAAGATGATAATGGTGATGATGATAGCGACTTAGAGTAGTTTTTTATGCAATCTATGTTTTTTATCGTTTGTTGTTTTTATTTATGCAATCTATGTTTCGGATGTAACATACCTTTGTATCATTTAAAATTTATGCAATCTATCTAGTTTTTTTATGCTTCCAATGCCTACATTTCTAGTTTGTAGAATGAGTGTGTGCGTTGCATTTTTTGCGTGCTGCTGGAGCGGCGCGCGCGCTGCATTTTAGCGCGGCTGCTGGAGCGGGCGCAGCGCGCCGCGCCAAACAAGGCGATGGGCGCGCGCTAAAGCTGTTTTTTGCGTGCGCCGCGTTCGGCGCCTGTTGGAGAGGCTCTTAGAGCCTGTTTGGTTCGCGTCCTCGTTGGAGCACGCCTGGCCTGCAGCTCGCCTGAAAATTGCCAGGAGTATGTTTGGTTTTTGTCCACAGACGTATGAGCTAGCCTGGCCTGGTGTCCTCAGCAGATTGCTTAGCCTGGCACGTTATCCAGGCATGTTGCTTAGAGCATCTCCAACAGCCGCGCTAAACTAGCATCGCGCCGCAAATTAGGCCGTTTTAGCTCGCGCGCAACGCGGCGGGTCGCTCCAGCGGGCGCGCAAAAACGGCGCACGCGCTATAACGAGTTGGGCGCGCGGTCGGAAGCACTCTCCCGCGCGGTGTATTTCGGGCGCCTGCTACCGCGCGCGGCACACTCGAGCGCTCGCTCTCCCACTTCCACCCCCATCCGTCCGCGCCGCCGCCGCCGCCCGCGCCCCCGGCGACCGTTCAGGCGCTTCCCATATATCCCGCGCCAAGGCTCGCCCCATCCCCTTCTAGTCCCGCCGGCCCTCGCGCGCCTCCGTCGTTCGAGGAACAGCGCCCGAGCGCTCGCTGCCGCGCCGCGCCCGCAAGGTGTTCGACAAAACGCCTACAAGGTATGTATTGCTCAAACTTCATGAATTTGGTGCATGTTTTGAATTGTAGTTTTTATAGTATAGTATTGAACATTGTAGATGAGTTCGTCGTATGATTCTTCCGAAGAAGAATTTGATATGGAAGAGGAGGAGGATCTTGCAATGATCCTAGCTATGCATATAAAAAAACCAAAGCACGGTGGTTCGGTTATGGATCGGCAGAAAATTTGGAGGGATAGGACCGATGCCCACAACAGATTGATCAGGCATTATTTTTCGGAGAATCTCACATACCCCGAGTCGTATCTTCGTCGCCGGTTTAGGATGAGCACCGAGTTGTTCAGGCGCATTGCAGAGAAACTAGCGAGCCATGAAAGCTTTTTTCAGCAAAGGAGGAATGCCGCCAGAGAGCTCGGACATAGCACCTTTAAGAAGGTGACAGCCGCTTCGCGTATATTGGCATACGGTATACCGGCTGATCTTGTTGATGATCACTTGGCTATGGGTGAGAGCCAAGCCATCATGTGTGTCAAGCGCTTTGCAGTGGGAATTGTGCAAGTATTTGGCGAGGAGTATTTGAGATCTCCCAATGCTGAAGACGTCGCAAGGCTATTGGCGATGAACAAAGCTCGCGGCTTTCCTGGCATGCTTGGCTCAATAGATTGCATGCATTGGAGTTGGAAAAATTGTCCAAAGGCATGGCATGAGCAATTCCATGGCCAAAAAAAGGGTTCCACTATAATCCTTGAAGCGGTGGCCGATCAGGAGACTTGGATTTGGCATGCATTCTTTGGAACTAGGTAGGAAGTGCGGCTTGCCGCAACCGGCAGCATCGCTGCCGGGTACAAGTCATATCCAATCCTGTAATATAGTCGTAGAAGCATTGCAAATATAAAAAATAGCATGATATTGGTTCATTAGTGTCATACACTAAATCATTATATATTAACTGACCAAGAAAATTTTAGACAACTAAGATGCCTCAATTCTGATGGAGTGTGGCTTGTCGCGCATGATATAACTTCTACAATACACCATGAGCATTAAGAATACAATTGGACCATTGCCTACAACTAAAACATAGCATGATATAACTTCTACAATACACCGTGAGCATTAAGAATAGGCAGGAAACGCGCTTGGCGCGCGGTGCCCGACTTAACCCATTGTCGAACCATGTAAGCAAAGAACATAATGTTGCCAAGTCAAGTATGGTAAGGATGGATGAGGGTGCACCCGTCCTCCAAAGTGACTTTTTGTGGATGAGGCAACTATAGTAAGTTTACATTAGGACATGGATCCCCTGATGTAGTGTAGGGTGCAGTTGATCTATTGCCATTGTTCAGGATGATTGAGTCCAGTATGGTAATGCCAAAGGGCAAGGCAATTATATATATCAAAAGCAAGGCAAGCATGACAATGTAGTGAACAGAATAGTTGGTCTTGAAGTTCATGGCAAAGGAAAAATATATAATTGGTTCTAAAAAGTAAGTAAAACGATTGATCCTCTTTAAGTAGGTACACAAATATCTGAGTTATTATATATAACAAAAGCCAAAGCAATGCTCCATGATAAGAAACTTGTTGTGAGTATTTCGCTTGGCGCGCTGCCTATATCAGCCCATATAATCACCAGCTGACAGTATACAAAAAATGAGAACACAAAATGTATTAGACTTGAATTCTCGTCTGATATACATACACAAAATGAGAACACAATTTAGTGTTCATCCTTAATATCTCCTATCCATGCATCGTACAAATAGAAATGCATTGCATGAGAGGTATTTATAACAAAAGCAACACATACTGCCTCTCCAGGACAACGGAAACAGTACAAAGATCAAAGATACCAAAAGCAAGGTGGAGGAGTGCTAATGCATATAAGGATCCTATACTATTCTATTCCTCTATTCCTCTGTGAAGAAATATAAGATCATTTAGATCACTACTTAGTACTATGTTATAATATTAGCGAAACTGCTTCATGCACGATGCTTCTGCCGGATCTTTGCACGAAGGGTAAATCCAGCGGCCGGTGCCCTGTTCAATAGCATGCATGTTCAGCTGGATATCATCATCATGCATGAATCGTCTAATTTCTATCGCGTGCATAACTCTTATCTTAGACCATATATATAGATAGTTGGGCCCCGTCCGATCGCCTTGTTGGCTTACTCCTCGCATGTTGTATTGTGAGGACCTGCTGATGGATATACTTTGTTAGGTTGGGCGTTCATAAAGTATTTATCATGCACATTGTGAATACGATTCATCTCCTCACCTTACATATAGATGGTCGTCAACTACTTTCATCCTTTTAGCTGACCCAAAAAAAATTCTAATCCGCCATTGCAATCAAACTACCGAAGCTTACATATAACTAAAAGCATCTGGATGTAACCTTGACATCCAAGGTTACCTATCTCTACCTAATGTTAAGAATTTATTAGTACTCATCAAGAAGTAAATTAACAGCAGTGTGTTCCTTCATGCATTGCATACATCTCAAGAAACTTATTAAGCACCCTACGCACAAATTTGGCGATGCCAATGGTGGTCATCAAACAAGACTAATGTCTATAACGATCATGGACACACAGAGACAAATCACAAACCAAGCGGCTTAATTGGATGCAAATTAAGAGACTCTTATAATGTATCCATATGAATCAATTTTTATATGACAAACAACAAACCATGGCAATAAAATAGTAAGCAACGACCATATGGCAGGGAATAACAACAGTCATTCCTTGTACTAAGTCATGGAAGCATAAATTGAGAAATTTGTATGTTGCCACATTGACCAATCAAGCTCGTCTCTCTGGCCCAATTGACAAAGAACATAGTGTTTTGCTGGTAAGTTAACCTATTCTGGCAAACCATGGCTGGGTCTGCTGGTAAGTGAACCTATTCTTGCAAGCCATGGCTGGGTCTTCTACTATTCTGGCAAACCAAATACGACAAAAGAAGTTGCTGCTACAGAGAACAAAGACTACTACTATATGAATTCCCTCAACAATTTTATATGGATTGTTCCATCATTCTCATGAAATAGAATGAATATTGTAGTTTTAACAAGAGTAATATGGGCACTGGATGTCACCTTATTTAGAATGTTCGCTATTAAATGCAATAGATATGCTTAATCTCCTGTAACAAAAGTTCATGGAAACAAAGTAACATAAAGTAATTATTGTGGCACCTTTGCATATTTATCTCTGACAATACAGAGCCTATATGCAAGTTTTCTTTCACATCATCAAAAGGAGAACTAAACCAGTCAGCCTCAAAATCATATTATGGTCTTTCCCATCATCATACTCATATAAAGCACTGACATAGGGTTGATTGTAGTTCTCAATCTGCATACGTGAGGAAACAAAAACTATCAGTATAAACAAATGACATATAAAATGGACACATGTCGTACAAATGTGCAGCTAGATGGCTTATCCATAACATCAAAAGAAGAAATGTAGTGCATTTTTGGTATTTTAGGCACAGTGAGAAGCATACAAAAATACAGAGTTCAAGAACGATGGTCTCCCAACGCTTCCCTATTTCTGTACCTTTTTCATGAATCTTGAGGCCTTCAAAATGCCCATCAAATGGCCCATCTGCAGCGCCTTGAGCAGAATAAGCGTTTCATCCAGGTCCCACACATATAGGTTGATAAGCTGACGCGGCATCCCAGACAATGTTTGGCTATTAGCTGAAGCAGAGATGGATTTGTCAATCCCAATTCAAATCAACCACTAAATTGACATTGAGTGACCAATAACAACTCCAGAGGTTTATTTTTCTGCAGGTAAACAACTCACTTCTCCAAGAAAAGACCACGTCTTTAAATCCTCCTTGAAGTACCATAGCTGCAACCCCCACTTTGGCCGTCACAAGAGCAGCAACAACACTGCCTCCTGCAAGAAAAAAGGGGAAGTTCGATGAGAGATCACTTGGAGCAGCATATAGTCTATGCATCTGTTACGGACCTGCTAAAACATCACAGGAATCACCTAAACCAGGCTTGCTCAATTCTTCTCACCACATCAGATCCAAGTTACAGGAGAAGAGAAAGCAAATTACATGAGATAAGATCTTCTCATCGCATCAACATCAGGGAACGGGTGATGGGACGGCGACCATTGCGGACGTTGTTTAGACTGAAGTGTGCTCCGGTCGAAAGCGACAGAGGAGTGGTGATGGTGTCCGTCACCTGTCGCTGCTGATGTAGATTCCACGGCCGGCGGCGGGAACTACCCTGATGCCACATGGGAGCTCTGACCGCGACGTCGGCGTTATAGGCTGGGAGCTCTGGCAAGACGATGGGATGAGCAGCGGTCAGATTGCGGGAGCACGCTTGATGGCATCGAAGAAGGTACACAGTGTAGGCGTCGTGTTAATGGAGTCCACATTTCTTACAGATGTTTCACATTTCTTAAGTTGGCAAATGAATTTGGTATCGGTCCCAGTATTTTATTTTGGTCAATCTGTAACCTGTTCAAGTCTTGAATGTTTCCAGTCTCATCTGGTAGGAAACCAGAGAGCTGATTGCCATTCAATAGTCTGCAAAAGGCATGAAACTTAACAATTGGCATAATTTGTTATATACATATTGGGATGTTGTTGTGATTATTCCTCGTGTAAATATAATAAATGAGACTAAGTGTTTTTTATGTACACAATATCTATTGTGTAAGTACTTCTGCGCCAAAAAGATCTTGCATAGGTTTAGCAAAAAAGGAACAGACAAATTATGTATCTTAGAAGGTTCCATTGATTTCTTTGCATATCGAAGGGGGGAAGTCAACAGAAAGCAAGCACTTACATAAGTTTGAGTGCAGTGATGTTTCCTATCTCTTTAGGGATGCTGCCTGTTAAATCATTCCACATAAAATCCCTTCATGAAAAATAAGAATTATTTAGTATAGGATAGATTAGCTTCAAAGTAAACCTGACAGCTACTATAAGCATCAGACAAGCAATCAACATCGGGATATGATTAAGGTTTTACTGACTAGTTACTCTCTTCAGTAATTCCATAGTGTAGGATAATTTAAGCCTTTGTATCAAATTGCTACTACGATACAATGAATTTATATACGTTGATAATACTGAAGTGCAGCAAGTCTTAATATTTAACTACTGCAGAAGAACTTAAGTAAATCAGTAACTTCACACACCAGAGTAATGCTTACAGTGTTTCAGCTGAGATAAAAGACTGACCTCTGGTGCCAAAGTTCGAGACAGGTTCCTCTTAAATAATTGTCTGCATTGAATAAAATATATGCTGTCAGGAACATGACAGGTTGCACATTACGCTGAAATAATCAACCCGACAAATAATAAGTCACCTATAACAATCAAAACTATAGGAAAATATGGTGGGACAAATTATCAATATCAAGGGACAAGGGAGATGCGCAGTTGCCCCCTACAAGTAAAGGTAGTTCCCGTTTTGCCTTCGAGTAAACTGGTTATTATGACCATGAGATACTTTTAAGTTTAAGGCATTAATTAGTTTCTTATCCATGGGTGCATGTCGAAAACATAATTTTATTAGTGATGCGCATAACACATAGACATTAGCATTTAATTGGAAAGGCTACTGCTTGTAAACAATCTTGTCTGTTGATAAATAGAGAGCTCATCTTAAAAACAATCATAACCAGAGCTCATAGAATGAATAAACAGAAGTGAAGATATTATGTACAGATTAGATAGAAGTAGTGATCATACAATTCTGTCACATGAAGCGCATAACTGATTATGTGGCAGAAAAATCCTGTCCAATTTGAAGCGCATGGATCTCCCCTGTTCCAGTTCTCAAGGTTATTCATAGGATCAAGTAAGCTTCCCTTTATAGCCCCGAGTGCATCAACTGCATTATTATGAAAAACAAAACATTCAATTTGCATGAAATGTTGCAAATAAGAAACAGAAAATAACATAGTGAGAAATTATTGTCTGAACTTAACATCAGATATAAATCTATTTTCCTTGTGTTTTTTCTTTCTTTCAAAATGGTAGCAGTAACATACAAGATAGTAGCAAATTATAAAGTACACACGCAAGCAGGAGATTACCTTCGAAAGGGTCAGTACTTTGCCCCAGTGCAACATCCAAGCAGGGGAGCATCACAGCCAGGACAACCACGATGTAGACGCCTCCAAAAGCAGCCATCTCTCTCACTGTATAATTAAGCAGAAACTTCTGACATCCCCAACAGGAATAATTTCCTTTTTGAAAAGCTCTGGATCCTAACCAAGAAAATTGGAGCAGTGATTAGCATCTAGTAGTGATTATGGGTCATGACAACTCGAAAACCAAAATGTCCGTGATGCCGACGCTAAGATCAGAAAACATATAGTAGTATTATTCGTCCTTACACGATTTTTTTAATGAGAGGCGAGCTGATGATGGCCAGGCCAATTGGCCAGATGTGATAACAGCCACATGAAGCTGCGCAGTCACCTAACCCTCCTTTGCACAAGCAAGCAGATCTATGTGGACTCGGAGCGATCAAACCAAACCATTTTAAAAAAAGGTCACAAATCAAACCAAACCAAACCATTTTTTTTCTTTGAATCAGCCTAGAACCAGACCGGAGCTGACAGAGAGATGGAGGAGACCTTCCATGGTCTGGGCGCTGGCAGGAGAAGGAGGCTGCACTCCTCTACCAGTAGACACCTCAGAGCTTCCTTTGGAATCGGCGTCGTTCCTTTCCTTCCCGTTGTTCATCCTACATCACCTACAGAGAAGAGATGAGAGGAGATGGGGGTCAGAGAGAGAGAGAGAGAGAGGGAGAGAGACGGGGAGAGAAGGAGAAGTATAAGGGAAGGGGAGGAGGGATTCGTACCATAGCACCGTCATCGAGGTCTTGGAGGGTCGCCATGGCCGGGGATTGTCCCGTCGCTGGTCGCCGTTGTTCCTACCTACACAGACAGGGACAGAGACAGAGAACGAGTGAGAGAGGGAGAGAGATTGATGGAGAAGAAGAGGAGGGGGAGTAGGATTCATACCATACCCACCATCGTGGAGGTCTTGGAGTGTCGTGGGGAGTCGCCATGGACGGGCGGCTAGGGTTTCTGGTGCAAGGCAGGAGGGAGAGCAGATCGGACCGTGGGGTGAGCTGCTCCTCAACGATTCTGCGGCCAAGGAGAGAAGGGGAGGGGTCACCGGTGGTGGACTGGAGGACAAGGATGGGAGGGTCACCGGCGGCGACGGCTGGGGTGGAGGGGATCGAGAGAGGAGGAGGAAGGAGCGGCGGGCCTGGTGGAGTGCTCTTGTCTCGGTGTTGGATATTTATCCAACCAAGCGAAATGTCCGAACTGCCCTCGGCGTGGAACATATATTACACACGGTGGCAGCCCGGTTTCGATCCGACGGCCAGGTCGCTCCAGACGAAGACCCTACGGCCTGGATCGATCCAGACGAAGATCCGACGGCTCCGATCAGTTTGGATAGCTAATCCGACGGCCCAAAATCCAAACGCACGGGAGAGCTCCATTTCGGTTCAGACTCTAGCAAGGGGATGCCTGGATCTTTGAATGACATCAATGTTGTCAACCGGTCACCACTGATGAATAAGATTGCAAATGGTGAGTTGCCACCGGTGCAGTTTGTAGCAAATGACCGTACGTACAACTATGGCTATTATCTAGCGGATGGCATCTATCCAAAGTGGCAAACCTTCGTGAAGCCGTTGAAAAAGCCGGAAGGTAAGAAAAATCTTGATTTCCACAATGCTCAGGCGGCGGCTAGAAAAGATGTGGAGAGAGCATTTGGGATTTTGCAAGCCCAATTTGCTATTGTGAGAGGACCGGCTAGATTTTGGGATCAAAAAATGCTTTGGTACATCATGCATGCTTGTGTGATCATGCACAACATGATCATCGAGAATGAGCGTGGCCAAGATTTAGACTACTCATAGTATGAGCTCTTGGGACATCCCGTGCGAGTGCGACGGAGGGCTGAAAGGGTAGCCCGTTTTATTGCCTCCTATCATGCCATTCGGCGTCCCACAACGCACAATGAACTTCAGAATGATCTGATTGAAGAGTGGTGGGCATGGCATGGACGGCGAAGAGCATGATTTCTGCATTCGACATTGTATTGTTCATGAACTATTTGTTGCGTTTATTGCATTATTTGTTGTACTGAACGATAAACTATTTGTTTAAGTTTTAGTGATAACGAAATTGAACTATTTATTGTTGATTTATTTTGTTTGTTTGATCATTTTTGCTCCTCTTTTTTGAAATGTATATGTGGTTTGTGCGTGCTGCGCGCGCTGTATTTTTGCGCGCTGCTGGAGCGGCGCGCGCGCTGCATTATAGCGCGGCTGATGGAGCCAACGCTGGCGGCCGCGCTAAACCAGCCGAAGCGCACGCGGCAAACAGGTTTTTTGCGCGCAGCGCGAAGCGCGGCTGTTGGAGATGCTCTTAGCCTGGTCCAGGTGCTGGAAATTGGTCGCCTGGGCAGCCGAAAGTAGCTGCCTGGCAGCTAATACTGTTTTACCAGATATTTTATTCCGTGGGCCAGGTCTCAAACCAATGGGCCTTAATAATTAATCTTTCTTCAGGCCAGGTCTGCAACCAAACAATGCATGCATGACCAGGCACAAAATTTCTAACTTCCAGGCTATGTTCACGCATCGATTTCTGCCAGGCATACGGGCGAGGATAGGAACCAAACAGGCCCTTACAGCGGGAAGAGGATTACTGCCCCTGCCGTCAAACACCAGGGCCGGCCCATGGGCCGGGCAAAAGGGGCGACCGCCCCAGGCCCCAAGAGGGAAGGGGCCCAAATAAAACTTACACTAGTAAGAACTATACAAGTATACATTACATCTCAAAAATTATTAAATGGATAAAATAGAGCCTCAATTTGCAGAAGCATAAGTTCACATCACATACTGATAAGTTATACCACACTTAGACAAACCAATCTAAATGGCAAAGTTGAGTTCAAATACATTAGTTCTTTTTAAGATGCATGTCTTAGTATCATAATGAAAATTATGATATCTGGATTTCAATGTTTAAACCAATGTACAATTTTTAATTCGATAAACGTGCAGGCATCTCATTTGCACCAAATCAAACCAAGTGAATCTGGGCCAGCATGTTAGTTAATCGAATCATGCATAAAAGTAAAATCAATAACATTTTTGGTTCTCCGAATTACTAATCCCAACATGCAAGCCACATTTTCTATGCCCTAGAAGTTTCCATGAATATGACTGCCTAATATACACTAGAAATCGCTATAAAAATATTTGTTAGTGTGTCTAAAATTTATAAATCTCTGTCACAATATTCAATATAATATTAAAAGATATATGAGCACACGCATGTACATGCAAATGTGTATACACTACATCGTTTATGCAATATTAGAAAAATAAATATGAAATGTTGTCTTAACAATAAAGAAAAATTTTGGTACCTCATAAATTATTCACTTTGTAGAATTAAAGTTTTAATTATATACATTACAGTTGTTTACCAATGAATAATATAAATGTTATTTAAAAACATTTTATGTGCCTAAGTAATAAAAAATATTAATTACAATTGTAATATGGTACACTTAGTTTAAAATGAGTATAAAAGTTTAATATGAAAAACAATTGTTTTACATGACCCCGGGCCGAAATACTTTGGACCGGCTCTAGTCAACACGTCGATCCACCCCAGCACGAGCTCCCTGCGGGTGTCATCCGCGGAGATGTGGGGAGCCGCCATGCCCGCCTGCGGGCTACTCCCCCTCGCTCGCTCTCTTCCCCTATGCGGTGCACCCGAATGGAGGCCGGGGCCGAAACCCCCTGCCCTCACCAACTCGTCGCTGCTTCTCGCTCTCCGCCCTCCACACACAACACACACATCGCCTACTCCCTCACCCCTTTTCTTTTTGTCACACAACCCCCCGTCAGAATAGGGATAAGAAAGCTTTCTTTTTCTTTTGAACTGCAGTGGCGACTGCATGTGTACATACTACATGCAACTACATCTCTTTTAAAGATGTAGATACAACAAAATTTTGACAAAAAATAACAAGTGAAAAAAATGAAATAAGAAGAGGAAAAACAACAAATTAATTGGTCCACCGTGCATTTGTCACGTAAATTAGACTTAGTTAATTCTCATCTAAATGAGAGCTAGCCACACCATAATTTCTATGAGCAAAATAACACATGCATGGTGGAACAACTAATTTGTTTCATTTTTAAAATGTTTCTACTCAAGCGGAACCAACCTCCCGCTCTCGGCTGTCTTAGGAGCAACTCTAGTCGTGTCACCAAAAGAACCGCATCACGAAAATAACCGCTATAATGAAGAGAAAAAGGCATAGACCACACTCCAAAGGATTCATAACATTCAACTGCATCGCTAGAAGAAGAAAAATATATAGTCATAGCCTCCATAGTTGGAGCCGGGAGCCATGTGTTGGAGCACATTTCAAACCGAAACACTCCCGCGAAAGGCGAGTTTCACCCAATTTCTTCCTTTCCCCGCCAAAGACACATTCGCCCTTACCAGTCCTGTAGATGTGTTACCCCCAAGGAAACACACCCATTAATGTCCATCGCAGTGTGTCCACTTGCCCGCGCCCGTTTCTGCCATAATTTCCTCGGCCTGCCGCCAATAGCTATAAAGAGGCATGCGCATCCCGGTCTCTACTTCTCAACTCCCCTTTGCATCTAGTCCACTTCCACTGTATGTCTTCTCTCATTCCTTCTCCGCTTCCCTCTTCTCTTCCTCACTATGTCATCTCGTCCAAGGATAGACTCGGGCGAGCTAACATATTATGAGGCACATGAGAAGATCATGAGCCCACGCTAGAGTTGGCCACCACTACGAAGGAGGACGACGAGTACGCGTTAGACCATGCCCACAATGAGGACCACCTTGACATGGTGGTTGGCATCAAAGCCCTCGACACATGCAACATGGATCCCCTCCTATAGACGATGCTCACTGAGTCCCGTGGGATGGCCGTGGAGGAAGGATCATGACGTCACTCCACCACCATGCCTCCGCTAGCCCAATGTCGATCCCTCGCCCATAAGGAAGCATGGATGGAGCATCCCATTGTCTTGTCCTATCTTCGACAAGAGCCCTTGCATGAGTAAACATCCATCGATCAGTTCCCACAATCCACACATTGAAGTTATTTGGTGGAGAGATATGCATGATCTTTGACAATATGCAACCCTCTTGGCGACCCTACATGGCGAAAACGGGGGCGAAGGCCCGCGATGGACAATGCGTTCGGTAGCATCGGAGGAAGTGATTATCTCTTCTCATGAGAAAACCTGAAGGATAAGTTTGAGGACTGAATTATCATGTAGAGGAGGAGGAGGAGGATCTCGCTTTGTTAGGGGAAATTGAAGGCTTGACTGAAGAGGTGCATTGGTTAGGAATCTTTAGAGTTCATACTTGTAAGCCCTCTAGTCACGTGGCTTTGTTCAAGGAAATGCATAAGGCATGCAGGTCTGTGCAGGGTGCTACCTTTAAGACAACCATAGTAAATCTATTCTTAGTACAGTTCCTTTGTCTAGGGGATTGAATAGAGTTATGGGTGGTGGCCCTTAGTTATTTTTTCGGGGGGCGGGGTGCAGTGGTTCTTTATGAGCACAATGGATTCATTAATGTTCAAGAATACAAGCTCGACATAATTCCAAGATGGACATGGATCATGGGTGTTCCAGAGGGTCACATGAAGTAGAAAGCGTTGGCTTTGTTCTAGTAATGAAGGCACTTAAACTTTTGAAGTATGTCATAGCACATATGTTTGTCAAGTTGCATAACCCTCTAGTTTGGTTTGTCCCAATCACATCAAATGAGAAGAAGTAAGGCCCAGTGGAATATGAAAAATTGCAAAATTTCTGCCATTACCGTGGTCTCATTGGCCATGTGGTGACCGAGTGCGGCGATGGTGTGCATAATCCCGAAGAATGTGAATGAGGAGAGTGGTTGCTATTTAATTTGAAAATGCTAATAGCCGAAGCCCAGCTGCAAGGGCATAGCATGTGGTGTAGGGTTTGTACTATGTGGTCGTGATTTTGGTAGGGGAAGAGGGAACCCTAGAGACCCGAATGAGCAAGGAAAAAATGATATGGACATAGGTGGTGAGGTGATACGTCTGCAACGTATCTATAATTTTTGATTGTTCCATGCTATTATATTACCCCTTTTGGATGTTTATGGGCTTTATTTTACACATTTATATCATTTTTGGGACTAACCTACTAACCGGAGGCCCAGCCCATATTGCTGTTTTTTTGCCTATTTCAGTATTTCGAAGAAAAGGAATATCAAACGGAGTCCAAGCGGAATGAAACCTTCGGGAGCGTGATTTTTGGAACAAACGTGATCCGGAGAGCTTGGAGTGCATGTCAAGAAGCTCCCGAGACCCCACGAGATAGGCCCCCCCTTAGGGCGCGCCCCCTGTCTCGTGGGCCCACGAAACACAATTTCCACCATCGTAACCTTCTGTATCCGCGAGATCCCATCTTGGAGCCTTCACTGGCACTCTTTCGGAGGGGGAATCAACCACGGAAGGCTTCTACATCAACATCCTTGCCCCTCCGATGAGTTGTGAGTAGTTTACCACAGACCTACGGGTCCATAGTTATTAGCTAGATGGCTTCTTCTCTCTTTTTGGATCTCAATACAATGTTCTCCCCCTCTCTTGTGGAGATCCGATGTAAACTCTTTTTGCGGTGTGTTTGTCGAGATCCGATGAATTGTGGGTTTATGATCAAGTTTATCTATTAATAATATTTGAATCTTCTCTGAATTCTTTTATGTATGATTGAGTTATCTTTGCAAGTCTCTTCGAATTATCAGTTTGGTTTGGCCTACTAGATTGGTCTTTCTTGCCATGGGAGAAGTGCTTAGCTTTGGGTTCAATCTTGTGGTGTCCTTACCCAATGACAAAAAGGGTTGCAAGGCACGTATTGTATTGTTGCCATCGAGGATAACAAGATGGGGTTTATATCATATTGCATGAGTTTATCCCTCTACATCATGTCATCTTGCTTAATGCGTTACTTTGTTCTTATGAACTTAATACTCTAGATGCAGGCAGCAGTCGGTCGATGTGTGGAGTAATAGTAGTAGATGCAGGCAGGAGTCGGTCTACTTGTTATGGACGTGATGCCTATATACATGATCATGCCTAGATAATCTCATAACTATGCGCTTTTCTATCAATTGCTCGATAGTAATTTGTTCACCCACCGTAATACTTATGCTATCTTGAGAGAAGCCACTAGTGAAACCTATGGCCCCTGGCCCTATCTCTTATCATATTTGCTCCCAATCTACTTTTATTTGCATCTTTACTTTTTGCATCTATATTATAAAATACCAAAAATATATTTATCTTATCATACTATCTTTATTAGATCTCACTTTCGCAAGTGGCCGTGAAGGGATTGACAACCCCTTTATTGCGTTGGTTGCAAGTTCTCAGTTTGTTTGTGTAGGTGCGTGGGACTTTTGAGGAGCCTCCTACTGGATTGATACCTTGGTTCTCGAAACTGAGGGAAATACTTACGCTACACTTGCTGCATCACCCTCTCCTCTTCGAGGAAAACCAACGCAAGCTCAAGACGTAGCAAGAAGGATTTCTGGCGCCGTTGCCGGGGAGGTCTTCGCTCAAGTCAAGATATACCAAGTACCATCACAAACCCATCTCCCTCGCATTTACATTATTTTCCATTTGCCTCTCGTTTTCCTCTCCCCCACTTCACCCTTGCCGTTTTATTCGCCCTCTCTTTGCCAATCTCCTCCTCTCTTTTTTTTGCTTGCCGTTTTTCTGTTTGCTTGTGTGTTGGATTACTTGTTGCCATGGCGCAAGATAATACCAAATTGTGTGATTTCTCGAATACCAATAATAATGATTTCCTTAGTACTCCGATTTCTCCACTTAATGATGTTGAGTCTTGTGAAATCAATACCGCTTTGCTGAATCTTGTTATGAAAGATCAATTCACCGGCCTTCCTAGCGAAGATGCCGCTACTCATCTAAACAACTTTGTTGATTGTTGTGATATGCAAAAGAAGAAAGGTACGGATAACAATATTGTCAAATTGAAGTTATTTCCGTTTTCACTTAGAAATCGTGCCAAAGTTTGGTTTTCGTCTTTGCCTAAAAATAGTATTGATTCTTGGAACAAGTGCAAAGATGCTTTTATCTCTAAGTATTTTCCTCCCGCTAAGATCATCACTCTTAGGAATGATATTATGAATTTTAAACAACTTGATCATGAGCATGTTGCCCAATCTTGGGAAAGAATGAAATTGATGCTTCACAATTGCCCTACTCATGGTTTGAATTTATGGATGATCATAGAAAATTTTTATGCCGGTTTGAACTTTGCTTCTAGAAATCTCTTAGATTCGGCCGCGGGAGGCACCTTTATGGAAATCACATTAGGAGATGCTACAAAACTTCTTGATAATATTATGGCTAATTATTCTCAATGGCACACCGAAAGATTTTCTAGTAAAAAAGTACATGCTATAGAAGAAATCAATGTTTTGAGTGGAAAGATGGATGAACTTATGAAGATGTTTGCTACTCAAAATACTCCTCTTGATCCCAATGATATACCTTTTTCTTCCTTGATTGAGAATAATAATGAATCTATGGATGTGAATTTTGTTGGTAGGAATAGTTTTGGAAACAATGCTTATAGAGGAAATTTTAATGCTAGACCGTTCCCTAGTAATTCCTCTAATAATTATGGAAATTCCTACAATAATTCTTATAGTAATTTTAATAAGATGCCCTCTCATTCTGAGAATAGTGTGAAAGAATTTATGATTTCCCAAAAGAATTTTAATGCTTTGCTTGAAGAAAAATTTCTCAAAGTTGATGATTTGGCTAGGAACGTTGATAGACTTTCGCTTGATGTTGATTCTCTTAAAATTAGATCTTCCCCTCCTAAGCATGATATCAATGAGTCTCTCAAAATAATGAGAATTTCCATTGACGAGTGCAAGGAAAGAACCGCTAGATGCCTCCCCCCTTTAGTCCCGATTCTTACACGAACCGGGACAGATGGGCATCCGCGTGACCGTTGCTCGCAGCCCAGGCAGGGGGGGCCTTTGGTCCCGGTTGGTGACATAAATCGGGACCAAAAAGGCTTCCACGCGTCAGCATTTCAGTGGCTTGGGTTTTTGTTTTTTTTTTGAAAGGGGGGGAGGGGTTGGGGGTTTTGGGGGGTTAATTTAGGTGTTTCATATATTGTGTTAGCTAGCTAATTAATAGAGAGAGAAGTGTCCTCTCTGATGTCCGTGCTAGGTCTATGCTTCGTACTATATACATAGAGAGGCCCTCGACACGCTAGCTAGTAGGAAAATGAAGGAAACCATTAAGTACAGAAGTTCGTCATGCATACCGAGAGAAGTGATCGATCGACCTCTTCTTCTTCGAGAGATTGGTCGAACAACAAGTTTTCGTATTATCTATCCGACGCTACTGGCTACATACATATAGAACATGTAAGATCTTTTACAATCCCCTAGCATTTGAAATCAACTTCCACATGGTATTCTCCGGCTTTATTGACGACGTGGTCAAGAAAGAATCCCGCCAATTCCTCTTGAACTGCTTTCATGCGATCTTGCGATAGGAGTTCTTTCCGCATCTGCCACGTCTAATTTGAAGAAGGGGGTTAATACATATATATGAATGAAACTCAACATAAATGATGGTGTAATAAAATTAAATTGTGAATATTATTGCTTACGCACTTCATATTCTCTTTTAGAGTAGCCCCGCTTATTTTTTAAAGTCGCGTTGTAGATGAACTCGCACACATAGTATCCACAGTAATCATTCCCTTGTTCCTGCCACAAGCACTTTACGAGAAATAGAGGTCAATCAAACTGATAATGAAGCATTATAAATGGCATTGATGAAAGTATAGCTATAGAATCAACGGGAGATGCGCGCAACTAGCTAGCCAGTAGTACTTATGTCCGGGTATGTATATCGCAGCTCCTTCGGCAGTCCCGGAGCTTCTGCGGTGAACTAATTCCAAACCCTGCAAGACAAAGAAAATAATTATTATTACTTGAGATATCCGGAAAATGAACAAAAAGTTGCCGATACGGTGCGATAATGATCGATTGAACTTACTTGTTGAGCAATTTAGTCATGTCCGCATAGGTTTCGGGATCTTTTCGTCTCGAGTCTAAGACGGTTACTAGTCCCTGCTCAAGCTTAATCTCCAGAAGAACATACTGGTAGCTGCGCACGCATGCATAACTCATCAATTACATTACTATAACCTCGCTCGAGTAATAAGGGAAACCGAATATGCACACGACAGTAACACTCACTTGAAGTTGTAAGGAAAGAGTATGGTATCTTTGTTTTGATTTTTGATCAACGATTGTAGCAAGTTGGCCTCGGCCTCTTCGGCGTGCTTTTTAACCTGAATTTCATCTATGATATTTGTGTTAATGAACCCAATATCATACATTTCTTGTTTTCTGCACTCGACGATCTTTAATCTGCATAATATAGTGAGGATAATTAATTATAAATACATGCAATTAAAGAGCTGAGCTATATATAGAGACTTAATGACAGAAATAGTACTTACAGACAGTAGCAAAAGACCGTTAATTTATCGAGGGCCTTTTGATTGAAGAACTCGAAGAACTCCTCAAATGGAACAGCCAACAGATCAGTTCCAACGAGGTCGTGCTCCTCTTTAATGTTCAGATACAAAGTATTCGTCCCCCAAGACTCTCTGCAGGTTTTCATGTACCAATTATGGAATCTTCGCATGATCGTTGTTAGAGATTTTTCATCTTTGACGAGAGGCTTCCCATACTCGTATCTGTGTATGTCCCCCTCCATGAAATCAGGAAGTTGATCGTCAGGCAGGTAATCTTCAAGATTGCCATAAACGGCCACCATCCCCGGAGCATTAGCGACGATGTCGCCGCTAGACACATTGAGCGGGGGGCACGATTTATTTGCTTGTTCGCCGAGCTGGGCAATTTTTTCGCAGCTGCTCGTTCTTTTGACCTTTGATGTCTGACAGTACTTCCCGACCTCCCGCCTCTGGATGTACTGCTAGACGTCGGAGCAGACGGAGCGGCTGCGGCGTCTGTCTTCTTTCGTGATTGCTTACGAGGCGGAGGAGAAGGACTACGACGCGCCGGAGCAGCCGGGACGGCGGCGGGTCTCTTCCGCCCTTGCTGGCGAGGTGGAGAAGGGGGAGGCTGCTGGCTGCTCGGGGTTTGAGATAGTCTTCACAAATGTGGACCATCTTGGATAGATGCCATCTGCTAGGTAGTATCCTTTGTTGTAGTGGCGCCCATTGACCTCGATGTTCGACGGAGGAGCATGACCTTCAACAAGCTTGGCAAAGACATCCGAGCACTGCAGTACATTGATGTCATTGTGAGTTCCCGGCATACCAAAGAAGGAGTGCCAAATCTAGAGGTCATGTGTGGCCACTGCCTCAAGTACCACACTGCAAGCTCCTTTGACGCCTTTTTACATCCCCTGCTAAGCAAATGGACAGTTTTTCCATGCCCAATGCATGCAATCGATGCTTCCTAGCATCCCAGGAAATCCTCTTGCTGCATTTTGTGCTAGGATCCGAGCAATGTCTTCAGCATTGGGTGATCACAAGTATTGTGGTCCAAACACTGCCACCACTGTCCGTAGAACTTTTATAAACACTCAATGGTGGTGGACTCGGCCATGCGTCCATAGTCTTCCAGTATATCATCGGGAGCTCCGTATGCAAGCATCATCATAACTGTCGTGCACTATTGGAGTAAGGAGAATCCAACTGTGTCATTGCAATCTTTCTTGCATTTGATGTAGCTGTCGAACTCCCGGATGGCATTTACAATCCTGAGGAAGAGCTTTCAGCTCATTCGATTATGACGCTGAAATACTTTCTCGCCGTGTAGTGGAGCGTCAGTGTAGGGCAAGCAATAGCCCTCTAGTCGATGCCTATGCTTTCTCTTACGGCGGACCGGCGCCGAGCCACCTCGACGCGGCTTCGCATTGTTCGTGAACAGGCCGACCAGAGTGGCGAGGATCATGAGGTGCTCTTCGTCATGGGTGTCGGCCTTGGCTTCCTCCTCTAGCAGCGCCGTGAACGCCTGCTCGTCGTCGGAGACCATTGCCGAGCAGGCAAATCGCCGAACACCTGGCGGGCGCGCAGGCGCCGGTATCCCCCGCCTGCGTGGCAAGAGCTCTGGAAAGCTCGCCGGGGAGCGCGATGGAGGCTGCTGCGGTGAAACCCTCTCTTTCCGGCACGAAAATGGCCTTTCTAGCGGCGGAGCAGCGGCTGTGGGCAGGTGGGCAGCGCCGGGGATCGTCACGGCGGCGAAAGGGGAAGTGGCATCCTACAACGCGCGGGGGTCGAATCTGGGCAGGGAAAAGGCGTTTCTCGCCTGACAATGGTGGCCCACGCTCCACTATTCCTTCCGCCGAAGCCCCCAAGTGCCCCCACGGTGCGCTGGGTTCGGCCTGGGATCGCCGAGCCAGAAAATGGCCCAAACCGGCGGAATACGACGTCCTGGGGAGGAAGGGGGGGACTGTTTTTTTTACGGCGCCGACGGAGAAAAAGGCGTCCTTGGGGGCTTGTTGGGGAGCGAGGGGGGGGGGGGTGAGTGGAGATGCTCTTAAGTGTACAAGTGTATGAGGCGCGCTGGGCTTGGACGACAAAAGAAAACCAAGGAAAGGCCACAAACAGGTGATGCCACGAACTTAGATTTTCTTTTGAGTAATTGCCATGAAGTTATATCACATCTAGATGAGCCTTGGGCACACCCTTTATAATATTGTGCTTTTTTGGTGTCAAGTAGCGAGTTTCTGCCGACATCTAACCAATCCTAAAAATATAAAATATGATTTATCCAAAATTTGCTAGACTTTAATTGAAGAAAAATGTAAAGGACAAAATTTTGAATGTTACATAGGGCAATCATGTTATTCAGAAAATGTTCATCGGTGCGAACATCAAATTAAATTAACTTCTAACTAGGTAAATACACACTATGGGGCATATGAATCCAATTGATTGGTAATATACTCCCTCATTTCCGGTTTATAAGGCTCAAATCTTAAATCTCATCAACCAAGGCATTTTGTGAGTGGAGGAATGTATCTCGTACTTTACAAAATTACCCTAATTAAACTAATGCATTAATTTGGATTAATTGCAGTGCATGCATGCCTGGCCACTAGATGAGTAGGAACATTACATGCATTGGTGTGTTCCTCTTTAATTCTTGCATGCAAAGATTTAATGCACATTGAAAACTAAAAATGAGATGGAGATGAGCCCTCTAAATTGGAAAAACAAAAAAGTTGAAATAAGCCTTATAAACCGGAAAGGAGGGAGTATCAGCTAAATATAGAAAGACGCCTAATATTAATTCCTATATCAGTTAAATCATCAGTAACTGTTCCAGCCAATCAACAGAAATCATGCACGTACGCTCGGTTTCAGACATCACTTATAAGGAAGGATTAGAGATCAGTGGCCAGCTGCTTGAGACTAAACAACTCGCGCGTGGGGATCGCTCGCTCCAACGAGCGAACGCGAAGGAGTAAATCCGGTACTCTGGAGAGTCGCCTAATATTAATTGCTGCCAATCAAATCGCCACTTAACTCTCTAATATTATGCGTACAATCAATTAGTAGTATATTTCTAAATATGGAAATACGCCTAATTTTAGTTTCCATAAATTAATACTTTCCTACTCGTACGCACTCCTACTAGTTACCCGATCCTCTCTATTTAAATGCTCCCCAATCCCCCCTCTTCTCCACACACGACCCTAGTTTCTATACAAACTCCATCTCAAGGTACTACGTAGCATAGCCGGCCGCTGCCAAGACACAATGAGAAGTAGCAGCTTCCTCCTCCTCCTCCTCCTCGCTGGTGCTGCTATTCTTTACACACCCACTGCAGCTTCAGCGCCTGATGGGGAATGGCAACCGATCCCCAATGTTGCCGACCCTCATGTCCAAGGGCTCGGCAAGTGGCGCGGTGGACGAGCAAAACAAGGTGACAAACTGCGGGCTCAGGTTCGCCAAGGTTGTGAGCGGCAAGGTTCAAAACACAGGCGGCACTACATACCTGCTTGACGTCGACGCGCTGCGGCTCGACGGCTCGCACAAAATATATCAGGTGGAGGTGATCGACCACAACTCTTCGGGCAGTTCCACTTCCACATGCAAGCTCGTCTCCTTCGGCACAACCTGTTGAGCGATCGATGGCTAGCTGTTGTAGTGACAGATCGTTGAGGTTATTGTTGCCTTCTTTTTCCAGCCAGCAATAATAAATAATTCCGTTCCATTCTTTATTGGCTTGTATGAACTACATATTTCTGTTTTGAGACTTTCCATACTCGTAAACACTAACTACTGCAGTACTTAATTTACTATACAAGTGTGTTGGATGTTTGCCTGCTAAGGGAACGTGACATTGTCGATCTCAAGACCTGATCTGCCGACTAAGTCTCTCGGGATGCTCATAAGGATTAAGGGTGCGTGCATGTGTTCATTGGGCTGAGTATATATGCATGTTATCAGCGTCTGTGTTTGCATTGTGTTTACATATTAAAAAAACGAACGACCCTACCTATTTTTTTTGCATTTTCCTTGTTTGAACAAATGCATGCAATTTCTCTAGACTTCCAAAAAGCAATATCCTCTATAACACTAAGCTCCCTAGTTTTAAAGAGCTCACGTTCAATTGAGGTCTCCAATTGAAATTGGGTCACCCGATTTTGATCGGGTCAATAATTTATCGAAGCTTTCTCATTCAATTCTTTTATACTATACACTATGTTTCCTATTTTTTAAGGCCTCACAATCAATTAGATTGTGTCATCCAATTTTGACCGGGTCAATAATTTCTCAAAGAACTGTCCCATTCAATTATTTGTATGTTTTTCAGTTTTGTAGCTCTTTCATTCAATTGAGGTATTCAATGTTGTATTCGATTTAAAATTTTGTCCGGACCAATGATTTTTCAAATCAATCAGCAGCAATTGGCGTATAAAAACATATTAAACCCGTGCACCTTGCCGCCACCTAGAAGAAAGAAAGCAACCATGTGATATTGTAACACTAATATAATACATGCACCCACCAATGCAGAAATTTCCTCATATGAATATACGTTAATATAATACTTTGGTTCAGCGGTATTGTGAGATGAAGCGGCCCGGACCGACATTACGCGTACGCTTACGCGAGACTGGTTTCACCGTTGCGAGCACTCATTTCTTAAAGGTGACCGGCGGGTGTCTGTCTCTCTC
Organism: Aegilops longissima; assembly: GCA_021605205.1. Taxonomy (NCBI): domain Eukaryota; kingdom Viridiplantae; phylum Streptophyta; class Magnoliopsida; order Poales; family Poaceae; genus Aegilops; species Aegilops longissima. The sequence goes on along the minus strand of CM038681.1, from coordinate 617,204,230 downwards.
ACTTTAGTTGAACCGAGTGTGGCTACGCCCAGTCCTTGCGAAGGTTAAAACAACACCAACTTGACAAACTATCGTTGTGGTTTTGATGCGTAGGTAAGAACGGTTCTTGCTAAGCCCGTAGCAGCCACATAAAACTTGCAACAACAAAGTAGAGGACGTCTAACTTGTTTTTGCAGGGCATGTTGTGATGTGATATGGTCAAGACATGATGCTAAATTTTATTGTATGAGAAGATCATGTTTTGTAACCGAGTTATCGACAACTCGCAGGAGGCATATGGTTGTCGCTTTATTGTATTCAATGCAATCGCCCTGTAATGCTTTACTTTATCACTAAGCGGCAGCGATAGTCGTAGAAGTATAAGATTGGCGAGACGACAACGATGCTACGATGGAGATCAAGGTGTCGCGCCGGTGACGATGGCAATCATGGAGGTGCTTCGGAGATGGAGATCACAAGCACAAGATGATAATGGTCATATCTTATCACTTATATTGATTGCATTTGATGTTTATCTTTCATGCATCTTATCTTGCTTTGATTGACGGTAGCATTATAAGATGATCTCTCACTAAATTTCAAGATAAAAGTGTTCTCCTTGAGTATGCACCGTTGCCAAAGTTCGTCGTGCCCAGACACCACGTGATCGGGTGTGATAAGCTCTATGTCCATCTATAACGGGTGCAAGCCAGTTTTGCACACGCAGAATACTCAGGTTAAACTTGACGAGCCTAGCATATGCAGATATGGCCTCGGAACACTGAGACCGAAAGGTCGAGCGTGAATCATATAGTACATATGATCAACATAGTGATGTTCACCATTGGAAACTACTCCATTCACGTGATGATCGGTTATGGTTTAGTTGATTTGGATCACGTGATCACTTAGAAGATTAGAGGGATGTCTTTCTAAGTGGGAGTTCTTAAGTAATATGATTAATTGAACTTAAATTTATCATGAACTTAGTACCTGATAGTATCTTGCTTGTCTATGTTGATTGTAGATAGATGGCCCGAGCTGTTGTTCCGTTAAATTTTAATGCGTTCCTTGAGAAAGCAAAGTTGAAAGATGATGGTAGCAATTACACGGACTGGTTCCGTAACTTGAGGATTATCCTCATTGCTGCACAAAAGAATTACGTCCTGGAAGCACTGCTGGGTGACAGGCCTGCTGCAGGAGCAACACCAGATGTTATGGACGTCTGGTAGAGCAAAGCTGATGACTACTTAATAGTTCAGTGTGACATGCTTTATGGCTTAGAACCGGGACTTCAACGACGTTTTGAACGTCATGGAGCATATGAGATGTTCCAGGAGTTGAAGTTAATATTTCAAGCAAATGCCCGGATTGAGAGATATGAAGTCTCCAATAAGTTCTATAGCTGCAAGATGGAAGAGAATAGTTCTGTCAGTGAGCATATACTCAAGATGTCTGGGTATATTAATCACTTGATTCAACTGGGAGTTAATCTTCCGGATGATAGCGTCATTGACAGAATTCTCCAATCACTGCCACCAAGCTACAAGAGCTTCGTGATGAACTATAATATGCAAGGAATCGATAAGACAATTCCCGAGCTCTTCGCAATGCTAAAGGCTACGGAGGTAGAAATCAAGAAGGAGCATCAAGTGTTGATGGTCAACAAGACTACTAGTTTCAAGAAAAAGGGCAAAGGGAAGAAGAAGGGGAACTTCAAGAAGAACATCAAGCAAGTTGCTGCCCAGGAGAAGAAACCCAAGTCTGGACCTAAGCCTGAAACTGAGTGCTTCTACTGCAAGCAGACTGGTCACTGGAAGCGGAACTGCCCCAAGTATTTGGCGGATAAGAAGGATGACAAGGTGAACAAAGGTACATGTGATATACATGTTATTGATGTGTACCTTACTAGAGCTCGCAGAGCACTGGTATTTGATACTGCTTCATTGCTAATATTTGCAACTCGAAACAGGGACTACGGATTAAGCGAACACTGGCAAAGGACGCGGTGATGATGCGCGTGGGAAATGGTTCCAAAGTCGATGTGTTCGCGGTCGGCACGCTACCTCTACATCTACTTTCGGGATTAGTATTAGACCTAAATAATTGTTCTTTGGTGCCAGCGTTGAGCATGAACATTATATCTAGATCTTGTTTGATGCGAGACGGTTATTCATTTAAATCTGAGAATAATGGTTGTTCTATTTATATGAGTAATATCTTTTATGGTCATGCACCCTTGAAGAGTGGTCTATTCTTAATGAATCTTGATAGTAGTGATACACATATTCATAATGTTGAAGCCAAAAGATGCACAGTTGATAATGATAGTGCAATTTATTTGTGGCACTGCCGTTTAGGTCATATCGGTGTAAAGCGCTTGAAGAAACTCCATACAGATGGACTTTTGGAATCACTTGGTACTTGCGAACCGTGCCCCATGGGCAAGATGACTAAAACGCCGTTCTCCGGAACTACGGAGAGAGCAACAGATTTGTTGGAAATCATACATACAGATGTATGTGGTCCAATGAATGTTGAGGCTCGTGGCGGATATCGTTATTTTCTCACCTTCAGAGATGATTTAAGTAGATATGGGTATATCTACTTAATGAAGCATAAGTCTGAAACATTCGAAAAGTTCAAAGAATTTCAGAGTGAAGTTGAAAATCATCGTAACAAGAAAATAAAGTTTCTACGATCTGATCGTGGAGGAGAATATTTGAGTTACGAGTTTGGTCTATATTTGAAACAATGCGAAATAGTTTCGCAACTCACGCCACCCGGAACACCACAACGTAATGGTGTGTCCGAACATCATAATCATACTTTACTAGATATAGTGCGATCTATGATGTCTCTTACTAATTTACCGCTAACATTTTGGGGTTATGCTTTAGAGACGGCCGCATTCACGCTAAAGAGGGCACCATCGAAATCCGTTGAGACGACGCCTTATGAACTGTGGTTTGGCAAGAAACCAAAATTGTCGTTTCTGAAAGTTTGGGGCTGCGATGCTTATGTGAAAAAGCTTCAACCTGATAAGCTCGAACCCAAAGCGGAGAAATGTGTCTTCATAGGATACCCAAAGGAGACTGTTGGGTAGACCCCGTATCACAGATCCGAAGGCAAGACATTCGTTGCTAAGAATGGATCCTTTCTAGAGAAGGAGTTTCTCTCGAAAGAAGTGAGTGGGAGGAAAGTAGAACTTGATGAGGTAACTGTACCGGCTCCCTTATTGGAAAGTAGTTCATCACAGAAACAGGTTTCTGTGACACCTACACCAATTAGTGAGGAAGTTAATGATGATGATCATGGAACTTCAGATCAAGTTGCTACTGAACCGCGTAGATCAACCAGAGTAAGATCTGCACCAGAGTGGTACGGTAATCCTGTTCTGGAAGTCATGCTACTAGATCATGATGAACCTACGAACTATGAAGAAACGATGGTGAGCCCAGATTCCGCAAAATGGCTTGAAGCAATGAAATCTGAGATGGGATCCATGTATGAGAAAAAAGTGTGGACTTTGGTTGACTTGCCCGATGATCGGCAAGCAATTGAGAATAAATGGATCTTCAAGAAGAAGACTGACGCTAACGGTAATGTTACTGTCTATAAAGCTCGACTTGTTGCGAAAGGTTTTCGACAAGTTCAAGGGATTGACTACGATGAGACCTTCTCACCCGTAGCGATGCTTAAGTCTGTCCGAATCATGTTAGCAATTGCCGCATTTTATGATTATGAAATATGGCAGATGGATGTCAAGACTGCATTCCTGAATGGATTTCTGGAAGAAGAGTTGTCTATGATGCAACCGGAAGGTTTTGTCGATCCAAAGGGAGCTAACAAAGTGTGCAAGCTCCAGCGATCCATTTATGGACTGGTGCAAGCCTCTCGGAGTTGGAATAAACGCTTTGACAGTGTGATCAAAGCATTTGGTTTTGTACAGACTTTTGGAGAAGCCTGTATTTAAAAGAAAGTGAGTGGGAGCTCTGTAGCATTTCTGATATTATATGTGGATGACATATTACTGATTGGAAATGATATAGAATTTCTGGATAGCATAATGGGATACTTGAATAAGAGCTTTTCAATGAAAGACCTCGGTGAAGCTGCTTACATATTGGGCATTAAAATCTATAGAGATAGATCAAGACGCTTAATTGGATTTTCACAAAGCACATACCTTGACAAAGTTTTGAAGAAGTTCAAGATGGATCAAGCAAAGAAAGGGTACTTGCCTGTGTTACAAGGTGTGAAATTGAGTAAGACTCAATGCCCGACCACTGCAGAAGATAGAGAGAAAATGAAAGATGTTCCATATGCTTCAGCCATAGGCTCTATCATGTATGCAATGTTGTGTACCAGACTTGATGTGTGCCTTGCTATAAGTCTAGCAGAGAGGTACCAAAGTAATCCAGGAGTGGATCACTGGACAGCGGTCAAGAACATTCTGAAGTACCTGAAAAGGACTAAGGATATGTTTCTCGTTTATGGAGGTGACAAAGAGCTCATCGTAAATGGTTACGTTGATGCAAGCTTTGACACTGATCCGGACGATTCTAAATCGCAAACCGGATACGTGTTTACATTGAACGGTGTAGCTGTCAGTTGGTGCAATTCTAAACAAAGCGTCGTGGCGGGATCTACATGTGAAGCGGAGTACATAGCTGCTTCGGAAGCAGCAAATGAAGGAGTCTGGATGAAGGAGTTCATATCCGATCTAGGTGTCATACCTAGTGCATCGGGTCCAATAAAAATATTTTGTGACAATACTGGAGCAATAGCCTTGGCGAATGAATCCAGATTTCACAAGAGAACCAAGCACATCAAGAGACGCTTCAATTCCATCCGGAATCTAGTCCAGGTGGGAGACATAGAAATTTGCAAGATACATACGGATCTGAATGTTGCAGACCCGTTGACTAAGCCTCTTCCACGAGCAAAACATAATCAGCACCAAGGCTCTATGGGTGTTAGAATCATTACTGTGTAATCTAGATTATTTGACTCTAGTGCAAGTGGGAGACTGAAGGAAATATGCCCTAGAGGCAATAATAAAGTTATTATTTATTTTCTTATATCATGATAAATGTTTATTATTCATGCTAGAATTGTATTAAAATACATGTGTGAATACACAGACAAACAGAGTGTCACTAGTATGCCTCCACTAGACTAGCTCATTGATCAAAGATGGTTATGTTTCCTAACCATAGACATTAGTTGTTATTTGATTAATGGGATCACATCATTAGGAGAATGATGTGATTGACATGACCCATTCCGTTAGATTAGCACACGATCGTTTAGTATGTTGCTATTGCTTTCTTTATGACTTATACATGTTCATATGACTATGAGATTATGCAACTCCCGTTTACCGGAGGAACACTTTGTGTGCTACCAAACGTCACAACGTAACTGGATGATTATAAAGGTACTCTATAGGTGTCTCCGAAGGTACATGTTGGGTTGGCGTATTTCGAGATTAGGATTTGTCACTCCGATTGTCGGAGAGGTATCTCTGAGCCCTCTCGGTAATGCACATCACTTAAGCCTTGCAAGCAATGCAACTAATGAGTTAGTTGCGGGATGATGTATTACGGAACGAGTAAAGAGACTTGCCGGTAACGAGATTGAACTATATATGGCGTGCCACCCATCCTCTCACTTTCCAGCTTTTACATGAAGCCAGGAGCCACGTCAAAAGTGCATCTCTCTCATCACTACAAAAAGCAGTCAGTACGTGACTGTTTAGAGCTAAATGAAGAAGTAGGAGTAGCCAGGACACAGTTCCTGACATTTGTGACAGGCCAAGGCTCGAGAAATGTACGCGGATGTTGTCATGGCAGCTGCAGAACAAAATTGCCATCAGACATTTCTGGTTCCTAGAATCAAGATGGATTGCTCAGATCGCATCATCAGGGTTCAGGTAGCGACGGTACCACGGTCGCACACGATTAGTCTTTCTCGGGAATCTCGTCATCCTCCTCCTGAGGCTGGAGCGGCGGCGCAACGACGTGAGGCGCAGGCGGGGCGACGTCCTTGAGCGCGGCGTCTTCAGGCGCAGGCGGGGCGACGTCCTTGGTCGCGGTGTCTTCAGGCGCAGGAAGGGCGACGTCCTGGGGCTTGGCGCCTTCAGGCGCAGGCGGGCCGACGGCAGAGGACAGCTGTTGTTGCCCCTCGGCACTGACTTGTGCTTCGAGCTGCTGCTCCTTGCCTTCCTCTCCTCCCTGTCCACCGTCGCCTCCACCTAGCTGCTTCGTGCCTGCCTCTCCTCCCTGTCCCCCGTCGCCTCCTCCTAGCTCCTCCCTGCCTTGTTCTCCTCCCTGAACCCCGGTGCCGGCAGCCGCATGTGGTGGCAACTCAATGTCAGAGCGAGGCGGTGGCGGTGGCGGTGGTTGTGGTGGTGGCACTGGCGCAGGCGGCGGCCCTCTGAAGTACACGATAAACCATGATATCTCCTGGAAAACGGCCGAGCAGATGGCGGCAATGCTTGGCACCTGCATACGAACAAGAGCTCAGAATGGATAGCATATTTGGGGGTGGCAAGGCAATAATAAAGCTTCAGTCCACTCCACTGGGTGGCTTGCACACTTACAAGGATGAACATCCTCACTCGGCCATCACGTGAATAAGCAGTCCATATGGACCCATTAGCCAGGGCCGCAAAGGGCTGCCACCATGACAAGCGTGTCAGGTCGCGGTTCCAGATCCCTGCAATCTGAAATTCAGAAACAGGTTAGCCACAGTTTTGCATTGAAACTGAAACCAAACACACTATGAAATGGGAGTAATCTCAGTCAGACTTGATTTAGCCTCGGTACACATATGCACCAAACTGCTGAGCAAGAAAAAGGACCAGCAGAGACACGCATGGAGAAAACCAAGTCTAGGCTGCTTTGTTCATGCAGATCTAAATATGGATCAATCTGAAACTAAAATCACATACTCATTCTCACATTATCTAAATAGATGCCAAATATAATGTGGCATTGCACAGCCAGATCAACTTGATTACGAGCCATCTGAATTGTGCATAACAACTAATCATACAGTTTCTACCACAACTATGACAAATGATAAATGCCAATCGTCATAAAAGAAAAATGTGAAAAAACAATGGTAGCTGAAATATGTCATAGATATTTAATCCTTGGTATTTGGCTGTTTTCGAAAGAGAATAAGCTTACCGTGTTACTGATAGGAATGAGATACATGACGACGCCTGAAATAGCTCCCAAGTCTCCCACAAAGGTACGCGGCCACTTGTGCTGGTACACCGTCATCCCTAGGAAGACTCCAAGCACCGTGAAGATCACCACGCCTGAAGCAAATAGAACGAAAACCGGTCTGCGTCGGCGGCCAACGGCGTGTTGGATGAAAACGTAAATATAGAACAACTCTACCAGAATTCCAACCCCGTTCACCAACATCACCGGCAGGTTCACAAACACGCGGATAGTGGGGATGCCATACATCAACCACATAACCGAGTTGAATATGACAGCGATGCAAGAGTATGGTTCTGCTGTCCCGACCAGGTGCGTCCTCTGGATCGCCAAGAACGTCGGCCTGCTCAAGGGACATGTGCAAAAACATAAACATGTTAAGATAAAGTTGTCGCTAATTTGGTGAGTGAACTATTGTACAGACTATATGTTTGTGTCAACACGCTATTGATCAACTAAGGAACAACATTGTACAATGAACAAGTAGCAAGGAAGGATTGCTCGTTACAAACGTAAACCAACTACTAACTTATATGAAACATGCAAGTACATTCAGACTATCAAATACGAATAGTGAAACTATATATTTTCTGAATGTTGGCAGTTGATGCGCCAAATTCATTGATCAGAAAGGGAAAGAGTACAAAACAGGCCCAAGCGAGCAAGCACCAGAAAAAGAAGAAGAGGCACAAGGGAAAGAAAAACTGAAACTAAGGACTACTCAGCCAAGATCAAAGGGAATGCCAGCACCAGCAAAGTTCCACAAGCGGACTTCATCGTTTATCTTTCGCACGAGAGCCACTTTGGGCAAACCTCATTCTGGAAAAGGCGTCGGTTTCTTTCATGCCAAATTTCCCAACCAATCAGATGAACCAGGGATAGAGTGCCCTTTTGCTTAGTCGCCGGAGCATGAAGAAAGCACCAGTTCATCTAGTTTTTGAGGTCAGAGACCCCATTCCATGCAGATGATATCAAGGAAGGGAAATTAGCAATCGTAGCTATGGAGTACCAAATATCCCTGGCCCATGGGCAGTCGACAAATAGGTGGAATGGCGTCTCAAAACTACGCTCGCATAAAGGCTAGAAGTAGTTATTTTCCCAACCGCGACTTAGCAAAGCATCAGCTGTCAGGATCTTCCCTAAGATGGCAGTCCAAATGAAAAAACAACAACATTGCCCTGGAGCCCAGGCCGACCAAATGAGTTGGTATCCCTCCAGGGGGGTTGATCCCTCAAACTGAATCAAGTACGCTGAGCATGCGGAATATGCACAATCAGGCGAGAGCTGCCAGCTAATTTCATCCTGCTGGTCATGTTGAAGCTGAACATCATCTAGCATCGCTGCACTTTTTGTCAGCTCCGGGATCATATGCTAGGTCTTAACCCCTTCGCTAGGTCCGACAGCGACGTCTCCCTGGTTAGCGCCTCCTGGACCGATCTGTTCTTGCGCAACTAATTTTCAGACTGAACAAGAAAAGTACTGCCCTTGCCAGCGGCGAGCATACGCAGCAGAGGAAGCGCGGCGAGCATACGTAGCAGAGGAGGCGCGGCCTCACCGGCCGCGGACATGTAACTAAGGGTTTTCGCGGCCGGCCAGGAATCGAGAGCAGCGCGCCGCGGGAGGAGCGCCATCGGGATCTACTCAGGCCACCGGCCACGGGTCGGTGGAGGCGGACGTCGACGGGGCCAGAGTCGAGGGGCGCGGCTTCCTACGCGGAGGCAAAATCGGACGGCATGGAGAGCAGGAGCAAAGAGCAGAGTTTGAGGGACTTAGAGCATCTCTAACGACCGCGCCAGACGAAGCGCGCGGTAAACCCAGCTTTTAGTGCGCGCGGGGCGTTTTGCCGCGCTCCAGCGGCAGCGGAAAACTCGCGCGCGCGGGAATCGTTTACGCGTGCGCGCGAAAAGGCGCCAGCTCGCGAGTCATTTTTTGCGCACCGCTCCCGGCGCGCCTATAAAAGTGCGGCGCGCGCCACGCGCCTTCTCCATGCTTCCTCTTCTCCTCTTCCTCTCCCTCTCTGCCACGCGCCGCTCCAGCGCCCCGCCACCGACGCACCGCCATGCCGCCGCGCCGCCGAGGAGCATCTGGCTACCGCGGCGTCCGCCTGCGCCCCAACGGCGGCTACTACGCGGAGATACGCTCCAGCGATCTCCGGCTCGGCCTCGGCACGTACAGGACGACGCGCGAGGCCGCCCGCGCGTACAACGCGGCGGCGTGGCGCCTAGGCCGGCCGTGCGGCCAGATGAACTTTCAAGATGTGTACACGCTCCAGCAAGCGCTCGACTTCGCCCCGCCGCCTCGTCTGAACACGGCGAAAGACTGTGCGGAGCACGCCGAGCGGCAACGCCGCCTCCTCGTCGCCCAGGAGGACGAGCGGGTCATGGCGGAGTGGCGCTAGCGCCACCCGGAAGACGTCGCCTACGAGCAGGTCTACTGGGCAAGGCGCCGCGAGAAGGACACGCGAAGGCGCCGCGAGGCGCGGTTGGACAGGCGTCGGCGGAAGGCGTTGGCGAATGCGTAGTCCGACCTCGTTGCAGCAGGTGGGCGGTCGTTCTTCATGCCGGACGATGATTGGTGGCTGGACATCTGGCTAGATACCTCGGACGACACCACCGAGGATGATAATGGTGATGATGATAGCGACTTAGAGTAGTTTTTTATGCAATCTATGTTTTTATCGTTTGTTGTTTTTATTTATGCAATCTATGTTTCGGATGTAACATACCTTTGTATCGTTTAAAATCTATGCAATCTATCTAGTTTTTTTTATGCTTCCAATGCCTACATTTCTAGTTTGTAGAATGAGTGCGGCTGCTGCTGCTTGGAAGCGGCTGCTGCTTTTAGCTAGCTGCTGCTGGAGCGGCGCGCGCGCCGCAGCCAAAACCAGGCGATGGGCGCGCACTAAAGCTGTTTTTTGTGCGCGCCGCGTTCGTTGCCTGTTGGAGAGGCTCTTAGAGCCTGTTTGGTTCGCGTCCTCGTTGGAGCACGCCTGGCCTGCAGCTCGCCTGAAAATTGCCCGGAGTATGTTTGGTTTTTGTCCACAGACGTATGAGCTAGCCTGGCCTGGTGTCCTCGGCAGATTGCTTAGCCTGGCACGTTATCCAGGCATGTTGCTTAGAGCATCTTCAACAGCCGCGCTAAACTAGCGTCGCGCCGCAAATTAGGCCGTTTTAGCTCGCGCGCAACGCGGCGGGTCGCTCCAGCGGGCGCGCAAAAACGACGCACGCGCTATAACGAGTTGGGCGCGCGGTCGGAAGCACTCTCCCGCGCGGTGTATTTCGGGCGCCTGCTACCGCGCGTGGCACACTCGAGCGCTCGCTCTCCCACTTCCACCCCCATCCGTCCGCGCCGCCGCCGCCACCCACGCCCCCCGGCGACCGTTCAGGCGCTTCCCCGGCCTATCCCCGCGCCGCCGCGCTTCCGCCCCATCCCCTCCTAGTCCCGCCGGCCCTCGCGTGCCTCCGTCGTCCGAGGAACAGCGCCCGGCCTTCGCTACGCGCGCCACCGCCCGCAAGGTGTTCGACAAAACGCCTACAAGGTATGTATTGCTCAAACTTCATGAATTTGGTGCATGTTTTGAATTGTAGTTTTTATAGTATAGTATTGAACATTGTAGATGAGTTCGTCGTATAATTCTTCCGAAGAAGAATTTGATATGGAAGAGGAGGAGGATCTTGCAATGATCCTAGCTATACATATAAAAAAACCGAAGCACGGTGGTTCGGTTATGGATCGGCAGAAAATTTGGAGGGATAGTACCGATGCCCACAACAGATTGATCAGGCATTATTTTTCGGAGAATCTCACATACCCCGAGTCGTATCTTCGTCGCCGGTTTAGGATGAGCACCGAGTTGTTCAGGCGCATTGCAGAGAAACTAGCGAGCCATGACCGCTTTTTTCAGCAAAGGAGGAATGCCGCCAGAGAGCTCGGGCATAGCACCTTTAAGAAGGTGACAGCCGCTTCGCGTATATTGGCATACGGTATACCGGCTGATCTTGTTGATGATCACTTGGCTATGGGTGAGAGCCAAGCCATCATGTGTGTCAAGCGCTTTGTAGTGAGAATTGTGCAAGTGTTTGGCGAGGAGTATTTGAGATCTCCCAATGCTGAAGACGTCGCAAGGCTATTGGCGATGAACAAAGCTCGCGGCTTTCCTGGCATGCTTGGCTCAATAGATTGCATGCATTGGAGTTGGAAAAATTGTCCAAAGGCATGGCATGAGCAATTCCACGGCCAAAAAAAGGGTTCCACTATAATCCTTGAAGCGGTGGCCGATCAGGAGACTTGGATTTGGCATGCATTCTTTGGAACTAGGTAGGAAGTGCGGCTTGCCGCAACCGGAAGGATCGCTGCCGGGTACAAGTCATATCCAATCCTGTAATATAGTCATAGAAGCATTGCAAATATAAAAAATAGCATGATATTGGTTCATTAGTGTCATACACTAAATCATTATATATTAATTGACCAAGAAAATTTTAGACAACTGAGATGCCTCAATTCTGATGGAGTGTGGCTTGTCGCGCATGATATAACTTCTACAATACACCGTGAGCATTAAGAATACAATTGGACCATTGCCTACAACTAAAACATAGCATGATATAACTTCTACAATACACCGTGAGCATTAAGAATAGGCAGGAAACGCGCTTGGCGCGCGGTGCCCGACTTAACCCATTGTCGAACCATGTAAGCAAAGCACATAATGTTGCCAAGTCAAGTATGGTAAGGATGGATGAGGGTGCACCCGTCCTCCAAAGTGACTTTTTGTGGATGAGGCAACTATAGTAAGTTTACATTAGGACATGGATCCCCTGATGTAGTGTAGGGTGCAGTTGATCTATTGCCATTGTTCAGGATGATTGAGTCCAGTATGGTAATGCCAAAGGGCAAGGCAATTATATATATCAAAAGCAAGGCAAGCATGACAATGTAGTGAACAGAATAGTTGGTCTTGAAGTTCATGGCAAAGGAAAAATATATAATTGGTTCTAAAAAGTAAGTAAAAACGATTGATCCTCTTTAAGTAGGTACACAAATATCTGAGTTATTATATATAACAAAAGCCAAAGCAATGCTCCATGATAAGAAACTTGTTGTGAGTATTTCGCTTGGCGCGCTGCCTATATCAGCCCATATAATCACCAGCTGACAGTATACAAAAAATGAGAACACAAAATGTATTAGACTTGAATTCTCGTCTGATATACATACACAAAATGAGAACACAATTTAGTGTTCATCCTTAATATCTCCTATCCATGCATCGTACAAATAGAAATGCATTGCATGAGAGGTATTTATAACAAAAGCAACACATACTGCCTCTCCAGGACAACGGAAACAGTACAAAGATCAAAGATACCAAAAGCAAGGTGGAGGAGTGCTAATGCATATAAGGATCCTATACTATTCTATTCCTCTATTCCTCTGTGAAGAAATATAAGATCATTTAGATCACTACTTAGTACTATGTTATAATATTAGCGAAACTGCTTCATGCACGATGCTTCTACCGGATCTTTGCACGAAGGGTAAATCCAGCGGCCGGTGCCCTGTTCAATAGCATGCATGTTCGGCTGGATATCATCATCATGCATGAATCTTCTAATTTCTATCGCGTGCATAACTCTTATATTAGACCATATATATAGAAAGTTGGGCCCCGTCCGATCGCCTTGTTGGCTTACTCCTCGCATGTTGTATTGTGAGGACATGCTGATGGATATACTTTGTTAGGTTGGGCGTTCATAAAGTATTTATCATGCACATTGCGAATACGATTCATCTCCTCACCTTACATACAGATGGTCGTCAACTACTTTCATCCTTTTAGCTGACCCAAAAAAAATTCTAATCTGCCATTGCAATCAAACTACCGAAGCTTACATATAACTAAAAGCATCTGGATGTAACCTTGACATCCAAGGTTACCTATCTCTACCTAATGTTAAGAATTTATTAGTACTCATCAAGAAGTAAATTAACAACAGTGTGTTCCTTCATGCATTGCATACATCTCAAGAAACTTATTAAGCACCCTACACACAAATTTGGCGATGCCAATGGTGGTCATCAAACAAGACTAATGTCTATAACGATCATGGACACACAGAGACAAATCACAAACCAAGCGGCTTAATTGGATGCAAATTAAGAGACTCTTATAATGTATCCATATGAATCAATTTTTATATGACGAACAACAAACCATGACAATAAAATAGTAAGCAACGACCATATGGCAGGGAATAACAACAGCCATTCCTTGTACTAAGTCATGGAAGCATAAATTGAGAAATTTGTATGTTGCCACATTGACCAATCAAGCTCGTCTCTCTGGCCCAATTGACAAAGAACATAGTTTTTGCTGGTAAGTTAACCTATTCTGGCAAACCATGGCTGGGTCTGCTGGTAAGTGAACCTATTCTTGCAAGCCATGGCTCGGTCTTCTACTATTCTGGCAAACCAAATACGACAAAAGAAGTTGCTGCTACAGAGAACAAAGACTACTACTATATGAATTCCCTCAACAATTTTATATGGATTGTTCCGTCATTCTCATGAAATAGAATGAATATTGTAGTTTTAACAAGAGTAATATGGGCACTGGATGTCACCTTATTTAGAATGTTCGCTATTAAATGCAATAGATATGCTTAATCTCCTGTAACAAAAGTTCATGGAAACAAAGTAACATAAAGTAATTATTGTGGCACCTTTGCATATTTATCTCTGACAATACAGAGCCTATATGCAAGTTTTCTTTCACATCATCATAAGGAGAACTAAACCAGTCAGCCTCAAAATCATATTATGGTCTTTCCCATCATCATACTCATATAAAGCACTAACATAGGGTTGATTGTAGTTCTCAATCTGCATACGTGAGGAAACAAAAACTATCAGTATAAACAAATGACATATAAAATGGACACATGTCGTACAAATGTGCAGCTAGATGGCTTATCCATAACATCAAAAGAAGAGATGTAGTGCATTTTTGGTATTTTAGGCACAGTGAGAAGCACACAAAAATACAGAGTTCAAGAACGATGGTCTCCCAATGCTTGCCTATTTCTGTACCTTTTTCATGAATCTTGAGGCCTTCGAAATGCCCATCAAATGGCCCATCTGCAGCGCCTTGAGCAGAATAAGCGTTTCATCCAGGTCCCACACATACAGGTTGATAAGCTAACGCGGCATCCCAGACAATGTTTGGCTATTAGCTGAAGCAGAGATGGCTTTGTCAATCCCAATTCAAATCAACCACTAAATTGACATTGAGTGACCAATAACAACTCCAGAGGTTTATTTTTCTGCATGTAAACAACTCACTTCTCCAAGAAAAGACCACGTCTTTAAATCCTCCTTGAAGTACCATAGCTGCAACCCCCGCTTTGGCCGTCACAAGAGCAGCAACATCACCGCCTCCTGCAAGAAAAAAGGGGAAGTTCGATGAGAGTTCACTTGGAGCAGCATATAGTCTATGCATCTGTTACGGACCTGCTAAAACATCACAGGAATCACTGAAACCAGGCTTGCTCAATTCTTCTCACCACATCAGATCCAAGTTACAGGAGAAGAGAAAGCAAATTACATGAGATAAGATCTTCTCATCGCATCAACATCAGGGAACGGGTGATGGGACGGCGACCATTGCGGACGTTGTTTAGACTGAAGTGTGCTCCGGTCGAAAGCGACAGAGGAGTGGTGATGGTGTCCGTCACCTGTCGCTGCTGATGTAGATTCCACGGCTGGCGGCGGGAACGACCCTGATGCCACATGGGAGCTCTGACCGCGACGTCGGCGTTATAGGCTGGGAGCTCTGGCAAGACGATGAGATGAGCAGCGGTCAGATTGCGGGAGCACGCTTGATGGCATCGATGAAGGTACACAGTGTAGGCGTCGTGTTAATGGAGTCCACATTTCTTACAGATGTTTCACATTTCTTAAGTTGGCAAATGAATTTGGTATCGGTCCCAGTATTTTATTTTGGTCAATCTGTAACCTGTTCAAGTCTTGAATGTTTCCAATCTCATCTGGTAGGAAACCAGAGAGCTGATTGCCATTCAATAGTCTGCAAAAGGCATGAAACTTAACAATTGGCATAATTTGTTATATACATATTGGGATGTTGTTGTGATTATTCCTCGTGTAAATATAATAAATGAGACTAAGTGTTTTTTATGTACACAATATCTATTGTGTAAGTACTTCTGCGCCAAAAAGATCTTGCATAGGTTTAGCAAAAAAAGAACAGACAAATTATGTATCTTAGAAGGTTCCATTGATTTCTTTGCATATCGAAGGGGGGAAGTCAACAGAAAGCAAGCACTTACATAAGTTTGGTTGCAGTGATGTTTCCTATCTCTTTAGGGATGCTGCCTGTTAAATCGTTCCACATAAAATCCCTTCATGAAAAATAAGAATTATTTGGTATAGGATAGATTAGCTTCAGAGTAAACCTGATAGCTACTATAAGCATGAGACAAGCAATCAACATCGGGATAGGATTAAGGTTTTACTGACTAGTTACTCTCTTCAGTAATTCCATAGTGTAGGATAATTTAAGCCTTTGTATCAAATTGCTACTACGATACAATGAATTTATATACGTTGATAATACTGAAATGCAGCAACTCTTAATATTTAACTACTGCAGAAGAACTTAAGTAAATCAGTAACTTCACACACCAGAGTAATGCTTACAGTGTTTCAGCTGAGATAAAAGACTGACCTCTGGTGCCAAAGTTCGAGACAGGTTCCTCTTAAATAATTGTCTGCATTGAATAAAATATATGCTGTCAGGAATATGACAGGTTGCACATTACGCTGAAATAATCAACCCGAAAAATAATAAGTCACCTATAACAATCAAAACTATAGGAAAGTATGGTGGGACAAATTATCAATATCAAGGGACAAGGGAGATGCGCAGTTGCCCCCTACAAGTAAAGGTAGTTCCCGTTTTGCCTTCGAGTAAACTGGTCATTATGACCATGAGATACTTTTAAGTTTAAGGCATTAATTAGTTTCTTATGCATGGGTGCATGTAGAAAACATAATTTTATTAGTGATGCGCATAACACATAGACATTCGCATTTAATTGGAAAGGCTACTGCTTGTAAACAATCTTGTCTGTTGATAAATAGAGAGCTCATCTTAAAAACAATCATAACCAGAGCTCATAGAATGAAAAAACAGAAGTGAAGATATTATGTACAGATTAGATAGAAGTAGTGATCATACAATTCTGTCACATGAAGCGCATCACTGATTATGTGGCAGAAAAATCCTGTCCAATTTGAAGCGCATGGATCTCCCCTGTTCCAGTTCTCAAGGTTATTCATAGGATCAAGTAAGCTTCCCTTTATAGCCCCGATTGCATCAACTGCATTATTATGAAAAACAAAACATTCAATTTGCATGAAATGTTGCAAATAAGAAACAGAAAATAACATAGTGAGAAATTATTGTCTGAACTTAACATCAGATATAAATCTATTTTCCTTGTGTTTTTTCTTTCTTTCAAAATGGTAGCAGTAACATACAAGATAGTAGAAAATTATAAAGTACACACATAAGGAGGAGATTACCTTCGAAAGGGTCAGTACTTTGCCCCAGTGCAACATCCAAGCAGGGGAGCATCACAGCCAGGACAACCACGATGAAGACGCCTCCAAAAGCAGCCATCTCTCTCATCAGTATAATTAAGCGAAACTTCTGACATCCCCAACAGGAATAATTTCCTTTTTGAAAAGCTCTGGATCCTAACCAAGAAAATTGGAGCAGTGATTAGCATCTAGTAGTGATTATGGGTCATCACAACTCGAAAACCAAAATGTCCGTGATGCCGACGCTAAGATCAGAAAACATATAGTAGTATTATTCGTCCTTGCATGATTTTTTTTAATGAGAGGCGAGCTGATGATGGCAGGCCAATTGGCGGATGTGATAACAGCCACATGAAGCTGCAGATCACCTAACCCTCCTTTGCACAAGCAAGCAGATCTATGTGGACTCGGAGCGATCAAACCAAACCATTTTAAAAAAATGTCACAAATCAAACCAAACCAAACCATTTTTTTTTCTTTGAATCAGCCTAGAACCAGACCGGAGCTGACAGAGAGATGGAGGAGACCTTCCATGGTCTGGGCGCTGGCAGGAGAAGGAGGCTGCACTCCTCTACCAGTAGACACCTCAGAGCTTCCTTTGGAATCGGCGTCGTTCCTTTCCTTCCCGTTGTTCATCCTACATCACCTACAGAGAAGAGATGAGAGGAGATGGGGGTCAGAGAGAGAGAGAGAGGGAGAGAGACGGGGAGAGAAGGAGAAGTATAAGGGAAGGGGAGGAGGGATTCGTACCATAGCACCGTCATCGAGGTCTTGGAGGGTCGCCATGGCCGGGGATTCGTCCCGTCGCTGGTCGCCGTTGGTCCTACCTACACAGACAGGGACAGAGACAGAGAACGAGTGAGAGAGGGAGGGAGATTGATGGAGAAGAAGAGGAGGGGGAGTAGGATTCATACCATACCCACCATCGTGGAGGTCTTGGAGTGTCGTGGGGAGTCGCCATGGACGGGCGGCTAGGGTTTCTGGTGCAAGGCAGGAGGGAGAGCAGATCGGACCGTGGGGTGAGCTGCTCCTCAACAGATCTACGGCCAAGGAGAGAAGGGGAGGGGTCGCCGGTGGTGGACTGGAGGACGGGGATGGGGGGGTCACCGGCGGCGACGACTGGGGTGGAGGGGATCGAGAGAGGAGGAGGAAGGAGCGGCGGGCCTGGTGGAGTGCTCTTGTCTCGGTGTTGGATATTTATCCAACCAAGCGAAATGTCCGAACTGCCCTCGGCGTGGCACATATATTACATGCGGTGGCAGCCCGGTTTTGATCCGACGGCAGGTCGCTCCAGACGAAGACCCTACGGCCTGGATCGATCCAGACGAAGATCCGACGGCTCCGATCAGTTTAGATAGCTAATCCGACGGCCCAAAATCCAAACGCACGGGAGAGCTCCATTTCGGTTCAGACTCTAGCAAGGGGATGCCTGGATCTTTGAATGATATCAATGTTGTCAACCGGTCACCACTAATGAATAAGATTGCAAACGGTGAGTTGCCACCGGTGCAGTTTGTAGCAAATGGTTGTACGTACAACTATGGCTATTATCTAGCGGATGGCATCTATCCAAAGTGGCAAACTTTCATGAAGCCGTTGAAAAAGCCGGAAGGTAAGAAAAATCTTGATTTCCACAATGCTCAGGCGGCAGCTAGAAAAGATGTGGAGAGAGCATTTGGGATTTTGCAAGCCCAATTTGCTATTGTGAGAGGACCGGCTAGATTTTGGGATCAAAAAATGCTTTGTTACATCATGCATGCTTGTGTGATCATGCACAACATGATCATCGAGAATGAGCGTGGCCAAGATTTAGACTACTCACAGTATGAGCTCTTGGGACATCCCGTGCGAGTGCGACGGAGGGCTGAAAGGGTAGCCCGTTTTATTGCCTCCTATCATGCCATTCGGCATCCCACAACGCCCAATGAACTTCAGAATGATCTGATTGAAGAGTGGTGGGCATGGCATGGACGACGAAGAGCATGATTTCTGCATTCGACATTGTATTGTTCATGAACTATTTGTTGCGTTTATTGCATTATTTGTTGTACTGAACGATAAACTATTTGTTTAAGTTTTAATCATAACGAAATTGAACTATTTATTGTTGATTTATTTTGTTTGTTTGATCATTTTTGCTCCTCTTTTGGTTTGTGCGTGCTGTATTTTTGCGCGCTGCTGGAGCGGCGCGCTCGCGCTGCATTATAGCGCGGCTGATGGAGCCAGCGCTGGCGGCCGCGCTAAACCAGTCGAAGCGCACGCGGCAAACAGGTTTTTTGCGCGCGGCGCGAAGCGCGGCTGTTGGAGATGCTCTTAGCCTGGTCCAGGTGCTGGAAATTGGTCGCCTGGGCAGCCGAAAGTAGCTGCCGGCAGCTAATACTGTTGTACCAGATATTTTATTCCGTGGGCCAGGTCTCAAACCAATGGGCCTTAATAATTAATCTTTCTTCAGGCCAGGTCTTCAACCAAACAATGCATGCCTGACCAGGCACAATATTTCTAACTTCCAGGCTATGTTCAGGCATCGATTTCTGCCAGGCATGCGGGCGAGGATAGGAACCAAACAGGCCCTTACAGCGGGAAGAGGATTACTGCCCCTGCCGTCAAACACCAGGGCCGGCCCATGGGCCGGGAAAAAGGGGCGACCGCCCCAGGCCCCAAGAGGGAAGGGGCCCAAATAAAACTTACACTACTAAGAACTATACAAGTATACATTACATCTCAAAAATTATTAAATGGATAAAATAGAGACTCAATTTGCAGAAGCATAAGTTCACATCACATACTGATAAGTTATACCACGCTTAGACAAACCAATCTAAATGGCAAATTGAGTTCAAATACATTAGTTCTTTTTAAGATGCATGTCTTAGTATCATAATGAAAATTATGATATCTGGATTTCAATGTTTAAACTAATGTATAATTTTTAATTCGATAAACGTGTAGGCATATCATTTGCACCAAATCAAACCAAGTGAATCTGGGCGAGCATGTTAGTTAATCGAATCGTGCATAAAAATAAAATCAATAACATTTTTGGTTCTCCGAATTACTAATCCCAACATGCAAGCCACATTTTCTATGCCCTAGAAGTTTCCATGAATATGACTGCCTAATATACACTAGAAATCGCTATAAAAATATTTGTTAGTGTGTCTAAAATTTATAAATCTCTATCATAATATTCAATATAATATTAAAAGATATATGAGCACACGCATGTACATGCAAATGTGTATACACTACATCGTTTATGCAATATTAGAAAAATAAATATGAAAGGTTGTCTTAACAATAAAGAAAAATTTTGGTACCTCATAAATTATTCACTTTGTAGAATTAAAGTTTTTAATTATATACATTACAGTTGTTTACCAATGAATAATATAAATGTTATTTAAAAACATTTTATGTGCCTAAGTAATAAAAAATATTAATTACAATTGTAATATGGTACACTTAGTTAAAAATAAGTATAAAAGTTTAATATGAAAAACAATTGTTTTACATCACCCCGGGCCGAAATACTTTGGACCGGCTCTAGTCAACACGTCGATCCACCCCAGCACGAGCTCCCTGCGGGTGTCATCCGCGGAGATGTGGGGAGCCGCCATGCCCGCCTGCGGGCTACTCCCCCTCGCTCGCTCTCTTCCCCTGTGCGGTGCACCCGAATGGAGGCCGGGGCCGAAACCCCCTGCCCTCACCAACTCGTCGCTGCTTCTCGCTCTCCGCCTTCCACACACAACACACACATCGCCTACTCCCTCACCCCTTTTCTTTTTGTCACACAACCCCCCGTCAGAATAGGGATAAGAAAGCTTTCTTTTTCTTTTGAACTGCAGTGGCGACTGCATGTGTACATACTACATGCAACTACATCTCTTTTAAAGATGTAGATACAACAAAATTTTGACAAAAAATAACAAGTGAAAAAAATGAAAGAAGAAGAGGAAAAACAACAAATTAATTGGTCCACCGTGCATTTGTCACGTAAATTAGACTTAGTTAATTCTCATCTAAATGAGAGTTAGCCACACCATAATTTCTATGAGCAAAATAACACATGCATGGTGGAACAACTAATTTGTTTCATTTTTAAAATGTTTCTACTCAAGCGGAACCAACCTCCCGCTCTCGGCTGTCTTAGGAGCAACTCTAGTCGTGTCACCAAAAGAACCGCATCACGAAAATAACCGCTATTATGAAGAGAAAAAGGCATAGACCACACTCCAAAGGATTCATAACATTCAACTGCATCGCTAGAAGAAGAAAAATATATAGTCATAGCCTCCATAGTTGGAGCCGGGAGCCATGTGTTGGAGCACATTTCAAACCGAAACACTACCGCAAAAGGCGAGTTTCACCCAATTTCTTCCTTTCCCCGCCAAAGACACATTCGCCCTTACTAGTCCTGTAGCTGTGTTACCCCCAAGGAAACACACCCATTAATGTCCATCACAGTGTGTCCACTTGCCCGCGCCCGTTTCTGCCATAATTTCCTCGGCCTGCCGCCAATAGCTATAAAGAGGCATGCGCATCCCGGTCTCTACTTCTCAACTCCCCTTTGCATCTAGTCCACTTCCACTGTATGTCTTCTCTCATTCCTTCTCCGCTTCCCTCTTCTCTTCCTCACTATGTCATCTCGTCCAAGGATAGACTCGAGCGAGCTAACATATTATGAGGCACATGAGAAGATCATGAGCCCACGCTAGAGTTGGCCACCACTACGAACGAGGACGACGAGTACGCGTTAGACCATGCCCACAATGAGGACCACCTTGACATGGTGGTTGGCATCAAAGTCCTCGACACATGCAACATGGATCCCCTCCTATGGTCGATGCTCGATGAGTCCCGTGGGATGGACGTGGAGGAAGGATCCTGACGTCACTCCACCACCATGCCTCCGCTAGCCCAACGTCTATCCCTCGCCCATAAGGAAGCATGGATGGAGCATCCCATTGCCCTTTCCTATCTTCGACAAGAGTCCTCGCATGAGTAAACATCCATCGATCAGTTCCCACAATCCACACATTGAAGTTCTGTGGTGGAGAGATATGCATGATCTTTGATAATATGCAACCCTCTTGGCGACCCTACATGGCGAAAACGGGGGCAAAGGCCTGCGATGGACAATGTGTTTGGTAGCATCGGAGGAGGTTATTATCTCTTCTCATGAGAAAACATGAAGGATAAGTTTGAGGACTGAATCATCATGTAGAGGAGGAGGAGGAGGATCTCGCTTTGTCGGGGGAAATTGAAGGCTTGACTGAAGAGGTGCATTGGCTAGGAATCTTCAGAGTTCATACTTGTAAGCCCTCTAGTCACGTGGCTTTGTTCAAGGAAATGCACAATGCATGCGGGTCTGTGCAGGGTGCTACCTTTAAGACAATCATAGAAAATATGTTCTTAGTACATTTCCTTTGTCTAGGGGATTGAATAGAGTTATGGGTGATGTCCCTTGGTTATTTTTTCGGGGGGCGGGGCATAGTGGTTCTTGATGAGCACAATGGCTTCATTAATATTCAAGAGTACAAGCTCGACATAATTCCAAGATGGACATGGATCATGGGTGTTCCAGAGGGTCACATGAAGTAGAAAGAGTTGGCTTTGTTATAGTAATGAAGGCGCTTAAACTTTTGAAGTATGTCATAGCACATATGTTTGTCAAGTTGCATAACCCTGTAGTTTGGTTTGTCCCAATCACATCAAATGAGAAGATGTAAGGCCGAGTAGAATATGAAAAAAATGCAAATTTTTGCCATTACCGTGGTCTCATTGGCCATGTGGTGACTGAGTGCGGTGATGGTGTGCATAAGCCCGAACAGTGGCGGATGTACAGGGTGGCCAGGGTGGGCCGCAGCCCACCCTGGAATTTTGAGATTGCTTATATATACCTATGTCTCTAATTGGGCCAGAGAGAAAAAAAAAGGCCCAGGAATCTATCCAGGGACGAATGCAGCCACGGTCCACTTCGAGCGGGAGGCACGAGCAGAACCCTCGCCATCCCGGCGCAGCAATTCGTCTTCCTGACCCCGACACCCAGCCAGCCAGCCGCTTCGCCGTCGCGGCGTCGCCGTTCCTCGCGGCTTCGCCCGTTGCCCGCCGCCCATCGGAGCCCAGAGCCTAGCCCGTCCAGTCCGGCCGAGCCCCTGCCCTGTGCCAAGGCCAGCCGCTCCTCTGCCCTGCGCGCGGCTGCGCGCCTGCGCCCGTGCCCTGCGCTCCGGCCTCCTGCTGTCCCGCCTCCACTTCCGGCTTCCCGTCATCCCTAGCAAAGCCCCACTACGGAGGCAAACAAGTTACTAGTACTTTTTGCCCCAAGTTCAGACTTAGTGTTTGCCTTTTTGCCTCAATTTCATAATAGGGTCTGCCTTTTTGCCTCAATTTCCTTTACATGAACTCAACACATACATTATTTTACACAAGTAGTCTATATGCAGGAATGATGTAAATTTTTAGTTGGCTTGAATGAAGCCAGAAAGGCTTGAATTCTGCCTCATTTACTTTCATCATAGTTGGCTTATCATTTCTGCCTCAGTTACTTTCATTCTGCACATAATGCCTCAATTTACTTGTGTGTTGATAGAAAGTAATTTTTACAGAATTATTGAAGCATGAAGAGGGCCGGAGACATTGTTTCTCTTTTCCAAAGACAATGCAAGATCAAAGGCAAATATATATATAAATAGAATTTCTAGTAGAACCAATCATGCATATATATATATATATATATATATATATATATATATATCATCAATGTCTCACAAACCATCATATTAATTAATTCACACATACACACATGTATAGCTATATACAATTTCTCCTACATATGCATGTTGCCTTCGGAGCCAGTGGCATTAGCCTAATTGGTGCCTTCGGAGCACGATGGGGGCGGTAGCGGGTAATAGTATTCTCCCTTCGGATTTATGACCTGGTCGAGCAAAAATCCCGCTATTTCCTCTTGAAGTGTTTCTACGCGCCCGCTTCTAGGAGCTTCTCGCACCTCTGTGAACTGTTAAGAAGGAGATCAATATGCATGTGTATTAGTTGTGTGACTAGATATCGATAATGGTGTAAAAATTGTGAATAGTGTTTTGACAAGCGTACCCATTCCTGTCTTTGAGATCTGCTCCTTTCGGACGCCATCATGCGAATGTTCTCGCAAACGCAGAATGCACACAGATCAGTCCCTGCGCCCGCTTGAGGCCTTTACGAGAATGGAATTTGATCAGATAATAATTAATCAAGCATGATAATTAAAGAGATGGCAGCTAGCTAGCTAGTTAGTACTACTTAATTACTTACCTTGGGTCGAAACCATTTAAGCTTTTTTTTCCATTCGCCTTCCGTGACGCTGATGAACCTTGCCCAAGCCCTGCCCGCCGACAATGAAAATGAATAAAGGGGTTATTAAATAGTTCATATCATGAAAAATGACGAACTAAATAGGCCGAGATATATAGTTAATAATGATTGAAATTACCTGTTGACTATCCCAAACAAGATGTTATAGTCAGTTTTTCCTTTGAGTAGTGAGTCCAGTATTTCAACTACTCCGGCGTCAACTTTAATGATACACAAGACCCAGTGAAATCTGCATGCACACACGTTTGCATGTCTTAATTAAGCGGGCATATGTAAAGCAAAAACATGTAGCTAGCTAGTAGGAAAAAACAGAGAATTTGTAGTACAAGACAGTGTGACTCACTGGAAGTTATAAGGAAGTAGTATATCTTCATTGTATTTGAGGCGCTTCAAGAACTCTAGCATGTTGTCCTCTACGTCCTTTTGATAACGTGGATTTAGTTTCCATGTGTATTCATTAACGGTGTTTGGGTCAATGAACC
This sequence comes from Aegilops longissima, assembly GCA_021605205.1. NCBI lineage: Eukaryota > Viridiplantae > Streptophyta > Magnoliopsida > Poales > Poaceae > Aegilops > Aegilops longissima. The sequence goes on along the minus strand of CM038681.1, from coordinate 617,179,539 downwards.
CAATGCCAAAGCGTCCACCTTTTCTCATTTCATATATCTTCATCCTGCATATAATACCACAGAAAAGAATATAGTGAGGATAATTATAGGTAATGATTGATCAAAAGGATCAGTACAGCTAGCTTGAGACTTAAATTACAGAAAGAAATCACTTACAGACAATAGCAACTGACGATAGATTTGTCGAGTGCGTCTTGATTGTATAACTGAAACAGTTCAGAATACTCAACGGACACAGCTTTCTCATGGAAGTAATGCTCCTCCTTGACATTCACCATGAGGGACAATCGATCGGAAATCTTGGTAATGTTCATGTACCATTGATGCAATTCATACATTCTCGTTGGGAGGTTCTTGACCTTGTCTGGCTCGACCAAAGGTTGGCCCCGGTCATATTTCCGTTTTATTTCATCCTCTCTAAGCACAGGCATGGGCTCGATCTCGAGGAGTTGTCCAACAGCGATTTTAAGAACTTCAGACTGCATTATAAGGTCCTCTGTTATTACCAAATTGCCCACCTCAGGAACGTAAACTATTTGCCCACAATAATATTGGGCGCGCGTACTGTCACGTGTTGTTGGCACAACAAGCGAGGGGATCGATTGCGCCGCCTGTTCTCCCAGCTGGGGAATGGTTTTCCCGCATTTTTTGACAGCTGCTTCTTGTTTGCTCGATCCCGAGCTCGCCTCCTTACGTAGACATGCTCGATTTAACTTCTTGATGTGGCGCTCATAGTCTGTGTCAACAGGCTTGGGAGCTGGTGGTTGAGCCATACGAATGAAGTGGTCAATCGTTTCCTCATGCACTTTCTCCCTTGGCGGCGGTGGCGGTTTCGGTGCAAAATGGGCTTCCACCTCGGACTTCGATATGGCTGCGATTTCCTCCTCGGACCTGTCATAAGACCTCTGCGGAATAGGCGTGAGGCTTGGACCATATTTGTATCGCTTGCCTCCGCCTGTACTTCCTGTACTACCTCGACTCGTACCGCTACGCACCATAGCTGCGGGTGTCTCTTCTGCGATTGCTTGGCGGCGGAGACGCCGGTGACGGGCTGAGTTGGACGAGGAGGAGGGCCGCTGAAGTTGTGCCGGACTTGGAGGAGGAGTGGCCTGAGGTTGTGCCGACTTGGAGGAAGAGTGGACGTCGGACGCTGTGGCGGACTTGGAGGAGGAGGAGTGGCTCGACACTTTGCCGGACTTGGAGGAGGAGTGGCCTGACACTTTGCCGGACTTGGTGGACTTGCAGGAGCGGGAGACTGCTGACTCGGTGGCGGACTTCGACGAGGAGTCGGATGACGCGGTGTCGGTGGCCTTCGAAAGATGATGCAATCCTTTTTCCATAGGATGATATGATGGTTGGCGTCTCAGAAAGCGCCGTCCTCACCTCCGAAATGTCAAGCTCTAGCCCGAATATGGCTGCACCACCTCGTCAACCATGACACGAGCATAGCCCTCTGGAATCGGGATGCAATGGTAGGTTGCTTTGGGGGTAACTGGAAAAGCAACGCCGTCCGCCTCCTTCATGGATATGTTCTTCATTTTGACGTGTAGCTCGCAGCTAGTGTTCTCCTGATGTCATCCACGGGGTATCTACCCAGCATTGCGTCGTCCGGGGCGGAACCCATGCTGCTTCTCGGCATGGATGGGGCGGTGCTATCCAATGCTGGATCATTCGCTAGCTGCTGCAGCTGCTGAGACCCCTTTGCTGGGTAAGTGAGTCGATCTGCTCCTGCTGCCGCTGGAATTTGACTACCAATTCCGCTTGACTTGCTTCTAGGCCTTGAAGGCGTTCATAGTCCCGCTTCCTCTGCTCCTCCTCCATCTTCCTCTTCTTCTCCTCCGCAATCTTCTTTCTCGCACGGGTTCTGTAGTCGGTGTTCCAGTCTGAAAACCCCTCATACCACGGAATAGCGCCCTTGCCTTGTGTTCTTCCCGGGTGTTCAGGATTTCCCAGGGCACGCGTAAGCTCGTTGTTCTCTCTGTTGGGCTGGAACACCCCCGATCGTGCCTCTTCTATTGCAACAAGTATCGCATCGTCGGCTCCCTTCAGACTTGCCTCGTCGAAACATTGCACGTGTTCGGGTCCAACTCCCCCATGCGCATAGAACCAAGTCCCGACCACAGGGGCCAGCTCTTAGTAACCGGAGTGGCACCTGCATCCTCCATCTCTTTCTCGACTTATCCCACTTAGGCATTGCCACCGCATAGCCACCGCCCCAGCTTATGGAACTTATCCTTTTTTCGCATTCTTCTTGTTTATTCTCGACCGTTCCTTAGCTAATTCCGAATCCTTGAATTTCACAAAATCGTCCCAATGAGCACGTTGGTTCTCTAGTGTTCCCTCGAATACTGGAGTCTTCCTTCCTCACTTGACGTCCTTGTCCCATTCACGATTCTTGTGGTTCTTGAATGCAACCGCCATCTTCCTAAGAGCAACGTCCTTGACTTTCTGCACATCTGCTTCTGTGAAATGATCTGGTAGGGTGAAATGTTTCATGAGAGTATCCCAAAGCAGATCTTTTTGATTCTTGTCGACAAAAGTAACATCTGGACGTGGAGCAGTGTCCTCTTTGCCTTTTTGTCCTTTGTCTTTTGCTGGCTCTCTCCATTCTTGAAGGGGGATCGGGAGTTGGTCCTTCACAAGAACTCCGTGACCGACGAATGAACTTGTCGCAATCTTCTTAGGCGCTAATGGTTCGCCATTAGGTCCGACTGCCTCGATATTGTACTTTACGCCTCCTTCAACTTTTTGTTCGGGCCTCGTTTAGTCCTTTTGCTCAAGATTTGCTCGATCCGGATGGCTGAAAGAACAAAGATCGGTTCGTTAATATATCTTCAAGTCATTTAAAACATGTGATGATCACCAGATATCTGCTTATATAAATATATATACCTCGCCGGTCTTTGTTGTTTCAGGATCAACATGTTCTTCGTCATCGCCATAATCGTAGTTCATGACTTCATCAATTCGGTCGTCGCGATCGAATATCATATCACCCTCTCCGTGTTGTTTAGAAATTCAGAGCCGTCATAATTTTCTTCATTCGATTATCATCGGCCCATGTATCATATCGAACATGGTCTGTTCTCCTCTCTGTCGGTATTGTCTGCCATAGCTTTTATTTAACTAATTCAAAAGAAATATAAAACAATTTAGTATCCAAATTACATCGTCTCGAATAATAGATATAATCTCGAATACTTCATCTATAATAATAGATATAATCTCGAATACATCGCCTCGAATAATATATAATATTGAATAGTACATCACTGCTAGCTAATTAAAGATCGAATACTACGAGAAGAATCTAGGACACTCGCGGTTCCTGCGTCATGGGCGGTGGACACCCAAAGAGAAGGAACCTCACAGGATCATAGCTGAAGTGAGATCCTCAAGATATTGCCAGTATTGGAGAACATGCCGCCTCTAACGCAACCATGTAGCGATGGACGTGCTCGTCCTCCTCCCTGACACGGCGACGTACCTCCTCCGGCGGGGCCGGGTCCCTCCGCACCGAAACTGGCCCACGCGAACGCCACCAAACGAGATCAGGGTCGACGACGGGACCCGGGGCCGGGTTCCTCATCAAGCGGCGCGCCCCTCCAGGCAGCACCTCCCAGTGCCAGCCCGGCGGAGCCCAGTCCCGGACATGGGTCGGCTGGACGTCGTCGCGGACGGGTCGACGGCGAGGATGCGGGCCGGGCATCATGGAGAACAAATACTAGCTATATGCCCGCAAAAAGTAATATTTTTTTAATGATTGGATTTTGATAACTAAAATTTCTAACATTTCTACTATTTCAAAAATCTATATACTATTTCATACTAATTAAGCATCTAACACTAAAAACAGAAAAAACAATTTCTATACATCCATTAAAACAGAAAAACAACATTATATAAAAAAATTCCATACTAATTAAACACTAATTATATCCATCTAACATGCATTCATACATATATACTAGTGAAAAACAATAATCTAAAAAATCTAAACTAATTAAACATACAAAATACGTATATACTAATATATACATGCATTCATACATATATACGTGTATGTGTGTGTGTGTTCATCATGCTTGTGTGTGTGTGTATGGGCTCGGGGAGGGGCGGCGCCCATGGTGGCCGCCGGGGGCGAGGGAGAGGGGTTAGAGGGGAGAGCTCACAGCGGGGCGACGGCGACGGCGAGGCGACGGCCGGGGGCAGCGACGGGCCGGGGCGTGACCTTGGGCGGCGACGCAGGGACGGCGCGACGGGACAGGCCCGCGGCGGCGGAGAGAGGAGGGCGGCGAAGCGGGACGGGCGGCGACGGCGACGGGACGGGGCGGCGACGGCGACGGGCGGCGACGGGACGGGCGGCGACGGCGACGGCGACGGGTCGGTGACGGCGTCGATCGATCGGGCGAAGCGGTTCAATGGGGAAACAAAGGAAGAAACAGAGGAGAATGAAAATTTTCAAAGTGTTGTATATATAGAAGGCACCTTTAGTACCGGTTGGAGCCACCAACCGGTACTAAAGGTCTGTTTTGGCCAGCCTAAGCGGCGGAAGCGACCCCTTTAGTACCGGGTGGTGGCACAAACCGGTACTAAAGGCCCCTTTAGTACCGGTTTGTGCCACGACCGGTACTAAAGGGGTGCGCCAGCAGCAGTGCGGTGCGGCAAGTTTAGTCCCACCTCGCTAGCCGAGGGGCGACCGCACTGGTTTATAAACCCCGTGCGGTCGCTCTCTCGAGCTCCTCTCCAAAGCAGGCCTTACTGGGCCTACGTGTTCTTTGTTGCTCAGGCCCACTTGGCCTTTATGGGCCTGCATCCCGCCCAACAACAGGTTGGGTTTCTAGTCGTATGCAGGCCGCTCTGGCCTAGTAGGCGGGCTTTTTTTATTATTTTTTTTGCTTTATTTATTTTTGTGTTGTTTTTTTGTGTATTTAGAGTTTCTTTGTGAATATTTTTGCTTTAGGTACAAAATACAAACTTTCTGTTAGTGCCCGTAGTTTTCAAATTTGAATAGTTTAAATTTTTTATTTGAAATTAGTATGAATCACTAGTTTATGAATAATTTAACTTTAAAAATCAGTAAAGGCATGAAAGAATTTGTTTGCACATAAATTTTCTTCGCGTTTCAAATGCCAAAACACATAACTACCCTAACTATTACAGAGATTCCCCTTTGGGTGTGAAACACAGAAGAAAGTGATGATAGTGAAGCCGATCACATCCCAGATCTTTGGGTGTGAACCTTTTTCTTCGCGTGTGTCCCTTTGCGCCGTAACCATGGAAAATCTTCATCATTTAACGGGATGCTCGGGTCAATATTCACTGTGAATGGAGAAATTTCATCAAACTTTTCATAATCTTCTGACTTGTCTGTCTTGTCATCCACTCCCACGATGTTTCTCTTCCCAGAAAGAACTATGTGCCGCTTTGGCTCATCGTACGATGCATTCCCTTCCATATCTTTTCTTTTTCTTGGCTTGGTAGACATGTCCTTCACATAGAAAACCTGTGCCACATCATTGGCTAGGACGAATGGTTCGTCTGCATACGCAAGATTGTTTAGATCCACTGTTGTCATTCCGCATCGGGTCTTCCGTTACCCGCCTCGTGTCATATTGACCCATTTGCACCAAACAAAGGGACCTTTAAACCACGTCAATAGTCAAGTTCCCATATGTCCTGTATATAACCATAATATGTTTCCTTTCCGCCTTGGTTTCTGCATCAAACGGACACCACTGTTTTGGTTGGTGCTCTTCTTATCTTGGGCGATCGTGTAAAATGTATTACCATTTATCTCGCACTTTGAAAGTCATTATATTCAAGATGGTAACTGGGACAGCAAGTACAGGTCATCTTCAATAGAGGTGTCATGCATGGTGCGTGTCTGCAACCAGCTGGCGAAACTCCTGGTTTGTTCACGTGTAATCCAGTCATCGACCGCTCCGGTGTTTGGAGCGTAGCAAATTCTTGTGTTCATCCATATACGGAGCCACCAAGGAGGAATTCTGTAGAACTGTGTAGTGTGCTTCAAAGGTGAGAGAATGTCCGTCCATACATATTATTTGTTCCCCTCCTAGCGTGCCTTTTCCATCCAGTCTGCCCTTATGTCGCGATTCAGAACACCAATCGGCTTAAGGTCAGGAATAAAGTCAATACAAAACTCAATGACCTCCTCATTTTGATGGCCCTTGGAGATGCTTCCTTCGGCCTAGCACGGTTATGAACATATTTCCTTAAGACTCCATGAACCTCTCAAAGGGGAACATATTGTGTAGAAATACAGGACCCAAAACGTTAATCTCTTCAAGATAGGTGAACTAGGACGTGCGTCATGATGTTGAAGAAGGATGGTGGGAACACCAACTCGAAACTGACAAGACATTGCACCAAATCATTCTGTAACCTTGGTATGATTTCTGGATCGATTACCTTCGAGAGATTGCATTGAGAAATGCACATAGCTTCACAATGGCTAATCGCACGCTTTTTGGTAGAAGCCCCTCAATGCAACCGAAGCGATTGCGTCATAATCACGTGGCAGTCATGAGACTTTAGGTTCGGAACTTTTTCTCTGCCATGTTTATTATTCCCTTTATATTCGACGAAGCCGACGGTACCTTAATATCGAGCAGGCATTCAAAGAAGATTTCCTTCTCTTCTTTGGTAAGAGCGTAGCTTGCATGACCCTGATATATGCCGTCTTCTACGTGCATACGTTGCTGCTCCTCCCGTGCCTCAGGTGTATCTTTTGTCTTCCCATACACGCCCAAGAAGCCAAGCAGGGTCACGCAAAGATTCTTCGTCACGTGCATCACGTCGATTGCGGAGCGGACCTCTAGGTCTTTCCAATATGGCAGGTCCCAAAATATAGATTTCTTCTTCCACATGGGTGCGCGTCCGTCAGCGTCCTTTGGAACAGGTTGTCCGCCAGGACCCTTTCCAAATATCACCTTCAAATCCTTGACCATATCATGTACATCAGCACCAGTACGGTGGCGAGGCTTCGTCCGGTGATCCGCCTCACCTTTGAAATGCTTGCCTTTCTTTCTTACGGGATGCCTGCTCGGAAGAAATCGACGATGTCCCAGGTACACATTCTTCATACAACTATTCAAATATATACTGTCGGTATCATCCAAACAGTGCGTGCATCCGCGGTATCCCTTGTTTGTCTGTCCTGAAAGGTTACTGAGAGCAAGCCAATCATTGATGGTCACGAACAGCAACGCCTTTAGGTCAAATTCTTCCCCCATGTGCTCATCCCACGCACGTACACCTGTTCCATTCCACAGCTTGTAAGAGTTCTTCAACTAATGGCCTTAGGTACACATCAATGTCGTTGCCGGGTTGCTTAGGGCCTTGGATGAGCACGGCATCATAATGAACTTCCGCTTCATGCACAACCAAGGAGGAAGGTTATACAAACATAGAGTCACAGGCCAGGTGCTATGGTTGCTGCTCTGCTCCCCAAAAGGATTAATGCCATCTGCGCTTAGACCAAACCATACGCTCCTTGCATCATCTGCAAACTCCTTCCGTACTTTCTTTCGATTTTTCTCCACTGCGACCCGTCACCGGTACTCTCAACTTTCCGTCTTTCTTACGGTCTTCTACGTGCCATCGCACGCTTTGGCATGCTCTTTGTTTTGCAACAAACATTTCAACCGTGGTATTATAGGAGAATACCACATCACCTTGGCAGGAATCTTCTTCCGGGGCGCCGCCGACATCACCATGCTCATCGCGGCTGATCTTATAGCGCAATGCACCACATACCGGGCAAGCGTTCAAATCCTCGTACTCACCGCGGTAGAGGATGCAATCATTAGGGCGTACATGTATCTTCTGCACCTCTAACCCTAGAGGGCAGACAGCCTTCTTTGCTTCGTACGTACTCTTGGGCAATTCGTTGTCCTTTGGAAGCATATCCTTTATCATTACCAGCAACTTTCCAAATCCCTTGTCTACAACCAACAATGAAAACCATATGCTGGAACTTCCATGGTATGGCTACAACCATGACAGATAGGGCGCTTATGGATATCTAGAAACAATGAGACCTAGATGCAATATTTTTGCCTGTGATGCATCTGAACAAAGCTAGGGACAACAAATTCATGAAAAGGTTGAAAATGCACCATCTGGAAGTTCATGAGACTGATGGTTCTATGGTGTAGCCCCGTTGTTATTGTTATTCTTGGTATAAGCAAGAACTACATTGACGTGGCAGTAGGATGATAGGATGACGAGAATTGGAGACTTAATTTATTTTATGGTGAAGCTCGGTGGGAGGACACATATATGTCTTAGGGCTATATGCAATATATGCATTAGTGGGCTTGTATCCCTTTGGTTGTAATTGGTGACTTCAATGAGAAGACATGGGGTTCTCCAAGGACCAATTCACTTGGATAATAAGAAGACTTTGGGAGCGGCTCTATAGGGCTGCGTGCAATCACAAATTCCCTGGGTTGTTCCCAAATGCAAAATATATACTAATGCGGGCATATCAAATCTAATCATAAAAGATGACCTGCAAGTGTACAGGGCTATGTAGCAATTTCGTGATAAGTAAGGTTTGTCGATCCCACAGGGAGCGAACAGGATGGCACCACAATCCCCGCAGTTGCGTTGCCACTTACACAACTAAGCTCTCCCCTGAACTGGAGTTTGGAAATATCTCAGTTAAGTATCTTGCTAGGTGCTACTTGTGAGCTCCGTTGGGATTTTCCCCGAAGAGGAAGGATGAAGCAATATAGTAGCAGATCAGTATTTCCCTCAGTGAGAACCAAGGTTATTGAACCAATAGGAGAACCAAGCAATTCCTAGTCAAACAGCACCTGCACACACAAGAGCAAATACTTGCACCCAACGCGAGCAAGAGGGTTGTCAATCCCCTTGAACTCGTTACTTGCAAGGATTAAATCTCATAGTGGTAGATAGATAAATTGCAAAGTAACAATGTATTTTTTGTTTTAGTAATATGATAAAAGTAGATCCGGGGCCATAATTTTCACTAGAGACTTCTCTCTCATAATAATTGCATACGGTGGGTAAACAAATTACTGTTGGACAATTGATAGAAAAGTGCATAGTTATCATGTTATTCATGGCAATGATCATGTATATAGGCATTACGTCCATGACAAGTAGACCGAAACAATTCTGCATCTACTACTATTACTCCAATATGAGAGCTCTTCTATGCTTGCCTCTCTACGTATTAAGTTCATAGCAAGTAGAGAAATGCATGAAGTATGATGACATAATGTAGACAGAATAAAACCAAGCAATATGATTGAACCTCATCATTTCACCCTTAACGGAAACAATACAAATGCGTGCCTCGCTACCCCTTCCTCAAGAGGTGAGGACACCACAAGATTGAACCCATCAGAAAGCACCTCTCCCATTGAAGATAAATCAATCTAGTTGGCCAAGCAGAACGGATAGATCGGAGAGAAATACAAAGCTATAACAATCATGCATAATAAAGTTTAGAAAAGACTCAGTTACTTTCAATGAATAATCTAATCATAAACGCAAATTCATCAGATCCCAACAAATACATCACAAAAGAAGATTACATCGGATAGAACTCCATGGAGATCATGGAGAGCATTGTACTGAAGATCGGCGAGAAAGAAGAAGCCATCAAGCTACTAGCTATGGACCTATAGGTCTGTGTAAACTAATCCCACATCAGGTGCAGCAAGGTTGATGTAGAAGCCCTCCATGATCGACCCCCCTCCGGCAGAGTACTGGAAAAGGCCTCCAGATGGGATCGCGCAAGAACAGAGACCTGCAGCGGTGGAAAGAGTGTTTCGGGTGGCTCTCTGGTGGTTTGGGGATTTTAGGGAATTTATGGAATTGGAGTTAGGTCAAAAGGAGTTGCGTGAGACCCACATGCTCAGGTGGCACCCCTCTCCCCCCTCGGGGCGCGCTATGTGAGCTTGTCGCTCTCCCGTAGATCTCTAGCCTCCTCTTGAATGTTCTAGGGTCCCTTCTGGTTCAGAGAAAGTCACCATAAAGTTTCATCGTGTTTGGACTTCCTTTGGTATTGATTTTCTAAAAAGCCAAAAACAACAACTGGCACTCGACACTAAGTTAATAGGTTAGTCCCCAAAAATGATATAAAAATGCATATAAAGTATCTAAGGAATATAATAGCATGAAACGATAAAAAATTATAGATATGCTAGAGACGTATCACTAGGGAAATCATAACGCTTAGCTCGTCTAATCTTGCTATCTTGCATAGTGCGCTTTACGATGACATGACTTTTAGTTTGGGAGCTATTGTTGCGCAGTGGTTACACAATAACCGCTCTAACAGTGTCATCTATGGTGGTATTTATGTCGCTCTCCTCGCTAGACATTTCAAGATTCCTATTAGACACGAGGAGGATGAGCTTTTACCTACCAAATATCTTGATTATGATAGCATGGTTAAGCATAATTTCATTGACTCTGGTAGGAAATGATTTCGGTTTAACTTGGTATTTAGTCAAGGTACTCGTGAGATTATTACTTTGCCTGCAACTGCTTTGTTTGATGTTTCCAAGGGTAGGTACACCATTATGCCTGAGGATGTTTATGCTTATTGGGGCTTGACTATTGGAAATATGCCCTAGAGGAAATAATATTTGTATTATTATATTTCCATATTTATAATTAAGGAGTTTATATCCTATGTTGTAACTACTATGATCCTTGAAATATGCGATTCAGTGCAAAACTCATATGCACGTGTGGGATGATAAACGGTAAATGAAAAGGTTCCTAGTCTCGCATCTAAGACTAGCGCAAGTGTTGTTGGTGATCATGTTTTTTTGGATCTTAGGATATCTTTAAGTATAATGATGATCCTAAAACAACAATGAGATTATGATGTTAGAAGAACGATCATATTGAATTGACCCAATCTTGTTTGTTATGAATTGGGTTAATATCGTCTACATTCAATTGTAATATCACGAAGTGTTAATGTGTGATTCCTCCTTAGACCATGAGAATATCGTGTCACTTATTACCGTACGGTGGGCTTTGGAGTTGCTCAAATATCACCTCCTATAACACGGTGATCATAACAACAACTTATAGGTTCGTCGAGAGGTTTGACAAGTGTCCAGATAGCTCGAGAGTGGGATTTGCTCCTTTGACGATGGAGATATATTCTTAGGTCCCTCTTAGTGTGACGACATTAATCATCGTCTAGACGGACACACGTGACTTAGTCACGGGGATGCCGCAACACAATAACGAGAATGAAGAACAAAAACGGTAACGATGATTTCGGTATAGTAAGCATGGTGATGACTCACGAGGATACCAATGAATGCCTGGTTTTGTAAAGTATCACGAAGCAAACAGAACATCACATTATAACCAAAGGTTTACTCGAATATCATTCGTGTACTCACAAGGATCGATACGGACGTCCACAGTCCTGCTGTCAGTCATTGGACGAATGGTTTCGTCCATGTTTGTCAGTTACCAAACCTACGGGGTCACAAGCTTAAGGAAATCACAACTTGATGAGTGTTAGTAGGATGAGAGTCATGACAACATATTTTTGGAATTGTTTCATGAATATTCTGAATAGTTCCGAGAGGATGCAGAAGCGTTTCGGGGTCACCGGAAGGGTTTCAGTAAGTATAGGTTAATACATAAAATGGTCTAGAGGTATTTAGAACATTTTATAAATATCAACATGCCTTCAAAGGCCAAGAGGTGGAAGGAGTTATGGGCCACAAGGGCCCATAAGGAAGTGGGGCCCCCTTACCATATAGAGGGGGCCGAATTGGACTCCCTTGGCCGGCGCCCCAAGGAGGGACTTTCCTGCTTGGTGGTTGCCCTCTCCTCCTCCTCCTCCATCCTATATATACTAGGGGCTTTTGCTCTATTGGACACAGTTTTTGGAGCCTCCTCTAGTTCTTCTAGTTCTTGTTCTAGTTGGTCCTAGTTGACTAATCCTCTTGTCCTCATAATTAGAAGCTTGGTGTACGATTAGCTCTGGACAGCGAAGCGCTGCCGGATCGTGAAAGTTACACGCTTGCAATCAAGTATATAGCCCATGCTTTTGGTCTTCAATTCGAGGGATCTTTCCTAGATGGTACGAGGGACTCCAAGTATGATCTACACCGACACGTTCATCTTCCGCTGCAACTCTGTGACGGTAACGATCGTGATCGCAACCATTATGCATCTTCATATTGATCTTGGGTGATCGTAGGTGCAATTTTTTTTTTGTTTTCTACTACGTTTCCCAACATTGACGCCGCCCCAGCACCTGAGCCAGCACCAGCACCAGCCCCGGAGCCTACCTATCAGGGGAGCCTCAGGAGCCTCAGTATTACCCTGGATTTGATTATTTTCAGCTATAGGATCATAGAAGATAGGTCTAGAGGGGGTGAATAGACTCTTAACCAACCAAAGGTGTAGTTTTTTAGTTTTCTTGAAGTTTAGGTAGATTTTAGCACTAGTTAAGATATCACCAAGATTTCCTACACATGCATTTCTAAACATAGGGTAGCGCAAATAGTAAAACATGTAATTGTGCAAAAGTAAATGGTAGTGAAGACACGGTGATTTTTGGCATGGTTCCGGTAGGTGGTGCTATCGTACATCCATGTTGGTGGAGACTTCAACCCATGGAGGGTAACGGTTGTGCGAGTCCACGGGGGGCTCCACCCATGAAGGGTCCATGAAGAAGCAACCTTACCTATTCCATCATGGCTTATGTCCATGAATGACTAGCCTCACTCCGGTAGTCAAGTAGAGGCATACTAGTGACACTTTATTGTCTATGTATTCACACATGTATTATGTTTCCGGTTAATACAATTCTAGCATGAATAATAAACATTTATCATGAAATAAGGAAATAAATAATAAATTTATTATTGCCTCTAGGGCATATTTCCTTCAAATATTAGACACGGAGTTGGGTCCGATGTCTTGAGGACGAAAGTCAAAAAAGTGCAGGACGTCTCTAAAGAACTTTGAGCCGGGTGGTGAAAAGCCCCGGTTCGTACGGTCAGTGAAGACGATGACTTCCCCCTCTTTGGGCTGAGGCTTTTCCTCTGTTGGGTCAGGAGCACGGTATGACATGACTTCCTTCTTTGGCAGATAGCCGGTTTTCACAAAGTCATCAAGTGTGCTATCTGTGATGATGGACTTGACCCAATTGCATGAAGCGGTTGCTTTGGGCGGCATTGTGACGAAGGAAGCCTAACAAAAGAGTAAAAATTGCCGGTTCAAATTTAAGCCGGAGGAAAAGTAGTAATGCACATGTTCAGAATGGCAGCTTATGAAGGAGCCTAATGGTATATGGCTAATTACGTCAGATTATTTAAACCGCCATGAGCAGTCAAGTTATTTAAGCCGTCATGAGTGGTTGATGTTATCTATTGAGCATTGCAATTTTAAGCCGGTGATTTGAGCTGCCATGGCTAGATGGATCTGACAAAATACAGTTTTTGGCTAAGTGTTATACAAACAAGTTTCACAGGCTGCAGCTATTATTTTGGATCAACGGATGCTCAGGAAAACGAAATAAATATAGACCTAAAAAACCAGTACAGATGAGTTCATAGGCCCTAGGGGGATTTTCATTCTAGGAAAGGGATCTGCTAGTATTGAAAGAAAAAGGCAAAACAGCAGCCGCATCAGTTATATGCCGCTTTCCGATCAAAAAGATTCACGGAGCAAGCACGGAAGATGAGCTACGATGAACTACGAAGAACACAGAAGTTCTGAACCCCTAATGCGGATCTAAGGTGCGGGAAAGTAAGAACTTACAGGTGTAGATCTACTGCGGAGGGTCGGCACCGTTCTCTGGTTCGGTTCAGGGTGATGCAGCGGCTTTGACGAGGACGATGTTGCGCTCTGCGGTGGCGGCGGAGCTCGAGAGGCAGAAGGTCGCGAGAGGAGGAAGATGATGGAAAGGAAGAGAATGAGGAAAGACTGGTCATGCCTATTTATAAGGAGAGACTCTTAAGTGGGCGCGAAAAACGAGGAGGCCGAAAATATGGTTATCCAGCTACCAGGACGTCTTGATTTTTGGGATGGTCATTAAGATAAGGATCTGCTGAGATATGTTGGATAAAGTGTGAGGTAATGCTGGATGACGTCATGGCGGGTTATCGTAAATCCAAAAGATGACATCATGGCGGGTTACAAATTCTCGTACAATGAAGGGCAGAAGATTTTTTCTAAGTGCTGAAGATTGACATGAACCAGTTCAAATCAATCCGGGGCCTAATGTTGGGGATATAACTATTAGGTATGACCCGCCTAGGAGGGGCCGGGTTATACCTATGGCGATTCAAGATATGAAGCCCAAGGCGACACTTGAAGATGGCGGTTTAATTAAGGGCCCAAAGCCCAAAGGCGACTTAAGGCACGTAGAGATAAACCGCCATATGTATATAACTTGTATTGTAAGGCAAGAATAGAGAGAGACCGAGCCGGACACAGTTTATGAGCCGGCCGGGACTCTGTGAGCCGCTGGGCGTCAACCTCTGTATATAAAGGGACGACCCGGCAGCGGTTCAGGACAAGTAACATCAGATCGAGAGCTAGGTCAAGCGGATTCGCTCCCTGGTAATCGAGACATAAGCAATCCCACCTCAAACTGGATTAAGCCATTACCTTCACCGCAAGGGGCCAAACCAGTATAAACTCCCGTGTCATTTGTCCCGTTTAAACCCCTTTAAGCTTCCTAGTTGCGATGGCTCCACGACTAAGTCCTTTCACTAGGACATCTGCCATGACAATTCCACGACACCATGTAACTTGACACTCCCATCGACGAGCCTCAGAGGCATCGAGACGTAGGGCTGTTACCTCCTCCGAGAGGGGCCTGAACTCGTAAAACTGAGTGTACAACCTTGTCGTAGTTAGGACTCTGCCCTCTCCTACCTACCCCCTATCTCTACTGTCAGATTCGTTCCCATGACACCGGCATCCACTTCGACGGCAGCTCCGGAGACGAGGAGGAGCTGGCGCTCCGTATCGCGCTCGAGCGCTCGCGGGTCGATAAGGGCGACAGCTCCGGGTCCGGTGCGATGCCCTCTGTCGCCCGTCGCGGTAGCACCGATGCCGGCGCCGACCCTTCCCGCCCCGCGCGCCGATCTGCGAGGCCTGCTAGATCTATGGCCAGTTGGGTAGGGGGCAGCTTATTCTAGAAGGCGGACCAAATTTATTTTTGTGGAAGCCTAGTAATCAAGATTTGAATAGTAGGCTTCTAAAAAGAAAATTTTGGTTGGGCTTCTAGAATAAGCTGGGTAGGGGGCAGCTTATTCTGGAAGCCCAAAAAAGCTAGCGAAAGAACTGGACACTACTCCTCCCTCCCGACGGCCTCCTCCACCTCCGGTCGCCGCTCTGCGCGGGCAGCGCTAGGTCTAGTGCCCGCTTAGCTGACACCGTTGATGCGGACTCCGGAGTCAGAGGCACGAGCTGCCCGCTGCGAGAGGCAAAGGGCAAGGGTGATGGCTGGGGGTCCGACGGGTCTGCGCAGTCCGCCCGTCGCCACTGTGTACCCGACGAGGAGAACCGTCTCTTCGCCTGGGTGTACTACCGCAGTTGGCTGGCATTTTTATTATTATT
The DNA here is from genome assembly GCA_021605205.1 of Aegilops longissima. NCBI lineage: Eukaryota > Viridiplantae > Streptophyta > Magnoliopsida > Poales > Poaceae > Aegilops > Aegilops longissima. Next base: position 617,163,924 of record CM038681.1, on the reverse strand, counting down.
TCTTTTGCATGGTATGAGTAGGTGTTGAGTTTTTTATGTGCTAATGTGTATTGTAACCAAGAGCAGCCCCAGGGCATGGTTATGCATGGGCAGGCAAAAATCTCAGCATTCTCGAGCAACCTCCAGGCATCAATTTTCACCAGGCATGAACCCCAGGTCTCCATTCAAACAGGCCCTAAAGCCCATCCCGTATTACAACGATTACTAATACTCCCTCCGTTCCAAATTACTTGTCGTTTGAACTAAAACCACGACAAGTAATTTGGAACGGAGGGAGTAGTTTTTTGACAGCGGCAATTACGAGCAGCTTGTGCTACTAGGCCTATGTAGACGAGAGCTCATATTGAGCGTGTTGCGCGCTAGGAGGAGCAGCAACGCGCACCCCTCGCTCCCCAGTGCATCGTTTTGGCCGGCCCATTTGTGGGGCCCTCTTATTTAGAGTTGTTTCACTTTCCCTTTTCTTTTCTGTGTTTGTTTTTTTCTATCCTAAATACTTTTGGATTACAAAAAGTTCTGAAATTTGTAAAAAAAAGTCGCATCAAAAGAAGTTCAAGAAATCATAAAAATGTTCGTGATTTTCAAAATAAATCGCATAAAAAAATGTTCATGGTTTTAAAACAAATTCAGAATATAAAAAAAGTTCATGATTTTGAAAATAATGCTTGTGTATTCCAAAAATGCTATGAAGTTGAACAAATGTTCGCCAATTCAAAAAATTATTCATGAATTTGTAAACCAATTCTTAGAATATTCAAAAAATGTTCAATTCATCAAGTTAAAACAATTGGTTGATAAAAAATTCATGTATTTGGAAAATGTTCATGCATTTGAAAAAAATTGTTCGTCAAAACAAAAATATGTTCATGAATTACCGAAATTATTCCCTCAATTTTCAAAAATTGTTTGTCGATAAAAAATGTTCACTGATTGAAAATAAATGTCACATGTTCCAAAAAGATGTGCACTTTTTAAAAAACTTTTGTAAATTGTAAAAATATTCATCAACTCAGAAATGCTCATAATTTTAAAAATTATTCGTGAATTTGAAAATGTTCACGAGTTCATAAAATGATCATGATTTTCAAAAAAGTACAAAATTTGAAAAAATATGTTTACAAATATGAAATAAGGCCGCCAAAAAAGAAAAGAAAAAACAGAACAGTAAAGAAAAACAAAATAAAGAAAAAACGTAAAAAAGAATAAACAAAGGAAAAAGGAAAAAAACTGGTTATGAGAAGGTTCTAGAACCTTGCCAAAACCGGTGGGGAGGGAATCCCGAAATGGGACGGCCCCAGAAGGAGTTGACGTTGTAGGGGTACACGCCAGCTCACTATTCGGTGACCTGCATGCCAAATAGGAGTGACCTATGCAGAGATATTTTTCAATAATGGATGAATTTTATTAGCTTAAAATGGAGCATCAAGAGGATATGACAAATACAATGAGCACACACCCGGCCTCTACATTGTTACGTTGCATACAACCAACACTAACTCACGCACGCATAAAACACGCCTGCAAATAGCAAAATCATATAAGATCAAAGCTATGTGTAGGCATGAAACAAGAAGAAAAAACCAAAGCGGTCATATTAGTAATCGGCAAACTACGACAATTTCATATCCGCATCAATCATCTCATGACACCACATGAACGCCATCATTCTTCAACAGCAACGCCTTCGGGAAGGGAATGGCGCTCAAGCGCCGGCGTCATCGGATTCAACCAACCAAGGGTCAGAATGTAGGTTTTCGGCCTAAAGAGTCCATCTGAGCATATCCGGACAATGCCTTCAACAAGATAACGATGTAAAGACGTCGCCATCGTTAGGCATATCATTTGCTTCACTGAAACATTTTGCTGCCCTGCAGGTGCTGAGACGGCTCTTCGTAGCAGAACATTGTCAGTGGTGGTTTATAAACATCTATGCAGGGTCGAAATGTCAGGTGTGTATACATTGTTTGGAAATCCATATGCACCAAGGCCAAGACTGCAGCAATTAATGTTTGTGTGAATTGATAAGGTTCCTATCATCAAGAAACGACATTGGTATCAGGCTTGGGTGATCGCCGTGATCAGGATTTTTGCGTATATGCAGCATGTTGAAGACTCGTCTTCTGCGTGATGGGGGTATTGGCACACAGATTTGGCATCCAGGGTGACTATGCTGTGGTTTCATTTGACAAATGTTCCAAGATCGCTTGCAACATTTTATTATTATATTAAGCTGTCATGTTACTTTGTTTTAGCTTGAAGTATCACTATCCTTGCCTCAACTCCCACTCAGCCATAACATAACAGAAGGCGATGGAAACAAATTCAACACCCTTAAATAGTCAGGTCAATGGCCATAAATTATCAAAATATTTGAATCCAACATCCAGAAACTAGGAAAATAAACAAGTTCAACTTGCGGGCTTTAGCAAAAATAAGGAAGTTCAGCTCAATCACCAGGGTTGTCTCTATCCTGAATGGTGGAATTCAGCAAAATTAAGCAGGTTCAGCGGAATCACAGGGTTGCGCTGCGATCGAGCACATAATTTGGCTCTGTCCTGAATGGAAGGCGATCAAGCAACTGGGTGGTGCGGCGGCACGACCGGCTCGGCGACAGGCGGTGCAGGCGGCTCGGCGACGGGTGGGCGAGGCGGGTTGACGGTGGACGAAGCTGAGGACGGCTGGCGTTCCCCCTCAGCGCGGACGTCCACTCTCTGTTGGCCTTGCGACCCGAGCTCCACGCCCCGTGGCCGTGGCTCCGGCGCAGGTCCTCGGAGCTTAACCACCAGCCAGGCAACCAACTGGATGGAGGCAGAGGCGGCGCCCACCAAGTTGGGTACCTGTAGAAGCTCCTACAATTTCAGCATGGTGGACTAGGCCACTTCGTTCGTAGCACACAAGGAAGGAATCGTGGCACAAACATACAACAGCATGATGATGTGTGAGCCGGAGGGTGTGGCACTTACCATGATGTAGACCCTTACGTGCCGGCCGGTAACGGAATAAGCGGTCCAGACTCCACCATTTGCCAGTGAAGCAAGCCCCTGCTGCCATGACAGGCGGCCCACCTCCCTGTGCCTCAGAGCTTGGTACTGCAAACGTACGCAACAACATGCTGGGTTACTGTAAACCGTGTGAGACAACATATATATATATAGCACAATGCGAGACAGCAGTACAGGGTAGATGGGCTCACCGCCCTCCAGAGTGGGATCGTATATACATCGCGATGCCCGACAGCATGGCAGCCCAACCCATGAAGGTCCTCGACCAGATGTGGTTGTGCACGCTCATGCCCAGGAGCAGCCCAAGCAGCACGATGCTCACGGCCACGGCTCCGGCGAGGGTGAGCAGCGGTATCAGACGGCGGCCAGCGGCGACGTAGCACAGGAACAGCACGACGTAGACGAACTCTACCAACACCCCAACTCCATTTGCGATCATCACAGGGGTGTTCGTCTCGTCGCCGAGGGTCGGGATGCCATAGATCAGCCATGTCGCGGCATTGAACATGACGAAAGTGTACGAGTATGGCTCCTCGTTCCCCACATGCTTCTCCCTGATCATTTTCGCAAAGTTTGGCCTGTGTTTGCATCATATACATCCATCAGCACTGGTAGATAATACATGAGAAATATGATAATGTATATCTACAAAGAACTGAAATACTGGATGTGTATATATGCTCCAGCTATTTAGACTCAACCATCCATCAGTTCAGTTGGAGCAGGAGCAGATAATGCATGAGAAATGTGAAACATATATCAACAAATGAAGCTGAAATACTGAATGCGTATGTTCCAGCTATTTAGATTCAGCTATCCATCAGTTCGGGCATTATAACACAAGAAGACGCACAAATTAGAGATCAACCTGAAGAGAGCACGAGGAGCAGAGCAAGGCAAAACAGTGCGCAAGAATGGCATTGGGCGCGAGAATGGCATCAGTGCGCGAGAATGGCACTGGGCAATTGGCGCGAGAATGGCTTACACGGTGGTGCGCGGGGGTTCACTCTCTAGGGGGAGCCGCAGCCATGGCGTCGGGGCACTCAGCGCGCGGTTACGCACGGACGCACCGGTCGCGCCGCGAGCTCAGTTTGTACATGCGCCGGGGCTTTGTGTAGGCCAGCAAGGCTCTCGGCGCTGAGGTCGCCGCCGCATGGATCTGAATGGCGTGCTCGTGGAGTGCACAACTTGTCTTGTGTGTCGACTTCGGCCGGTCGCGTGCCGCTGCTGTGGGATACCCGCAGCAGTTGTGTGGTGCACGCTCGGTGCATGTGTCGGCACCGGTGCCGCCGCACGGGTGCGCTCGTGACATGGGGAGGCCGGCGAGGCGCGGCGCTGGGGCGACGCCAGGCCGGTCTGCTTCTGCCACGGCGACATCCGGGCACGCCGCGCGGGTACGGGCCAGACCGGGCCGCCCCTGCCGAGGCGGCATAGGTGCACACCACGCGCTGGCACATCTCCAGGCCGGTCCGCGCCACGAGTTCACCGACCCTGCTCGGAAGATGACTCGTTGTACATCTCTGCCAGGTTGCGGCCGGCGCCGGCTATGCTCCAATGCACATGGTTTTTGTGAGCGAGATCGGTCGCCCGCCGGCCGCCGGTGCTAGGCTTGCGCTAGCAGGTGGACGGATGGTATGGGGTGCTACCGTGTACGTGCGCTCGGGTTTCGTAGGCCGGCGAGGCCAGCGGCGCTGGGTGTGCTCGCGCCTCGCTGTAGTGGTGCTCCAGCGGGAGAGGTGTAGTGCCGCCACTGCCGTGTACGCAGTGCGCGCGCCATCGGTCGCAAGAAGTGATGTGCCGGCACCGGCGCTGGGGTGCGGCGGCGGCGCGCGGATGCAGTTTGAGGTGCAAGTGGCGGCGCTGAGGTGCGGCGCGGGCGCGCGGGGTGCGCTCGCGTCGGCGTGATGTGATCTGTCTGTTGGCGAGGACCGGCGGTGGGTCGTGTAGACGTCGCCGGCGTAGGGTGAAAATTTAGGACTTACACCGGAGAAAAGATGAGCAAGAATGCCGTGGCGACGCCGCAATAGCCTAGCACCAACTGAACGCCGTCCACGTCCGGCGAAGGTCCCGGCGCCGGCGCCACCATCCTGCCCTCTCGCTCCGCTCCCTCCGCCTCTATCTCTCTCGGATGATTAGTGCGGCGTGTTCTGTCTTGGTGTATTGGGGTGTAAATAGCCAACCCGACGTCTGACAGTAAGCCAGTCTTTTTCTTTTTGGACGTTAGACTTACTTTATTTCTGTTTTCTCAAAATAAAACAATGTATCAACACAATTAACTTTAATTGCCGCTAGTTTCAAATAATTACACAAAAACACAACTTGGGTAAATATTTCGGCAATTCACCAAAGTAGATGAGTTTTGCAACATATATCTCATAATTACGAGTCTAATTATGAGAAATGTGTTTTCTACCATGCATGCTATATACGTGTGTTCATCTACTTTTTTTACATAGTACAAACACGACGCTCATACATACAGACTGACACTCACCCCGATGACTGCACCCACATTCTACCTCTATGAGCATCTGCAAGAGACTGAGCCGACACATCATCTTGAGATTGACGAAGTCGCCACAGACACTTTCATAATCGGTGGGAACATATTATCCCATTGAATGTAGATCGCCGAAAGGCCTGAAATAAAATAAGGAAAATGCGAGCATCAAAATCAAGTCTAGGACTTGAACCCCGGTGAACTGGGGATATCATTGTCCTTCTAACTATGCAACCACAGGTTGGTTTGCCATGCGTTTATCTAGTGGCAGTCGTGACTCATGCCACATTTTCTAGTTTTAGCAAAAAAATTGTCTTGTTTCATAGCGCAGGGTATTTCCGACATCATGCATCAAAATGTTCGAAGGTGCGGTTCAAACACTTGGTGTCATCCAGCACCCACTCATCAAACGTCAGTTGACCTGTCCTCACTTCCGAATTCCTCTAAACCAAAAAAAACTTGTGGGGGGTTTTGGGGAAGTCCGAACGCCAGCCACGTCAGACTCGGACCCATCCCCCAGCTCTTTTTCCCCCCAATCCGTCCCTTTCTTGTTTTGTATCCGCACCCACCAAGATTGCCATCGCCTCTACAACACTCCAGGCGTCGCCTAGTTCTTGTCGGACCTCTGCTGCTCTGCTCAGGCACCATGTACTTTGCTATCGTTGCACCCTGGATTTGGTCGCAACCTAGGTATCGTCTGCCCCATGCCGACGTCGTCCATGGAAGACACCACAACCGACAAGTGTTCAGCCAAATGCCATTGAGATTTTTTTTTTTTGACTTGGTTGGCCACAAGTGCGGAGTTTGTAGGCATGAAGCAAAAGGGAATGATATTTTGGCAACATGTGCACTCTTGGTTTCATAAGGACAAGCACTAGACACCCTACAATTTGGATGTGATCCATGATCGCATTGCGAAGTCACTACTCTATTGGTGATACACCATTTAAATGTTTTCATGAAATATTGCAGTGCGATTGCACAAGTGAAAAAAAATGTGGTCAATGGGTGTGTCAATCATGTAGATCGTAAGTTTTTCTTTTTTTGTTCCCTGCGCGTTGGTTAATTCATTGATTCACTCATTGTTGCAACTTGGTAATCACGTCATTGTATAGCCCATAGGTGCTGTCATGATGTACCTAAGGATGAAGGGCGAGCTCTTAACATTGGCTCATTGTTGGATGAAGGTAAAGTGGTAGCTCACGGTGAACAACGTGTGTCGGTGAAGAAGTTCAAGCTCGAGGAGAAAAAGGTTGAGACGAAGGCGGCTCTGTAGGTGTATGGTTGAATTTGAATCGATGGATTTAAAATTTTGTTGAACATCCGGCATTTTTATTAAGATTTAATTGTATGGTTGAATTGCTACCGATCGGTGAGTCAAATTGAGTCAAAGTGGTTACGTGTAATTACCTCTGCTCTCTTCACCGCACAAGTTCAATCTCTGCGACACTGAACGATACTTGTCAAAAATGTATGCAAGGAAAAATACATGAATGCCGCAACAGTGTTTAAAGAATAAATTAAGAAACAAAACTACGTAATATAAACATACTAATGCCACGAGATAAGCTTCCATGCACCGCACATGGGCGGTTTCTGGGATTCTCGTTTTCTTTTGCGAAAAACTTCCTGCTTTGTCTCTGTGAATCCGTAGCTGGCAGGGCAGTTGGCTACATGCCAAGGATCGTATCCTGTGTTGCTTTTGACCAAACTGAAACCGACTCTCTTGCCTCTGCTGTCCAGCCCTCGCTTCGTGGGGTTCACCTAAAATCTCTTTTTGGACTCAAAAAAAAAAAACCTAAAATCTCTTTTGCCTCCTCTATTCGTACGTATGTTCTAGCCTTTGGGAAGAAAGAAAAACAAATAGGCAGTGCGTGTATGGTTCTTTGTTTAAAATTGTACGTATGGCTTTTCTATCGATGAGGTTAACAATCAGGCTATAAATACCAATAATCATTTTTTTGAAACAATACCGATAATCCTAGACATGTGAGGTTATTTTGGGTTTGCTACGGTGCCCCTTGGTTAGCTATCTCTCTCCGTCTTGAATTTTAGGGTGGGCTCATCCCTTAACTAATCATAAGCTTCCAACTAATCCCATTTGTAGTGTTCATAAAAACCAGTTCTAGCATTACTCATAAAATACTCCCTATTGCATCTTATATTTTTTATATGGAGGGAGTACACAACTTCAAATCAACTATTGTTAGGACCGAAACTATCCTTGATGCGTGACGGAAGATTGGGGTGACCCGATCATACCTGCCACATTCTGATCGCAGTTCACACGCGCTGATTGAACATTGAGTAGCTCCGTCGCAATGATGGACACATGGAGGATGCTCATGGGTAACTAATATGGTTCCTAATTACTCATGACTCGAAAGAGAAGAGTTGCTTATGTAAAAGCAATATTTTCAATTTGACTTATCTCGCAGTGTCTTGTCTTGCACATACTCCGTTCCGTGAATGGTTCATCTTCGATTGATATGGCTAGGTTGTCGTTGCAAAGCATCGTAACAATTTCTCTCCATGCTTTAAAGGCATGTCCATTTGGTTGTCAAAAAGAAAAAGAAACAATTATCCCATTGTCTAAGAACTTTACTATTTGCTCTAAACTATACCATTATATTATTAATTTCCTTGTGCAGTGTACAAAAAAAATGGTTTGCTCTTAGAGTAAAATAAAAAGTAAAAGTTGACGGATCTTAATGTGGATCAACGATTCTCTACATGGTCTGAGAACTAAGAGATTCTAGGGGATGGAGAGTTAGTCATGGCAAGATAACAAAACCACTAACGATGTAAAATATTCGAGTAACAAAACCGCAAACTCAATATAAGATGCAGTGTAAAAGATTCGATAATTGCATAAAGGTCATTGGAGAAGTGGATAGTGCTTCCATACAAACAAATCTAAAACAATAACATCCTCTTGCTATTTTTTAAAAGAATTACATGAATAATAAATCAATCAGTCTATACCCCTCGGGATTCCCAATAATTGCCTCGGTTAGAAAACGGCAGACAAGCATGAATCCAGACACGGCAACGAACAAGCCCATCATACCCACGACATGTCCCATGACACGCAATGCTCGACCGGCAAAGGTTGTCGGGTGGAACTGTACAGCGAGTAACATCAGGGTGAAAAAAATGGTGATGATAGCAAGCTCGACAAGGACCGCGTAGCACAAACACGCATATCTACTGCATTGCTCGGGCTCCGCGGCTGCGGCGAGTCCATCGGGATTAGGGAAGTCATGGGAGGGTATAAAAATCCTTTGTATCCATGTCCAAATCTGAGGCCGGTCGGGTTGTGCTCGGACTTCGACGTCACCGGCATCTCCGACTTCGATGTCGATCATCTCTATACCATCCATGGTGTCGCCCGATTGATCGGGGAGATGAAATCAGAGAGAGAAACAGCGTCGCCGCCCTGCTTTTCACCAGAAATCGGTATGCAGTGCCGAACAGTACTTGTGGGCAAACGAATCAAAAGGGCATCGATGCAAACCTCTGGGAAGGAAGTAGGCAGCCCTCAAAATACAATGGCGTGCTCGCATGTATATCCGGATGGTTCGTTGCATTACAAGTACCGGCCGGACTCTTGAATTTTCTTTTCTTGGGGATGACCCTTTAGATTTAAACCGGGAGGCAAATCCTAACAGACTGGGTGGGGTGGGGCCTCCTGACGCGCTGCTTGTCGCCATTTGGTCGGAGGGGAGTTCACAAGATTTTCACCCACGTAAAATTTTCTCTCCTCCCCAATCCAAGACCCAGCCCGACGTAGGTACATACATGGCTTACGGAGGTACACTGCTTTTGCTTTGGCTTGCTTTGTTAGGTGCAGGGATAGCTGCCATTGTGACGTTGACGCACGTACGTCGCTGCAGCCAGCTGCCCCCTCCCGTTTCCTTTCAAGACCATATGGTCTGCCATCTACGGGCGACGCGCGCATAGAAGTAACGTGTCAGCCCTTAATTAATTACTATTATCTAGGTACTTTTAAAAACACAATTGAATAAACTCTAGCCTGTTAAAAAAATTATAACACAACGATGATGCTCATACATAAGCATGTATATTCATTTCCGTGAACGCACGCACACATACCCTATCCTATGAGCATCCCATCCATTTGGCCATGCATCCTGATCCGAGTCAGCCGCCAGGTACAAGCAGACAAAAGTTTTATACTACACTAAACCAATAACAAGCCATGGGAGTCTTTTTCAAATTAAACGAACAAATCTATGGTTCTATTCCCCTCTGTATTTCCGAGAAGGGCCTCGCCTATAAACCGAATAACAAGGAGTTCTCCAATGGGGGCAACGAAGATCAGTCCAATCATAGACACGATTCCTACAATTACACGAAACGCTTGACCAACAAAGGTTGTCGGATGTAAGTCTACGCAGAACATCCAAAGGCGGACGGAAGCGGCACCAACGATGAGCTTGGCGAGTATTGCAAAGCACAAGAAGGCATATCTGCTACATTGAGCAGGCTCCGCTGCCTCGACGGGTTCATCCGCCGGGTTAGGCCTGTCTTCATGAGGCATCACAATCCTCTCGATCCTCTCGCACCATGTTCGGAAGAGATGTCGATCCGGTTGTGCTTCGCCGACGCCGTTGCCACCATGGTCGGGGTTTTCGCTGTTGCCACCATGGTCGGGGTTTTCGCTGTTGCCACCATGGTCGGGGTTTTCGACGTCGATCATCTCTATGCCGTCCATGGTGTCGCTTGATTGCTTTTCTGCAGTATTGTTCGGATGCTCTGCCAGGAGAGATAGAAATTAGCGTAGCTCAAGTGGATCCGTATGCCGGGAGAGATTGAATTGAAGTTAGAGCAACTGAGGCGGATCCGTACGTCAAGGAAGCTAAATCTTCCGGTCACAATAATGTAGCACACGATGGCGTTCGGCTGGAGCTCGTATATGCATGCATAACCGACTCGAATTCCCAAGGCTAACCGAAACACGATTGATTTAGGAGTATGTTACTGCACGCTATTGCTTCAAGTAGTAGGACTCTTCTCCCATAAAAAAAATGTAGTAGGACTCTTCTCTCTCGAAAAAGAAAAAAGAGTTGTTGAACTCTTTATTATCTTTAATTTGAATTGGATTTAACTGTAATCCCTAACAAACTACTCGGACGGATTTCACTAGTGGTAAAATTGTTGGCGCGTGACGTAAATTATATCCTCTCCCGGACGAGAAGAGAAACGCGGCTGCGGGAGAAGAGGTTTCGCTTTTGGTGCGGGCCCTGGTGACGCACGTAGGCACATGCATGCATGCATGCATGCACCCGCACGTCCGGCGGTTTGGCTTCAGAATAGCTTTTTTCTCCGCACAAGGCGTGGTTAATTCTTTCTTTCTCATTGTTTTTGATACGATATCGATGCCAAGGGAACAGGCGTGAGCAAATTTACATTTGTGCAAGGAGACAACATGTGTTTTCTTGCAGTTTTTGGGCTCCTCACAACGAATCATTAGTTAGAAGTATTCCGAGACACAATTATAGATTTAGCCTTGTCACAAGATTTTAAATTCTGTTGGACAATAACTAGTAGTACGTATAGACTTAGCCTTGACCCAGGGGTGACGAACTATCTTTTTTTCTTGGTAGGAATATCTTAAGAATTCGTATAACTTATTTTCTGTGCAACAATTGGGTTCGGCCAAGGAGAAATACTACTACAAAATCATTATTTTAATCCAAAATAAGAATACATGTTTGAGAACTTCCCTGGTCCGAAAAATCTTTGCTTAGAAACAGAGAGTACACCACGAAGCAAAAGAGACTCCGTGGGCGAATCAACCTGTGGTTGAGTTGGTTAGGTGGACAGTGGTATCCCCAACCCACCAGGGTTCAAATCCTGGTGCTCGCATTATTCCTGGATTTAATCCAGGATTTCGGATCGCTTTCAGTGGGAGAGACGTTCCCGTCGACGACGAGGCGCCTACTGGTGACTTCAGAATCTCAAGATGATATGCTTGCCGGCCTCTGGAGGTGCTCATAGGGTAGGATGTGCATGTGCTGCTCATAGGGATGAGTGTATGACGCCAGATATATGAATACATTATGTTTGTACTGATGCTCAAAAAAAAAAAGAGACTTCGTGGTGTTTATTTCTCTTTTGCTTTGGCTGGAACGGTACTTTAGGTGCTCCTGGCGGCGTGGAGGCCCAAGCAGATTCCTGTCCCTGTCTCCCAATGGTCCTCAAGGCAGGAAAGAGACACAAGTGGGATATGTTTCCTATGGTACTTTCCTTTTGATTGAGTGCTCAAGTTTGTTTAGGTTAGACCCGCAAAAAATAAAAGTTTATTTAGGTTAGGCTTTCTGATTAGGGTTAGTTATTCTTAGTATGATTAACTATGACTTTAAAGTGCACATATTCAGAATCTTAATTTGCCAAAATGTAATTTTTTGCTTCTAACTTCAAGTTTTAATTAGTGAAATTCATAGTCAGTACTAGTTTCCTTTTTGAATGTACTTCCCTACTTTTTTTTTCTTTCATCTGTGGGCTGTGGCAGCATTGCAGAGCGCTTTTTTTTTTGCGGGTGACCATCGCAGAGCGCTACCTGCCAAGGGTTGTATGGTGGCGTCGTGTGGCCTAGACAGGTGCACAGACTACAGACTGTGTTTCTGGTAAGATCACTTTTCCATCTTCTCTGTTCCAAGCCTTTGCATAGATAAGAAGTGCATGCAGGGCTGCTTATCTATAGATGAGAATACTGGTAATCGTAATCAGGATATAAATACACAGCTTAAAATTGACTATTGTTAGGACTATAAGAGAGGGTAGTATAGGAGAACGTCGTTTTGGTGACCGAGCTCACAGGAGCTCGAAAATTTTGAAAAACTTAAAATTCAAACTTTCTGGTTTCAAAAAATCTGAAAAAAATTGTGCAAGTAAACAAGGATGTTAGGTGTATGTGTGTAGATTTTTAGGGTGAAATACCTTGAAATGCAAACAGTACAAAAATAATAAATTCATGGCATGGAAGGATGAATAGTATCATGTGTTAAAAAGCTTCAGATTAATTTTTTTTTACACAGCCCTCATTTCAACGGATTTTGCCTTCAAAATTTACACACATCTGTGTTATGCGTTCATGCATATCTATTTTTTCAGAATTTTTTGAAACACATAAAAATATAAATTTTGATGAAATCTGAAGGGTCGCGCTAATTGCCACACGTGTGGCATATACGACATGCGTCCACACACCATGTGTGGTGTACGCAGGAGGCAGCCCACACGGGCTGTGTGTGCGCGGACATTAGAATTGCCCACACGTGTGGGCGCGGCTATTTCGTGCCACACGCCCAACAAGTACTACTTATCTTCACCCCGTGTGTGTGGCACGAAGCAAAAATGCCCACACGTCCTAGCGCAGCTACGTTAAGTACTCCGCGGGATGACAGTTTAGTTGCCATCCTGGTTGGCAGATGTAGTTATCCGGTATGGCAACTGTAGTTATAAAAGCATGGCAACTCTATCTGTTTTGGTTAAATATAGTTGCCATGTCTAATTTATGATAGTTGCCGCGTGTAATCAAACCGTAGTTGCCGTGTGTGATTAACTACTTGCCATATATGGTCAAAACAGTAATTGTCATGTGTGTTTACCTAGTTGCCGCGTGTGGTCCAACCATAGTTGCCATGTATTGTTAATCACAGTTGCCATGTGTGTTTATCTGGTTGCCACGTGCGCGCAACTGCAGTTGCCGTGTCGCAAAGAATCACAGTTGCCATGTGTGTGTACAGAGTTGCCACATTCGCGTAACTGCAGTTCAGTTGCCATATGTGTACCGAGTTGCCACGTTCGCATAACTGCAGTTGCCATCCACAAGGTAGGAGTGTCGTGTGGGCGAAAAGCAGTTCGCCCACACGCGCATGACCTAGGTGGTGGCTGTGTGGGTGAAAAGCAGTTTGCCCATACAACTCAGCTGGCAAACAACGTGGTGCGGGTGTGTGGGCAAACTCTCCAACGCCCACACACCAGCCCTGTCCTACGTGGCATACCAAATCCGCCTTTTCGTGTCAAGATTCGTGCAAAAGACAGTGGACGATGATTCAGGCGTGTGGGCGAGTTGGGTAGCGCCCACACGTGTGGGCGTTAACATTTCCGAATCTGAATTTGGAGGCCTCCATGGAGGCCGAGCTCCAAAAGCAATTTTCGGGAGTATAGTGAGTAATTACCTAGGCTTCTTAATTCGTTATTGTCACTCTTTCTGATGGCGGCCATGAGTACGTGGGAAAAGGCTCAAACTCGGCTATACGTACGACATATTTGTCCAACGCGGCTGATCAAACCGTACGTACATAGGAATGAGGTGTAGGAAGCCGCTACATTAATTATCAATCGTACAAATGTCCGGCCGAGAAATACGGCTCTGCACAGCGCTGTGACTTGTCGTCCGAGAAATAGCAAGATCAATCATTTCATCTAAAATGCATACATAACTCGTTGATTAAGTAAATACTTGCTTTTTTAGATATGGGAAAAATGAGACAATAACAAGCATTGTGACAGTTTTTCATGAATAAATTTATCATTCAATGCCCCCTATGGATTTCTATCAAGGGCCTATTCTATAAACCGAAAGAGAAGAAGGAACCCAATATGCCAAGGGTGGTTAGAGTTTGCAGAGCGTCATCAGTTGGATGACAATGGTGTTAATTCGGCTCGCTCCAGTGCTTGTAGTTGATGTAAATTTTACTTCTAGTGTTTTTTGTACAACCTTGACAGTTAATGAATAGATCAGAAGTTTCTCGTAAAAATAAATAAATAATAATAACGAGTTCGATGAATGCCGCCAAGCACAAAAGGTGCATCAGCTATGTTGATCGGGCTATGCTGCCATGGGAAGCTGTCAAGGTTAGGGTTGCAAGGCATCACAATTCTTTCTCCCCATGCCTGAAAGATATGTCGATCGGATTGTGCCAAAAAAAATAGCTATCTCACTTGTCTAGTGGTGTGTTTGATACTCCTTCTCAACTGCTAATTCCTCAACACCCGAGGCAACTTTAGCTTTCATCTTCGCATTACAAAAACCGGGGCCATGGATCCCTTTGGCTCAAGAACTTTTGTTTCCGACCGCTCGCCCAATCGGGAAGCCCGTGTACGTGTATCGTGGCCCATCGGAGAGGCAGGGCATGTGCATAGGAGTAGTGTCTATGTCGAAGAGGCGGAAGAGGACGTCGGGCTCGGGAAGGCGGAGAAGGTGGCCGACCTAGTTACGCTGGTGGTTGCACTCAGGTTGCGGTCATGCTTAGGGAAGCGGGGAGTTGGCCAGCCTGGCCGACCAACGAGGGGAAGATGAGGGCTAGTGAGGACGGACTTTGTACCGTTGGGGGTGGAGGAAGGTGAGGGATGCATGGTGGCGGCCTCCTCACGGCAACGCGTAGTGCGAGTCATAGGTGTGCATGCTTCAAGTCTTTGCTCTCCAGGTCGGGAATGGTGGTCGTGGCGCTGAATCAGGGCTCGAGAGAGAACACTGCGAGTTCACTTGGGGCTGGCATACAAATGTAATATCACTCAACTCTATATCCTCTATTTTCCGAGATCGTTGAAAGGCCAACTTCCTTGACTCCTTAGTTTTTGTAGTTCAATGTGCACTAGTTTCTCATTTTCCACTCCTTAGTGTTCGGCCCGGCTCAACTTATAGAGTCGGCGGAGCCAGGAGCTAGAAGAATGCCCATGTTGTGGCAATTCCACGTAGAAGGTAAGGGGCTGCTCCTAAGTACAATAGATCTTTGTATAATGGTCAAGGCCCTAGGCTGAGTAGCAGGAGCAACTTTGTATTTGTTATGAACCAAAACGATATATTCAATGAGTCCTTACCAATAACACAAGTGCCGAATAAAAACACTGAACTGAAGCCCTAGACAATAGGAGCGCCTTACTTGACCAATTCTTGGAGCGATGGAAATGGAACATGCCCTAAAAGCTTAAAATGTATTCACACAAATCGAAAATTGTTCATACGACTATAACAATTTGTACATGTGCTGTAAAATATATATTATTTGTTCTTAGAGTAGAAAAGGTGAAATCTTACATGAATCTCAATGTGGATCAACGGTGCTCTGTGTTGTGCGAGAACTAAGATATCTCATTGGATTAAGAATAAGCCGCCAGAGAAACACAAAATGACAAAGACATGTATAAAATGTTGTGTAAAAGGGTCTAATAATAAAACTGCTAGATCAATCTAAAATGCATTGTAAGAGATGGATTAATCAAACATATACACAAATAGCTCATTAGAAATTTAGAACACGCTTCCATACAAAGAAACTAAAACATAACCAACCCTCATGAGTCTATTTCGATTTACATGAGTAATAAATCTACCATTCTATACCTCTCAGGGTTCCCAACAAATGTCTTGAGTATAGCACTAAAGAGAAGAAGAAATCCAAATACCACAATGAACGAGCCTATCACAGCGACGACATGTCCTATGACATGCAACGCTCGACCGTCAGAGGTTGTCGGATGGAATTGTATGCTGAGCATCATCAGGGTGACGAAAGTGACGGCAATAACGAGCTCGATGAGGATCGCATAGCAGACGCATGCATATCTGCTATCTTGCTCGGGCTTCACTGTCGCGGCGTGTCCATCTGGGTTAGGGTCAACACTGGGAGGCATAACAATCCTATCGATCCATGTCCCAAATTGACGGCGACTAGGTTGTGCTTCGACGCTACCACCATCGCTACTATGATCGGCGTTTTCGATGTCGATCATCTCTGCATCGTCCATGGTGTCGCTCGACTGATTGTGTATCTTGGTCGGATGATCTGGTCGGAGAGGTGAAATTGGAGAGATCAACGTTGTCTATGCTTTTCACGACCAATCAGGAGCACCACCTTGTAGGCAAACGAATCAAAGCCGACCGATATTTCCTGTATATGCAACAGAAACAAAGTAGGCAGCGCTCGAAATTCAATGGCGTGCTCGCATGTACCCAATGGCATTTGTTTTCTCACGGTATTTTTTTTAGGATACGAAAGGCGTTTGTTTATATGAGTTGTTCAGCGTGGAGTTGGTACATGCATTGTACAGTACCATCGTAGGGCTATCTAATTAATGTTCTTTTCTTGATTGAGGATGCTTAATTTAAACTGGACTGGAGAGACACAATTGTCTGGGTTGGGCGAGGCCTCCTGACTCGCTCCTGGTCGCTAAGTCCGGACGGAGATTTCATATAATAAGGACTAAATGTTTTAACGCATGTAATTATTTTTTACTTTCCCTTCTCATGCAAGAACTAGGGCGTACGTGGCTGGCTGACGCACAGCCCTGTCCCAATGGCTCACGCAGGAGGTAATAGCACTGCAGGTCCTTGAACTTGCATGTCAGGTGATGGTTTGGTCCTTGAACTTGAAAAAACTAACTATTTCATCCTTAAACTTGTCATGGATGTGCAATTTTAGTCCACAGCCAATCGAACTCGCCAAGTGGAGCCAGTGGCCTGGCTGGTCAGCGCTGCTTTTTGCACATAGCCCTGCCTTAATCACCAATCAACCCGCAGTACTCCTCCTCCCATGGAAGCAAAAACACCTGAATTTATTTTGTCCCCCTTCCCACCCCAATCATTCATCCACTTGGCGCTCTGCGGTTGCTGTCTTGCTCGAGCCGATCACAGGCGCTGGGCTGGCCGACGTCAAGAATTATGGCGGCGTCGCCGCCGGACTACACCGCCGTGTCGCCCTCCTCCGACCAGCGCATCAAGTTCGCGAGCATGGCGCCTTTCCTCCGTACTATGGTGCGCCCTCCTCCGCTCTATGCTCTGTTCCTTCCTCCTCCTCTGGTTTGATTGTCCTGCCGTGTCGTCCGGAGCACCGGCGGATCACCCCCTCTGGATAGCGTTGCGGTTATTTAGGGTCGATTTCTGTGTCTATACAGCTTCCGGCGCTGCAAAGCTGGTCGTTGATTTAAAGCTAGGGTTTCGGCTGTGAAATTTAGGATTTCTTGTGTTTTATGTTCTTTCGGGCACAATGTATTATTTTGTCAGTAAACATTGAGCAGTAGAGCAGACCATTTCGGGCACAATGCCTTTTGTTGTTTTATTTTGCTAGATCAGTTATCTGAATGTAGTCAGTTATCTGAATGTAGTCAGTTAACTGAATTTAGTCAGTTATCTGAATTTAGTCAGTTATCTGAATTTGGTCAGTTAACTGAATTTAGTCTTGAAGATACTATTGTTGACTGTGGTTGTTTGAGTTAGGTTTAAGATTGTGCTTAACCTGTTTTTGCAAAAATTCAGTGAACTTGCTGATTTATGCTGTTAACTGAATAAATTCAGTTAACTTGCTGCTTTATGCAGTTAACTGAATAAATTCAGTTAACTTATTAAGTTGAGTTGCAGTTATTTAATGTTCAGTTATCTACTTAGAGGTTGTTTGAGATGTGATATGCTTTGGCTTACATAATGCACTTTCTTGCTGCAGTTTGTGATTCAGAAATGGGACATATTGTGGACACCCCTTTCTTTACACTGGAACTTGAGCATGGTGGGATTTTCTGTGGACCAAGAAATAACATGGAGTACTATAATCCTTCTGTGGAGGTGATTGACTATGTTGATGCTGGCACATTCTCATATTCAGCTATTGAAGAGCACTTGCTATGGTTGGGATATCCTGTGGCTGAGCACATAATTTATTGGTGCATGCCTGACAAAATGATTTCAGATGGTATGTTCAGAATTAGAGGTGATGAGGATGTGCAACACATGATCAGAGCTAGTAGTCAGCATAAGGTGCTTGCACTAATGGTTGACCATGCAGATTTCATCAGTAATTGCAGGGAAGATTTGGTATTGACAGTGCCAACAGTTCACAGTTCTGTCATGATGGCCAGTGCAGCATCTTCTCACAGCCTCATTTCAGTAAATGTTGAAGAGCCCATTTCAGAGGTGGCAGCAGATAACATAGAAGCAGACAACTTGGTTGCTAATGGAACAGAAACAGAGACTTTGCTAACTGATGGTGCAGCAGCAGATAACTTGCTGACAGATGGTGGAGCAGCAGAGAATGCAGTGCTCTCAGATTCAGAGTTCAGTGATAGTGATTATGACATAGATGATGGAGATGATGATTTATATGAAGACAACATTGATTTTGATGTTGATGAAGAAGCTGAGCAAATTGAGGAAGAGGTGGAGCCAGACTATTTACTTGAGGATGAAGACCTAAACCTCTCTGTTCAAGAGCAAGAGGTACTGAAATACAAGTTCAAAGCTTTCAATTCCAAGGTGGACATGAAATCCCCTATATTTAAATTAGGGATGGTATTTTCTGATGTGGTTGAGCTGAGGAAAGCTCTTACTGCTTATTCTATAAGGAACAGAGTGCAAATCAAGAAGGTGAAGAATGATAAGATGAGATTAGAGGCTGTTTGTCAGAGAGGTTGCCCATGGCTGATTAAAGCTAGCAAGGACAACAGGACAGGAGGATTTGTCATCAAGGCATACTCAGGAGAGCATCTCTGTCAGAAAAAGTGGAAGTTGAAGGATTTGACAGCTAAGTTTCTTTGTCAGTTTTTCTTGGATGAGTTCAGAGATGACCAGAAGATGTCACTTGCAACATTTTCAAGGAAAATTACTAAGGAATTCAATGTTACTCCTAACAGATGGAAGCTTGCTAGGGCTAGAAAGCAAGCACTTAATGAGATTCATGGTGATGAGGAAGAGCAATTCAGTAGGCTTTGGGACTATGGACAAGAATTAAGGTCCAAAAACCCTGGGTCTACATTTCTGGTCACAACCTCACTGGTGAAAGATACAAAGTTTCCATTGGGCAGGAAATGTTTGAAAACATTGTACTGGTCATATGATGCATGTAAGAGAGGGTGGCTAAAGGGCTGCAGGCCAATCATCTTCATTGATGGTTGTCACATGAAAACAAGGTTCAAAGGAGTGCTACTCAGTGCTGTTGGTATTGATCCCAATGACTGCATATTCCCAATAGCAATGGGATGGGTGGAAGTTGAATGCACAGGTTCATGGGAGTGGTTTCTCACCACACTCAGAGATGATCTCAACATCACTAACACTGCTCCTTTCACAATCATGAGTGACAAACAGAAAGGTTTAATAAATGCAGTGCACAAAGTTTGGCCAGATTCAGAACACAGGTTTTGTGTCAGACATATTTACCAGAATTTCAATGAGAAACATAAAGGAGAGGTACTGAAGCAAGACTTGTGGGCAATTGCAAGATCTCCAAACAAAGTCAAATGGAGAGAAAACTGTCAGTAAATGGATGGCCACAGTTCAGCTGCTTTCCACTGGACTGAAAGACTAGAGTGGAAAACTTGGTGCAAAGCATTCTTCAGTGAATTCCCCAAATGTGACATCCTGCTCAACAATAACTCTGAGGTTTTTAACAGGTAGGTTGGTGGTCAGTTTGCCAAGTTGTTTTGATTTTAACATATAACACATCTGTACTGCTAATTATCATATCATACTAACATGTTTTCTTCCTGTCTGTATGCAGCTACATCCTTGAGGGCAGAGAGATGCCAGTGCTCAGCATGCTAGAGTACATTTTCTATAAGATGATGAACAGGATTGTTAGCAAACAAAGAGAAGCTATTGAAAAGTGGGCAGGCCAGAGAATATGTCCCAAGATCAAGAAGAAGTTAGATAAAAACACAGAGTTTGCTGCTAACTGCCATGTAACAGAAGCTGGCCAACAAATCTTCAGAGTTCAGTCTGGCAACAATAGCTACACTGTAGACCTCTGCTTGTACACTTGTGATTGCAGGAGATGGCAATTATCTGGAGTACCATGTGGCCATTCCATAGCATGTTGCAGAGAGGAGAGAATTGACCCAGAAACACTGGTTCATGACTGCTATACTGTTCAGACATATCTCAAAGCTTATGGATACACTGTTGTCCCTCTTGCAGACCCTAAGGAGTGGGAGAAACAGAATGGCTATAAGGTGTATCCACCAGTGTTCACCAAACAGTTGGGTAGACCCAAGAAAAACAGGAAGAAGACACCTGAGGAGAAGATCAAGAATGGTGTTAGGGTTTTGAACAAGAAAGGTGTTACAATGCACTGCTCTATTTGTGGGAGAGCTGATCACAACAGAAAGGGGCATTATAGATGGCAGGAGGCTCTCATTGAAGAAGGGGTAGAGGTTGTTGATGAGAACTATGATGACCCCACATTTCTTCAGGTGCATGCATTTTAAAATACTTGAATTAAGTTCAATGCATTTCACTGAATTTTACTGCATTACATTCTTCAGGTGCAGTACATTTCACTGCATTTTACTGACTGTTACTGAATTTGTTGTACTTATTTGAATTTATGCAGAACATCTTCCCTAACCAGCCAGATCCTTTACTGGATCCAATTGACACACCATTCAGTATGGTCTACAACATGGCTCAGAGAGAGCTTGCAAGAAGAGCTCCTCAGAGGGTTCATGGGCCACTGCCTGAGCAATCTGCATTTGTTGCTGCTGCTGGTGCTGCAATACCTCAGCCAAGGATCACTACAGAAATGAACATAGGAAGAAAAAGACAAAGAAATCCAGATGCAAGCAGAGGAGCAAATACATAGAGAGGAAGAGGGTCAAATTCAGTTGCAGGCAGAGGAAGAGGGTCAAATTCAGTTGCATGTAGAGGAAGAGGAGCAAATGCAAATGCAGGTAGAGGAAGAGTAGCAAATGCAAATGTAGGGAGAGGAGAAGTTCCACCTGCAAGGATAGGAGAAGCAGCAAATGCAAATGCATATGCTTGGAGAGGAGGAGCAGCAAATGCAAATCCAGATGCTTGGACAGGAGGATCATTGACATTTGCAGGGAGAGGAGGATCAATGCCATTTGCTTGGACAGGAGGATCAATGCCATTTGCAGTGATAGGTGGATCAATGCCATTTGCAGGGAGAGGAGGATCAATGCCATTTGCAGGGAGAGGAGGAGCAGCAACAACAAATACACATGCTTGGACAGGAGGTTCAATGCCATCTGCAGGGAGAGGAGGAGCAGCAACAGTTCCATATGCAGGATGGAGATGGCTTCTGTTTGGAGATCAGAGGATAATTCCTGATCTCAATGCTCCTACTGATGATTTCATGGCACCACGTCAGTGATTTGGTGACAGTTAATGTCTGCCATTCCTTTTTGTTAAGGCCTATAGTAATTTTATATTATGGACAGGCCCTTTTTGATAGGCAAACAGTGGCTTATATTGCCTAATTTTTGATGGCAAACAGTGGCTCACATGGCATTCATTGCCCTTTTTGTAACTAAATTTGATGATGCATTTCAGGACTGTAGTTTAAGTTGGAACTTAAATGGATGCAGTTTTAGTGATTCAGTTAACTTAGTGAACTGAAGATGCTTTCTGTTGTGCTAACTGAAATGAACATTGCTGTTTTTATCTGAAAAAAGGTTTTAAAAATATCTTCAGAAAGAGGTGTTGTGCTGGGTTAACAAAATCATGATATGTTTTGGAATGTGAAACTTTCTGTTGTCGACTAAAAATAATTTTCCCAAAAAATGGTTGTCCTGGGGATCGAACCCAGGACCCTCTGTGTGATAGGCTGAGTTCCATGCCAGTGCGCTAGTACTAGTGATCTGCTAGATACTATTTGCCAAGTTTATTATAGTGAGATAAACTGTACATGCTGGTAAGAGCGGTGTCGTTCGCTCTTCCATTCCTATTATGAGGCCACCACCCACCACCCACCGCCCCCACTCACCACTACCATTTCACGACGCCTCGGGCTCTACGCTCCCCACCTCCCACTCCACCTGAGAAGAAAACCCTCGCCGGCCATCTCGACGCCGCCGCTGACGCCATGGACAGCCACCCTGCATGGCAGAGGATGGTCGACGAGCTGGCAGGAGACGACCAGGTCGCGCGCGCGGAGCTCCAGGAGATAGGCCGGTGGTTCCCCAGCATCGACATGCTTAGGAACCACGCGCGGGGCCTCATCGACCAGATGACCGACGACGAGAAGAGGCGCGCTCTCGTGGACGGCCCAGGTACGCATCCGACCAACATCTTCCGCTTTGCAATGGCGGAGACGCGCTCCGACGATCCGAGGCAGCGCTGGCGTTGGTGGATGTACAGGTCCGCCACCACGCAGCAGCCGCAGCCGGATCCGACGCGTGTGTGGTCGAGGATGCAGCGCGTCCACGATGTGGTTCTGGCCCTGCCTGCGCCGGTGCCCCTCGTGCACGTCGACGACGACGACGTCTCTCTGTCGTCCGACTCGGAGTACTGCAAGGTGGACTCCGACAATGACTCGGGGTACAGAGGGGATTCTGACTCCTCCGCGTCGTATGCCTCGTCTGGCGATGAGGAGGTGTCCGTCGTTGTCCTGTCGGACGACGAGAAAGAGGAGGAAGAGGACGAGATCCACATGATGGCGCCAGTCCACAACGCCAATGAGGGCGACAGAGACCTCCCAATTGACGTGGAGTTGCTCCCAGATGTGGCAGACATCGTCAAACAGGAGGTGATGGATGAGGCAGAAGAGGAGAAGGTGGCAGCGGCACCACAGAAGCCGGAGAAGACGAAGAAAAGGCAATTTGCAGGGGAGGTGCGCCGCTCGGAGCGCCTCAAGCACCTGAAGAACTGAACTGAAGATGACGGACAAGAAGATGATGCAGTGGTTAGGTATGCTGACTAGCAAGAAAATTCAGCATATAAGTTAGAGATATTTTGGTTAGTTTATGTTAGGTGTGCTCTATATATGCAGAGCACATAAGTTAATTGTAATGTTGCACTTCTGCTATATTGTCTGAACAATCCTGCAATGTTTAGGACATCTGCATGCTATCTATATAGTTAATCTGCTTTGCTATGCCTATCTTGTTATCATGCTTTGATTTGCTGGTGCTGCTGCTGTTACAAATGCTCCGTTATAATGTGGTCTGTAGCTACAACTTTGCAAAGAAAGAATGCAACAGATAGGTAGGGCATTCTGATGCTGCTTTGCAATGCTGCTGCTGCTGTTAATTTGCAATGCTACTGCTGCTGTTGCTTTGCAATGTTGCTGCTGCAGTTGTTTTGCAATGCTACTGGTGCTGTTGCTTTGCAATTTTAATTGAATATAACTCATTTAAATTCAATTAACTCAAGATTCAGTTAACTGAAATTGTGGTTAACTGAAGATATCTGATTTACATTCAGTTAACTGAAGATATAGATAACTGAATTTGTATTTAACTTAAGAGTTCTCTTTAAAATTCAGTTAAGTTGTGATCTTCAGATAACTCAATTTGTAGTGAACTAAAGATTTCTAATTAAAATTCAGTTAAGTTGTGATCTTCGATAACTCAATTTGTAGTGAACTAAAGATTTCTAATTAAAATTCAGTTAAGTTGTGATCTTCAGATAACTCAATTTGTAGTGAACTAAAGATTTCTAATTAAAATTCAGTTAAGTTGTGATCTTCAGATAACTCAATTTGTAGTGAACTAAAGATTTCTAATTAAAATTCAGTTAACTTGTGATCTTCAGATAACTCAATTTGTAGTGAACTAAAGATTTCTAATTAAAATTCAGTTAACTTGTGATCTTCAGATAACTCAATTTGTAGTGAACTAAATATTTCTAATTAAAATTCAGTTAACTAACTTCTTCAGATAACTCAATTTGTATTTAACTTAAGATTTCTCTTTTAAATCCAGTTAACTGAATCTTCAGATAATTCAATTTGTGTTTAACTGAAGATATATCATTTACATCTAGTTAACTGAATCTTCAGATAACTCAATTTGTGTTTAATCAAGATATATCATTTACATTCGCTTAATCAATCTTTAGATAACTGAACTTCAGTTAACTACAAACTAAGTTAATTCACACTGTAAAAAATTTGAATTATCTGGAGACATTCAGATAACTAGTAACAATAAAAGCAGTCATGCAGATTTAGTTAACTTAAAGAATTCATACAAATTCAGTGCATTACACAATACTGGCATTAAACCAACAAATTCAATACAACTAATTAATAGATCTTCTTCAATGAATTACTCAAATTCATCTAAGATCTCCTTCACCCTCCTTATCTTGCTCTTGGTCTCCTCCTTGTGCCTGAATAAATCACCAATCATGTACTCTAGTTTCTTCTTCTCCTTCTTCAGCTCATCCCTCTGTGACACAACTTTGTCCAACTCCTCCTTCATGCTGTCCATCTGTTTCTTCATCTCATCCCTCTCTTTCTCTGCCTTAGCCCTAACAACCTGATGAATGCTAGTGGTAGATTTATCAGACATCTTCTTCTTCTCAAGCTCTTCCTTTAGGTCAGAAAGAGCAAGTCTTGCATTGCCCAATTCAGTAACTGCCTGCTCCTTGTCACCCACCATCTTAGCAAAATCTAGCTTAAAAAACCTCAGATCATTTTCCATCTTTTCCTTCTCTTTCACAACCCTAAAATTTTCTTCAGCAAGAACTACACTTTCCCTGAGCCTTAGCTTCTTCTCATCATCATACATGCGCCAAACCCTAGCTAAACTCATCTTCAAAGTGGCAGGCCATTCAGGGTCAATCCACTCCACAAAGTTGCATTTAGGTATTTCCTACCAAATAAGAAAAGAATACAACTTTAGATAAATGAAAATGCTTGGAGCACTATTTAAATTCAGATAAGTTCAGTTTGTTCATTTACATTCAGTTAAGTTCACAAACAACATGTTGTTAACTGAGAAATTCAGTTAATTTAAATGCTGTTAAACAAAAAGATGTTGTTAACTGAAAAGTTCGGTTAAAAGACTGCAGTTTTCTTCAGTAAAATGAATTTGGATATAGCTGCAGTTATCTTCATCAAATGAAAAATTCAGTTAAGTAATCAGAGATTTCTTCGCTTAACTATATTGCTGCACTCTTATACAGATCACAAGGACATGACACATTCCAATAACTGTAAATCTACTAACCTTCTGTGCACAAGCAAGATACCTTCTACCACTGTCAACAGATTCAAAGGACACAAACTTCTCACAGACGCATTGGTGTTCACATCTAGCTGAAAGATCTGAAGCAAGGCCACTCCACTCTGAGCAGAAGATAGTGGTAGCAGCAGGAGCCTAGAACAAATTCTTGTCAGCACAACATTGCCCATTTCTTAGCAGCAGGAGCCCTAACCCTAACTGCCAGTGAGTATGTATGTACTAGAGGTGGACGAACTAACCTCACTTGTCACAGAGTAGCCGTCCGATGACGAGCTGGATCCTTCACTCCAAGAAACCATGGCCGCGAGCTGGAAGGCGGCGGCGGCGATCTGGAGCAGACGAGCTGAAGAAGAAGAAGCTGATAGGCGAGTGGAGAGGAGAGAGCCGACAGAGGATAGGATATGCCAAAGGAATATACCTTTCAGCCGACAAGTTAACTCCTCAGGTGAAGTACTGCGGGTTGATTGGTGATTAAGGCAGGGGCTATGTGCAAAAAGCAGCTACTGACCAGCCAGAGCCACTGGCTCCACTTGGCGAGTTCTGATTGGCTGTGGACTAAAATTGCACATCCATGACAAGTTTAAGGATGAAATTGTAACGCCCTCGATGCGGCTATATCTCCCACGTGTCGAAGCACGACTTAGAGGCATAACCGCATTGAAAGCAATGTCGCAAGTGAGGTAATCTTCACACAACCCATGTAATACATAAGGGAAAAGATACATAGTTGGCTTACAATCGCCACTTCACACAATGCATGAGTAAAACATTACATCATACAGATACAATCAAGGTCCGCTCACGGAACCAAAATAAAAGAAGACTACCCCAAATGCTACACAGATCCCGATCGTCCCAACTGGCTCCACTCTCGATCAGCTGAAACGAAACAACACAATGCACAAAGATCTTCATCGAGCTCCTCCTTGAGCTCAGGTGCATCACCTGCACGGTTTCATCGGCACCGCAAACTGGTTTTGAAGTATCTGTGAGTCACGGGACTCAGCAATCTCACACCCGCGAGATCAAGACTATTTAAGCTTAAAGGTAAGACAGGGTAGTGAGGTGGAGCTGCAGCAGCGACTAGCATATATGGTGGCTACATGCGCAAATGAGAGCGAGAAGAGAAGGCAAAAGCACGGTCGAACAACTATGATCAAGAAGTGATCCCGAAGCTACTTACGTCAAACATAACTCCAACACGTGTTCACTTCCCGGACTCCGCCGAGAAGAGACCATCACGGTTACACACGCCGTTGGTGTATTTTAATTAAGATCAACTTCGGTTTTCTACAACCGGACATTAACAAATTCCCATCTGCCACATAACCGCGGGCACGGCTTTCAAAGTTCAAACCGTGCAGGGTGTCCCAACTTAGCCCATGATAAGCTCTCGCGATCAACGAAGGATATTCCTTCTCCCGGAAGACCCGATCAGTCTCGAATCCGGCTACAAGACATCTCGACAGAATAAAACAAGTCCAGCAAAGCCGCCGGATGTGCCGACAAATCTGATAGGAGCTGCACATATCTCGGTCTCGGGGCACACCGGATTGTCCAAACTTCGGTAGGCCAACCCGAGTTGCCCCCGGTACACCGGCGGTGATAGTTTGGACCAGCACTCACGACGAGCACCGCCCGGGGTAAAATAAGATGACCCTTGGGCTCCGAAACCCAAGGGAAAAAGGGCATAGGTGAGGCAAATGGTAAAACCAATGTTGGGCCTTGCTGGAAAAGTCTTATTCAAAGCGAACTGTCAAGGGGGTCCCATAAATCACCCGACCGCGTTAGGGACGCAAAATCCGGGAACATAATACCGATATGATGGAAACTAGGGCGGCAAGAGTGGAACAAAACACCAGGCATAAGGCCGAGCCTTCCACCCTTTACCAAGTGTATAGATGCATTAATTAAATAAGGTATATTGTGATATCCCAACAAGTAAACATGTTCCAACGAGGAACAACATCTCCATGTTCCAACAAGGAACAAACTTCATCTTCACCTGCAACTAACAACGCTATAAGAGGGGCTGAGCAAAGCGGTAACATAGCCAAACAACGGTTTGCTAGGAAAGGATGGTTAGAGGTTTGACATGGCAATATGGGAGGCATGTTAAGCAAGTGATAGGCATCGTAGCATAGGCATAGCAAAAGAGCGAGCATCTAGCAAGCAAAGATAGAAGTGATTTCGAGGGTATGGTCATCTTGCCTGAAATCCCGCAAGGAAGAAGAACGAGTCCATGAAGAAGACAAACGGACGTAGTCGAACGAATCCTCACAACTCCGGAACGAAACCGAAGCTAACGAGAGAAGCAACCCGGAAAGAAGCAAACAACATAGTAAAACAACCATCACATAAACATGGCATGATGCACAATCAAGTATGATGCATGTCCGGTTTAATGAGGCAGGGCATGGCAATATGCACAAACAACACTACAAGTTAAGTGGAGCTCAATATGCAACGGGTTGCATATTGACAAAACACCACAACACTTATGTAGTTCTCTCTCGGTTAGGCTAACCAACAATATTAAATGTTGTTAAACATGGCAAGAGGGTGAAGCATATGAAACTAACTATTTAGGCAAGATTAAATGAGGCCGGAAACAACGAACAACAATTCCGGAAAATCCCCATATGCAAATTATGGATTCGGTACAGATCTGACCTAAAGCATATTTTAGAGTTGTTGAACATGCAAAGTAAAGCTACCATGTTAATCTATGCATTTTTCTACCCCATTTACATATATAATTTATTTAAATCCGATTTACGGTTATTTAGTTATGAAATAAATCATTTTAGCATGGCATTTAAGCAAATTAATGCAAACAACAATTTTAAACATTTAAATGTTGTTATCATGATGCGGATGACATGAGCAAGTTTTATGCAATATTATGAAAACGTTGACAAGAGCATTATGAAGCATTGTGTCACCGTGGTGGAAGAAAGGGGTGCCACGGCAACGAATCCGAAAATGATGCCACGGAAACATATCGGTTCCGGCAGCTCACGGAGATATCGGTGCAAAAGAAGGTGTGACGGAAGCGAGTTGAGCAAGATGGTGGGGTGTTCCCGGTTACCGGGTTCCCACGGAACGGTGGCATGGCAAAAGAGGGGCATCGCAAGGATGATTCGATCACGGTCGGTCATCTCGGTGGTTATACCTTCGAAGCGTGCGTTCGGGGCGGAAAGCGTTTCGTAGAGGGAAGTAGACGTTCTCGCGATGATCGCCGAGGGAAGTAGTGGTACACGGCGACGGTAGAGGAAGTAGTGTTTCACGTTCGTTTTCGAAGAGGTACTTGACGGGTCCGAATCCCTTCGGGGTTGTCGTGGTACTTGCGGTCTCGCGATGGTAGTCGTACACGGCGTAGGGGAAGTAGACGTTCATGTTCGATGGTAGTGGTACATCTCGTCATCGGAAGTAGTTGTTCATGTCCCGTGGATGTTCGGGGTCCACGGGGTCTTCGAGGGTCGACGGTAGTGGTACACGTCATCGGGGTACTTGTCGGATCCGGTCTTGGCGATTCAGGTTTCCGTAGGGGTACTTGTCGATATCCGAGACGGTCTTGCGTATCCGAAGGGGTACTGGCAGTTTGTGAAGTCGACCTTGACGGAACCGAACGTCCTCGAGAGTAGTCGTGGTACTTGTCGCATCCACGTGTAGTCGAACTTGACGTATCTGTGTACTTGGCGTTCCGGTGTGGTAGTCGTTCAAGCGTCTGATAAAATGGTACTTGGCAGTCTTCAAAAGAAAAAAACACTGGTAATCGCGGCAGGGTACTTGACGCATCCACGGAAGGGTCTTGGCGTCCTTGGCGGATGTAGACCGCGATGCGAGGTGGAGGCTTGGGGCGCGAGGAGGCGAAGCAGAGGGCCGGGAGGCCGGAGGGACACCGGATCCATCCGGGAACGGGGCGGGACGAGCTGGGCGGCCTGGACTCCGCCGGCCGGAGGGGCGAACGGGCGGCGGCCATGGCATCGGGCAGGGCTCCCCGAGGTGGTGCAGGGAGGCGCGAGGAGGGAGACCGCGGGGACGGCTGGGGGCGAGGCCGCAGGCAACCGGCGGGGCAGTCGGTGAGGGGGTGCACGGAGCGGCGTCGGTCGCCGGAGGCGAGGCCGCGGGGTCGAGGCAGAGGCGACCGGCGGGGCAGTCGGTGAGGGGCCACGGGGCGGAGCAGGAGAGTCGGCGCGGGAGGAAGGTTAGGCAAGGCGCGGCCGGGCGCCGAGGAGGCCGACGAGGGGCGCGAGGAGATGGGTCATGGCGCACTGGGCCGGCCAAGCGGAGGTGGAAGGCGAGGGGCATGGGAGGCGGAGGGAGGAGGCGCCGAGGAGGAGGCCGAGGGATCGGGCGCAGGGGGGGGGGGGCGACGAGGAGAGATGGGGAAATCAAGGCGCAGAGGGAGAGAAGGGATCGAGCGCAGGAGGCGCAAGGGCGGGCGCTGGAGGGAGGACGAGGGGAGATGAGGGTGGATCGGGAGAGAGCGCTGGGAGGCTAGGGTTAGGCGCGGCTG
The DNA here is from genome assembly GCA_021605205.1 of Aegilops longissima. Classification (NCBI taxonomy): domain Eukaryota; kingdom Viridiplantae; phylum Streptophyta; class Magnoliopsida; order Poales; family Poaceae; genus Aegilops; species Aegilops longissima. The sequence continues at coordinate 617,133,953 of CM038681.1, read as the reverse complement.
GGCCTCAAGGGTTTTGGTGGGCCGGCCTAGTTGGTCAGGCCCAAGAGGCCGGCTGGGCTGGCTCCTCTCTCCTCTCTTCTCTTAAAAGTCTTCAAAAAAAAAACAGAAATGCAAAGAAAGAAAGGGAGAGAAAAAATGAATGAGTGGACAAGAATTAGGGTATGAGGGTAATTTTCCGGACTCGCAAAAATATGCTCGTTCCAAGAAAATAGAAAGGCCATGATTGAAGGAAATAAATTCAAATTCATTTGAATATAATTCAAATGGTTTGAATAGGAAGTGGAAGTTTGGAAGGCCCAAAAATGTTGAGAATTTTAGAGGAGCCACAATAAATGGGAAAAGAAATGTTGGCAAAGTTTGGGGACCAAACTTGAAGTAGAAAGGGCATTGGAATTTGCAAGTGTGTTATGGTGAATTCCAATTAATGGAATATTTTTAATATAGCTCCCTAATATTGGGAGGATATGTTATAAAGAGAAGTCAACCTTCCCTCGACTTAAATGGATCGAAAAAAATCCATACAATTTATTTAGATGAGTTTTAAAATTAAATGGCATGAAGGCATGATGACATGATGCAATGCAAAAAAACAAAACAAAACACACGACAAAACTCGGAAACCCGAAGGCAATCAAGCTCCGGTCTTGGGGCGTCACAACACTCCACCACTACGAGAGGATCTCGTCCCGAGATCTAGGATGGCACCGGAGAAAAGCGGAAGAGGAAGAGGTAAAACTAAGTTGCTTCTTTGACAAACGAATGAAAATAAAGAACCTTGAGAGGTTGAAAAAAATGAAAGAAAGAAAACAATGAAGATGAAGAAAGTTGAAAACACTCTGTTAGAAAAGAGGAACAAGGGATACGACGAGAACCAAGAGGTTTAGTGATAAGATAGATATTGAAACCACTCCGGTTAAAACTAGATAGACAAGGAATAAGATTGATAAAATTTGGGCAGCACTCCGACTAAAAGAAGAAGGAAAACTTGATAAGATGAAAAGAACTTGAAGAGAAGACACAACCTCCGTTTAAATGGATAAGCAAGAAAAAGAACATGATCTTGGCGAAACGAGATGATGGGTGAAAATAGCAACATCACAATGCCTCCGGAAACAATGCATGATCGATAGAAAGTTGGAATGAATAGAACGAAGAATGAAACCAACATCTTCCACCATAAATGAATTTGAAAGAGCATCCTTACGAAGTAGGATTTGAACGGAGTTGTTTGAAAAAACAACAACGATAAGGATAAGCTTGTAGTGGGCTTATGAAAAACATCTCAAAATTATGAGGTGAGCTTCTGCCACCAACGGAAACAATTGATTGGATTGATATCAACAAGGAGACGAGAAACTTATATCACCGGGAGGACAAATGAAGAACTTGGGTCATTTATAAGCACCATAAATAGCAACAATCCTTAGGGGAAAACTTTAGGTGAAATATAGCCCAAGACAAGTCCAATGAAGAGATTGATGGATTTAAAATACCTCATTCTTGACAACATGTGAATCATGAAGCATGAAGGAAAATTGTCAAGAATGACATAACACCATCTCAAGAGATAAGGTAGAAAGAATTGCACTTCGGAATGTAGGAAGAAGAATACTTGAACTCCTCAAAACAAAACATGTGTTGAGCACCATGTTCAATTTTGAGTATGGCTTGACGGATCTTAACTCCGCGAGAAATCTTGATGAACAATTGAAGAATGAAAAGAATCCTTGACGAACCATCATGTAGAGCCTCCATGAAGAACTCCGGTAAACAAAAGGATGATAAAAGAAAGAGAAGTTGACAACACCAGGTGAAGCCTTGCAGTGATAAGATGAAGCTTTGAAATGATATAACCGAGAAAACTTTGAACTCCGGAAAGAAAGATGAACAAATGAAATCACGAATTTTGACGATCCTCCGGAATAAGGAATTGAACTTACTCGATGACACAAGAATAAGAATAACATTATGCTCATCCTTCACCAATTGAATTGATGACAAGCAATGGATTTGGCATACTACTTATTCTCATTGAAAGGATTGAAGCGAGATATTGCTCAACTTGGGAAGGTCTTCAACGATCCGCCGGTAGGATTTGGGAAGAACGAATGAATCTATATAATAACGAAGGAAGAGAACTCTTGAACAAACCACCGTAAGAATTGAAAAAGAACGAAGAAAAAGAACGAATCGCCGTAAGGAATTAGAAATGAACGAAGATACTTGAGAGAATTTAGATACATGAGAACGGAGAAATCATGAACTGATTAGTGAATACTTGAATGATGCACCGGTCAGATTTGGAGAACAAGAGCTGAACGCTGGAATGGATAATTCTGAGATGATGGGCTCCGGAGAATCAAACTGAAAAGACTCCTGAAATGCTCCGGGTGGGTGAAAAGAATTCTCACAACCGAAAATAATTATGAGAGGATGGCATCAAACTAGAACCAAGAATCTTGAAGAGAATGGAGCAAGATTAAAGAGAAACTCTTCTTTGGTCTTCAAAATTCGAGAATGACGACGAGAAACACCACCATGAATTGTTGAGGCACTCCGGAATGAAAATTAGAAAGGTTGAACCAACAATGAAAATAATTTAAAAGATCTTGGAGAAAGACATATGACTGATGATAATTCATCCTTACATCAAACTTCGAAAAGAATTTGGGAATAGCTCCGGGAAAATAAAAGAGTCAGGTAAGATCCTGGAAAAAGACCTGTGGGTTAGGGCCCACTCAAAAGAAAACACCGTTGAACAATTGCTTGAAATAGATATTGCACCGGTAGAATTAAATGGCTTGAATGAGATAGCATCCTCAAAAGAACTTGAGTGAATTGAGAATGGAAACTAGAATCTTCTGAGATATCTTCATCACTCCCAACCAAATGAATAGCGAGAAATGGATGATTAAGAGGTGCACCGGCATGAGAAAACATTTGAAACGATGAAAAGAATACGATCAACACTGAAAGCTTGAGTTAAATCCACCGGAAAAGAAAATTAGAATGGAACAATGATAAGGTTGAAACTTCCTTAGCGTCTTCATGAGAAATCACCGGATAAAACAATAAAGGAAAAGAATGAAGAAACTTCTCTCAATAAAATGGATACTTGATTAAGAAATCTGAGTCCTTGAAGAAAAAGGGTGGGAGGGCGGGAAAACAAAGACAACTAGGTCGGATGAAACAAACACCGTTGAGAAAACTTAGAATTGATCTTGCGAATGTTGGAATGATCGGATCCACTTGAAGAGAAGCACGCCGGTTGAGAAAAGAATTGACATGACAAGCTCAGTGATCAAGAAGGATTAGTATTCACATAGCAATATGAGAACACCATTTAGGAAAGGTATGGAATCAACACTTGGCATTGAAGCAACTCGAATACCACAAAACAAAACAAAACAAAGGATTTGGCTTGCAGAATAAGCCGGAACAAATACATATGATAGAGATTTACCCAATCCCATATCATGCATCTGTCGGAAAGATATTCTAGGAGCTACTTGAATTCCCACCTATAAACTCCCGAAACTTTCTGGTTATGCAATCTGGTGTTGGGGATACACGGACACAAAATATATCACCCAAACTAACAATACCTAGATCCAATTGTATCCATCCGTCAACACATAACCAAGAAACCTTCGAAATCGTGTACCTCAACCTTCAAAAACATCCGTTATACAAGTCATGGCAATACTCCCTTTTCGCCACAAGATCGGGCTATCAGGGTTATCTCACCAACAACTGCACAAAAGAGATTTCGATGTCGGTAAAACTCGGTATTCCAGAATCTGCAACGATAAAATTGTGACGACAACACCTCGAGCTCAACTCCCGGGACACTGCCACAACCCCTAAATGTCGAGGCACCAAGAACAATGTTCTCGTCACAAAACCATCGAACGATTCCAAGATACCAGCGTGATCCTAAAAAAATTTAGTGAAATTTGAGGAGAGAAAAGTCAAAACTCTACGTCAGATACCTCACCAGAGCGACGAAGGACCGAGGAGTAAAAAGAATCCTACTCTCGATATATATAATCCTAAGACTCAAAACATTTTCCGTTCTAGACTCAACAACGCCAGCAAACAATCAAGTAGGGGCTCCTAAGTCGGGAAGGCTCGATTACCAACTTGTAGCGCCTCGATGCGGCTATATCTCCCACGTGTCGAAGCACGACTTAGAGGCATAACCGCATTGAAAGCAATGTCGCAAGTGAGGTAATCTTCACACAACCCATGTAATACATAAGGGAAAAGATACATAGTTGGCTTACAATCGCCACTTCACACAATGCATGAGTAAAACATTACATCATACAGATACAATCAAGGTCCGGCTACGGAACCAAAATAAAAGAAGACTACCCCAAATGCTACACAGATCCCCGATCGTCCCAACTGGGCTCCACTACTGATCAGCTGAAACGAAACAACACAATGCACAAAGATCTTCATCGAGCTCCTCCTTGAGCTCAGGTGCATCACCTGCACGGTTTCATCGGCACCTGCAAACTGGTTTTGGAAGTATCTGTGAGTCACGGGGACTCAGCAATCTCACACCCGCGAGATCAAGACTATTTAAGCTTAAAGGTAAGACAGGGTAGTGAGGTGGAGCTGCAGCAAGCGACTAGCATATATGGTGGCTACATGCGCAAATGAGAGCGAGAAGAGAAGGCAAAAGCACGGTCGAACAACTATGATCAAGAAGTGATCCTGAAGCTACTTACGTCAAACATAACTCCAACACCGTGTTCACTTCCCGGACTCCGCCGAGAAGAGACCATCACGGTTACACACGCGGTTGGTGTATTTTAATTAAGATCAACTTCGGGTTTTCTACAACCGGACATTAACAAATTCCCATCTGCCACATAACCGTGGGCACGGCTTTCGAAAGTTCAAACCCTGCAGGGGTGTCCCAACTTAGCCCATGATAAGCTCTCGCGATCAACGAAGGATATTCCTTCTCCCCGGGAAGACCCGATCAGTCTCGGAATCCGGCTACAAGACATCTCGACAAGAATAAAACAAGTCCAGCAAAGCCGCCGGATGTGCCGACAAATCCTGATAGGAGCTGCACATATCTCGGTCTCGTGGCACACGGATTGTCCAAACTTCCGGTAGGCCAACCCGAGTTGCCCCTGGTACCACCGGCGGTCGATAGTTTGGACCAGCACTCACGACGAGCACGGCCCGGGGTAAAATAAGATGACCCTTGGGCTCCGGAAACCCAAGGGAAAAAGGGCATAGGTGAGGCAAATGGTAAAACCAATGTTGGGCCTTGCTGGAAAATTCTTATTCAAAGCGAACTGTCAAGGGGGTCCCATAAATCACCCGACCGCGTTAGGGACGCAAAATCCGGGAACATAATACCGATATGACGGAAACTAGGGCGGCAAGAGTGGAACAAAACACCAGGCATAAGGCCGAGCCTTCCACCCTTTACCAAGTGTATAGATGCATTAATTAAATAAGGTATATTGTGATATCCCAACAAGTAAACATGTTCCAACGAGGAACAACATCTCCATGTTCCAACAAGGAACAAACTTCATCTTCACCTGCAACTAACAACGCTATAAGAGGGGCTGAGCAAAGCGGTAACATAGCCAAACAACGGTTTGCTAGGAAAGGATGGTTAGAGGTTTGACATGGCAATATGGGAGGCATGTTAAGCAAGTGATAGGCATAGCAAAAGAGCGAGCATCTAGCAAGCAAAGATAGAAGTGATTTCGAGGGTATGGTCATCTTGCCTGAAATCCCGCAAGGAAGAAGAACGAGTCCATGAAGAAGACAAACGGACGTAGTCGAACGAATCCTCACAACTCCGGAACGAAACCGGCTAACGAGAGAAGCAACCGGAAAGAAGCAAACAACATAGTAAAACAACCATCACATAAACATGGCATGATGCACAATCAAGTATGATGCATGTCCGGTTTAATGAGGCAGGGCATGGCAATATGCACAAACAACACTACAAGTTAAGTGGAGCTCAATATGCAACGGGTTGCATATTGACAAAACACCACAACACTTATGTAGTTCTCTCTCGGTTAGGCTAACCAACAATATTAAATGTTGTTAAACATGGCAAGAGGGTGAAGCATATGAAACTAACTATTTAGGCAAGATTAAATGAGGCCGGAAACAACGAACAACAATTCCGGAAAATCCCCATATGCAAATTATGGATTCGGTACAGATCTGACCTAAAGCATATTTTAGAGTTGTTGAACATGCAAAGTAAAGCTACCATGTTAATCTATGCATTTTTCTACCCCATTTACATATATAATTTATTTAAATCCGATTTACGGTTATTTAGTTATGAAATAAATCATTTTAGCATGGCATTTAAGCAAATTAATGCAAACAACAATTTTAAACATTTAAATGTTGTTATCATGATGCGGATGACATGAGCAAGTTTTATGCAATATTATGAAATCGTTGACAAGAGCATTATGAAGCATTGTGTCACCGAGGTGGAAGAAAGGGGTGCCACGGCAACGAATCCGAAAATGATGCCACGGAAACATATCGGTTCCGGCAGCTCACGGAGATATCGGTGCAAAAGAAGGTGTGACGGAAGCGAGTTGAGCAAGATGGTGGGGTGTTCCCGGTTACCGGGTTCCCACGGAACAGTGGCATGGCAAAAGAGGGGCATCGCAAGGATGATTCGATCACGGTCGGTCATCTCGGTGGTTATACCTTCGAAGCGTGCGTTCGGGGCGGAAAGCGTTTCGTAGAGGGAAGTAGACGTTCTCGCGATGATCGTCGAGGGAAGTAGTGGTACACGGCGACGGTAGAGGAAGTAGTGTTTCACGTTCGTTTTCGAAGAGGTACTTGACGGGTCCGAATCCCTTCGGGGTTGTCGTGGTACTTGCGGTCTCGCGATGGTAGTCGTACACGGCGTAGGGGAAGTAGACGTTCATGTTCGATGGTAGTGGTACATCTCGTCATCGGAAGTAGTTGTTCATGTCCCGTGGATGTTCGGGGTCCACGGGGTCTTCGAGGGTCGACGGTAGTGGTACACATCATCGGGGTACTTGTCGGATCCGGTCTTGGCGATTCAGGTTTCCGTAGGGGTACTTGTCGATATCCGAGACGGTCTTGCGTATCCGAAGGGGTACTGGCAGTTTGTGAAGTCGACCTTGACGGAACCGAACGTCCTCGAGAGTAGTCGTGGTACTTGTCGCATCCACGTGTAGTCGAACTTGACGTATCTGTGTACTTGGCGTTCCGGTGTGGTAGTCGTTCAAGCGTCTGATAAAATGGTACTTGGCAGTCTTCAAAAGAAAAAAACACTGGTAATCGCGGCAGGGTACTTGACGCATCCACGGAAGGGTCTTGGCGTCCTTGGCGGATGTAGACCCGCGATCACGAGGTGGAGGCTTGGGGCGCGAGGAGGCGGCAGAGGGCCGGAGGCGGAGGGACACCGGATCCATCCGGGAACGGGCGGACGAGCTGGGCGGCTGGACTCCGCCCGGCGGAGGGGCGAACGGGCGGCGCCATGGCATCGGGCAGGGCTCCCGAGGTGGTGCAGGAGGCGCGAGGAGGAGACCGCGGGACGGCTGGGGCGAGGCAGCAGCAACCGGGCGGGCGAGTCGGTGAGGGGTGCACGAGCGGGCGTCGGTCGCCGGAGGCGAGGCCGGGTCGAGGCAGAGGCGATCAAGGGGCAGTCGGTGAGGGGCCACGGGCGGAGCAGGAGAGTCGGCGCGGGAGGAAGGTTAGGCGGGCGCGGCCGGGCGCCGAGGAGGCCGACGAGGGGCGCGAGAGAGATGGGTCGCGGGCGCACTGGGGCCCAAGCGAGGAGGTGGAAGGGCGAGGGGCATGGGAGGCGGAGGAGGAGGCGCCGAGGAGGAGGCCGAGGGGATCGGGCGCAGTGGGGGGGGGGGGGCGACGAGGGAGAGATGGGGAAATCGGGCGCAGAGGGAGAGAAGGGGATCGAGCGCAGGGAGGCGTGCGAAGCGGCGCTGGAGGGAGGACGAGGGGAGATGAGGGTGGATCGGGAGAGAGCGCTGGGAGGCTAGGGTTAGGCGCGGCTGGGCCTCAAGGGTTTTGGTGGGCCGGCCTAGTTGGTCAGGCCCAAGAGGCCGGCTGGGCTGGCTCCTCTCTCCTCTCTTCTCTTAAAAGTCTTCAAAAAAAAACAGAAACGCAAAGAAAGAAAGGGAGAGAAAAAATAAATGAGTGGACAAGAATTAGGGTATGAGGGTAATTTTCCGGACTCGCAAAAATATGCTCGTTCCAAGAAAATAGAAAGGCCATGATTGAAGGAAATAAATTCAAATTCATTTGAATATAATTCAAATGGTTTGAATAGGAAGTGGAAGTTTGGAAGGCCCAAAAATGTTGAGAATTTTAGAGGAGCCACAATAAATGGGAAAAGAAATGTTGGCAAAGTTTGGGGACCAAACTTGAAGTAGAAAGGGCATTGGAATTTGCAAGTGTGTTATGGTGAATTCCAATTAATGGAATATTTTTAATATAGCTCCCTAATATTGGGAGGATATGTTATAAAGAGAAGTCAACCTTCCCTCGACTTAAATGGATCGAAAAAAATCCACACAATTTATTTAGATGAGTTTTAAAATTAAATGGCATGAAGGCATGATGACATGATGCAATGCAAAAAAACAAAACAAAACACACGACAAAACTCGGAAACCCTGGAAGGCAACTGAAGCTCCGGTCTTGGGGCGTCACAGAAATAGTTAGCTTTTTCAAGTTCAAGGACCAAACCATCACCTGACATGCAAGTTCAAGGACCTGCAGTGCTATTACCTCCTCACGCAGGTAGACCGCTTTTGATGCGTGCAATGGCTAGCTGCCATTGTGACGCACGTACAAGGTACAACGCAGCAGCTAGCTGTCTTGTCCCGTTTCGTTTCAAAACACTCTACTCTGTACGTTTCAAACCGATCGGGCTCTGATTTGGTGCCCACATGCTGTTGGCCTTTGGAATGCTATGCGGGAGGGGTGGGACATTCCTAAAGCTGACCAACTCAAGGATGGTGCCCCTGATTGGTTGTTCAGGTTGCTTGAGAAATTATCAGATACCCAGCGACTTATATGCCTCATGATCATGTGGCGAGCCTGGCATGTACGCAATGAGGTGACCCATCAGAAGCCGTTTATCCCTATTGCAAAATCAAGGCGGTTCTTGTCCAGCTATATCACCTCCCTCCTGGCACTACAACAATACCCTCATGACGACCAGATCGAGGGGAAAGGCGTGATTGAGCTAGGCGGTGTCAAACATGTCCATCAAGAGCCTATACCGCATATAGAGAAGTGGAGACCTCCGGAACCGGGTACTGCCAAGCTCAACGTTGATGGGGCGTATGTGGCGGAGAATGGTTCTGCGGGCGCAGGTATGATCCTCCGAGACCACTCGGGGGCTGTTATCTTTGCTGCGATCCGTGCGCTGCCATCCTGCACTGGAGCGCTTGAAGCCGAGCTCGCCGCAATCCAAGAGGGAATTCATCTCGCCCTGAGCTGGACGGATCTCGATTTTGTTGTCGAGTCTGACTGCGCTGAAACCATAACAATGTTATCGTCGCCAAGAAAGGATCGATCACCACATGCATATCGTGTGAATGAGATTAGAAATCTTATTTCTGGAGGAAAGAGGATAGAACTTGTTAAGGTTAGGCGGGATGTTAATGTTGCTAGTCATAGCCTCGCTTACATGGGACGATCGCAACAACACACTGCATGTTGGCTGCGTAGTACCCCCGAGGACATTGCTAGCGTTGTGAACGCCAATTGTAACCTTATTCCTTAATCAATAGAATCCCTTTCCACGCAAAAAAAAAAAACTGATTGTGCCGGATAAACTGTACCACGGTAATTAAAAATTACAACTTTTTTCTAAAGTGGAGGTAATTTTTCCTCATCTTTTAATTAATATAAGAATCACTCGCAAAAAATTAATATAAGAAGGTAGTTGCTTATAGTTAATTAATTAATGAAAAGCGGGATGAAACCTCTCAAAATGATACTCACACAAACCATTGTGAAGAAAACCTCATAGAGGTGGCACATTGACGTCATCGTCAACACTTCTCTTGGACAAACGTTATTGCCATCCATTCTCTCTGAGTAAGTGACTTTGACTTTCCCGCAGATGACCATCAACCCAGCCTACACCTGCAGAAGCCATGCAAAGCCACTTGAAGACCCGTGCCAATCACTCAGTCATCCATGATGGGGACAACTAGCTCCGATTTTGATGGAGAACTATGAAGAAGAACTATGCAAGTCTGGCACCATGGAAGACAACAAACAAACCACCTGCAGCTCATCATCGTTGCCATCCGGACCTCGCCACCCCAGCTCTGACTTCACAACAACAAACAACCTGAGACAATCCAGTGAACACTCCAGAGAAGAGTCGACTATCACAACCATTGTCGTGAGACCGACATCGCTCACCCCCGTTGTCATTGCCACAGAAGCCCCAACACCATCACCACGAACCACAACGACCCTCATGAAGACCCTCATCATCCTCATGAATCCACTAGTTCCTCTAACCGGTGACCGCTCCAAGCACAATGCCCTGAGGGGAGGATCATGATGGAGAATGTGAACACCGTCTGATCCCGGTGAGATCAATATATTACCATTTGTCAAAATAAGAAAAGGCCGAATAAGCAAATAGTAATTTTCCATATGATCAAATGAAACATGACATGCCTTCCGAGTGTGTATCATTCTACGCTTCCTATCAAAGACCTCTTCTGTAAGATGAATGACAAGAAGGAACACACGATGCATAACAATGATCAAGCCTATCATACCCATGATGCATCCACACACATGCAACCAACCGTGTTTGTCAAGTGAAATAATTTGTAGAGCGCATAAGGGTTACAACAATGCTGGTAAGAATGATCTTTGTGAGGACCGCAAAGCACACACAAAAATATCTTCTATATTGCTTGGGCTTTTCTGCCACGATGAAGGCCGTCAATGTTAGGGTTGACACAACGAGACATCAAAATCCTTTCTTTCAATGCCAGAAGACACGTCGGTTAGGTTGCACAAAAATAAAACTAATAATTCGGTGAGAAATTTATAAATTTGTTCATACAAATATGAAAAATGCTCATCTAGTACAAAAAATTATTGTTTGTTCTTATATTAAAAACAAGAAGTGAAATCTTATGCCGATCTCAATGTGGATCAATGATTATGGTGTCAACTAGTAACTAAGAGATCTCAGCTGATTGAGAGAGTAAAAATATTCATTAACTCAACATAAAACATAGTGTAAAGGAGTCAATCAGTCAACATATACGTATATAGCTTACTGAAAAATTAGACATAACAATCTGATATACAGAAACCAAAACAATAACCAAGCCTTGTGAGACCTTTTCAAATTACATGAATAAATTGGTTTTGTGCCCCTCGGGATTTGTGAGAAGGGCCTTGCGTATGAAACAGATAACAACTACCCCCTCCACTTTCTTTTTAGTCTGCATATAAAATTTGGTCAAATTAAACGTTGTTAACATTAACTAAGTTTATAGAAAAAAATATCGACATTCACAATATGAAATCAGTATTATTAGATGCGTCATGAAACTAAATTTCATACCTTATAGCTTTAGTATTGTAGATGTTGATACTTTTTTCTTAAAAAGTTTGATTTTGACCAAATTTTATATACAGACGAAAAAGAAACAAAGGGAGTAGTTCGCCAACGGGTGTAATAATGATGAAGCCTACTGGCAGCGGTAACAAGCTTGTGCTTCACACCCGTCATTGCCAATTTGCCACCATGGACCATGGTCGCGGTTTTCTATGTTGAGCATCTCTACACCTTACATGGCGTCGCTTGATTGTTGTTGGGTGTTCTTCTTTTTTGCGGGTGATTGTTGTTGGATCTTATGGAAATAATCTACCCGAGAAGATGAAACTTGAGGTGTTTTCACGGTAAATCGACAGCACCAAAAATAACCTTGTAGGCAAAATATCAAGCGGATAGGCAGTTGTCAGTTAGGCAGCCCTCAGAATCTATTGTTGTGGACATATACCGTGGAGTTTGTACAGTGAAGTGCACCCGGCCAGAGTCCGTACATGCATAACTCACTGGAGTTACCAGGCTAACGGGAACACGATTTGATTTACGTCACACAAACCCTGGAATATATACTCCCTTAGTTCTTCTTTACTCCGCATATAAGATTTGTGTTGAGTCAAACTTTGATCAAATTTGTATAAAGAAATATCAACATCTACAATACCAAATATACACAATATGAAAGTACATCCTATAATGAATCTAAAGACATTCCTTTGGCCTTGTAAATGTTGATATTTTTTTCTATAATTTTTGTTGAAATAAAAATACTTTGACTTCAGACAAAAATTATATGTACACAAAAAAGAAACTAAGGGAGTATTAATCCCTCTTGGATTCTTCAATTTAAAATCGGAGAGAATAGCCCCGAGCATGGCCGGGAGACGTGGCTGGCATGCACATAGCTGTTCATGCATGCATGCATGACTAGGTGATGGTGCACGTAGTTTGCTTTCAAAGCAACAGTACTACTGTCAAGCCCTTTTCTTTTGACGTTTCATGAGAGATCCTTTCGTTGTGGTTGCCCGGCCGGAACTGGTCCACCACGCACGGCCAGTGAGACTGGTGTTTCTGATTCCTTGTTGTCTTGTTCTTTTCTGTTTTGCTTTCGCTTTCGCTGGCGGTGTGGAGCCCGATGTAGATTTGCGTTCCCTATCTTCTAGTGGTACTTTCTTTAATTGGGTGCTCAAGTATCTAGTCTAGGCTTCCTGATTAGGGTTACTAGCAACTTTTTGTTCGAGTCAAATAACGAGTAAGGACTTCAACTATATTACCTACCCTTTCCATCCCATAATATAAGAATGTATTTAAAAGATCCAAGTACTTAAAGCTATGACCTCGAAAATGAAATACACATACTCAACTATGACTTTAAAGTACACATATTCAGAAAGTTAATTTGTCAAAATTACTTTTTTTCCCCTAATTTCAAGTTTAGTCGGCTAAAACCTAAGCTGTTCTATTTTGAGTTCTCGGAATATTGTAAATGCACAATTCTTTATTTTTCGTGTATTCAGAACATATGTATTTTATACTACACTATTGTTTTTACTATTGTTTGTGTTGTGTAAAGTGATAACTTTATAAGTGCCAATACCGGTGCTGTTTGAAGATGCCTATAAATCGCTATATTCTGTATGCTAATATCAGTGAGGACTTGAAGATGCCTATAACCATATCTGCTCTATGTCGATGCTTTGTGAGACAGGAAGGCATAGAATCGATAATTGGATTGATAGATTACTTCGACTGCTTGTTACCCTCCCAGTTTCTATAGCAAGTCTTGAGCGTGCTTTTTCTAGTTTGAAAATTATCAAGTCAAGGCTGCACAATAGAATGGAAGATGAATTTCTCGCGGATAGCTTGCTGCTACAAGTAGAAAGAGAGATTGCAACAAAAATAAGTTACGATGACATAATTGCTGAATTCAATGCTAAGAATCCGAGGAGAGCGTATCTGTAATTCTTGGTCTCATATTTAGTTGCCTTTTGTTTAGTCCGGTGTAATCTACTGTTGTGGCTGTGGAGCACTTCTTATGGTCAGTCTGGTGTGTTTTATGGTTCTGGCTATGGAGCACTCACTAAATAGTAATTGTACACAACCAGATATGTTGGTGTTATCATGTATCTGTGTGAACAAGCTATATAGATACATGTATGTAAGATGTATACTTTGTTCCAGTTTATGTTGTGAGACTGAGTTGCATCTGTTTCTGTGCAAAATTTTCTTTTATTATGAAATTGCCCCCACGGTCGCTTTTCACGCTCCACCATTGCATGTTTGTGAAATACGAGTAGTTTTATTATTATATCAGTGCGGCCTACCACAGTAATCGTGAATATATACTTTCAGAAATACCGAATGCAAAAAATATACCTCGGAAAGCATGTTCACGCTAATTTCAACCTTCACTATCTCCACATACACATGCGACAGAGGGGTCCGTCGGAAAAAAAATAGTTGGGTTGCACCTTGCGACATTAGACTTTTCTAGATCATGAGGGTTTGGCTCCCGGCTTCCATTTCTTGTAAATAAAACAATAGTAGCACATAATTTAGGTTTGCCACAGGAGCATCGATGTTTGGTAAGGTCCATGGGGAAACATGTTACTGCTTTCTACTTTTCCTTCCCCATCCTACGCAAGGCCGATGATCCGAGCTCGTATCTCGATGTCAAACAGATAACCGGCGCATCAAGGCCATAGCTGCACATGCCAGGACCGACTTCCTCCTCCAACATCAGCTCTCCTTCCCCTTCTATGCCTAGTAGTTGAACAAGATTTGGCTTTTTTTGTTGTGTGTGTAGTGGGGGGTCTATAAATTGTGTTGTAGAAAGCATTGTGTGTGTATGTGTGTGTGCGTGCATGCGGGAATCTCCTATCTTTTTGTAGTAGGAAACTTTCACGGGTGTAGTTGAAAGCTCTCATTTGTGTACCGAGAAGCTCAACTTTTATGTAGTAGAAAGCTCTTGTGCATGGAATTGGGAGTGTTTTCCTAGGACATCTGAAGTAAAAGTAAGCATACCTTGGGATGGGTCTGGCTTGCAAAAGACCGATCTTGATACTACGAGCCCAAGCCCGGCCTGAAGCTCAGAAATACCTCTTTCCTCAAGCCGAAGCTGAAAGCCCGGAGTACAACAGCCTGGACCAAACGTTGTATTTCAGTACATACACGTGGAAGCCCGGTCGATAAAGTTGGAAAATGCAAGCCCGAGCACGGCCCGAATGCTCTTCCGGGCTGCAAAAAAATGCACGAGCGTGATCTGATTTTTCTAGGGCACCCTTGGACTGGGTCGTCGGGCAGAGCTGGCCATGCCAAGGTTTTAACAGAAGTTGGTGATTATTTTAGTCGTACTAGGATTCTCTTGTTTGTGGTACTCCCTCCATCCAAAAATACTTGTCATCAAAATGAAAAAGAGGATGTATCTAAACGTATTTTAGTTATAGATACATCCATTTTTATCCAATTTTGATGACAAGTATTTTCGGAAGGAGGGAGTAGTAAGCTCATCGGCTGAAAATATTTTTGTGGAAATTAGATGTTGGTATTGAGTTTTATCGGAGGTAATTGCTGACTTGTAAGTTTCAAAATTTTACTTTTCCTACACCTTTTTCTCTGGCTCTCGCAACATCTCTAGTTGTTCACAAATGACAACGCCACCGGTCACCAGCAACAGCAGGTGCCGGTGGTGCGGAGGCTTCAGATGAGAAAGGGAAGGGGCATGCTGCAATGCTTTCCCGAGTTTCGACCAAGAACTCCATTGTTGTTTCGCTACCTGAATTAGGGTGCACGCTATGCGCATCACTTGGAAATACGATGGCCCTCGGCATTTTCCACATTGTGACAACTTATTTTGTATATTTGATCTTTTTATCGGTTTCATGTTTGAAGCCGTGGAATCATGCATGCGGGAGCAAAGAAACGGGACGTTTTATAGTTAAAACCGCTGGGCAAAGGGAACCAGAACCCCATGACACCAACACGGGAAAACCCTTTACATCTTGAGTTGTACGTACATGCATATGCTACTCCCTCCGTCTGAAAATATTTGTCGGAGGAATGGATGTATCTAGTCGTATTTTAGTTTTAGATGCATCCACTTTTATCCATTTCTACGACAAGTATTTCCGGACGGAGGGAGTATATAACACCAGTATACGGTATAAGTGACAGGTTGACTTAATGATGACAGTGCATGAGGTACGATAGCTCTTTGTTTTATCTGGTACGTACAAAACACTAACCGGGATAAATGGTCCAGTAGTTCAGCCAGTTAGTCAATCAGATAGATCCAACAGATGGTCTGCCCCTTAATTCTGCCTTTTCGAGACGAGTATGTTGTGCCCAAACTGGTCCAGTGTCTGCGAAGACTGGTTTCTCTCTTTCTTTGTCTTCTTGTATCTGTGTTGCCTTTGTCTCGAGAAAGCTCTGCCCTGGCTGCATGCGAGGAGGACCAGGAGGCAACTACAGTGAGACAGACATATACAATTATGGATGGGTCAAGCTTACTCTTTGCTTTAACTGGGGTTAGCTAGGCTTCTTGCTAAAAAAAATCACCAGACTAGGTTTGCATCTAGTTAGAGTATAATTAGAAGGACATTAATTATGAAAATTATTAAAAGATCTAAGCTCTAATTATAGTAAGATCTTTAATTCTAGAGAAAATGACACCACACACATAAAACTAGGCGTGAGGATACATATTATTTCATAACGTCATAAAGGGCTCATTCTCATATACGTACTATAAACTTGTTTTGCAGACTCTCTTTGGGTCAAAATCGCGCTAGCTTAGCAAAAAATGAAAATGACACCACACACACTTAAAACTAGGCGCGAGGATACATATTATTTCATAATGTCATAAAAAGCTCATTCTCAGTACGTACTATAAACTTGTTTTGCAGGCTCTCTTTGGGTAAAAAATGCGCTAGCTTAACAAAAATTCCGCATCGGCAGATGAGTACAAGAGGGGTTATTTGAAAAATTGCTGCCCAGGTTCTTACCGCAATGACATCAACAATGTTTGGTATTGTACGGTCAATACTAACTAAATGTCACATGCGATGCATGTGATGGAAGTTGTATTGGTACCTCCGTGCCATTTATTTTGAAATTTTCACCCCAGCAATCTCTGAATTCTCGTTAGTAGCTCGTTGTTTCATCTATCTTTTGTCTCGACACAACTACGACCCCATGGACCATCCAGGTAGCGGACATTGGCGACCAACACAGTTGACAGAGATGGTGGAATCGAAGCGACGAGAACCCAGCGGTGAACCTCAATTTTGGTTAGTGTGTTTGATTATCGTTTCCCTTACCAACCTACTCTCTCCGTTGCAAAATAGATGACCCAACTTTATACTAACTTTGTACTAAAGTTAGTACAAAGTTGAGTCATCTATTTTAGAACGGAGGGAGTAGTTGGATTTTGACAACTGTATTTTCGTATAGTTCAATGAGCTGTTTTGGGTGGCTTGGTCACAAAGACATAAAAAGGAGATCACCGAAGCCTGGTTCGCCCCTCTTGTGCGGTTTTAGGAGGTCAATGTCACCGTTACCTTGCAAGACATAGACACACTCCGGAGCATTTAAAATTCCTTGTGCTCTCTTAAGCTTGGCTGGTTCGGCTTGATGTGTGATGTTTCATATGACAACTTCATACGACATTCCGAGACGCACAAAAATGTTACGTACACATTTTGGTTTTTCGAGTAGGTGTGAAAATGATTTAATTTTCTTTTGTACTCCCTCCGTTTTCTAAATAATTGTCTTTCTAGCCATCTCAAATGGACTACAACATATAGATGTATGTAGATATGTTTTAAAGTGTAGATTCACTCATTTTGCTTTATATGTAGTCACTTGTTGAAATATCTAAAAAGACAATTATTTGAGAACGGAGGGAGTATATGGTGGCATGCGTGTTGAGTACATGACTTGGTTTGTTTGCGGGGTCCGCATCCGGCGATAATGCGATAGTTTATCATCAAGCCAGTTTTTCAGAGAAGGCGTAATGAAGCACTTCTTGTCTTTTAACCTTTCGGATTGTATTCTTATTTTGGTTACAAACATGGCACCCTTAGGAAGGGACCCGAGAATGATTTTCTTGAAGTTGCATCATTTGATTCCACCGACACAAATAAAGCCAGTTTTAATTCCAGCTTTATGTACGCACGGAAGGTGTAGAGACGCGTGGCGACTAATGTATATAAAGCTGGAATTAAAACTCGAAGCTCGTAAGCTAAATGAGTAACTCGAGGAAGCTTTGATTATCCGTGAGTAGCTGTTTTGGTTCCGAAATAGTGTAACATTTGTTTAACTTATATTCAGCCGAACATTAGGTAAACTATTATTCCGGGACCTGGGGATTGGGGACGTCCAGACACGCCAGCCCTAAAATAGGAATCCGCATTGGAGGGATGAAAGGACATTTGGGGCCGGAATGATGGTCGGCGGTGCCCTAGGCTTTGAGCTAGCTACTCCATATACGGAGACAAAAAAGAGTAAACTTATTTCAGTAAGCTGGTTGTAATAAAAATCAAACTCTTGTCAAGCTTCACTCGGCCGCAATATAAGGCAACCTAGCTCCGTCCAGCAATGTAGCCAATCAGTATCTATTTTCAATAACTAGATGTTGTTCTAAGAGAGAAAAGAGGAACCGACGAAGCTAACACATAAGCGACCCAGAGCTGGCGACAATGTGGTTGGCCGGGGTCAGTGATTTAACTAGCGAGGATGGGAGGCTTTTCGAAAATGGTAGACTCACGGAGTATCACAGGTGTTTTACGGGGCTTTCTTCTAACAAATCTCCCCCCCCCCCTCCCCCCCGGTCGGTGTCAAAACCGGCGGATCTCGGGTAGGGGGTCCCGATCTGTGCGTCTAGGCTGATGGTAACAGGAAGCAAGGGACATAATGTTTACCCAGGTTCGGGCCCTCTCGATGGAGGTAAAACCCTACTTCATGCTTGATTAATATTGACGATATGAGTAGTACAAGAGTAGATCTACCACGAGATCGTAGAGGCTAAATCCTAAGAGCTAGCTTATGATGGTATGATTGTAATTGTGATCGGCCTTCTAAGGACCAACCTCTCCGGTTTATATAGACACCGGAGAGGGCTAGGGTTTATATGGAGTCGGTTACAAGGAAGGAAATACAATATCCGGATTGCCAAGCTTGTCTTCCACGCAAAGAAGAGTCCCATCCGGACACGGAACGGAGTCTTGAGTCTTGTATCTTCACGCTTCAATAGTCCGGACGATGTATATAGTCCGGCTGTCCGGATACCCCCTAATCCAGGACTCCCTCAGTAGCCCCTGAACCAGGCTTCAATGACGATGAGTCCGGCGCGCAGTCTTGTCTTCGGCATTGCAAGGCGGGTTCCTTCTCCGAATACTCCATAGTAATTATCGAACACTTAAACCGTGTCCAGATCTGCAAAATGATCTTCACATACCACCGTAGAGAGAATGATATTTCACAAATGCAATCTGCTGACAAATTTTTAGACAACGTGACATGTCATTACACTCGGGTCATTATTCGAACCGTTTTCCCACAACCGGCTACAGCGCATATTGCGAGGCGGTTTCCTTGACACGTCTTGTCAAAGCAGAGATCGTGTCCCCTTATCACGGGATTCTTATCAATACGGGTATGGGTAATCCCACCGCGCCATCAATCGTGGCGCTTGGGAAGCAAGCGATCCCCAACGAGTAAGTGGGGAGGCGCACCGCTTTCGTCGCCTCTATAAAGGGATAAGAGTTCCCCATTTTTACCCACGCCTTCTTCCTCCCTTGCTCACCCCTGCCCCCTCGAGCTCCAGCACCCTAGCCCAAGTTTTCTCCGCACAGCTAAACATGTCCGGAGCAGGAGGCAAGTGAGTGGCTTCCACTGTGAAGGAGAAGCATATCGCGAATCTTCGGGCGGCCGGATACTTGGCCGCAGACATAGCGCACCGGCTACCGGACGACGGGCAGGTCATTCCAACTCCGCTACCCCACGAGAGGGTCGTGTTTGTCGCCCACTTCGTCCGTGGACTGGGATTTCCACTTCATCCCTTCAACCGCGGGCTCATGTTCTACTACGGGCTAGATTTCCATGATCTAGCCCCAAATTTCGTCCTCAACATCTCGGCGTTCATCGTCGTATGCGAGGCCTTCCTCCGCATCAAGCCTCACTTTGGCTTGTGGCTACAAATCTTCTGCGTGAAGCCGAAGATCGTGAGCGGCCAGCAAGCGGAGTACGGAGGGGCCATGGTGGGCAAGATGCCTAACATCACCTGGCTTGACGGCTCCTTTGCGGAGACCGTGAAAGGGTGGCAATCGGGGTGGTTCTACATCACCGAGCCGCGCGGTGCCAACTGGGTGGCGACCCCCGAGTTTCGATCCGGAACCCCCATGCGGCTCACCTCCTGGGAAAAGAAGGGCCTGGCCTGGGGCGAACCTACAGAGCTGACCGGACTCCAAAACTGCATTAAGAGCATGAAGGACAAGAACATCAAGCTTGTCAACGTGGTCCAGGTCATGCTCGTTCGCCGGATTCTTCCGTGCCAAAGACGGGCATTAAATCTGTAGGAGTTCGTCCCGGCCGAACACCAGACGCTTCGGAAGCTCTACGACATGACGCACAAAGGTGCATGGAGGGTGTTGTTCAAGGCCTCCGAAGTACCTCCTCCCACATCCGAGGACCGCGGACTTCACGCCGCGCGGCCTCCTAGTCCGGTGAGTTTTCTGACTACCACCGGATTCAGCTCTTCCTAGTATATTCGTGGGGAAGTCTTAAGTAATTGTGCATATTTAATCAGGACTATGTGAAGACAGCGGAGCGGATTGACTGTCCGGCTCATGCCGAAGGCCCAGTGATGCTCTCTGACGGAGATCTGGTCCCGCGCCTACAAGGCACCGGAGAAGAAGGCCGAAAGAAGGCCCCGGGACCAGGAAGGGTCTCCGGCGTAAGGTTGTACTGAAGCCTCGTCCGAAGACGATGAGGCAAACTCCTCCCCCGAAGGGGAGGAAGAAGAAGAAGGGGCCGCCCCATCCGGAGAGGATGGGGGGCCTGAGAAGGTAGACCAGGGGGCCGAGAAAGGCCCCCGGCGCAAGGCCGTCATACCCACGTCGTCCGAAGACGACGAGATAGATTCCTCCCGCGCAAGCGGGGGGAAACATGAAGAAGTTCTCCCTCCCCACACTGGGGAGGAGAACAATAGGAAAGCCGCCCCAGAGGAGGGGGCTGGGACCTCCAAGAAGGGAAAGGTGTCCCTTCCGGATTACTCCGCCACGGCCGCCCATAGCGAGGAGGGGTGGCTGCCCAGGGGGAAGCCCCTAGCGCGATCGTAAGTATCCGCACTCTATCGTAATTTTACTTCATAATCTTTTTATAACGCCGAACATATATGCAGTCCGGCCAGGGCTCATCCCGAGGTATCGTCGTCGGATGGGTCCCTGAACGAGTCAACGGTGAACTCGCTCCCGACGACCACTACTCCTTTGCCCGCGGATGACACGGAGGTGTTGTCCCGAAGGCTCCCAGAGCGGGGGGAGGTGACTCTGGAGAAGCCCCAAGGCGGAATTCCAGATGTCGGACACGCGGGGTTCAAGATTCCCGCGGATCGTGTCGATGAGAGCTGCAGTAGGCCGGGCTCTCAGCCAAACAATGTTCCGGAACCTCCAACGGTTCCGGGCTCAGGCGGGCATCCCCTCGTTAGGGAGGGCGAGCCGTCCGTGCCGAGGACTTCCATCACGCCAGAGGCGTCGGATAGTCTGGTGGAAGCGCTTTGAGGTGCTTCCATGGATGACGAGCACCGTACTCTTATGAGTGCGGTGATTCAAAAGGTTCTGTCCGCCAGGAGCGGACTAACCGAAGCCTGCACAAGCCTGCTGACGGGCTTCGAGGTAAGTAGGGAATATGTAAAATTACCACCAGATAGGTAGTAGCCCCTGATACTCTGTTCGGTGTTCAGAAGGAAAAGCCGAGCAGAGGGTCAATTATAATCCGCAGGAGTCTAATAGTAAGTATTTATTTTGAATAAGCAGGTTGTGCTGCTTGCCGCTGCTGTCCGCACAGCCGAGGTCGCCAGACTAAAGCAGGACCTGGAGCAGGCGCAGGGGGAGCTCGACCTCACGAAGAGGCTGCTCGAAGAGAACAAAGGTGAATGATTCCCCACTCTCATGTAATGAAGGATAGATAAAATTGGTTATTCTAACGACGAAGTGTCGTGACTGTGTAACAGGGGCCACCACCGAAGTGGCGTCTCTGAAGAAAGCGCTGTCCGAGGCCGAAAACAAGGCAGCCTTGGAATGCAAGGAGCGCGAAAAGCAAGATGCTAGAGTGGGCGAGGTATAGCAAGAGCTCCATGAGCTCAGCAAGAAGTTCGAGTCCATGGAGCATGAGCTTAAGATGAAAGAGGTCGAGCTTGCAAAGGCCCTTGCAAGTATGAAAGACGCCAAGGCCGAAGCCGACAAGGCACAACAGGAAATCCAGGCGGCCAAGAAGATAGCGGCGGGTAAGACATTCTTTATGCAAAGCAAACATGTGGAGAAGGCGTTTCTTTTATTTACCCGAATTCGGAGCTCTCCAGGGGCATTCGCAGATCTTCCACGCAGCGTCTCAGACGCCGCGGAGTTCTACCGTGCCGAGGAGGGGAGCTCCACGGAGAAGCTGTTCTGGTCCCAGTATGCTGGGGCCGAACACCCAATGCCTCTAAGTGACCAACTGAAGTAGCTGGTCGAACTCCACAGGGCGGCCGAAGTGGCTATGAAAGATTTCATAGTCCGGATGTGGCCTGGTGAGCCCCTGCCCACTAGCTACTTCGGCCCGATCAAGCGGATGGTGAATGCTAATACGTCTCCAACGTATCTATAATTTTTGATTGCTCCATGCTACTTTATCTACTGTTTTGGACTATATGTTGGGGAACGTAGCAATAATTCAAAATTATCTACGCATCACCAAGATCAATCTAGGAGATACTGGCAACGAGAGAGAGAGGGAGTGCATCTTCATACCCTTGAAGATCGCTAAGCGGAAGCGTTACTAGAAAGCGGTTGATGGAGTCGTACTCGCGACGATTCAAATCATGGAAGATCCGATCTAGCGCTGAACGGACGGCGCCTCCGCGTTCAACACACGTACAGCCCGGGGACGTCTCCTCCTTCTTGATCCAGCAAGGGGAGAGGAGAAGTTGAGGAGAGCTCCGCAGCACGACGGGCGTGGTGGTGGAGCTTGCGATTCTCGGCAGGCTTCGCCAAGCACTACCGAGGAGGAGGTGGAGTTAGAGAGGGGAGGGCTGCGCCAGGCAAGGGTGAAGCTCCCATCGCCTCCCACTATATATAGGGGTGGAGGGGCTGGTTTCTTGCCCTCCAAGTCCATTGGGGCGTTATAAAGGTGGGAGGAAAGAAATCCCATCATTTCCTTCCCCACCGATTGTTATCCCTTTTAGGGATCTTGATCTTATCCTTCGGGATATGATCTTATTCCTTCTAAGGGGGATATTGGTGCGCCTTTACCAGGGGTGTGGGGCCTTGCCCCCACTACCCACGTTCATGTGGGTCCCCCATGCAGGTGGGCCCCACTCCGGAACCTTCTAGAACCTTCCTGGTACAATACCGAAAAATCCCAAACATTTTCCGATGGCCAAAATAGGACTTCCCATATATAAATCTTTACCTCCGGACCATTCCGGAACTCCTCGTGATGTCCGTAATCTCATCCGGGACTCCGAACAACATTCAGTAACTGCACACTAATTCCCATAACAACTCTAGCGTCACCGAACCTTAAGTGTGTAGACCCTACGTGTTCGGGAATCATGCAGACATGACCGAGACAGCTCTCTGGCCAATAACCAACAGCGGGATCTGGATACCCATGTTGGCTCCCACATGTTCCACGATGATCTCATCGGATGAACCACTATGTCAAGGATTCAAGCAATCCCGTATACAATTCCCTTTGTCAATCGGTACGTTACTTGCCCGAGATTCGATCGTGGGTATCCCAATACCCCGTTCAATCTCGTTACCGGCAAGTCACATTACTCGTTCTGTAATGCATGATCCCGTGACTAACTACTTAATCACATTGAGCTCATTATGATGATGCATTACCGAGTGGGCCCAGAGATACCTCTCCGTCACACGGAGTGACAAATCCCAGTCTCGATTCGTGCCAACCCAACAGACACTTTCGGAGATACCCGTAGTGCACCTTTATAACCACCCGATTACGCCAGACGTTTGGTACACCCAAAGCATTCCTACGGTATCCGGAGTTGCACAATCTCATGGTCTAAGGAAATGATACTTGACATTGTAAAAGCTCTTAGCAAACGAACTACACGATCTTGTGCTATGCTTAGGATTGTCTTGTCCATCACATCATTCTCCTAATGATGTGATCCCGTTATCAATGACATCCAATGTCCATGGTCAGAAACCATGACCATCTGTTGATCAACGAGCTAGTCAACTAGAGGCTCACTAGGGACATGTTGTGGTCTATGTATTCACACATGTATTGCGGTTTCCGGTCAATACAATTATAGCATGAATAATAGACAATTATCATGAACAAGGAAATACAATAATAACCATTTTATTATTGCCTCTAGGGCATATTTCCGACAGTCTCCCACTTGCACTAGAGTCAATAATCTAGTTCACATCACTATGTGATTGTAATGAATCAACACCCATGGGGTTTGATCATATCTCGCTTGTGAGAGAGGTTATTAGTCAACGGATCTGAATCTTTCAGATCCGTGTGTGCTTTGCAAATCTCTATGTCATCTCCTAGATGCAGCTACCATGCTCTATTTGGAGCTATTCCAAATAACTGTTCTACTATACGAATCCGGTTTACTACTCAAAATAATCCGGATTAGTGTCAAAGTTTGCATCGGCGTAACCCTTTAAGACGAACTCTTTTATCACCTCCATAATCGAGAAAATTCCTTAGTCCACTAGTTACTAAGGATAACCTTGACCGCTGTCCTGTGATCAATTCCTGGATCACACTTGTACCCCTTGACTGACTCATGGCAATGCACACTTCAGGTGCGGTACACATCATAGCATACTGTAGAGCCTACGTCTAAAGCATAGGGGACGACCTTCGTCCTTTCTCTCTTTTCTGCCGTGGTCAGGTCTTGAGTATTTCTCAATACTCATACCTTATAACACAGCCAAGAACTCCTTCTTTGCCGATCTATTTTGAACTCCTTCAAAATCATGTCACGGTATGTATCTATTTGAAAGTACTATTAAGCGTTTTTTATCTATCTTTATAGATCTTGATGCTCAATGTTCAAGTAGCTTAATCTAGGTTTTCCATTGAAAAACACTTTTCAAATAACCCTATATGATGTCTAGAAATTCTACATCATTTCTGATCAACAATATGTCAATAACATATACTCATCAGAAATTCTATAGTGCTCCCACTCACTTCTTTGGAAATACAAGTTTCTCATAAACATTGTATAAACCCAAAATCTTTGATCATCTCATCAAAGCGTATATTCCAACTCCGAGATGCTTACTCCAGTCCTTAGAAGGATTGCTGGAGCTTTGCATACTTGTTAGCATCTTTCAGGATTGACAAAACCTTCTGGTTGTATCACATACAACCTTTCCTCAAGAATATCGTCGAGGAAATAATGTTTTGACATCCTATCTGCAAGATTTCATAAATCATGCAGTAATTGCTAATATAATTCCAATAGACTCTTAGCATCGCTACGAGTGAGAAAGTCTCATCGTAGTCAACTCCTTGAACTTGTTGGAAAACATCTTAACGACAAGTCGAGCTTTCTTAATGGTGATACTTACCATCATTGTCCGTCTTCCTTTTAAAATCCATCTGTACCCAACAGCCTTACGACCATCAAGTGGTTCTTCCAAAGTCTATACTTTGTTTTATACATGGATCCTCTCTCGGATTTTATGGCCTCGAGCCATTTGTCGGAATCCGGGCCCACCATCGCTTCTCCATAGCTCATAGGTTCATTGTTGTCTAGCAACATGACCTCCAAGACAGGATTACCGTACCACTCTGAAGCAGTACCTGTCCTTGTCGTCCTACGAGGTTTGGTAGTGACTTGATCCGAAGTTTCATGATCACTATCATCAACTTCCACTTCAATTGGTGTAGGTGCCACAGGAACAACTTCCTGTGCCCTGCTACACACTGGTTGAAGTGTTGGTTTAATAACCTTATCAAGTCTCCACCATCCTCCCACTCAATTATTTCGAGAGAAACTTTTCCTCGAGAAAGGACCCGTTTAAGAAACAATCACTTTTTGCTTCCAGATCTGAAATAGGAGGTATACCCAACTGTTTTGGGTGACCTTTGAAGATGCATTTGTCCGTTTTGGGTTCGAGCTTACTAGGATGAAACTTTTTCACATAAGCATCGCAGCCCCAAAATTTTTAAGAAACGACAGCTTAGGTTTCTCTAAACCATAGTTCATACGTTGTCATCTCAACGGAATTACGTGGTGCCCTATTTGAAGTGAATGCAGTTGTCTCTAATGCCTAACCCATAAACGATAGTGGTAATTCGATAAGAGACATCATGGTATGCACCATATCCAATAGGGTGCAGCTATGATGTTCGGACACACCATCACACTATGGTATTCCAGGCGGTATTAGTTGTGAAACAATTTCCACAATGTCTTAATTGCATACCAAACTCATAACTCAGATACTCATCTCTATGATCATATCATAGACATTTTATCCTCTTATCACGATGATCTTCAACTTCACTCTGAAATCACTTGAACCTTTCAATAATTCAGACTTGTGTTTCATCAAGTAAATATACTCAGCATCTACTCAAATCATCCGTGAAGTAAGAACATAACGATATCCACTGCGTGCCTGAGCACTCATTGGACTGCATACATAAAAAATGTATTACTTCCAACAAGTTGCTTTCTTGTTCCATCTTGCTGAAAACGATGCTTTTCAGTCATCTTGCCCATGTGGTATGATTTGCATGTCTCAAGTGATTCAAAATCAAGTGAGTCCAAATGATCCATCTGCATGGAGTTTCTTCATGCGTACATACTAATAGACATGGTTCGCATGTCTCAAACTTTTCAAAAAACGAGTGAGTCCAAAAGATCCATCAACATGGAGCTTCTTCATGCGTTTTATACCAATATGACTCAAATGGCAGTGCCACAAGTAGGTGGTACTATCATTACTATCTTAAATCCTTTGGCATGAACATGTGTATCACTACGATCGAGATTCAATAAACCATTCATTTTAGGTGCAAGACCATTGAAGGTATTATTCACATAAACAGAGTAACCATTATTCTCCTTAAATGAATAACCGTATTGCGATAGACATAATCCAATCATGTCTATGCTCAACGCAAACACCAAATAACAATTATTTAGGTTTAACACCGATCCCGATGGCAGAGGGAGCATGCGATGTTTGATCACATCAACCTTGGAAATACTTCCAACACATATCGTCACCTCGCCTTTAGCTAGTCTCCGTTTATTCCGTAGCCTTTTATTTCGAGTTACTAACACTTAGCAACTGAACCGGTATCTATTTCCATGGTGCTACTAGGAGTAATAGTAAAGTACACATCAATATAATGTATATCCAATATACTCCTGTCGACCTTGCCAGCCTTCTCATCTACCAAGTATCTAGGGTAGTTCTGCTTCAGTGCCTGTTCCCCTCATTACAGAATCACTTAGTCTTGGGTTTGGGTTCGACCTTGGGTTTCTTCACTAGAGCAGCAACTGATTTGCCATTTCATGAAGTATCCCTTCTTGCCCTTGCCCTTCTTGAAACTAGTGGTTTCACCAACCATTAACAATTGATGCTCCTACCTGATTTCTACTTTCGCGGTGTCAAACATCGCGAATTGCTCAGGATCATCATGGCTATCCCTGATATGTTATAGTTCATCACGAAACTCTAATAGCTTGGTGGCAGTGACTATGGAGAACCATCACTATCTCATCTGGAAGATTAACTCCCACTCAATTCAAGTGATTGTAGTACTCAGACAATCTGAGCACATGCTCAACAATTGAGCTTTCTCCCTTAGTTTGCAGGCTAAGAAACTCGTCGGAGGTCTCATACCTCTTGACGTGGCACGATCTTGAAATCCCAATTTCAGCCCTTGTAACATCTCATATGTTCTGCGACGTTTCAAAAACGTCTTCGGTGCCACAATTCTAATCCGTTTAACATACCAAACTATCATGTAGTCATCAAAACGTGTATGTCAGATGTTCGCAACATCCGCAGACGACGTTCGAGGTTCAGCACACTGAGCGGTGCATTAAGGACATAAGCCTTCTGCGCAGCAATGAGGACAAGCCTCAGTTTACGGACCCAGTCCGCATAATTGCTACTATCAACTTTCAACTATATTTTCTCTAGGAATATATCTAAACAGTAGAAAAACGCGAGCTTACGACATAATTTGCAAAGACCTTTTTGACTATGTTCATGATAATTAAGTTCATCTAATCACATTATTTGATGAACTCCCACTCAGATAGACATCCCTCTAGTCATCTTAAGTGATACATGATCCGAGTCAACTAGGCCGTGTCTAATCATCACGTGAGACGGACTAGTCATCTTCGGTGAACATCTTCATGTTGATCGTATCTACTATACGACTCATGCTCGACCTTTCGGTCTCTTGTGTTCCGAGGCCATGTCTGTACATGCTAGGCTCGTCAAGTCAACCTAAGTGTTTCGCGTGTGTAAATCTGGCTTACACCCGTTGTATGTGAACGTTAGAATCTATCACACCCGATCATCACGTGGTGCTTTGAAACAACGAACTTTCGCAACGGTGCACAGTTAGGGGGAACACTTTCTTGAAATTTTAATAAGGGATCATCTTATTTACTACCATCGTTCTAAGCAAATAAGATGCATAAACATGATAAACATCACATGCAATCAAATAGTGACATGATATGGCCAATATCATTTTGCTCCTTTTGATCTCCATCTTCGGGGCTCCATGATCATCATCATCACCGCATGACACCATGATCTCCATCATCATGATCTCCATCATCGTGTCTCCATGAAATTGTCTCACCAACTTATTACTTCTACTACTATGGCTAACGTTCAGCAATGAAGTAAAGTAATTACATGGCGTTATTCAGTGACACGCAGGTCATACAATAAATAAAGACAACTACTATGGCTCCTGCCGGTTGTCATACTCATCGACATGCAAGTCATGATTCCTATTACAAGAATATGATCAATCTCATACATCACATATATTTCATTCATTACATCCTTCTTGGCCATATCACATCACACGGCATATGCTGCAAAAACAAGTTAGACGTCCTCTAATTTGTTTTTGCAAGTTTTTTACGTGGCTGCTATAGGTTTCTAGCAAGAACGTTTCTTACCTACGCCAAAACCACAGCGTGATATGCCAATTGCTATTTACCCTTCATAAGGACCCATTTCATCGAATCTGATCCGACCAAAGTGGGAGAGACTGGCACCCGCTAGCCACCTTATGCAACAAGTGCATGTCAGTCGGTGGAACCTGTCTCACGTAAGTGTACGTGTAAGGTCGGTCCAGGCCGCTTCATCCCACAATACCGTCGAAACAAGATAGGACTAGTAACGGTAAGCATATTGAACAAAATCAACGCCCACAACAACTTGTGTTCTACTCGTGCATAGAATCTACGCAATAGACCTAGCTCATGATGCCACTTTTGGGGAACGTAGCAATAATTCAAAATTATCTACGCATCACAAAGATCAATCTAGGAGATACTAGCAACGAGAGAGAGAGGGAGTGCATCTTCATACCCTTGAAGATCGCTAAGCGGAAGTGTTACTAGAACGCGGTTGATGGAGTCGTACTCGCGACGATTCAAATCATGGAAGATCCGATCTAGCGCCGAACGGACGGCGCCTCCGCGTTCAACACACGTACAGCCCGGGGACGTCTCCTCCTTCTTGATCCAGCAAGGGGAGAGGAGAAGTTGAGGGAGAGCTCCGGCAGCACGACGGCGTGGTGGTGGAGCTTGCAGTTCTCCGGCAGGGCTTCGCCAAGCACTACCGAGGAGGAGGTGGAGTTAGAGAGGGGGAGGGCTGCGCCAGGGGCAAGGGTGAAGCTCCCATGCGCCTCCCCACTATATATAGGGGTGGAGGGGGCTGGATTCTTGCCCTCCAAGTCCATTGGGGCGTTGGCAAAGGTGGGGGGAAAGAAATCCTGTAAGTGCATCTAGTGCCCCTTAGTGATTTTGGTGTATTGAAGACTTATAGGTTAAGGGACTAATGTGTTTATAAGTGTACACAGGTCTATAAGTCCATGAGGAGTTTGATATTTACAGAGAAAGTCGACCCCTAAAAATGAAGTTCTTCGACTGAAGACTTTGATATTCTGAAGACTTTGAAAGTGAAGAAATTGGTGTGACCTTGAAGACTTGGTATTCATTTGAGGAACATGAAGCGTGAAGAATTTTATTTTCGTAGTTTCGTTTCCTCTTTCTTGAGTCATAGGAAACACCGTCATCAAGAAGGGGTCGAGGAAATACTAAGGAAAAATTTCCATGTGATGCTCAACTCAAAATCCTACACCTACCAATCCCTTCGAGTGAAGCCATTGAAATCTCATACAGATTCACCAATTTCTTCAAAGGATGAGACGAAGTTCTTACCGTCGCCGAGGAATTTGTTCGACCGAGGAGTTAGGAATTCGCCAAAGGCGGATTGCCTACAAGGAGGAACATGATAGCCCCGAGGAATTTGAGAGTCAAATTTCCGACCGTTCTTTGTCTTCTTGCGCCACCTGTCCCAAAATATCTTATCCACCTAACGGTCATATCATTGAAGGGCATTTATGTCTTATCATGTCGGGCTGCTCCCTAGGCTATAAATAGCCGTCCCCTACAACCACTAGCTGGTTGGCTGCTCCGAGAGAACTTGACACTTGTCATTTGAGAGCAACCCATCCTCCGAGGACTTTGAGTGAAAATCATCAAGTGAGGAAAAACCCCAAACCCAACACCTACAAACCCAAAGTGATTGAGCATCACTGAAGAGATTGATCCTGCGTGGATCCGACGGTTGTTACCTTTGAAGACTGTGCTTCTTCCAGACTGTTAGGCGTCATGGTCTAGAGCATCCAAGAGGAATTGTGGATCGCCGAGTGACCAAGTCTGTGAAGGTTTGGAAGTCGCCTGAAGACTTACCACGAGTGATTGGACGAGGTCTGTGTGACCTTAGTTCAAGGAGAATACGGTGAGGACTTGGTGTCCTGAGCTGCGTGCTCAGCGACTGGGTGTCCAGGACTGTGTGTCCTCGAGTTTAAATACTCAGCTGCTCCAACCAGACGTACAACTGAGACAACAGTTGGAATTGGTCTACCAAATCATTGTCTTCACCAACCTAACTGGTTCTATTTCCTCAACTCTTTCATTTCCTCATTACTGTGTTGAGTGTTCGTTCATATCTGTGTTTGAAGACTTTGACTTTGATTTTCTCAATTTCCTCAGTTCAATTTCTTCAGTCTGTTTGTCTTCATCTTGTGTTATCTTGTGATTACGCTTTCTGTACTCTGTGTGTGTCTTCATTTCATCATGATGACTATGCCTGTATTCTGTTATGCTTATTTTTCAGTACTTATTCCGCTGCAAGTAGTTCTTCGCTTAGGAATTTCCTCACCGGCAAATTCCTCAGTGAAGAATTCATAAAAATCGCCTATTCACCCCCCTCTAGTCGATATAACGCACTTTCAATTGGTATCAAAGCAAGGTACTCCCTTGTTCTGTGTGATTTTGGTTTAACCACCTGGAGTTTTAGTTATGTCGACCGCAGGTATGATCAAGGTCTCGGCTGGGTGTCCTACCTTCGATGGAACGGACTAACCCTACTGGAAGAACAAGATGCGAATGCATCTTGAAGCAATTGACAACGATCTCTGGTATGTTGTGGAAAATGGTGTTCCCACTGTCACACCCTCACTGAACGCTACCGATGTGAAGAGATTCAAGCAACTCGATTCTCAAGCGAAGAATATCATATGTGGCCATCTGAGCAAAGGACAGTATGGAAGAGTGAGTGCTTTGGGAACTGCTAAGCTTATCTGGGATAGGCTGTCAAAAGTAAATGAAGGAGTCCCAACTCAGCGTGACTCTCGAGCTGATGTTCTTCGCAATCTCTTCAACCGCTTCAAAAGACTCGACAATGAAAATGTTCAACAAACCTTCGATCGCCTCACTGACATCTCAAATGAGCTTCAAGCGCTTGGTGCCACTGACATAACCGACCATGAGGTGGTGAAGAAATTGTTGAGATCGCTTGATTCCTCATTTGATACTCTGGCACTGATGATACAAGAGTGTGCTGACTACAAGGCACTTGATCCCGCTGATATCCTCGAGAGGCTAAATACTCATGAGTTCCAGCTTGCTGAAAAGAGATGTCTCTATGGTTCGAGCTATGGCAAATCACGTGCTCTGAAGGCCAAGGCAGTGTCTGAATCTGAATGTGAAGATTCTGGTAGCAGCCTTGGTGACCTTGAAGAATTGAGCCAGGAGCTAGCACTACTCGTGAAGAAGTTCCAGAAGTTCTCAAGACGTGGTCGCTTTGGAAAATCCTCAAGGAATAGTGATTCCTCATCCAGTGACTACAAGAGAAGGCTTTGCCACAAATGCAAGAAACCTGGTCACTATATTCAAGATTGTCCTCAGTGGGAAAAGGAATTAAAGAAGAAGAAATACAAGGATTACAGTTCTGATGACGCTAAAAAGAAGAAGAAATCGTCAAAATCTTCATCATCAAAATCTTCGAAGTCTTCATCCCACAAGAAGAGCAGCTCCAAGAAGGCTCGGGCATTCATTGGCAAGGAAATGGACTCTGAAGCTGAATCTGAGGATCATGAGGAAGAGGAGGCATCTGAGGAGTCCGAGTCTGGTGTGGCGAGTCTGGCTCTTGCTACTGCTTTCATCAGCAAGTCTATCTTCAACTCTGAAGAAACTGGCCTCACCAACAAGGCTGATGAAGATAATGATGACTACGCTCCCACCTATTGCTTCATGGCAAAAGGTGCCAAGGTACTCAAATATACCTCCTCTGAATCTAGTGAGAATGAATCTGATGAAGACCTCAAGCCCAGCTACTCTAAACTTGCTAAGATTGCTGTAAAACAACAAAGGGCTTTTGAAAAGGTTCAAAACATGCTAGACAAAAGTGATGATATGTTGGGTGAAGAAATGGATCGCACTAAAGCCCTGACTGAAAATCTTCAGAGACTTCAGTCTAGGTTTGACAGCCTTCAAGGTCATCATAACACTCTCTTATCTGATCATGAGAAACTCTCTTATGAATTTCTTCAAAGAAAGCAAGATCTTGAGAAGCTAAGAGTGAGTTATGAAGATCTTCAGAAGGAGCGCGATTCGTTACTTGCTCAACAAATCAGCGCTTCTCAGGAAGAATTTGTTCCTCCATGCTTAAAGTGCATTTAACGTGAATCTGCTAATTCTTCACCTGAATGTTCAAATGCTTCAACTGTTACAAATTCTTCACCTTCTCCTGCTATCACTAATTCCTCATCTGAGGACATTGCTAGTATCACTGACGATGCAGGGCTAAAGGAATTGTACATGATAGGCATGTACAAAATCCTCAAAGGGCATCAGACTCTTTGTGATGTGCTTAAAAAGCAGATCTTCAACAGGAATCCTAGGAAAGAGGGTATTGCCTTTGAGAGGAAACTCAATGCTGATGGAACATATTGAAGCCCGAGCGGTACCCCAAAACCTCATGGGTTGCTGCAAAGGGACCTCCAGTTGATCCATCTAACTTATCTGGCTTTACATGTGAATCTCCTCATTCTTCCGATGAGTCATTTGACTCCAACTATAAACTGTTCAAAAATCAGAATGGTGAAGTGTTTGCTAGATATGTTGGCACTAACTGCAGGAACGGTTCTCCTATGAAGAAAATCTGGGTTCCCAAGAAGTGTCTTGAAAGTCTTCAGGTGAATGTCCTCATGACACCACCTGTGAAGAATAGGAACCCCAGATCAAACTCTTCATATGGACAAAATTCTTCATATGGATCCAAGTCCTCATACGGACCAAATTCCTCACGTGGATCAAATTCCTCAAAAGGATCAAAGTCCTCACAAGATTATCATCGTGCTAACAACTCTGTTTCGCAGGTAGAGCTAAGGGCTATGAATATGTGCATTATTCTTCAAACCAATATGTTCATAAGTCCTCAAGAATTTCTCTGCTTATTCATATGCTTACCCTAACCCTCTTATGTGAAATGAAATGGTTTGGCCTCTATGCCACCATTCTCGTATGGAGCTCGAGAGTGATGAACTCTTTGCCACCCCTTCAGATGTGGGTGGTGAAGAAAAGGAACTAATCTCTTCTACAGGGTCAGGTCTCCAGACGTGCTTTAACGTCTCAAGAATTTGTTGGGGCCCGACAAAATGCGTGAAAGGACGCAGCTAATCATGAAGAAATGAACTTTCATTTCACACGCCCTCATACCGCTTATCTCGTTATACGCTCGATGAAACTCATCGATGAAATTGATATCATATTCTTCACCGATGAAGTATATGAGATCGTAAGTTGCACTAATTCATCTCAGGGATGATCAACCCAAAGCCAATGAGTGGGTTCTCGATAGTGGATGTACAAATCACATGACCGTGACGAGAATCTATTGATGGATGCTCCCTTATCACCGCCACATCTCAAGCATATCATCTTTGCCGACAAAGGCAAAAGTCGGTATTGGGTCTTGGTAAGGTTGCGATCTCTAAGGACATACACATGGACAAAGTCATGCTTGTTGAGTCCTTAGGATACAACCTCATGTCGATCTCAATGCTTTGTGATCTTGATATGGTTGTTGTCTTTGGCAAGTATCGTTGTGTTGTGATCATGGAAGTCGACAATTCCAAAGTCTTCAAGGCTTTAGGAAAGGAGACTTGTATATTGTTGATTTCTCTACAGGACCTCAACCAGCCGTGTGTCTACTTGCAAAAGCTTCAGAAGGCTGGCTATGGCATCGACGACTTGGTCATGCAGGCATGAGGAATTTGCACACGCTTGCGAAGAAGAAGCATCTCATTGGCATTGAGAATGTCAAATTCCTCAAGGATCACTTGTGTGGAGCCTGTGAAGCTGGAAAAATGACCAAGGCCAAGCATCCAAATAAGACTATCATGACCACTACTCGACCATTGAATTGCTTCACATGGACCTCTTTGGTCCTAATCATTACTCAGCAGTCACTAATGATGCATCTCTATATGGCTTTGTTATTGTTGATGATTATTCTCGTTACACATGGGTACACATTGTTACTTACAAGCATGAAGTGCAGGAAGTCTTCAAACGATTTTCCTCGAGGGCTTCAACCAACTTTGGTGTGAAGATCAAGCACATCAGGAGTGACAATGGAA
This sequence comes from Aegilops longissima, assembly GCA_021605205.1. Classification (NCBI taxonomy): domain Eukaryota; kingdom Viridiplantae; phylum Streptophyta; class Magnoliopsida; order Poales; family Poaceae; genus Aegilops; species Aegilops longissima. Next base: position 617,098,873 of record CM038681.1, on the reverse strand, counting down.
CCGAGTTCAAGAATTCCGGTCTTGATGACTATCTTGATGAACTTGGTATTACTCATGAGTTATCTGCTCCTTATACTCCTCAGCAAAATGGCGTCGTGGAGCGCAAGAACAGAACTCTTGTTGAGATGGCTCGCACTATGCTTGATGAATACAAAACGCCTCGTCGTTTTTGGATTGATGCAATTGATACCGCGTGCCACATCATCAACAGAGTATATCTTCACAAATTCTTCAAAAAGACTGCCTGTGAACTCCTCACTGACAAGAAACCCAATGTGAGTTATTCCAAAGTCTTCGGTGCTAAATGTTGGATTAGAGATCCCCATCACAATTCTAAATTTGCACCGAAAGCACATGAGGGTTTTATGCCTGGTTACGGAAAGGACTCGCACACCTACAGAGTCTTCAACAATGTTCTTTATAAGATTGTTGAAACTGTAGATGTGCGGTTCGATGAAACTAATGGCTCGCAAAGAGAGCACCTGCCTTCTGTGATAGATGAACCAACGCCTAAGGAGTCTATCAAGTTCAAGGCGACTGAGGATGTCATTCCTACTAAAGAATCTGCTGAAGAATTCATTCCAGAACACGAAGAACGTCGAGCTGATGCACATGAGGATAATGCTGAAGAAAATGCTGATCAAATTCCTCGACAACAACCAGCTCATCCTCACGTTGCAAAAGAAGTGCAAGTTGACAAGATCATCGATGACATTGAAGCACCAGGTCCTCTCACACACTCAAAAGCTTCACATTTATCTAACTTTTGTGGGCACTATGCTTTTGTCTCTATCACAGAGCCCACTAAGGTAGATGAAGCATTTCGAGCCCGAGTGGATTCAGCAATGCAAGAAGAATTACATCAGTTCGAGCTCAACAATGTCTGGAACTGGTCAAACGTCCAGATCCTCGCAGCATAATATCATTGGCACAAAGTGGATCTACCGCAACAAGCAAGATGAAAATGGCCTTGTGGTGAGGAATAAGGCACGACTTGTAGCTCAAGGCTACACACAGGTTGAAGGAATTGATTTCGATGAAACTTTTGCACCTGTTGCTAGACTTGAGGCTATTCGCATATTACTTGCTTTGCTAACCATCATAATATTACTTTATATCAAATGGATGTGAAAAGTGCATTCCTCAATGGTAAGCTTGAGGAAGAAGTATATGTTGCTCAACCCCCAGGTTTTGAAGATCCAAAGAATCCCGACAAAGTCTTCAGACTCAACAAGGCCCTCTATGGCCTCAAACAGGCCCCACGGGCATGGTATGATACATTGAAGGAATTCTTCATGAAGAATGGCTTCACACCCGGTTCACTCGACCCTACTCTCTTTACTAAATCATATGATGGTGAACTTTTTGTGTGCCAAATATATGTTGATGATATTATTTTTGGTTGTACTGACCAACGTTATAGTGATGAATTTGCCTATATGATGAGTGAAGAATATCAAATGTCTATGATGGGAGAATTGAAATTCTTCTTAGGTCTTCAAATTCACAACAACACAATGGCATATTCATATCTCAGAGAAATACCTCAAAGATGTTCGAAGAAATTCGCATGCAAGATTGCAAAGGCGTCAAAATTCCTATGCCCACAAATGGCCATCTATGCACTGATGAAAATGGTATTGACTTCGATCACAAGGTATACCGCTCCATGATTGGTTCTCTATTGTACTTATGTGCATCTACGCCAGATATAGTGCTTAGTGTTTGCATGTGTGCCCGATTTCAAACTACACCGAAGGAATCACACCATAAGGCTGTGAAGCATATTCTTCGATATCTAGCTCACACACCAACACTAGGATTATGGTACCCCAAGGGCTCTATGTTTGATCTCATCGGATATTCTGACTCTGACTATGCTGGTGATCGTGTGGATCGCAAGTCAACATCTGGTACTTGTCATTTCCTCGGACGATCTTTGGTCTGTTGGTCCTCGAAGAAACAGAACTGCGTATCACTGTCTTCTGCGGAAGCTGAGTACATTGCTGCTGGTTCTTGTTGTGCTCAATTGTTGTGGATGAAGCAAACTCTCAAGGACTACGGTATCAACGTGAAGAATGTGCCTCTCTACTGTGACAATGAGAGTGCCATCAAGATGTGCAACACATGAAGAAACGTTTTTCTTCAATCAATGAAGAATAACACTCTAAGTGTGAAGAAATTAATGAAGAATTTGATTCTCAGAACCCTACGACAAGTACTCGGTGTCTGAAATCATCATTCTTATACGGTGGGTCATGCCACCACCAAAATTGAAAATATTCAATTTGAGTTTTTCCTCAGTTTTGAAATTCTTCAGTTTTACAAATTCTTCAACTTTGCAAAATCTTCACTGTTTCCGTTGTCTTTCTTCATTGACTATATATATATATATATATATATATATATATATATATATATATATATATATATATATATATATATATATATATATATATATATATATATATATATATATATATATATATGTCCTCTACAACATTCACTTATGGCTATTTCTTCAAGTTGCTTTTTCTGCTAAGTGAATGTGATCGAACCCTTCCCCCTCTATGCTATACTCAACCCAAGCTATTCACAAATTCTTCATGTGCGTTCTATTTGAAACTCGTTCAAAATCTTCACTGTGTCCTTCTTAGCTGAAGAAATTGCGAACGGAACTTTTAACTTATTTTATCCAAATTTTCGGCTTCGCCGCTCAAACCGTTCCGCATCCCCCGATAGACTTATCTATTCACCCATGATCTAACACAATCTCCACTTTTCAGTACTTGGGTGACACATGTCAAGCGAATGAGAAGGGCCAGGGGCAAGTTCGTCCAAAAGCTTCGGGCGAACAGTTTTTCATCGTGGCTATATATACCCCCTCTCCCCTTCCTCACTTCCTTTACTCCGCTCGACCGCTCTCTCTCGCCGAGCTTCTCAAACCTAGCGCCGCTGCTACTCCATCGTCGCCGGTGAGGAAGAGCTTCACTGCCTCGACCTGCGTCATGCGCCGTCAGACTCGCGCCGATCATGAAATCTTCACTCCGCCGCCGCCGTAGCTGTCTTCCTCCGCCGAGTTAGGGCGTGGAGATCTGAATCGATTTAACTTCAATCTACACTTCTCGGTTAAATCGTGTTCTTCAGTTCGGTAAGTAAAAGTTACTTTTATTACTCGCTTTGATTCTCAAACCTTCCTGAAAATCCTCAAAGGTGTTTATTCTTCAAATCTTCACACATATGAACACCTCAAACGAAATATGCTCTTGATTCGTTTCTCTAAGCAATGATTTTTCTTCAAGATTCCTCAATTGTGTGGATCCTCGATCTATACAACTCTGGAACCTAAGACAAAGATCGCTTAGTGAAATTCTTCAAAGCTCATCTGGTCAAATTCCTCAAACTAGTTCTTTTTGAAAAACCTTCTGAGAACGCATATGACCTCTCCAAATTCCTCGCAACTATACTCCGTTCACAGGTACTCATGTCTGCTGCTGAATCACTAGGTGTAAGTGCATCTAGTGCCCCTTAGTGATTTTGGGGTATTGAAGACTTATAGCTTAAGGGACTAATGCGTTTATGAGTGTACACAGGTCTATAAGTCTATGAGGAGTTTGATATTTACAGAGAAAGTCGACCCCTAAAAATGAAGTTCTTCAACTGAAGACTTTGATATTCTGAAGACTTTCTGAAGACTTTGAAAGTGAAGAAATTGGTGTGACCTTGAAGACTTGGTATTCATTTGAGGAACATGAAGCGTGAAGACTTTTGTGTTCATAGTTTCGCTTTCTCTTTCTTGAGTCATAGGAAACACCGTGATCGTTAAAGGGGGTCGAGGAAATACTAAGGAATAATTTCCATGTGATGCTCAACTCAAAATCCTACACCTACCAATCCTTCGAGTGAAGCCTTTGAAATCTCATACAGTTTAGTCAATTTCTTCAAAGGATGAGACAAAGTTCTTCCGTCACGAGAAATTTGTTCGACTAAGGAGTTAGGAATTCGCCAAGGGGATTGCCTACACAAAGGAGGAACATGATAGCCCCAGGAATTTGAGAGTCAAATTTCCGATCGCTGTCTTGCTACGCCACCTGTCCCAAAATATCTTATCCACCTAACGGTCATATCATTGAAGGGCATTTATGTCTTATCATGTCGGGCTGCTCCCTAGGCTATAAATAGCCGCCTCTACAACCACTAGCTGGTTGGCTGCTCCGAAGAACTTGACACTTGTCATTTGAGAGCAACCCATCCTCCGAGGACTTTGAGTGAAAATCATCAAGTGAGGAAAACCCAAAACCAATACCTCTATAAACCCAAAGTGATTGAGCATCATCAAGAGATTGATCCTGCGTGGATCCGACGCTTGTTACCTTTGAAGATTGTGCTTCTTCCAGACGGTTAGGCGCCATGGTCTAGAGCATCCAAGAGGAATTGTGGATCGCCGAGTGACCAAGTCTGTGAAGGTTTGGAAGTCGCTCAAGACTTACCACGAGTGATTGGACGAGGTCTGTGTGACCTTAGTTCAAGGAGAATACGGTGAGGACTTGGTGTCCCGAGCTGCGTGCTCGAGACTGGATGTCCGGATTGTGTGTCCTCGAGTTTAAATACTCAGCCGCTCCAACCAGACGCATAACCGAGACAGAGTTGAACTGGTCTACCAAATCATTGTCTTCACCAACCTAATCGGTTCCATTTCCTCAACCTATTCATTTCCTCATTACGGTGTTAAGTGTTTGTTCATATCTGTGTTTGAAGACTTTGATCAAGACTTTCTCAATTTCCTCGCTTCAATTTCTTCACCGCTTTGTCTTCATCTTGTGTTATCCTGTGTTTACGCTTTCTCAGACTCTGTTTTGTCTTCATTTCATCATGATGACCATGCATGTATTCTTCTATGCTTACTTCTGAGTACTTATTCCATCAGCAAGTAGTTCTTCACTAAGGAATTTCCTCACCGCAAATTCCTAAGTGAAGAATTCATAAAATCTCCTATTCACCCCCTCTAGTCGATATAACGACTTTCAATTGGTATCGAGCAAGGTACTCCTTGTTCTCGTGTGATTTTGGTTTAACCACCGGGTTTTAGTTATGTCGACCGCAGGTATGAAGAAAGTGACTTGCCCTATCTTTGACGGTCATGATTATCCCAAGTGGAAGGCCATGATGAGGAAGCGCCATGGCAATGGACAGCGAGCTGTGGACCGTCAACGATATCGGTCTTACCGATCTATGCAAGAAGGCAGAACGCAGATGATATTCGCAAGTACACTCGACTTGACATCATGGCGGCGGACATCATCTGCTCCTGCCTATCCAGAGATGAATTCAAGCGCATTATGCATCTTTGCAATGCGGTTTATCTGAGACCGAATCTCGATGTCTATGAAGGTCATCGAACCCGTTATGATCCCTCGTTTGAGGACTTCAAGGAATCTCTCAAAACGATGACTTTCGAACCAGAATCATCATCTTCTGCATCATGTCTCATGGCAAAGGGTGACAAGGTAACCGAATGTTCCTCATCCGAGTATAGTGATGATGAATCTGATGATGATGGATCTGATGATGATATTGAACCTAGCTATACAAAGCTTCTTTGTATTGCCACCAAACAACAACATGCCTTGGAAAAGGTTCAAAACATGTTAGGTAAAAGTGATGATATGTTAGGTGAAGAAATGGATCGCACTAAAGCCCCGATCGAAAATCTTCAGAGACTTCAGCCTAGGTTTGATAACCTTCAAGGTCATCATAACACTCTCTTATCTCGATCATGAGAAACTTTCTTATGAATTTCTTCAAAGAAAGCAAGATCTTGAGAAGCTAAGAGTGAGTTATGAAGATCTTCGTAAGGAGCGCGATTCATTACTTGCTCAACAAATCAGCGCTTCTCGTGAAGAATTTGTTCCTCCATGCTTAAAGTGCATTGAACGTGAATCTGCTAATTCTTCACCTGAATGTTCAAATGTTTCAACTGTTACAAATTCTTCACCTGCCTCTGCTATCACTAATTCCTCATCTGAGGACATTGCTAGTATCACTGACAATGCAGGGCTGAAGGAATTGTACATGACAGGCATGTACAAAAGCCTCAAAGGGCATCATACTCTTTGTGATGTGCTTAAAAAGCAGATCCTAAACAGAAACCCTAGGAAAGAGGGTATTGCCTTTGAGAGGAAACTCAATGCTGATGGAACATATTGAAGCCCGAGCAGACCCCAAAACCTCATGGGTTGCTGCAAAGGGTCCTCCAGCTTGATCCATCTAACTTATCCGGCTTTACATGTGAATCTCCTCATTCTTCCGATGAGTCATTTGACTCCAACTATAAACTGTTCAAAAATCAGAATGGTGAAGTATTTGCTAGATATGTTGGCACTAATCGCAGGAACGGTTCTCCTATGAAGAAAATCTGGGTTCCCAAGAAGTGTCTTGAAAGTCTTCGTGAATGTCCTCATGACACCACCTGTGAAGAATAGGAACCCCAGATCAAACTCTTCATATGGACCAAATTCTTCATATGGATCCAAGTCCTCATATGGACCAAATTCTCACGTGGATCAAATTCCTCAAAAGGATCAAAGTCCTCATATGATTATCATCGTGCTAACAACTCTGCTTTCGCAGGTAGAGCTAAGGGCTATGAATATGTGCATTATTCTTCAAACCATAAGTCCTCAAGAATTTCTCCGCTTATTCATATGCTTACCCTAACCCTCTTATGTGAAACGAAATGGTTTGGCCTCTATGCCACCATTCTCTTATGGTGCTCGCAGAGTGATGAACTCTTTGCCACCCCTTCAGATGTGGGTGGTGAAGAAAAGAACTAATCTCTTCTGCAGGGTCAGGTCTCCGCACGTGCTTTAACGCTCAAGAATTTGCTGGGACCTCGACAAACATGCTCGAAAGGACGCAGTTAATCATGAAGAAATGAACTTTCATTTCACACGCCCTCATCTGCTATATCTGTTTTATCGCTTGATGAAATTCATCTGATGAACTTGATATCATATTCTTCACTAATGAAGTATATGAGATCGTAAGTTGCACTAATTCATCCGCAGGATGATCAACCCAAAGCCACCGAGTGGGTCCTCGATAGTGGATGTACAAATCACATGACCGGTGACAAGAATCTATTGATGGATGCTCCTTATCACCGCCACATCTCAAGCATATCATCTTTGCCGACAAAGGCAAAAGTCGTATTGGGTCTTGGTAAGGTTATGATCTCTAAGGACATACACATGGACAAAGTCATGCTTGTTGAGTCCTTAGGATACAACCTCATGTCAGTCTCAATGCTTTGTGATCTTGATATGGTTGTTGTCTTTGGCAAATATCGCTGTGTTGTGATTATGGAAGCTGACAATTCCAAAGTCTTCAAGGCTTTAGGAGAGGAGACTTGTATATTGTTGATTTCTCTACAGACCACAACCAGCCGTGTGTCTACTTGCAAAAGCTTCGTAGGTTGGCTATGGCATCGATTTACTTGGTCACGCAGGCATGAGGAATTTGCACACGCTTGCAAAGAAGAAGCATGTCATTGGCATTGAGAATGTCAAATTCCTCAAGGATCACTTATGTGGTGCCTGTGAAGCTGGAAAAATGACCAAGGCCAAGCATCCAGCAAAGACTATCATGACCACTACTCGTCCGTTCGAATTGCTTCACATGGACCTCTTTGGACCTAATCATTACTCAAGGGTCACTAATGATGCATCACTTTATGGCTTTGTTATTTTTAATGATTACTCTCGTTACACATGGATACACATTGTTACTTACAAACATGAAGTGCAGGAAGTCTTCAAACCATTTTCCTCGAGGGCTTCAACCAACTTTGGTGTGAAGATCAAGCACATCAGGAGTGACAATGGAACTGAGTTCAAGAATTCCGGTCTTGATGCCTATCTTGATGAACTTGGTATTACTCATGAGTTATCGGCTCCCTATACTCCTCAAAGAAATGGCGCCGTGGAGCGCAAGAACAGAACTCTTGTTGAGATGGCTCGACTATGCTTGATGAATACAAAACGCCTCATCGCTTTTTGGATTGATGCAATTGATACTGCGTGCTACACATCATCAACAGAGTATATCTTCACAAATTCTTCAAGAAGACTGCCTATGAACTCCTCAACGACAAGAAACCCAATGTGAGTTATTTCAAAGTCTTGAAATGGTTTCCTCATGCTAAATTTGCACCGAAGCACATTTTTATGCTTGGTTACGGAAAGGACTCGACACCTACAAAGTCTTCAACATCGCCCTTCACAAGATTGTTGAAACTGTAGATGTGCGGTTCGATGAAACTAATGGCTTGCAAAGAGAGCACCTACCTTCTGTGATAGATGAACCAGCACCTGAGGATTCTATCAAGTTCAAGGCGACTGAGGATGTCATTCCTACTGAAGAATCTGCTGAAGAATTCATTCCAAGATGAAGAACGCCGAGCTGATGCACCAAGAAAATGTCAAGATAATGATGTCAAGAAAATGGTGTCAAGAAAAATGATCAAATTCCTCGACGACAACCAGCTCATCCTCGTGTTGCAAAAGAAGTGCAAGTTGACAAGATCATCGATGACATTGAAGCACCAGGTCCTCTCACACGCCAAAAGCTTCACATTTATCTAACTTTTGTGGGCACTATGCTTTTGTCTCTATCACATAGCCCACTAAGGTAGATGAAGCATTTCGAGCCGAGTGGATTCAGGCCATGCAAGAAGAATTACATCAGTTCGAGCTCAATAATGTCTTGGAACTGGTCAAACGTCCAGATCCTCGCAAGCATAATATCATTGGCACAAAGTGGATCTATCGCAACAAGCAAGATGAAAATGGCCTTGTGGTGAGGAATAAGGCACGACTTGTAGCTCAAGGCTACACACAGTTGAAGGAATTGATTTCGATGAAACTTTTGCACCTGTTGCTAGACTTGAGGCTATTCAGATATTACTTGCTTATGCTAACCATCATGATATCACTTTATATCAAATGGATGTGAAAAGTGCATTCCTCAATGGTAAGCTTGAGGAAGAAGTATATGTTGCTCAACCCCTGTGTTTTGAAGATCCAAAGAATCCTCGACAAAGTCTTCAGACTCAACAAGGCCCTCTATGGCCTCAAGCAAGCCCCTCGGGTGGTATGATACATTGAAGGAATTCTTCGTGAAGAATGGCTTCACACCGGTTCACTCGACCCTACTCTTTTTACTAAATCTTATGATGGTGAACTGTTTGTGTGCCAAATATACGTTGATGATATTATCTTTGGCTGTATCGACCAACATTATAGTGATGAATTTGCTTATATGATGAGTGAAGAATATCAAATGTCTATGATGGAGAGTTGAAATTCTTCTTAGGTCTTCAAATTCGCCAACAACAAGAATGGCATATTCATATCTCAGAGAAATACCTCAAAGATGTACTCGAGGAAATTCTGCATGCAAGATTGCAAAGGTGTCAAAATTCCTATGCCCACAAATGGCCATCTATGTACTGATGAAAATGGTATTGACTTTGATCACAAGGTATACCGCTCCATGATTGGTTCTTTATTGTACTTATGTGCATCTAGGCCAGATATAATGCTTAGTGTTTGCATGTGTGCCCGATTTCAAGCTGCACCGAAGGAATCACACCATAAGGTTGTGAAGCATATTCTTCGATATCTAGCTCACACACCAACACTAGGATTATGGTACCCCAAGGGCTCTGCTTTTGATCTCATTGGATATTCTGACTCTGACTATGCTGGTGATCGTGTGGACCGCAAGTCAACATCTGGCACTTGTCATTTCCTTGGACGATCTTTGGTCTGTTGGTCCTCAAAGAAACAGAACTGTGTATCACTGTCTACTGCGGAAGCTGAATACATTGCTGCTGGCTCTTGCTGTGCTCAACTGCTATGGATGAAGCAAACTCTCAAGGACTACGGCGTCAACGTGAAGAATGTGCCTCTCATCGTGACAATGAGAGTGCCATCAAGATTGCTCACAACCCAGTTCAGCACTCAAGACAAAGCACATTCAGATTCGCCATCATTTTCTTCGTGATCATGTGTTGAAGGGCTTACATCTCCATCGAAAGCACGTGAAGACTCAAGAACAGCTAGCTGATATCTTCACTAAGCCCTTGGATGAGAAGAGATTTAGCAAGTTCCGTGTGAGCTAAATATCTTAGAATCTTCAATGTTCTTTGAAAAGGACACACATCCCGACACTTATGCAAAATTGATGACTTAGATGTGCAACACATGAAGAAACGCTTTCTTCAATCAATGAAGAATAACACTCTAAGTGTGAAGAAATTAATGAAGAATTTGATTCTCATAACCCTACGACAATTGTACGCTGTGTCTGAAATCATCATTCTTATACGGTGGGTCACGCCACCACCAAAGTTGAAAATCTTCAATTTGAGTTTTTCCTCGTTTTGAAATTCTTCAGTTTTTCAAATTCTTCAACTTTGCAAAATCTTCACTGCTTCCGCTGCTTTTCTTCATTGGCTATATATATATATGGTTTATGTCCTCTACAGCATTCACTTATGGCTATTTCTTCAAGTTGTTTTTTTTGCTAAGTGAATGTGATCGGACCCTTCCCCCTCTATGCTATACTCAACCCAATCTATTCACAAATTCTTCATGTGCGCTCTATTTGAAACTCGCTCAAAATCTTCACCGTGTCCTTGTCACCAAGAAATTGCGAACGGAACTTTAAAACTGATCTTATCCAAACTTTCGGTTTTGCCATTAAACCGTTCCGCATCCCACGATGCATTATTCTATTCACCCACGATCATACACGATCTCAACTACACAGTACGTGGGTGACACATGTCATGAGAAGGAGAAAGGGCAGGGGCTTCGGGCAAACAGTTTTCACCGTGTCTATAAATACCCCTCTCCCCTTCCTCACTTCATTTACTCCGCCGACCACTCTCTCTCGCCGAGCTTCAAACCCTAGCGCCGCCGCTACTCCATCGTCAGCCGGTGAGGAAGAGCTTCACCGCCTCGACCTCGCCGACGTCAGATTCGCTACCGGTTATGGAAATCCTCACTCCGCCGCCGTAGCTGTCTTCCTCCATCGAGTTAGGGCGTGGAAGATCTAACCCGATGAACTTCCCATCTGTTCTTCTAAGTTCGTCGTGTTCTTCACTTCGGTAATTAAAAGTTACTTTTATTACTCTCTTTGATTCTCAAACTTTCCTAAAATCTTCAAAGGTGTTTATTCTTCAAATCTTCACACAAAACACCTCACTAGTTATATGTTCTTGATTCGCTTTCTAAGCAATGATTTTTCTTCAAGATTCCTCAATTGTGTGGATCTTCGATCTATACAACTCGGAACCTAAGACAAAGAACGCTTAGTGAAATTCTTCAAGGCTCATCTGGTCAAATTCCTCAAAACTTGTTCTTTTGAAAACCTTCGAGAACGATATGACCTCTCCAAATTCCTCGCAACTATACTCTGTCCACATGTACTCATGTCTGCTGCTGAATCACTAGGTTCTCATCAACTTAACTCATTTGGAGCATTCCTCGAAGAAAAGTTGCATACTTCTTCAGAGAATTTGATTGTTCAAATTCCTCATCCAAGAATATGGCGACGGAAAGAAGCCCCGTAAAGGAGGAAAGAAGCCCGAGGTCATGACTGTTTGAGATCCCCGAGGAAATATATGCTGATTATTGCACACCGATGAAGCCAAGTTTGGCAAAGAAAATAAAAATCAGCGCAAGGTGCGATTCAGAGGATTGAACGGAGATGGGCAAGGGAATGGAGGAATACAAACATGTTACTCCAAAGTACATGAGGAAATTCTCCTCAATCCTCCATGCCCAAGAGCTCCATTGGCACTGCCAAGTAGCTGACCCCACCAAAGATCAAGCGTGGTGAGGACTTTTCCAAGAATGGGCCAAGCGCCAAGCTAAATTGGCAAGACAAGCCAAGGAGGCAGTGAAGAAATTCAATGAGGATTCTGCCATCGCTGCCATCGAGGCCTCTGTCAAACCGAGGAAATCTATGCCAAAGAAGCCTGCTCAGAAGCCAAGTGCTTCACCAATAGCGCCTCACGGCCAAGTTCCTCACAAATGCCCTCACGGCAAATTCCTCATGCTGCTCCACCAAAGTCCTCCTTCAAAGTCCTCAAGACTTGTGCATCCGACCACGGTCAAAGAACTGCAGGTTTCTCGATTGCCTCGTGTCTCAAAGAAGTTCCTCACCTGCACCTAATTCCTCATTAGGTCCCACACCGTTGAAGACCAAAGCAACAGCTGGACGAGGTCCACGCCAAGTCCGAAGAAGAAACAGGTCGCATTCCATGTGCCTTCTGATGATGAAGCTTCTGATGATGAACTTGCAGAAATCATCAGAGACCGACAGGTGAAGGCCGCTAGAGCCAAAGGCAGATCTGTGCCACTGCTTTTGGATCCGAAGAAAATCCTCGATTACATTGACCTCTGGCACAAGGATCCTAACACCCCTATGCCTGATTTTCATCTGACTCCTGGTCAAAGTCATATGCTGACCCATTTCATCAGTGAAGAGAAATGGAAATTTGAGAAGGCCAGGCAGATCAAGAAAGCTCAATACAGAAAGGAGAAGCTCCTGAAGAAAAACGTTGTTATAATGACACCGAGGAACTTCTCAAGGTCAAACTGAAATCCAAACTCTCGCAAAAGACTTCGATGCTTATATGCTGATTGGCAAGGAGCCAAGGTCGATTCGCAACCTCGACGAAGAATTTCACAAATGTTGCAACAACGCAACAAGAAATTCCTCAGGCTGCAGCCTCTGCTCAGCCTGCTGAAGAACATGCCAGCACGGCTGATGATTTTCAGCCTGCTGATGACAATGCTAGTTCCAGGGCTGATGACTCAATTCCAGCTGTTGAAGAAATTGCCAGGGCATCCACTAGTGGTGCGCTCAAGAATTAAAGAGAACAGGCAACTGCATCGGCCATACCGAGGAAATTCAACCTGATTCCTCAGCCTCCCCGCGCCAACACCAACTCCAATCCTTCCATCTGCATCGATGTGAAGAAGACCAAGGCTGCCGAGGGAGCTGCAGTGAAGAAAAGGAAAGCATCACCTGTGTCAAATTCTTCGGCTGCAAGAAAATGAAGCCAATGACCAGCTCATTTGAAAATCCTATTGATGTTGTTCCAATTTCCTCCATGCCATCAAAGGACCTTGTTCCTTTTGGTGAAGACTATGAGATCCCAAGCGGATCTAATGAAGAAAATCATTCTGCTGCTTCACGAGCAGATTGATGAAGAAATTGAGGTGGATGCTATCCTTCAACGCCAATCATTTCTCACCTATGCCTCAGTTCACAGCCAAGAGGCTGGTGTTGAGGAAATTGAAGATGAAGATGTGGATATTGGATGCACCACGCCAGTGATGAATGATGACTTTGGGATAGTCAAGATCCAAATTCTCCACTCTTCACCCCAATCCAACAAATTCCTCACCCCCGCACCAACAGTTCAACTGGCTCAAGAAACTCATCCCACTCTCTCAGGCATGAAGAAATTCCAGCCGCTAGTGTCAAGAACCTGCTGCTGCTAATCCTCGACTTCACATGAAGAGGAACCAGAAATTCCTCACCAAGAACCTGAGCTCACGATTCCCGAGGTGGTGATGCAACTCATCGACACCCTCTCGCCAAAGCCAAGAATCCATTCTCAAGTAAAAGAAGTTCAAGGCTGAAGACTTCTATGGCGCAGCATGTTTTCTTCATCGACATAACTTATGACTCTACTCGCATAAGGAAGAGGCGCTTCGACTGCAATCCAAGCAAATTTCTATTCCTCGCTATTCAACAAGGACAAAATCTTCGATCATGCACATATTCCTCATGTGGACATGGAATCTCCGCCAGCTTCGAGCCAGTCCTCGTGTTTTTCACGATGCAGGTCTACTGAATTTCGCATCGACATCTGTGATTGGAATGAAGAACTCATTCTTCGCTTCTACGCAACGCTGCACATCACAGCAACTCAAGATGTGAACTCATGGGTGTTGGACTGATGTCCGAAAACACTCACTACAAGGCACCAAAGAATCGAATTGCTTCGTGTCCTTCCTCTCGCCCTCCCTTGACGGTGCACGCTGCATCTATAGTGAACCTGAACCGACAAATCACTATATGCAAGTGCTAATGAAGCCATTGAAGCCGTGGCAGGCCCCACTAACCAAATTCCTCGTCAAGGAATTATCAGATGTGCCTCGGACGCCTATCGATTCGACGAAGACAATGAGTCCTATCAAAGGCCACGACTCCAATGATGAAGAAGTCGCTGGCATCATGAAGAATATGCTTTTCAACATCATTCATGGCGCTCCCCAACTTCTATGATTTCTTCATGAGGACTCGCTAACATTGCTATGTCACCATTTGAGCTGAAGCCTTATGCGCCTTTGGATTATGAGATTCATCAGACAAGGTCTTCACCAATTACAAAGCTGATACTCAACCACCGCAGCTACTTGCCTCCAATTGAAGTCCTCAAATGCATAGCTTCTCGATGATGACAAAGGCAAGGCCGCTGCTGTGATAGATGAAGGCATTCGTCCATTGGATGGTCAATTTCGCAAGGCTGCATCCTACTCCACCAATGATGACTCGCCACACATGACTCGCCGCCAATACCTCAGCCAAGCAAAATCCTCAAGCCACAACACCTGTGGTGATGACTGATCGTGAGTTACTCCTCGCCTTCATCAAGGTTGATCGCAATCATAAATGGGTCAAGCGCCGCTTGGTTCAATTCTTCACAACATGACCTCACCACACAATGCAGTGAAGAAAACCAATACTACCTTCATGAAACATTCAACCGCACTGGCTGTCCTCACTCATGTCTATAGCGCCAAGAACTGGAGACAATGGGTCTCAAGGAAGAATTTGACTGGTCTACACCTCCGCCAAGAAATTCAAGAGGGTCAAGGTTCCTCCATTGGTAGCCAGCTCTTATTCTTCATCGCGACGACATCGATGAAAATGAAGACTTGGACGACATCATGCGGCAGGCCCTACTACGACAACCGACCCGATAACGCCGACGCCCTCCATCAACTTGATATTCTTCAGTATGCGTTAGTCCTCGCCTCGATCCTTTTGGTCATTTGATGACAAAGGGGGAGAAATTTGAGTTAGTCTTCAAGCGGGTCTATCATATGGGCATATATCATTTTTTTTTGCTAAGTTACAACTCTCGTTCTTCTGAAACTTTATTGGATCGAGTTGTAATCTTAAACCCGATGGTGCGCTGATACTTTTGTTGCACTAGCTCTGATACTTTTGATGCATTTTTTCCGCATGCTTATTCCTCATTAATATTATTGCATGCATGCTGAATTTCATCAGGCACCATATTTCATCATGCATTTCAAATTCTTCATATTATATATCAAATGCGTATGAATTACAAGATATAGAGGGAGATCGCCATATGAATTACTAGTTCTTCTATATCTTGCAATCAAATTCCTCAATATCAGTATTTACACTTCATATGTTTATCCTCGTTGAAAACTTAACCTATATTGTCATCAATCACCAAAAGGGGAGATTGTAAGTGCATCTAGTGCCCTTAGTGATTTTGGTGTATTGAAGACTTATAGGTTAAGGGACTAATGTGTTTATGAGTGTACACAGGTCTATAAGTCTATGAGGAGTTTGATATTTACAGAGAAAGTCGACCCTAAAAATGAAGTTCTTCAACTCAAGACTTTGATATTCAAGACTTTCAAGACTTTGAAAGTGAAGAAATTGGTGTGACCTTGAAGACTTGGTATTCATTTGAGGAACATGAAGCGTGAAGACTTTTGTTTTCGTAGTTTCGCTTTCTTTCTTGAGTCATAGGAAACACCGCATCGTTAAAGGGGGTCGAGGAAATACTAAGGAAAAATTTCCATGTGATGCTCAACTCAAAATCCTACACCTACCAATCCCTTCGAGTGAAGCCTTTGAAATCTCAGTTATACTTCAAAGGATGAAAAGTTCTTCCGTCAATGAGGAATTTGTTCTGAATGAGGAGTTAGGAATTCGCCAGTGCGGATTGCCTACACAGTGAGGAACATGATAGCCCTGAGGAATTTGAGAGTCAAATTTCTGACTGTTGCTGTGCTGCGCGCTAGTTGTCCCAAAATATCTTATCCACCTAACGGTCATATCATTGAAGGGCATTTATGTCTTATCATGTCGGGTTGCTCCTAGGCTATAAATAGCCGCCTCTACAACCACTAGCTGGTTGGCTGCTCCGAGAGAACTTGACACTTGTCATTTGAGAGCAACCCATCCTCCGAGGACTTTGAGTGAAAATCATCAAGTGAGGAAAACCCAAAACCAACACCTATAAACCCAAAGTGATTGAGCATCATCAAGAGATTGATCCTGCGTGGATCCGACGCTTGTTACCTTTGAAGACTGTGCTTCTTCCAGACGGTTAGGCATCATGGTCTAGAGCATCCAAGAGGAATTGTGGATCGCCGAGTGACCAAGTCTGTGAAGGTTTGGAAGTCGCTCAAGACTTACCACGAGTGATTGGACGAGGTCTGTGTGACCTTAGTTCAAGGAGAATACGGTGAGGACTTGGTGTCCCGAGCTGCGTGCTCAGAGATCGGGTGTCCGGACTGTGTGTCCTCGAGTTTAAATACTCAGCCGCCCCAACCAGACGCATAACCGAGACAGCAGTTGAACTGGTCTACCAAATCATTGTCTTCACCAACCTAACTGGTTCCATTTGCTCAACAACCTATTCATTTCCTCATTACGTGTGTTGAGTGTTGTTCATATCTGTGTTTGAAGACTTTGACTAAAGACTTTCTCAATTTCCTCGCCCAATTTCTTCACTGTTTGTCTTCATCTTGTGTTATCCTGTGTTTACGCTTTCTATACTCTGTGTTTGTCTTCATTTCATCATGATGACCATGCATGTATTCTGTTATGCTTACTTCTGAGTACTTATTCCGATGTAAGTAGTTTTTCGCTAAGGAATTTCCTCACCGCAAATTCCTCAAGAAGAATTCATAAAATCGCCTATTCACCCCCTCTAGTCGATATAACGACTTTCACTAGGTTCTCATCAACTTAACTCATTTGCAGCGCCTGAAGAAAAGTTGCATACTTCTTCAGAGAATTCGATTGTTCAAATTCCTCACCAAGAATATGGCGTATGAAAGAAGCCACGTAAAGGAGGAAAGAGGCATGAGGTGATGACTGCTTTCGAGATACCGAGGACATATACGCTGACTATTGCACACTGATGAAGCCAAGTTTGGCAAGGAAAATAAAAATCAGCGCAAGGTGCGATTCAGAGGATTGAAAGGAGATGGGCAAGGAATGGAGGGAGTATGATATGTTACTCCAAAGTACATGAAGAAATTCGTGACCGAATCCTCCATGCCCAAGAGCTCCACCGCACTGCCAAGAAGTCGACCCCACCAAAGATCAAGCGTGGTGAGGACTTTCCAAGAATGGGCCAAGCGCCAAGCCAAGTTGGCGAGACAAGCCAAAGAAGCAAGAGGAAATTCAATGAAGACTCTCACATCGCTGCTGCCAATGAGGCCCCTGCTCAGCCCAAAGATCAATGGCAAAGAAGCCAGCGCACAAGCCAAGTGTTTCACCAACAAAGGCTCCTCACGGCCAGAATCTTCAATGCCCTCACGGCCAGTTCCTCATGCTGCTCCTGCTCCTCCCAAATCCTCAGCTCCTACAAAGTCCTCAGCAGCTCCTCCAAAGTCCTCAAGAGCTCCTCCAAAGTCCTCAGCAGCTCCTCCAAAGTCCTCGGCACTTTGCATCCGCCACGTACAAAGGACTGCAGCATCTCTATTGCCTCTAGTGTCTCAAGAAGTTCCTCACCAGCACCAAATTCTTCATCAGCCCCACTCGTGAAGAAAAAGGCAACTCGCTGGACGAGGTCCTCGCCAAGTCCAAGAAGAAATAGGTCGCCTTCCAAGTGCCATCTGATGATGAAGCTGATGATGACGAACTTGCAGAAATCATCAGAGACCGACAAGAACGGGCCGCTAGAGCCAAAGGCACACCTGTGCCACTGCTTTTGGATCCAAGGGAGATCCTCGAGTACATTGATCTCTGGCACAAGGATCCAGAGACACCTATGCCTGATTTTCATCTGACACCTGGACAAAGTCACATGCTGACCCATTTCATCTCTGAAGAGAAATGGAAATATGAGAAGGCCAGACAGATCAAGAAAGCACAGTACAGGAAGGAGAAATTCCTGAAGAACAACGTTATCTCTATGACAACTGATGAACTTGTGAAGATCCAGTCTGAAATCAAAGCCCTCAGTGATGACTTCAATGCTTACTATGCTGATTGGCAAAGAGCCAAAGTCAGATTTGTCAATCTGACAAAGAAGTTCACAAATGTTGCAGCCCCAACGCAACAAGAAATTCCTCTGGCTGGAGCCTCTGCTCAGCCTGCTGAAGAACATGCCAGCAGTGCTGATGATTTTCAGCCTGCTGAAGACAATGCTAGTTCCAGGGCTGATGACTCCATTCCAGCCGCTGAAAAAATTTGACAGGGCATCCGCTAGTGGTGCGCCTGAAGAAACTGAAGAAGTTAGGGCAACTGCATCAGTTGGGCCTGAGGAAATTCAACCAGATTCCTCAGCTCCTCCTGCGCCTACTCCAACTCCAATCCTTTAATCTGCATCTGATGTGAAGAAGACCAAGGCTGCAGAGCGAGCTGCAGTGAAGAAAAGGAAAGCATCAGCTGCTTCAAATTCTTCAGCCCCGAAGAAAATGAAGCCTATGACAAGCTCTTTTGAAAATCCAATCGATGCTGTTCCAATTTCCTCCATTCCATCAAAGGACCTTGTTCCTTTTGGTGAAGAGTATGAGATCCCAAGCGGATCTGATGAAGAAAATCATTCTGCTGCTTCGTCAGAGCAGATTGATGAAGAAATTGAAGTGGATGCAATCCCTTCAACACCAATCATTTCCTCGCCTATGCCACAGTTCACAGCTGAAGAGGCTGGTGTTGAGGAAATTGAAGACGAAGACGGGATATTGGATGCACCACGCCTGTGATGAACGATGACTTTGGGAAAGTCAAGATCCCAATTCTCCACTCTTCACCCCAATCCAACAAACCCTCACCCCTGCACCAACGGTTCAAATGGGCTCAAGAAACTCATCCCAACTCATCCGCATGAAGCAATTCCAGCCACTAGCGCCAAGAACCTCTCTGCTGATCCTATGAACACGAGATCGCATATGAAGAGGAACCAGAAAATCCTCAGCCTGAAGAACCTAAGATTGCGATTCCAGAGGTAGTGATGCAACTCACTGACACTCCACTTCCAAAGCCAAAGAATCCATTCTCAACGAAGCAAAAGTTCAAGGCTAAAGATTTCTTCGGCGAGCATGCATTCTTCACTGACTACAACCCTTATGACTCTGCTCGCGTAAGGAAGAGCCGTTTCTGGACTGCTAGCCAAGCCAACTTCTATTCCTCTGTGCTATTCAACAAAGACAAATTCTTCGATCATGCACATATTCCTCACGTGGACATGGAATCTCCGCCAGCTTCGAGCCAGTCCTCGTTGTTCTTCACGATGCGTGATTGCTGAATTTCTGCACCGACATCGTGGATTGGAATGAAGAACTCATTCTTCAATTCTATGCGACGCTCACATCACCGGAGATTCTCAAGATGTGAACTCATGGGTATTGGACTGATGACGTAAAATACTCACTACAAGGCACCAAAGAACGGAACTGCTTCGTGCCCTCCCACTCAGTCCTCCCTTGATGGTGCTCGTTGCATCTACAATGAACCTGAGCCAAATCATTACATGCAAGTGCTGATGAAGCCTTTGAAGCTGTGGCAGGCCCTCAACCAAATTCCTCGTCAAGGAATTATCAGATGTGCCTCGGACTGTCTATCGATTCGACGAAGACAATGAGTCCTATCAAAGGCCACGACTCAAATGATGAAGAAGTCGCTGGCATCATGAAGAATATGCTTTTCAATATCATTCATGGCGCTCCCATAAACTTCCATGATTTCTTCATGAGGACTCGCAAACATTGCTATGTCACCTTTGAGCTGAAGCCTTATGCACCATGGATTACGAGGTTCATCAGACAAGGTCTTCACTCAATTACAAGGCTGACACTCAACCACCGCAGCTACTTGCCTCCAATTGAAGTCCTCAAACGGACATTTTCCTCACCGATGACAAGGGCAAGGCAACTGCTGTGATAGATGAAGGCATTCGTCCATTGATGGTCAATTTCGCAAAGCTGCATCCTACTCCACCAATGATGACTCGCCACACATGACTCGCCGCCAATACCTCACCCAAGCAAAATCCTCAAGCCACAAGACCCGTGGTGATGACTGATCGTGAGCTACTCCTCGCCTTCATCAAGGTTGATCGCAATCATAAATGGGTCAAGCGCCGCTTGGTTCAATTCTTCACAACATGACCTCAACACACAATGCAGTGAACAAAAACCAATACTACCTCCATGAAACCTTCCACCGCACCTGGGCTGTTCTTTCTAATGTCTACAACACAGAAGAACTGGAGACAATGGGTCTCAAGGAAGAATTTGACTGGTCTGTACCTCCACCGAAGAAATTCAAGAAGGTCAAGGTTCCTTCCTTGGTAACCAGATCCTATTCTTCATCGCGCGACACTGATGAAAATGAATACTTGGACGACACTGCGGCAGGCCCTACTACGACAACCGACACCGACAACGCTGGCGCTCCTTCATCAACTTGATATTCTTCAGGGGCGTTAGTCCTTAGTTTCAATCCTTTTGGTCATTTGATGGGGGGAGAAATGTGAGTTAGTCTTCAAGCGGGTCTACTATACTATATGAGCGTTTTTTTGCTAAGTTACAACTCTCGTTCTTCTGAAGATTATTGGATCGAGTTGTAAGCTTAAACCCGATGGTGCTCTGATACTTTTGATGTGTTCCTCTGCATGCTTATTCCTCATTATATGTTAATACACGCATGCTGAACTACATCAGTCACCATATTTCATCATGCATTTCAAATTCTTCATATTATATGTCAAATGCATGTGTAAATTACAAGATATAGGGGGAGATCTCCATGATTCAACTCTTTAAATGTGCAATGCCTCAAAAGCAAAATTCCTCACTATGCACATCTTCAGGGGGAGTTCTTCTATATCTTGCAATCAAATTCCTCAATATCAGTATTTACACTTCATATGTTTATCCCCGTTGAAAACTTAACCTATATTGTAAGCAATCACCAAAAAGGGGGAGATTGTAAGTGCATCTAGTG
Source organism: Aegilops longissima (assembly GCA_021605205.1). Lineage (NCBI taxonomy): Eukaryota > Viridiplantae > Streptophyta > Magnoliopsida > Poales > Poaceae > Aegilops > Aegilops longissima. The sequence goes on along the minus strand of CM038681.1, from coordinate 617,077,558 downwards.
CCCCTTAGTGATTTTGGTGTATTGAAGACTTATAGGTTAAGGGACTAATGTGTTTATAAGTGTACACAGGTCTATAAGTCCATGAGGAGTTTGATATTTACAGAGAAAGTCGACCCCTAAAAATGAAGTTCTTCGACTGAAGACTTTGATATTCTGAAGACTTTCTGAAGACTTTGAAAGTGAAGAAATTGGTGTGACCTTGAAGACTTGGTATTCATTTGAGGAACATGAAGCGTGAAGACTTTTGTTTTCGTAGTTTCGCTTTCTTTCTTGAGTCATAGGAAACACCGTGCATCGTTAAAGGGGGTCGAGGAAATACTAAGGAAAATTTTCCATGTGATGCTCAACTCAAAATCCTACACCTACCAATCCTTCGAGTGAAGCCATTGAAATCTCATACAGCTCAGTCAATTTCTTCAAAGGATGAGACGAAGTTCTTCCGTCACGAGGAATTTGTTCTGACCGAGGAGTTAGGAATTCACCAGGCGGATTGCCTACACAAGGAGGAACATGCTAACCCGAGGAATTTGAGAGTCAAATTTCCGATCGTTCTTTGTCTTCTTGGCCACTGTCCCAAAATATCTTATCCACCTAACGGTCATATCATTGAAGGGCATTTATGTCTTATCATGTGGGCTGCTCCCTAGGCTATAAATAGCGCCCCTCTACAACCACTAGCTGGTTGGCTGCTCCGAGAGAACTTGACACTTGTCATTTGAGAGCAACCCATCCTCCGAGGACTTTGAGCGAAAATCATCGAGTGAGGAAAACCCAAAACCAAACCCCTACAAACCCAAAGTGATTGAGCATCATCAAGAGATTGATCCTGCGTGGATCCGACGCTTGTTACCTTTGAAGACTGTGCTTCTTCCAGACGGTTAGGCGCATGGTCTAGAGCATCCAAGAGGAATTGTGGATCGCCGAGTGACCAAGTCTGTGAAGGTTTGGAAGTCGCTCAAGACTTACCATGAGTGATTGGACGAGGTCTGTGTGACCTTAGTTCAAGGAGAATACGGTGAGGACTTGGTGTCCCGAGCTGCGTGCTCAGTGATTAGGTGTCCGGACTGTGTGTCCTCAAGTTTAAATACTCACCGCTCCAACCGCATATACAACCGAGACAACAGTTGGAACTGGTCTACCAAATCATTGTCTTCACCAACCTAACTGGTTCTATTTCCTCAACTTTTTCATTCCTCATTACGTGTTGAGTGTTCGCTCATATTTGTGTTTGAAGACTTTGATCAAGACTTTCTCAATTTCCTCGCTCAATTTCTTCACTGCTTTGTCTTCATCTTGTGTTATCTTGTGATTACGCTATCTGTACTCTGTGTGTGTCTTCATTTCATCATGATGACTATGCCTGTATTCTATTATGCTTATTTCTGAGTACTTATTCCGCTGCAAGTAGTTCTTCGCTTAGGAATTTCCTCACCGCAAATTGCTCGTGAAGAATTCATAAAATCGCCCATTCACCCCCTCTAGTCGATATAACGCACTTTCAAATCCCATCATTTCCTTCCCCATCGATTGTTATCCCCTTTAGGGATCTTGATCTTATCCTTCGGATATGATCTTATTCCTTCTAAGGGGGATCTTGGTGCGCTTGACCAGGGTGTGGGGCCTTGCCCCACTACCACGTTCATGTGGGTCCCCATGCAGGTGGGCCCCACTCCGAACCTTCTATAACCTTCCCGCACAATACTCGAAAAATCCCAACATTTTCCTGGCCAAAATAGGACTTCCCATATATAAATCTTTACCTCCGACCATTCCGAACTCCTCGTGACGTCCAAATCTCATCTGGGACTCAACAACATTCGTAAGTGCACACTAATTCCCATAACAACTCTAGCATCACCGAACCTTATGTATAGACCCTACGGTTCGGGAATCATGCGTATATGACCGAGACAGCTCTCGGCAAATAACCAACAACGGATCTGGATAACCATGTTGGCTCTACATGTTCCACGATGATCTCATCGGATGAACCACGATGCCAAGGATTCATGCAATCCCGTATACAATTCCTTTGTCAATCGGTACGTTACTTGCCCGAGATTCGATCATCGGTATCCCAATACCTCGCTCAATCTCGCACCGCAAGTCACATTACTCAGATCAGAATGCATGATCCCGTGACTAACTACTTAATCACATTGAGCTCATTATGATGATGCATTACTGAGTGGGCCCAGAGATACCTCTCCGTCACACGGAGTGACAAATCCCAGTCTCGATTCGTGCCAACCCAACTGAGGGAGTCCTGGACTAGGGGCTGTCCGGATAGCCGAACTATCATCTTTGGCCGGACTCCTGGACTATGAAGATACAATATTGAAGACTCCGTCCCGTGTCCAGATAGGACTTTCCTTGGCGTGGAAGGCAAGCTTGGCGATACGGACATGTAGATTTCCTACCATTGTAACCGACTCTGTGTAACCCTAACCCTATTCGGTGTCTATATAAACCGAAGGGTTTTAGTCCGTAGGACGACAACAATCATACCATAGGCTAGCTTCTAGGTTTAGCCTCTCCGATCTCGTGGTAGATCTACTCTTGTACTACCCATATCATCAATATTAATCAAGCAGGAGTAGGGTATTACCTCCATCGAGAGGGCCCAACCTGGGTAAAACATCGTGTCCCTTGTCTCCTATTACCATCCACCTAGACGCACAGTTCGGGACCCCTACCCGAGATCCGCCGGTTTTGACACCGACATTGGTGCTTTCATTGAGAGTTCCTCTGTGTCGTCACCTATAGGCCCGATGGCTCCTTCAATCATCAGCAATGACGCAGTCCAGGGTGAGATTTTTCTCCCCGGACAGATCTTCGTATTCGGCGGCTTTGCACTGCGGGCCAATTCGCTAGGCCATCTGGAGTAGATTGAAAGCTACGCCCCTGGCCATCAGGTCATATTTGGAAGCTTGAACTATACGGCCGATGTCCGCGGAGACTTGATCTTCGACGGATTCGAGCCACGGCCGAGCGTGTCGCACTGTCTCGATGGGTACGATCTAGCACTGCCACCGAACAGTGCCCTGGAGGCCGCACCAGTGCCCGCTCCGACCCTTAATCCGGAGCCGGTTCCGCCGATCGAGGATGGTTGGTTGGACACCGCCTCGGGGGCTGAAATCTCTACGGCGATTGAGCCGAACACCATCCCTGTCCTTTGCGAAGCTCGTGACTCCTGTGTGCCGGACTCCTTTGCGGACTCAACCTCCCATACCGCCAGCCGAATCCGACTGGCACCGTTATGGAGTTCACCGCTGGGACGTTTTTCAGCACTCGCCTTTGGCGATATCCTGACTCATTAAAGTCTCTCTTTGTCGAGGAGCCCCGGCGAACTACGGTCGAAGGTTGGGATTCGGACGACGAAGAAATTCAACGCCCACCCACCACCCACTTTGTAGCCATCTGCCGATGATTTAACCGACATGCTCGACTTCGACTTCAAGACATCGACGGTATGGACGACGGTGCCGGAGACGATCAAGAGCCACCACGGGCACCGGAAGGCCACCTCGTCATATGACATATACATGGTGGACACCCCAAAAGATGGGAATGGCGATGGAACAACGGAGGATGACCCCTCCAAGAAACAACCCAAGCGCCGACGTCAGCGGCGCCGCTCTAAATCCCGCCACAGTAAAAACGGTGATTCCGGCACGGGAGACAATAATACCCCTGACAAGTGTTGAAGACGACCCTCCAAAGCAGGACTCAAAGACAGAGGAGGGAAGGAAGTCCGCACGACAAAGGCGGCAGAAAGAGAGGTAGAGGACGATAATTATGCGCCCCAAGATTTAGAGGCAAGCCTCGACGACGCATTTAATTGCTGTGCTGAGGATCCCCTCGAACAAGAGCGCTTTTAAACGCAGGCTCATGGCCACGGCAAGCAGTCTCAAGAAAAGCAGCAACAGCTTAAAGCTGACTAAGACCTGCTAGCTGACAGATGGACCAAGTCCTTGCAGCCAAGAGTACGAACTCGAACGCCTCCAAAAGCTACCCCAAATGCAGGCCGCTGCCTCGATCGAGGAGGAAGCACCCACGTCACCAACAAGACGACATGGCAGATCGCCACCCGCGGTCATGCGACAGAAGCCTATCGCCCTCCGCCAAGCCACGCCCGACGCCGCCAAAAGTACCAAGGCACGGAGAACGCTACCGGACTTGCGTAGATATAATCGGAGGATAAGGCAAAGCAAACAAGATCGATCTACAGATCGCGTACGCCTAACGACTGGATGATTACCGTCACGCCGATATAGCAACTTCGCCGGGCCGAGCACAAGAGACAAAGCTCATATGAGCTACGCCGTGATATAGCCCAATACAGAGGCGCCAAGACACCCACTATGATTCACAGATGAAGTAATGGATCATCAAATCCCCGAGGGCTTCAAACCCGTAAACATCGAATCATACGATGGTACCACAGATCCTGCGGTCCGGATCGAGGACTATCTCCTCCATATCCACATGGCCCGCGGTGATGATCTACATGCCATCAAATACCTCCCACTCAAGCTTAAAGGACCAGCTCGGCATTGGCTCAACAGCTTGCCGCCAGAGTCAATCGGTTGTTGGGAGGACCTCGAAGCCGATTCCTCGATAACTTCCAGGGCACATATGTGCGACTACCGACGCCGATGACCTTAGCCATATAATTCAGCAGCCGTAAGAATTGGCCGACAATTCTGGACGCTGTTCCTAACAAAGAAAAAGCAGATTGTCGATCGTCTGGATGCGAGGCGCTTAGCAGCCTTCAAACACAACATCCGCGACGAGTGGCTAGCCCGCACCTAGGACAAAAAGCCGAATCCATGGCAGCCCTCACCACACTCATGACCTACTTTTATGCTGAGAGGACAGCTGGCTAGCTCGAAGCAACAACTTGGCCAAACACCCGGTAGTTCGGATACCAAGGACAGCAATGGCAGGTCGTGTCGCAACAAGCATAAACGCCAGATTAATGGTGACAATGCTGAAGATACGACAAAATGCCGGATTCAGAGGCTCTAAACCCGTCAACGGAAGAAGCCATTCAAAAGAAATACCCAGGCCCGGCCCAACTTGGACCGAATACTCGATCGCTTGTGCGTATACATGGCACCCCGAAAACTAGCCAACCACACCAACAGGGATTGTTGGGTGTTCAAGCAAGCAGACAAGCTAAACGCCGAAAACAACGACAAGGGGCTGCATAGCGATGACAAGGAAGTGCCCCGGCCGCCGAACAATAGAGGATAGAAGGACTTTCCCACACAAGTGCGGACGGTGAACATGATATACGCAACCCACATACCCAAAAGGGAGCGGATGCGTGCACTAAGGGACGTATATGCGATGGAGCCAGTCGCCCCGAAGTTGAAAATCATCATTCTTATACGGTGGGTCACGCCACCACCAAAGTTGAAAATCTTCGAATTTGAGTTTTTCCTCAGTTTTTGAAATTCTTCAGTTTTTCAAATTCTTCAACTTTGCAAAATCTTCACTATTTCCGTCGTTTTTCTTCATTGGCTATATACATATATGAGTTTATGTCCTCTACAGCATTCACTTATGGTTATTTCTTCATGTTGCGTTTTCTGCTAAGTGAATGTGATCGACCCTTCCCTCTATTCTATACTCAACCCAATCTATTCACAAATTCTTCATGTGCGCTCTATTTGAAACTCGCTCAAAATCTTCACCGTGTCCTTGTCACCGAAGAAATTGCGAACGGAACTTTAAAACTGATCTTATCCAAACTTTCTGTTTTGCCGCTCAAACCGTTCCGCATCCCACGATGCATTATTCTATTCACCCACGATCGTACAGGATCTCAACTACACAGTACGTGGGTGACACATGTCATGAGAAGGAGTAAGGGCAGGGGCACGTTCGTCCCAAATCTTCGGGCGAACAGTTTTTCACCGTGTCTATAAATACCCCTCTTCCCTTCATCACTTCTTTTACTCCGCTCGACCGTTCTCTCTCCCGCTCGAGCTCCTCAAACCCTAGCGCCGCCGCTACTCCATCGTCGTCGGTGAGGAAGAGCTTCACTGCCTCGACCTCGTCGCCATCGTACTCGCGCCGGTTGCGGAAATCCTCACTCCGCCGCCACCGTAGCTGTTTTCCTCCGCCAAGTTAGGGCAAGGAAGATCTAACCTGACGAACTTCCCATCTGTTCTTCTAAGTTCGTCATGTTCTTCACTTCGAGTAATTAAAAGTTACTTTTATTACTCTCTTTGATTCTCAAGCTTTCCTGAAAATCTTCAAAGGTGTTTTATTCTTCAAATCCTCACACACAAAACACCTCACTAGTTATATGCTCTTGATTCGTTTCTCTAAGCAATGATTTTTTCTTCAAGATTCCTCAATTGTGTGGATCCTCGATCTATATAACTCTGGAACCTAAGACAAAGAACGCTTAGTGAAATTCTTCAAGGCACATCTGGTCAAAATCCTCAAAACTTGTTCTTTTGAAAACCTTCGAGAACGATATGACCTCTCCAAATTCCTCGCAACAATACTGCTCACAGGTACAAATGTCCGCTGCTGAATCACTAGGTTCTCATCAACTTAACTCATTTGCAGCGTTCCTCGAAGAAAAGTTGCACACTTCTTCGAGAATTCGATTGTTCAAATTCCTCAACTCAAGACTATGGTCGACGGTAAGAAGCCCCGTAAAGGAGGAAAGAAGCCCGAGGTTATGACTGCTTGAGATCCCCGAGGAAATATATGCTGATTATTGCACACTGATGAAGCCAAATTTGGCAAAGAAAATAAAAATCAGCGCAAGGTGCGATTCGAGGATTGAACGGAGATGGGCAAGGGAATGGAGGAATACAGATATGTTACTCCAAAGTATATGAGGAAATTAGCCTCAATCCTCCATGCCCAAGAGCTCCATTGGCACTGCCAGTAGTGACCCCACCAGCATCAAGCGCAGTGAGGACTTTCTCAAGAATGGGCCAAGCGCCAAGCTAAATTGGCAAGACAAGCCAAGGAGGCAAGTGAAGAAATTCAATGAGGATTCTCGCCATCGCCATCGCTATCGAGGCCTCTCACAAACGAGGAAATCTATGCCAAAGAAGCCTGCTCAGAAGCCAAGTGTTTCACCAACAAATACCCTCACGGCCAAGTTCTCACAAATGCCCTCACGGCAAATTCCTCACACTGCTCCTACTCCACCAAAGTCCTCAAGCAGTTCCTTCAAGGTCCTCGATCCTGTGCATCCGGCTACATGTCAAAGGACTGCTGGTTTCTCGATTGCCTCTGGTGTCTCAGCAAGTTCCTCAGTTGCACCAATTTCCGCATTAGGTCCCACACTATTGAAGACCAAAGCAACTGCTGGACGAGGTCCTCGGCCAAGTCCGAAGAAGAAACAGGTCGCATTCCATGTGCCATCTGATGATGAACTTGCAGAAATCATCAGAGACCGATGCTTAAGGTCATAGAGCCAAAGGCACATCTGTGCCACTACTTTTGGATCCGAAGAAAATCCTCGATTACATTGACCTCTGGCACAAGGATCCTAACACCCCTATGCCTGATTTTCATCAGACTCCTGGTCAAAGTCACATGCTGACCCATTTCATCGCTGAAGAGAAATGGAAATTTGAGAAGGCCAGGTAGATCAAGAAAGCTCAATACAGAAAGGAGAAGCTCCTGAAGAAAAATGTTGTCAGAATGACACCTGAGGAACTTCTCAAGGCTCAAACTGAAATTCAAACTCTCAGCAAAGACTTCGATGCTTATTATGCTGATTGGCAAGGAGCCAAGGTAAGATTCGTCAACCTGACGAAGAATTTCACAAATGTTGCAACCCCAACGCAACAAGAAATTCCTCAGGCTGCAGCCTCTGCTCAGCCTGCTGAAGAACATGCCAGCACGGCTGATGATTTTCAGCCTGCTGATGACAATGCTAGTTCCAGGGCTGATGACTCAATTCCAGCTGCTGAAGAAATTGCCAGGGCATCCACTAGTGGTGCGCCTGAAGAAACTGAAGAGATCAGGGCAATCGCATCGCCATGCCTGAGAAAATTCAACCTGATTCCTCAGCTCCTCCTGCGCCAACACCAACTCCAATTCTTCCATCTGCCTCTGATGTGAAGAAGACCAAGGCTGCAGAGCTTAATCTGTAGTGAAGAAAAGGAAGGCATCACCACGCCAAACTCAAGGCTGCGAAGAAAATGAAGCCAATGACCAGCTCATTTGAAAATCCTATTGATGATGTTCCAATTTCCTCCATGCTATCAAAGGACCTTGTTCCTTTTGGTGAAGACTATGTGATCCCAAGCGGATCTAATGAAGAAAATCATTCTGCTGCTTCGTCAGAGCAGATTGATGAAGAAATTGAGGTGGATGAAATCCCCTCAACGCCGATCATTTCCTCACCTATGCCACAGTTCACAGCTGAAGAGGCTGGTGTTGAGGAAATTGAAGATGAAGATGTGGATATAGGATGCACCACGCCAGTGATGAATGATGACTTTTGGGATAGTCAGCATCCAAGTTCTCCACTCTTCACCCCAATCCAACAAATTCCTCAGTCCCCTGCACCAACTGTTCCACTGGGCTCTGAAGAAACTCATCCCACTCCCTCTGTGCATGAAGAAATTCCAGCCGCTAGTGCTGAAGAACCTGCTCTGCCGCTGATCCTCGATCGCACATGAAGAGGAACCAGAAATTCTCACCAAGAACCCGAGCTCACGATTCCTCGAGGTGGTGATGCAACTCATCGACACCCCTCCGCCAAAGCCAAGAATCCGCTCAAGTAAACAGAAGTTCAAGGCTGAAGACTTCTATGGCGAGCACGCTTTTCATCATCGACATAACCTTATGACTCGCCGATAAGGAAGAGGCGCTTCGACTGCCACCAAGCAAATTTCTATTCCTCCGTGCTATTCAACAAGGACAAAATCTTCGATCATGCACATATTCCTCATGTGGACATGGAATCTCGCCGTGCTTCGAGCCAGTCCTCGTTGTTCTTCACGATGCAGACTACTGAATTTCTGACCGACATCTGTGATTGGAATGAAGAACTCATTCTTCAGCTTCTACGCAACGCTGCACATCACAGCAACTCAAGATGTGAACTCATGGGTGTTGGACTGGATGTCCGAAAACACTCACTACAAGGCACCAAAGAACTGAATTGCTTCGTGTCCTTCCTCTCGCCCTCCCTTGACAAGGCATCGGCATCTACAAAGGACCCTGAACTCGACAAATCACTATATGCAAGTGCTAATGAAGCCATTCAAGCCAGGGCAGGCCCCACGAACCAAATTCCTCGTCAAGGAATTACTGTATGTGCCTCGGACTGTCTATCAGATTATGACGAAGACAATGAGTCCTATCAAAGGCCACGACTCAAATGATGAAGAAGTCATTGGCATCATGAAGAATATGCTTTTCAACATCATTCATGGCGTTCCCATCAACTTCTATGATTTCTTCATGAGGACTCGCTAACATTGCTATGTCACCATTTGAGCTGAAGCCTTATGCGCCTTTGGATTATGAGATTCATCAGACAAGGTCTTCACTCAATTACAAAGCTGATACTCGAACCATCGCAGCTACTTGCCTCCAATTGAAGTCCTCAAACAGACAGCTTCTCACCGATGACAAGGGCAAGGCCGCTTGCAGTGATAGATGAAGGCATTCGTCCATTGGATGGTTAATTCAGAAGCAGCATCTTACTCCACCAATGATGACTCGCCACACATGACTCTGCAAGAAATACCTCAGCCAAGCAAAATCCTCAAGCTACAAGACCTGTGGTGATGATCGATCGTGAGTTACTCCTCGCCTTCATCGTAAGGTTGATCGCAATCATAAATGGGTCAAGCGCCGACTGGTGCAATTCTTCACAACATGACATCAACACACAATGCAGTGAAGAAAACCAAGACTACCTTCATGAAACATTCAACCGCACCTGGGCTGTCCTCACTCATGTCTATAGCGCTGAAGAACTGGAGACGATGGGTCTCAAGGAAGAATTTGACTGGTCTGCACCTCCGCCGAAGAAATTCAAGAGGGTCAAGGTTCCTCCATTGGTGGCCAGCTCTTATTCTTAATCGCGACGACAATCGATGAAAATGAAGATTTGGACGACATCGCGGCAGGCCCTACTACGACAGCCGACCCGACAACGCCGGGCGCCTCCATCAACTTGATATTCTTCGTATGCGTTAGTCCTCGCCGATCCTTTTGGTCATTTGATGACAAAGGGGAGAAATTTGAGTTAGTCTTCAAGCCGGTCTATCATATGGGCATATATCGATTTTTTTGCTAAGTTACAACTCTCGCTCTTCCGAAACTTTATTGGATCGAGTTATAATCTTAAACCCGATGGTGCGCTGATACTTTTGTTGCACTAGCTCGATACTTTGATGCATTTTTCCGCATGCTTATTCCTCATTAATATTATTGCACGATGCTGAATTTCATCGCACCATATTTCATCATGCATTTCAAATTCTTCATATTATATATCAAATGCGTGTATGAATTACAAGATATAGGGGGAGATCTCCATGATTCAACTCTTCAATTGTGCATTGCCTCAAAAGCAAAATTCCTCACTATGCACATCTTCATGGGGAGTTCTTCTATATCTTGCAATCAAATTCCTCAAATCAGTATTTACACTTCATATGTTTATCCCCGTTGAAAACTTAACCTATATTGTAATCAATCACCAAAAAGGGGGAGATTGTAAGTGCATCTAGTGCCCCTTAGTGATTTTGGTGTATTGAAGACTTATAGGTTAAGGGACTAATGCGTTTATGAGTGTACACAGGTCTATAAGTCCATGAGGAGTTTGATATTTACAGAGAAAGTCGACCCCTAAAAATGAAGTTCTTCGACTGAAGACTTTGATATTCTGAAGACTTTGAAAGTGAAGAAATTGGTGTGACCTTGAAGACTTGGTATTCATTTGAGGAACATGAAGCGTGAAGACTTTTGTTTTCGTAGTTTCCTTTTCTCTTTCTTGAGTCATAGGAAACACCGTACTTTTAAAGGGGGTCGAGGAAATACTATGGAAAAAATTCCATGTGATGCTCAACTCAAAATCCTACACCTACCAATCCCTTCGAGTGAAGCCATTGAAATCTCATACAGCTTCACCAATTTCTTCAAAGGATGAGACGAAGTTCTTCCGGTCACGAGGAATTTGTTCGACCGAGGAGTTAGGAATTCGCCAGTGGATTGCCTACACAAAGGAGGAACATGCTAACCCCGAGGAATTTGAGAGTCAAATTTCCGATCGTTGTCAAGGCGCCGCCACCTGTCCCAAAATATCTTATCCGCCTAACGGTCATATCATTGAAGGGCATTTATGTCTTATCATGTCGGGCTGCTCCTAGGCTATAAATAGCCGCCTCACACAACCACTAGCTGGTTGGCTGCTCCGAGAGAACTTGACACTTGTCATTTGAGAGCAACCCATCCTCCGAGGACTTTGAGCGAAAATCATCGAGTGAGGAAAAACCCAAAACCAATCCCCATAAACCTAAAGTGATTGAGCATCATCAACAGATTGATCCTGCGTGATCCGAAGCTTGTTACCTTTGAAGACTGTGCTTCTTCCGCACGGTTAGGCATCATGGTCTAGAGCATCCAAGAGGAATTGTGGATCGCCGAGTGACCAAGTCTGTGAAGGTTTGGAAGTCGCTCAAGACTTACCACAAGTGATTGGACGAGGTCTGTGTGACCTTAGTTCAAGGAGAATACGGTGAGGACTTGGTGTCCCGAGCTGCGTGCTCAGGATTGGGTGTCCGGACTGTGTCCTCTAGTTTAAATACTCACCGCCGAGCCGCACATACAACTGAGACAACAGTTGGAACTGGTCTACCAAATCATTGTCTTCACCAACCTAACTGGTTCTATTTCCTCAACTCTTTCATTCCTCATTACTGTGTTGAGTGTTCGTTCATATCTGTGTTTGAAGACTTTGACTGAAGACTTTCTCAATTTCCTCAGTTCAATTTCTTCAGTTTATTTGTCTTCATCTTGTGTTATCTTGTGATTACGCTATCTGTACTATGTGTGTGTCTTCATTTCATCATGATGACTATGCCTGTATTCTATTATCCTTATTTCTGAGTACTTATTCCGCTGCAAGTAGTTCTTCGCTTAGGAATTTCCTCACCGGCAAATTGCTCAGTGAAGAATTCATAAAAATCGCCCATTCACCCCCCCTCTAGTCGATATAACGCACTTTCAAATCCCATCATTTCCTTCCCCACCGATTGTTATCCCCCCTTTTTAGGGATCTTGATCTTATCCCTTCGGGATATGATCTTATTCCTTCTAAGGGGGGATCTTGGTGCGCTTTGACCAGGGTGTGGGGCCTTGCCCCCACTACCACGTTCATGTGGGTCCCCATGCAGGTGGGCCCCACTCCGAACCTTCTAGAACCTTCCCGCACAATACCGAAAAATCCCAACATTTTCCGGTACAAAATAGGACTTCCCATATATAAATCTTTACCTCCGACCATTCGAACTCCTAGTGACGTCCAAATCTCATCCGGACTCAACAACATTCGTAACTGCACACTAATTCCCATAACAACTCTAGCATCACCAACCTTATGTGTAGACCCTACAGTGTTCGAATCATGCGCATATGGCCGAGACAGCTCTCGCCAATAACCAACAACGGGATCTGGATACCCATGTTGGCTCCCACATGTTCCACGATGATCTCATCGGATGAACCACGATGCCAAGGATTCAAGCAATCCCGTATACAATTCCCTTTGTCAATCGGTACGTTACTTGCCCGAGATTCGATCATCGGTATCCCAATACCTCGTTCAATCTCATTACCGGCAAGTCACATTACTCGTACTGTAATGCATGATCCCGTGACTAACTACTTAATCACATTGAGCTCATTATGATGATGCATTACCGACTGGGCCCAGAGATACCTCTTCGTCACACGGAGTGACAAATCCCAGTCTCGATTCGTGCCAACCCAACTGAGGAAGTCCTGGACTAGGGGCTGTCCGGATAGCCGAACTATCATATTTGGCCGGACTCCTGGACTATGAAGATACAACATTGAAGACTCCGTCCCATGTCCGGATAGGACTTTCCTTGGCGTGGAAGGCAAGCTTGGCGATACGGATATGTAGATTTCCTACCATTGTAACCGACTCGTAACCCTAACCCTATTCGTGTCTATATAAACCGAAGGGTTTTAGTCCGTAGGACTAACAACAATCATACCATAGGCTAGCTTCTAGGTTTAGCCTCTCGATCTCGTGGTAGATCTACTTTGTACTACCCATATCATCAATATTAATCAAGCAGGAGTAGGGTATTACCTCCATTGAGAGGGCCCAACTGGTAAAACATCGTGTCCCTTGTCTCCTGTTACCATCCGCCTAGAGGCACAGCTTCGGGACCCCTACCGAGATCCGCCGGTTTTGACACCGACATTGGTGCTTTCATTGAGAGTTCCTCTCGTCGCCACCTATAGGCCCGATGGATCCTTCAATCATCAAGAACGACGCAGTCCAGGTGAGATTTTTCTCCCGACAGATCTTCGTGATTCGGGCGGCTTTGCATCGCGGGCCAATTCGCTAGGCCATCCGAGTAGATTGAAAGCTACGCCTGGCCATCAGGTCATATTTGAAGCTTGAACTATACGGCCGATGTCCGCGGAGACTTGATCTTCGACGGATTCGAGCCACGGCCGAGCGTGCCGCGACCGTCTCGATGGGTACGATCTAGCTCGCCACCGAACAAAGGCCTCGAGGCCGCACAAAGGCCCGCCCCGACCCTTAATCCGAGCCGGTTCCGCCGACGAGGATGGTTGGTTGGACACCGCCGGGGCTGAAATCTCTACGGCGATTGAGCCAACACCATCCCCGTCCTTTGCGGCTCGTGACTCCTGTGTGCCGGACTCCTTTCCGGACCAACCTCCTCATACCGCCACCGAATCCGACTGGCACCGTTATGGAGTTCACCGCCATGACGCCTTTCAGCAATCACCCTTGGCGATATCCTGACTCATTAAAGTCTCTCTTTGTCGAGGAGCCCCGCCGAATCCACGGTCGAAGGTTGGGATTCGACGACGAAGAAATTCAACGCCCACCCACCACCCACTTTGTAGCCACTGCCGATGATTTAACCAACATGCTCGACTTCGACCAGAGACATCGACGGTATGGACGACGGTGCCGAGACGATTAAGAGCCAGCGCCCACGGGCACCGGAAGGCCACCTCATATGACATATACATGGTGGACACCCCAAAAGATGGGAATGGCGATGGAACAACGGAGGATGACCCTCCAAGAAACAACCTGCGCCGACGCCAGGGCGCCATTTAAATCCCGCCACAAGAAAACGGTGATTCCGCACGGAGACAATAATACCCCTGACAAGTTTGAAGACGCACCTCCAAAGCAGACTCAAAGACAGAGGAGGGAAGGGTCCGCACGACAAAGGCGGCGTAAAGAGAGGTAGAGGACGATAATTATGCGCCTCCGAAGACGAGGCAAGCCTCGACGACGATTTAATTGGCTGTGTGCAGAGGATCCCGTCAACAAGAGCGCTTTTAAACGCAGGCTCATGGCCACGGCAAGCAGTCTCAAGAAAAAGCAGCAACAGCTTAAAGCTGACCAAGACCTGCTAGCCGACAGATGGACCAAGTCCTTGCGTCAAGAGTACGAACTCAACGCCCTCCAAAGCTACCCCAAACGCAGGCCGCTGCCTCGATCGAGGAGGAAGCACCCGCCACCAACAAGACGACATGGCAGATCGCCACCCTGCGGGTCAGCGAAAGTGAGAAGCCCATCGCCCTCCGCCAAGCCACGCCCGACGCCAAAAAGTACCAAGGCACGGAGAACGCTACGGACTTGTGAGATATACCGAGGATAAGACAAAGCAAACAAGATCGATCTACAGATCGCGGCGCCCAACGACTGATGATTACCACACGCCGATACAAAGAACTCGCCGGGTCGAACACAAGAGACAAAGCTCATATGAGCTACGCCGTGATATAGCCCAATACGAGGCGCCAAGACACCCACTATGCTTCAGAGATGAAGTAATGGATCATCAAATCCCGAGGGCTTCAAACCCGTAAACATCGAATCATACGATGGTACCACAGATTCTGCGGTCCGGATCGAGGACTATCTCCTCCATATCCACATGGCCCGCGGTGATGATCTACATGCCATCAAATACCTCCCACTCAAGCTTAAAGGACCAGCTCGACATTGGCTCAACAGCTTGCCAGCAGAGTCAATCGGTTGTTCGGAGGACCCGAAGCCGCATTCCTCGATAACTTCCAGGCACATATGTGCGACTACCAGACGCCGATGACCTTAGCCATATAATTCAGCAGCCAGAAGAATCAGCCAGACAATTCTGGACGCGGTTCCTAACAAAGAAAAATCTGATTGTCGACTATCCGGATGCTGAGGCGCTAGCAGCCTTCAAACACAACATCCGCGACGAGTGGCTATCCCGGCACCTAGGACAGGAAAAGCCGAAATCCATGGCAGCCCTCACTACGCTCATGACCCGCTTTGCACGGAGAGGACAGCTGGCTAGCTCAAGCAACAACTTGGCCAAACACCCCGGTAGTTCGATACCAAGGACAGCAATGGCAGGTCGCTACGCGAACAAGCATAAACGCCGATTAACGGTGACAATGCTGAAGATACGACAAGAATGCCGGATTCAGAGGCTCTAAACCCGTCAGCGGAAGAAGCCATTCAAAGAAATACCTGTGGTCTGGCCCAACTTGGACCGAATATCGATCGCCAGCGATACATGGCACCCCTAAAACTAGCCAACCACACCAACAGGGATTGTTGGGTGTTCAAGCAAGGTGCAAGCTAAACGCCGAAAACAACGACAAGGGCTGTATAGCGATGACAAGGAAGTGCCCCGTCACGAACAATAGAGGACAAGGGCTTTCCCACACAAGTGCGGATGGTGAACATGATATACGCAACCCACATACCCAAAAGGGAGCGGATGCGCACTAAGGGTCGATATGCGATGGAGCCACCGCCCAAGTTCAACCCATGGTCTTCCTGCCCGATCACCTTTGATCAAGGGACCACCCCACTAGCATCCTCACGGCGGTTTTGCCGCATTGGTTCTGACCCAATTATTGACGGATTTCACCTCACCAGAGTCCCGATGGACGGCGGCAAAGCAGCTCTAACCTGATTTATCGTGATACAAAGGCGCAAAATGGGCATAGACCCGTCAAGAATCAAACCCACAAAGACGACCTTTAAAGGCGCCATTCCAGGTGTAGAGGCCAACTGCACAGTCTCGCTACACTTGAAGTGGTCTTCGATCCCCGGATAACTTCCGGAGTGAGGAGTTAATCTTCGACATAGTCCTGCTCCGCAGCGGCTATCACGCGACTTCTCGGGCGTAACCGCACGGTAAAATTCAATGCGGTGCCGCACTACGCATTCTCAAGCTCAAGATGCCAGGCCCTCGAGGCGTAATCACGGTCAATGGAAACACCGAACGCCCCTCCGAACGGAGGAGCATACGCCTCCTTTGCGCGTATGCGTAACAGCCTCTAAGGCAATCCTCCACCGCCAATAAACAATCGGACACCGCTGCCGCCACCAGAGTAACCTACAGCAGGACCGCCTCGCACGCTCCAACAAGCGTAGTAATGCAAACCCAACCCCAGCCCTCGTGAACTCGCTGGCCAAGATTACGCGCACGTAATTGCGCCTCAAGCACCATGGGCATAGGGACGGGCCACGACCATGGCATGCCCAGAATGCGGCTAGACCGCACTAGGGGCTCTCGTTTGTGTCATTCCTTTTTTTTTCTTTTTTTCTTTTTATTTTTACTTTCAGGACTCTGTTCTCCAGAAGCCCTGTCCGGCATTCGTGCCGACTACACGATGCAACAGCCAGGGAAGCGTAAAATTGCGCCAAATGTCCAGTGGTCTCTATTACGAGCAAAGACACCTGTTTTACATACCACACCGCAAACTTACCCCTGGAAGGGGGACATGTCAAAAGTCTCGTACCTTGCTTATCGCCAAATTTGTATCGTTCTGCTTTTATTTGCAATTTCTTTTGAATAAACAATATATAGCTCTTGCCTAATATTGCATTCTTTCCCATTGTATATGTTCATCTATGACATTGCGCACCCGTACAATTTGGTACGACCACCACACCAGGGGCTTATGTACCCCAAAAACATGGTGTGACAAGTCCGAACACTTTCACAAGTGCGGCACCTCAACTTATAGCATTATATGCATCGGTTCAATCATGTCTTGGGTCAATAGTTGGGTTTGCCCGCTCCCATGTTTTGGTACCTTACGCCCGCTATATCGGCTAAGGTAGCACCGGGAGAACCAATCGCGACAGTGCCCTCGTTGAGCTGGCTTGAGCACCTCAAAGGAGAAAGCTAAACTGACCGTCATGATAAGGCGAGAGCCGTCGCTGTTCGAGAGGTTTCTTCGAGTCCCTAAAGACTTATGCCGCTTAGAGCGAGGAACCGCATTGTCCGCCAAGGCATGGATAGCGCCTAACTCGGTCTTCCGAATACTAGGGGCTTCACCAAATTGAAAATTATAGAATTCTATGGCTAAGGAAACTGCTCAAGCATTATAGTCCGTTGTTCGTTCGCTATGCTGAACGCCTCAAGGACCCAAGAATGGGAACAAGAGCGCCAAGTTTATCCCGAACATCCCAAAGACTTTTCGTGGCACGGGGTGAAGCCAACGACTCGCCATCTCTCAAATTTGATAAACGGCCGCATTGTAGGTAATATTTTAAATTCAAAAGCGTTGCTTAACGATATGAACAAGTTTTCAGCGCATAGGATAACAAATGCGAGGATAACAAATGCGAAGTCTACTCAAATATTACATCTTTGGAGCATTCACCGCTTATAAGACGGCACCCTTCAGACGCCTCATAATACTTCTCGGCTTATGATGTTACTTGTTCAAGCGGTGGCCTGTCCGTCACCAGCTTCTCCGCCCCCAGCTTTGCCCCAGGGTACCTTGGCACGGGAAAGGGCCCTATGGGCACCTTCAATACAGACGAGCGCTTGATGACTTCGATCCATGGACAAAGGCCCACCAGCCAGACTAGCCCGGTAGCTCCTGTGCATGGCCTCATTTGGCCACAAATGAGCTATAAGGCCCTTCATGGCCTGTTCGGCGACCTTGTGGAGCTCGACCAATTGCTTCAGCTTGGTCGCCAAGGAACTGGTGTTCGGCCTCAAAGATATCGAGACCAAAACACCTTCTCCGTCGAGCTCCCCTCTTCGCCTCCTAGAGAGCGGCGGCATCGAGATACATCACAAGCAGATCTCAAGGCTCCCCGGAGAGCTCCGGATTCGGGTAAGTAATGATAATTGACTTTACATTCTTGCTTTGCATAAAGAATGCCTTACCCGCGCTATCTTCCTCATCGCCTCAATCTCCTGGAGGGCTTTCTGGCTTCGGCCTTAGCGGCCTTGGCACTCTCAAGAGCCGAGGCAAGCTCTGACTCGGCTCGAGTCACGCCCAAACCTCGTGTTTTTCCACGAGAGCCTCGAGCTCTTGCCGCATTCTCCGCCAGCTGCCTCCCTTCTTCTCGGCCAGCCCCTGCCGCTTTTGTTTTGGGTCATGGTCACTACTTCCTTCGTGGTCGCCACTCGCTCAGGGCCCCGCAGCACTCCATGTTATTCCTGTTATCTTTGCAACCACATTTTTAATAATTCCATAAGGTATTACTTACCTTCCTTGTCCTCGAGCTGCTTCTTGGCTTGGCCGAGCTCTGCTCGGACCGCCGAGGCCCTCCTTCAATGCATTGACCTCCGCAGCCAAGGCGGGCAGAGGTCAGCAGGCAGCCTGCATTCCCATATTGACATAATTATGTTAGACTCCTGCAGATATCTTTTTAGATCCTCATCCGCTTTTCTCTCCTAACACCCAACTAAGCATCGTGGCTACCGCCTATGCGGTAATCTTCTTACATATATTGAAAACTTACCTCAAAGCCTCGTTAGAAGGCTGTTGTGTTTCAACCAGCCCGCCTTGGCGGATCGAACTTTCGATCACCACACTCATAATAAAGGCGGTGCTCCTCCTCGATGGAGGCACCGTGTTGCGATCCAAGAAGCTATCCGATGCCTCCGTTGACGGAGGACACCGGGCCTTACCCTTCTTACGAGAAGGCCGCTTGCCGACTTCGAATCGCTGAAGGTTCCGGTATGGAGTCCGGACAAGGGTCGGGCTTAGAGCCCCGGGGTCTCGCCCTCGCTACTCGAGTCCGGAGGCTGCCTTGTGGCGCCTCCTCGCGCCACCTCCTTCTTGACCAGGCCCCTTGGGGCCCCACCTCAGCGCCATCGGTGGCCGGAAGAGAAGTTCTCTCCACTTTGACGAATCCAGGGACCCGCTTGACGGAAGCGGGCGAGCCTGGCCCCGGCACGGGCTGCATGATTATTCGGCATTAGAGAACACTATGCAATGAATAAAAATAAAATAAAGCCATGGGTATCCAGACACTTCACGATCTCGCCAGGGCTTGGCCTCGAGGGCCACCTCCTCGCG
This sequence comes from Aegilops longissima, assembly GCA_021605205.1. Taxonomy (NCBI): domain Eukaryota; kingdom Viridiplantae; phylum Streptophyta; class Magnoliopsida; order Poales; family Poaceae; genus Aegilops; species Aegilops longissima. The sequence goes on along the minus strand of CM038681.1, from coordinate 617,057,983 downwards.
CCGTTAGCGTTGGTGGAGACGTCCGAGGAAGGGTTCTTCCTTCTGATTCTCCGCCTCCCGCTTAGGGGCGGCCTTTTTCTTTTCTCTCTTCACTGGGAGAAGCTTTTTTCCTCCTCCTCGCTTTCATGGCAGGAGTCTGCCTCGAGTCGCTCGGACGATCAGTCCGACGACACTCGGCGCCGGCACTCCTTTGAGTCCCCGTGGCCTTCTTATTGGTTTTCTTCTCCGACACCACGTAGGAGCGGAGCGTTTCGCCAAGCGGGCGCCCACTGGTCTTCCGCAAAGGAGCCGGACAGTTGACCTGCTCGGACGTGTTCGCTAGTCCCGCCAAAGGCAAGGGAGTTTAGATCCCGCATAGAGTCAAACTATGAAACGAAGATTCCCGTGAAGGGCAAAATAGCTTACCTCGTAGCTTGATGTCATGAGCTGAATCCGCGATCTTCAGAAGCGATGAGGGAGCCTCGCGCGCTTTGAACAAGACCTTCCTGCATCTTCGTGACGTGGTGTCAAGAGCCTCTTCAGGGTTGGATGTTGTGCCGGATCGAACTCCCACAATTTGAAGGCCCGTTGTTGGCATGGGAGGATCCGGCGGATGAGCATAACCTGGACTACATTGACGAGCCTGAGATTTTTGTTCACCAAGGTTTGCATGCAGGTTTGGAGTCCGGTCAGCTCTTCCGAATTGCCCCACGCCAGCCGCCTCCTTCCAAGAAGTGAGCCGCGTGGGAATACTGCTGATCGAATTGGGGTCAGCCGCCCATTTAGGGTCACGCTGCTCGGTGATGTAGAACCACTGCCGGTGTCAAACCGCGGATCTCGGTAGGGGGTCCCAAATCAAGCGCCTAGGCGGATGGTAATAGGAGACGAGGGACACGATGTTTTACCCAGGTTCGGGCCCTCTTGATGGAGGTAAAACCCTACGCCCTGCTTGATTGATATTGATATTGTGGATGTTTACAAGAGTGGATCTACCACGAGATCAAGGAGGCTAAACCCTAGAAGCTAGCCTATGGTATGATTGTAAAGGTTGTTGTTCTGTCCCACGGACTAGAGCCATCCGTTTATATAGACACCGGAGAGGGCTAGGGTTACATAGAGTCGGTTACAATGGTAGGAGATCTACATATCCAGATCGCCAAGCTTGCCTTCCACGCCAAGGAAAGTCCCATCCGACACGGGCGAAGTCTTCAATCTTGTATCTTCATAGTCTTGGAGTCCGGTCGATGATGATAGTCCGCCAATGATAGTTCGGCCGATGATGGTAGTCCGCTATCCGGACACCCCTAATCCAGACTCCTCAAGAGTCTCCCTAACCAGGCTTCAATGACGATAAGTCCGCGCCAGATATTGCTTGGCATTGCAAGGCGGGTTCCTCCTCCAATGATAGAAGATTGTGAACACCACGATAGTGTCCGCTCGCAAAATAAATTCCACATTCCACCGTAGAGAGAATAATATATACACAAGTTCAATCTGCCGACGCTTTTTCATGGCATGACGCCACGCCACTACCAAGCCATTATTTAAATCGCTTTTTACTCTACCACCTCAGCAGCATTTAGCTAAGCGGTTTCTTTGGCACGCCTTGTCGAGCAGAGATCGTGTTTCCCTTAATCCGGATTCTCATCAATACGGACGTGGTAACCCAACCGCGCCATTGATGGTGACGCTTGGGGATAAGCGAGTTTTACCAGGCCGGTGGGGACGCCAGACTTCGCCTACCATATAAGGGATAAGGATTCACCTTCTCACCCACGCCTTCTTCCTCCTTTGCTTATCCATCTCCGCAAGACTCGAGCTCCAGCACCCAAGTTCACAGATCTCGTCTCAACCTTCTCCGACCATGTCCGGAGCGGAGGTAAATGGTTGGCCTCCACCGCTAAGGAGGAGCACATCGCTAACCGCGCGGGCGCCGATACCTCTCCGCGATGATCATCAAGACCGGCTGCCCGACGAGGGGCAGCTCATCCCCACCCCTGTGCCCCATGAGAGGGTCGCTTTCTTCCCCACTTCCTCCACGGACTGGGCTTCCACTTCACCCCTTTGTCCGGGGCTCATGTTCTACTACGGCCTGATTTCCATGATCCGCGCCAACTTCATCCTCAACATCTTGGCGCTTATCGTCGTGGTGCGAGGCCTTCCTCTCGCATCCAGCCCCACTTTGGCTTGTGGCTCAAGACCTTCAATGTCAAGTCAAGGTAGTGAAGGGCACTCTGCCGGAGTGCGGAGGCGCCATGTTGGGCAAGATGCCCAATGTCCTTTGGTTCAAGGGGCCTTCGTGGAATCCGCCAAGGGTGGCAATCGGGTGGTTCTATATCACCGAGCCGCTGCGGACCCTACATGGGCGGCGGCCCTCGAAGTTTAGATCTGGTATCCCCACGCAGCTCACCTCCGGAAAGAGAAGGGCTTGCCGTGGGGTAGTTCGAGGAGCCGACGGACTCCAAGCCTCGTATCCGTAAGCCGTGAAGAAGCTCAGCTGGTTAACGTGGTCCAAGTCATGCTCGCCCACCGGATTCTCCCATGCCAAGAGCGGCATTCAACCTGTGGAGTTCGATCCGAACATCACCAGCGCCGAGCGGCTCTTTGACACGACGCACGAAGGCGCCTCGAGGGTGCTGTTCAAGGGCGCCGAAGCCCCGATCCGCGATCAAGATCGCGGATTTCGCCGCAGCCAAGCCAACGAGGTAAGTGATTCTACCCTTTACGGACACTTGCTTTTCATAGTTTGACTCTATGCGGTTTTAATTTCCTTTCCTTTGACAGATGGATGAGGAAGGCGGAGCAGATTACCCGCCCGCCCCTATGCCGAAAATCCAGAGACGCCTGCCTAGCGAGGTTGCTGGTTCCGCACCGCACGTGGTGCCGGAGAAGAAGGCCAAGAAGGAGGCCACGGTGCTCGAAAGAGTTCCCTGCCAGGTGTCCGACGACTGGGCGGACTCTCCCGAAAACGAGGAGGAGAAGAGGACTCTCCCTGAGGAGGGAGAGAGGAAGAGGAAGGCTTCCCCAACAGGGAGGCCAAGGGTCCAAGAGGGAAGGACTATTCTCGACAGCCCGCCAACATCAACGCTGGCGAGGAAGAATGGACTTCAAGGGCCAGCCTCCGCGAGATCGTAAGTATCCGGATTCCTCAATGATTTATAATTTTTTTCTGCCACATAGTGTCATTCTCGATGCCGCATGCTGCCCGTAGTCCGCCAGATGATCTCCCCGCTTCATCGAAGCGGTCGCTGGTCTGGCCGGATGTAGACTCCATCCCGACCGCCCACCCCTCGCGACACCGAGGACGCCGAGGTGGGATCCCAAGAAGGGACCCATCGGGGAGGCCCGAGGCGCCACAAGGCATCCTCCCAGACTTTGCGCCGACTCCATATCGTAACCCGCAGTGGTTCCGGGTCCGCCGGGCGCCCTTCAATGAAGGGCAAGATCGTGACGCCGGTGGCTTCCGGCCCAACCGAGGCGCCGGGCACTTGTTGAGGCGCTGCAGAGCGCCCATCGAGGAAGAACACCGCACTATTATGAGTGCGGTGATTCAAGGTGCAGCTCGCCAAGAGCGGGCTGACCGGCTCGCAGAGCCTTCTATCGTGCTTTGAGGTAAGAAGTTAAAATATGCAATGTAATACCACATAGACAGAGCCCCGATGCTCGGTTCGTGTTCGGGAAGAAAAGCCGGACCGAGGATCTGAAAAAAGATATACGCAGGGTTGCTAAAAATTATGTCAATATGGGTTGCAGGCTGCGCTGCCGACCTCTCGCCAGACCGATCATGGAGGTCGGTGCTTTGAAGCAGAGTCGAGCGGTCCGAGCAAGAGCTCGGCCGCGCCAGAAGCAGCTCCAGACAAAGAAGGTGAGTAACACCACTTTGAACTTGTACCTTATAGAAAAGGATTTAGGTTGCAACAAAAAATAACAAGGATAACATGGTACCGCAGGGCCACGAACGAGGTGGCGACTCAAGGAGGGCCGTGTCCGCGCCGAACGCAATGCGCCACGGAACGGGCAGAGCGAGAAAAGCAAGAGGCGCGGGTGGCGGGGTTCAGCAAGAGCTCTGTGCCTCATGGAAAAGCATGAGAGTTTGGAGCGTGACTCAAAGACTCGAGAGTCCGAGCTTGCCTCGCCTCGAAAGTGCCAAACTGCCAAGGCCGATGCCCATAAGTCCCTTCAGAGATTGAGTTGATGAGGAAGATAGCGCGGTAAGGCATTTTTCATGCAAAGCAAGCATGTGAATGTAAATTACGTGTTACTTACCCGAATTCGAGCTCTGTATGCTTGCAGATCTGCCTCAGCAGCGTGTCTGATGTCACCAGATTCTACCGAGCCGAGGAGGGAGCTCAACGGAGAAGGTCTTCGTCTCAAGATGTCGAGGCCGCCATCCGGTGCCTCTAGCGACCAGTCAAGCAGCTGGTCGAGCTCCACAAGGTGGCCGAGCAGGCCATGAAGGGCCTCATAGTCCGCCTGTGGCCTGGAGAGGCCATGCCCGGAGCTACTTCGCCTCGTAAGCGACGGTTGGTGGATGCGTGCCCCGGGTGGAGGTTATCAAGCGCCCGCCTGTATTGAAGGTGCTTGCCGGGCCCTTGCCCGCAAGAAGGTGCATTGGGGCAAGCTGGATGCGGAGAAGCTAATCATCGACGCGCCACCAGCGGGCAAGGAATATCGACGCCCAGATGTACTATAAGACTGTCTCAAGGGCGCCCGCAAGATTGCGGATGAGTGCCCTGTGGATGTAATTATTGAGTAAATTCGCAATGTGTTATCCTGCGCGCTGAAAACTTTGTTCATATGCGCTAAGCAACGCTTGTTAATTTAAAATATTACCTTCTGTGCGGCCGTTTATTAAATCTGAGAGATGGCAAGTCGTCGGCTTCAGCCCCCATGCCACGAGTGCTGGGGTGTTCGGATAAACTTGAGCACTCTAGTTCCCATTTTTGGGTCCATCTAGGGAGGCGCTCAACACAACGAACAAGGCAACGGACTTATAGTGCTTGAACACTCTCACTTAGCCATAGAATTCTATAATTTTAAATTTCGGCGAAGCCCCTAGTATTCGGAGGACCAATTGGGGCGCTATCCACGCCTTCGCCGGACATTATCCGAACTTCGCCAAGCGGCGAGGTCTTTAGGACCCGAAGGACCTCTCTAACAAAGGACCAGTCTCGCCTTATCATGACAAATAGTTTTAGCTTTCCATCGAGGCGTTAACCTGCTCAACCGGGCGCAATCGCAGTGGTTCTCCCAAGGCTACCTTAGCCGATAGAACGGAACGTAAGGTGCCAAACATGGGAGCCGGGCAAACCCAACTATTGACCCAAGACATGATTCGAGCCGATTCATATAATGCTATAAGTTCGGGTGCCGACTTGTGAAAGTGTTCGGACTTTATCACACCATAATGCGGAGAACATAAGCCCTCGGTATTTGGCCGCACTAAAATGTACGGGTGCAACATGTAGTAAATGAACATATATATATATATATATAAGGTAATGCAATTATGGGCAAAAAGTGCTGCATTTTATTCGAGAAGATATGCTATGAGTGTGGAATGATACAAATAGTGCGGAAAGCAAGGGATTGACGAATTAAAGGCGCCTCTCCGTGGGTAGGCCGCGAATGTTGTATTTAACAAATTTAATGCTCGTGATGGAGACCACCGAGTGTTCGCCGCGCCTTTGTCCTTCCCCGGCTGTTGCATCATGAGTTCGGCAGGTTCGCCACGACAGAGTTCTGATAAAAAAGAGAGAAATAAAAGAAAAAGAGCGACACACTTGGGAGCCCCTAGTGTGGTCGAATCACACTGGTCTGTTGTGGTTGTGCCTTTCCCCTATGCCCATGGTATCTCCAAGGCGTAATTATGTACGCGAGAGTTTGTCTTACAATTTTGCGAGGGCTGGGGTTGAGGCCGCATTGCTACGCGCGCTCGAACGCGCTGTGGTCTTGGTTGATGTTGTTCGGCGCTGGTTGGCCGGTCCGGTCGCTTAACGGCCGGACTCGAAAATTGCCTTAAAAGGCTGCTCAGACTTCCGCCGCGAGAGCCGCTGTATGTTCCTCCGCTCGAGGGAGCGCCCGTGTTTCCATTGACCGTGATGACTCCACGAGGGCCTGCATCTTGAGCTTAAGGTATGCATAATGCGGCACCGCTGAATTTTGCGAACGCGTTCGCTCGAAAGCAGAGCGTGATAGCCGCCATGAACGGGACTATGTCGAAGATTAACTCTCGCGCCGAAATTATCCGGGATCCAAGACCACTTCCAGTAATCGAGCTCGCATAATTGGCCTCGACACCGGTATGACGCTTTGAAGGTTGTCTTTGTAGGTTTAATTCTTGAAGGGTCTATGCCCATCTTGGCGACCGTATCCCGATAAAGCAGGTTCAGCTACGCCGCCGCCCATCAGACTCTCGTGAGGTGAAATCCATCGACGATTGGGTCTAAAACCATCGCGCGAATCCGCCATGGCGGATATCTGGTCGGATGGTCTCTTCGATCGAAAGTGATCGGGCAAGAGGACCATGGGTTGAATTTTGGGGCGATCGCTCCATCGCAGATACGCCCTTTAGTGCACGCTCGCCTCCTCTTGGGAATATGCGCTATGATATCATGTTTACCGTCCAACTTGAGGGGGAATCCTTTGTCCTCTCGTTGTTCGGGCGGCCGGATCTTCCTCGCCATCGCTGTAGCCCTTGTCACTGTTTTCGGCGATTAATTTGCCGCTCGCTTGAATACCCAACAATCTCTGGTGTGGTTAGCTGGCTTTTCGGGGTTCCATGTATTTGACAGAGCGGTCGAGTATTCGGTCCAAATTGGACGGCCCCGAGTGGTTCTTTTGAATGGCTTCTTCCGCTGACCGAGCTTGAGCCTCGAATCCGCGCTGACCGTCAGATCCTCATTGTTGTCGCCAGCACGCGGCGCTTTGTTTTGTTTCGACGCAACCTGCCATTGCGGTCCTTGGTATCCGGACTGCCAGATTTTTGCCGAGGTTGTTGCTGCGAAGCTAGCTAGCTATCCTCTCCCGCATGTAAGCGGTTCATGAGTGATGTGAGGGCTGCCATGGATTTCGCTTCTCCCGCCCTAGGTGCCGGGCCAGCCACTCGTCATGATGTTATGTTTGAAGGCAGCGAGGGCCTCGCATCCGCATAATGACGATTTGATTTTTCTTTGTTAAGAACCGTGTCCAGAATTGCCCGGCCGATTCGTCTGGCTGCTGGATTATGTGGCTTAGGTCATCTCAAGTCCGTGGTCGCATACACGCGTTCTCGAAGTTGTCGAGGAATGCGGCTTCCGTGTCTTCCCAAAGATCCAATTGACTCAAGGGAGGCTGTTAAGCCAATGCCGAGCTGGTCCTTTAAGCTTGAGCGAGATATTTGATGGCGTGAAGATCGCCGCCGGGCCATATGTATATGGAGGAGATAATCCTCAATCCAAACCGCTGGGTCTGTTGTGCCATCGAGGATTCGATATTAACGGGTTTAAACCCTTCAGGATTTGATGATCCATTACTTCGCCGCGAAGCATAGTGGTGTGCGCGCCTCAGATGAGCAATATCGCGACGTAGCTCGAGAGAGCGTTGTCCGCCAGTTCGCCCGCCGAGTAGTTGTATCCGCGCGACGGTATTCGCTGTGGGTCTTGGGGCGCCACGTGATCCATAGATAGATCTGGATTGTCTTGCCTTGTCCTCCAATATATCTCAAAGTCCGCGCTGCCCTCGTGGCTTCATGCTTTTTGAGCGATGCCGGGTACGGTTTTGGTGGAGGGCTTGCACGCCTCTCCGCGCGCCACGAGGTGGTCGGTCCGCCAGACAGCGCCGGTGATGCAGGTTTGTACGCTTCCTCCTCTAATCGGGGAGCAACTTGCGCTTTGGGGTAACTTTTGAGGGGCGCGAAGTTCATACTTTTCGCCGCGAGGACCTCGTCCATCTGTCGGCCAAGAGGTCTTGATCAGCTTGAAGTTGTTGCTGCTTTTTTCTTTAGGCTGTTTGTCGTGGCTATTAGCCTCGCTCAAACGCCTTGTTCGACGGGATCCTCAAGCACGACAAATTGCTGCCGCCGAGGCTTGCCTCGCCTCCCGAGGGAGGTAAGTAATTGTCATCCTCGACCTTCGCCCGCCGCCTCTCGTGAGGGCTTGCTTCTCCTCCTCCCGCGCTGGATCGTGCCGGAGGGAGTTGTCTTCGCACTTTCGGGTGTTATTATCTCCGTGCCGGAATTCCATTCTTGCCGCGGGCGGATTTAGAGCGGCGCCACCGACGCCGGCGGTTGGGCTGTTTTTTAAGGAATCGCCTCGCTGCTTCTTCGCCGTCCCCATCTTTTGGGGTGTCCACCATGTATATGTCGTGATGACGAGGTGGTCTTCCAAAGGTCCTCGTAGGCACTGGTTCTTGGTAGTCTCCGCATCGCCGCCCATACCGCCGATGTCTTCGGAGTCGTAGTCGAGTACGCCGTTAAATCGCCGACGGCTACGGGCGGGTGGTGGTGGGTCTGAATTTCTTCGCCGTCTGCTGTCTCAACCATCCTCGGCCGTAGTTCGCCAGGGTTCTCCGGATAGCGAGATGCTTTAGTGAATTTATGATATCGCCAAGGGCGAAAAGCCGAAAGATGTCCGCAGCGTGAATTCCATGATCGGGCGCCCAATCGGATTCGGACAGGGGTGCAGGAGGTTCGAGTCCGCACCTCGAGTCATGAGCTTTATGCGGACAAGGTAAGTGTTCGCCCCATCACCGTAGAAGTTGCAGCCTCGAGGCGGTGTCCAGCCATCCGCCCTCGATCCGAGCGATCGCCCGGACTATGAGTTGGAGCGGATTCGTAGCGGCCTCCGTGGTGCTGTCCGCGGCGTAGTTAGGTCATGCCCATCGTGACAGCGCGGCACGCTCAGCTGTGGCTTGGATCCATCGAATATCAAGTCCCCGCGGATATCGGCCGTGAAGTTTAGGCTTCCAAACCTGACCTGACGGCCAGGGGCGTAGCTTTCGATCTGCTCCAGATGGCCAAGTGAGTTGGCCCGCAGTACGAAGCCACCGAATGCGAAGATCTGTCCGGGGAGAAAAGTCTCACCCAGGACGGCGTCGTTGTCGATTGAAGAGGCCATCACGCCTATCGCTGACGGCTACGCAGGAACTCTCAATGAAAGCACCAATGTCGGTGTCAAACCGCGGATCTCGGTAGGAGGTCCCGAATCAGCGCCTAGGCGGATGGTAACAGAGACGAGGGACACGATGTTTTACCCAGGTTCGCCCTCTTGATGGAGGTAAAACCTCACGCCCCGCTTGACTGATATTGATATTGTGGATGTTTACAAGAGTGGATCTACCACGAGATCAAGGAGGCTAAACCCTAGAAGCTAGCCTATGGTATGATTGTAAAGGTTGTTGTTCATTATACGGATTAGAGCCATCCGGTTTATATAGACACCGGAGAGGGCTAGGGTTACATAGATTCGTTACAATGGTAGGAGATCTACATATCAGATCACCAAGCTTGCCTTCCACGCCAAGGAAAGTCCCATCCGACATGGGGCTAAGTCTTCAATCTTGTATCTTCATAGTCTTGGAGTCCGGTCGATGATGATAGTCCGCCAATGATAGTTCGGCTGATGATGGTAGTCCGCTATCATCTCCCCGATTGCACCCTTCACAGCTTCCACAAAGGAGCCATCGAGCCATAAGACGCTTGGCGATCTTGCCGACCATGGCGCCCAAGACTCCGCCATGGCCGCCCACAACCTTTGACTTGACATTGAAGGTCTTCAGCCATAAGTCAAGTGGGGTTGATGCAGAGGAAGGTTTCGCATACCCATTTATGAACGCCGAGATGTTGAGGATAAAATTGGGGCCGATCGTGGGAAATTCAGGCCGTAGTAGAACATGAGCCCCTGACTAATGGGTGAAGTGGAAAATCCAGTCCGCGGAGGAAGTGGGCAAGGAATACGACCCACTCGTGGGGCTCAGGGGTGGGGATGAGCTGCCCTTCGTCGGGCAGCCGATGTGCGACGTTGCCGGACAAGTATCGGGCCTTCCGCAGCCTTTTTATGTGGCCCTCCGAGACGGAGGAGACCATCCACCTGCCTCCCACTCCGGACATGGCTAGAGAAGGTCGAGGAGGGATGCGCGGACTTGGGCGCTGGAGCTCGAAGTGCGCGGAATCTGATGAGCAAGGGAGGAAGATGGCGTAGGTGAGAAAGGTGGATCCTTATCCCTTATATGGACGGACGGGTTAAGCGCCCCCACCAGCCTGGTAAAACTTGTTTGCCTCCCAAGCGCCGCAATCAATGGCGCGTTGGGTTACCCACGTCCGTATTGATGAGAATCCTAATAAGGGGCACGATCTACGCTTTGATAAGACGTGTTAAGGAAACCACTCGCTAAACGTGCCGAGGTGGGACAAGAAAAACGATTCAATAATGGCTTGGCCGGGTGTGATGTCACGCCACAAATACGCCAAATGGATCTGTGCAAAAATTATTCTCTCTACGGTGGTATGTGGAACTTGTTTTGCAGAGTCGACACTATCCTTGTGTTCAAAACCTTCTATGAAGTATTCGAGGAGGAACCCGCTTTGCAATGCCGAAGACAATGTGCGCACCGGACTCGCCGTCATTGAAGCCTGGTTCAGGGGCTACTGAGGGAGTCCTGGACTAGGGGGTGTCCGGATAGCCAAACTATCATCTTTGGCCAGACTCCTGGACTATGAAGATACAAAATTGAAGACTCCGCCCCGTGTCCTGGATAGGACTTTCCTTGGCGTGGAAGGCAAGCTTGGCGATACGGATATGTAGATTTCCTACCATTGTAATCGACTCAGTAACCCTAACCCTATTCGTGTCTATATAAACCGAAGGGTTTTAGTCCGTATGACGAACAACAATCATACCATAGGCTAGCTTCTAGGGTTTAGCCTCTCTGATCTCGTGGTAGATCTACTCTTGTACTACCCATATCATCAATATTAATCAAGCAGGAGTAGGGTATTACCTCCATCGAGAGGGCCCAAACCTGGGTAAAAACGTCGTGTCCCTTGTCTCCTGTTACCATCCGCCTAGACGCACAGTTCGGGACCCCCTACCCGAGATCCGCCGGTTTTGACACCGACACCAACAGACACTTTCAGAGATACCCGTAGTGCACCTTTATAACCACCCAGTTATGTTGTGACGTTTGGTACACCCAAAGCATTCCTACGGTATCCGGGAGTTGCACAATCTCATGGTCTAAGGAAATGATACTCGACATTAGAAAAGCTCTTAGCAAACGAACTACACGATCTTGTGCTATGCTTAGGATTGGGTCTTGTCCATCACATCATTCTCCTAATGATGTGATCCCGTTATCAATGACATCCAATGTCCATGGTCAGGAAACCATGACCATCTATTGATCAACGAGCTAGTCAACTAGAGGCTCACTAGGGACATGTTGTGGTCTATGTATTCACACATGTATTGCGGTTTCCGGTCAATACAATTATAGAATGAATAATAGACAATTATCATGAACAAGGAAATACAATAATAACCATTTTATTATTGCCTCTAGGGCATATTTCCAACACTATATTGGGCTTTATTTTCCACTTTTATATTACTTTTGGGACTAACCTATTAACCGGAGGCCCAGCCCAGAATTGCTGTTTTTTGCCTATTTCAGTGTTTTGAAGAAACGGAATATCAAACGTGTTGGGGAACGTTGCAGAAAATAAAAAAATTCTACGCTTTCACCAAGATAAATCTATGAGTTCATCTAGCAATGAGAGAAAGGAGTGCATCTACATACCCTTGTAGATCGCGAGCGGAAGCGTTCAAGAGAACGGGATTGAGGGTGTCGTACTCGTCGTGATCCAAATCACCAATGATCCTAGTGCTGAACGGACAGCACCTCCGCATTCAACACACGTACGGTTGGGGAAGACATCTCCTCCTTCTTGATCCAGCAAGGGGAAAGGAGAGGTTGATGGAGATCCAGCAGCACGACGGCGTGGTGGTGGATGCAGCAGCGATCTCGGCAGGGCTTCGCCAAGCATCTGCGAGAGGGAGAGGTGTAGCAAGGGGAGAGGGAGGCGCCTATGGCATGGGTGCAGCTGCCCTCCCTCCCCTCTTTATATAGGCCCCAAGGGGCGCTGCCCCGAGATGGGATCTCCAAGGGGGCGCCGGGGGGGGTGGCTTGCCCCCAAGGCAGTGGAGGCGCTTCACCCTAGGGTTTCCAACCCTAGGCGCAGGGGGGCTCAAGGGGCGACCAGCCCACCAGGGCTGGTTCCTCCCCACTTCAGCCCACGGGCCCTCCGGGATAGGTGGCCCCACCCGGTGGACCCCGGGACCTTCCGTGGTCCCGTACAATTTTCCTAACTCCTCGTGACGTCCGGATCTCATCCGGACTCAACAACTTTCGGGTTATCTGCATACACATATCTCTACAACCCTAGCGCCACCGAACCTTATGTGTAGACCCTACGGGTTCGGAGACACGAGACATGACCGAGACGACTCTCCGGTCAATAACCAACAGCGGATCTGATACCCATGTTGGCTCCTACATGCTCCTCGATGATCTCATCGGATGAACCACGATGTCGAGGATTCAAGCAACCCCGTGATATAATTCCTTTGTCAATCGGTATCGTTATTTGCCCGAGATTCGATCGTCAGTATCCCAATACCTCGCTCAATCTCACTATCGCAAGTCACTTTACTCGCATCAGTAATGCATGATCCCGTGATCAAACACTTGGTCACTTTGAGCTCATTATGATGATGCATTACCGAAAGGGCCCAGAGATACCTCTCCGTCATACGGAGTGACAAATCCAGCCTCGATCCGTGTCAACCCAATGTACACTTTCGGAGATACCCGTAGTATACCTTTATAGTCACCCAGCTTATGTTGCGACGCTTGGTACACCCAAAGCACTCCTACGGTATCCGGAGTTACACGATCTCATGGTCTAAGGAAAAGATACTTGACATTGGAAAAGCTCTAGCAAACGAACTACACGATCTTGTGCTATGCTTAGGATTGTCTTGTCCATCACATCATTCACCTAATGATGTGATCCCGCTATCAATGACATCCAATGTCCATAGTCAAGAAACCATGACTATCATTGATCAACGAGCTAGTCAACTAGAGGCTTACTAGGGACATGTTGTGGTCTATGTATTCACACATGTATTTCGATTTCCTGATAACACAATTATAGCATGAACAATGACAATTATCATGAACAAGGAAATATAATAATAATCTTTTTATTGACTCTAGGCATATTTCCAACAGTCTCCCACTTGCACTAGAGTCAATAATCTAGTTACATTGTGATGAATCGAACACCCATAGAGTTTTGGTGTTGATCATGTTTTACTCACGGAAGAGGTTTAGTCAACGGATCTGCGACATTCAGATATGTATGCACTTTGCAAATATCTATGTCTCCATCTTGAACATTTTCACGGATGGAGTTGAAACGACGCTTGATGTGCCTGGTCTTCTTGTGAAACCTGGCCCTTGGCAAGGGCAATAGCTCCAGTGTTGTCAAAGAAGAGAGTGATCGCCCCGACGCATTGGGTATGACTCTAGGTCGGTGATGAACTCCTTCATCCATATTGCTTCATGCGCTGCCTCCGAGGCTGCCATGTACTCCGCTTCACATGTAGATCCCGCCACGACGCTTCGCTTGCAGCTGCACCAGCCATCGCTCCACCATTCAACATATACATGTATCCGGTTTGTGACTTAGAGTCATCCAGATCTGTGTCGAAGCTAGCATCGACGTAACCCTTTACGATTTGAGCTCTTCGAACCTCCATAAATGAGAAACATATCCTTAGTCCTTTCGTGTACTTCAGATATTCTTGACCGCTGTCCAAAGGTTCCTTGCCGGATTACTTTGGTACTTTCCTACCAAACTTATGGCAAGGTTTACATCAGGTCTGGTACACAAGATGGCATACATAATAGACCCTATGGCTGAGGCATAGGGATGACACTCATCTCTTCTATATCTTCTGTCGGGTCGGGCATTGAGCCGAGCTCAACCTCACACCTTGCAATACAGCAAGAACCCTTTCTTGACTGATCCATATTGAACTTCTTCAATATCTTATCAAGGTATGTGCTTTGTGAAAGACCTATGAGGCGCCTTGATCTATCCCTATAGATCTTGATGCCTAATATGTAAGCAGCTTCTCCAAGGTCCTTCATTGAAAAACACTTATTCAAGTAGGCCTTAATGTTGTCCAAAGTTCTATATCATTTCCCATCAAAAGTATGTCATCTACATATAATATGAGAAATGCTACAGAGCTCCCACTCACTTTCTTGTAAACGCAGGCTTCTCCATAAGTCTCAAGATAAACCCAAACGCTTTGATCATCTCATCAAAGCGAATGTTCCAACTCCGAGATGCTTGCACCAGCCCATAAATGGATCGCTGGAGCTTGCATACCTTGTTAGCATTCTTAGGGTCGACAAAACCTTCCGCTGCATCATATACAGCTTCTTCCTTAAGATAGCCGTTAAGGAATGCCGCTTTGACGCCCATTTGCCATATCTCATAATCATTGTATGCGCAATTGCTAACATGATTCGGACGGACTTCAGCTTCGCCACGGAGAGAAAGTCTCATCGTAGTCAACCCTTGAACTTGCCGATAACCCTTAGCGACAAGTCGAGCTTTATAGATGGTAACATTACCATCCGTGTTCGCCTTCTTCTTAAAGATCCATTTGTTTACTATCGTCACGATCATCGGGCAAGTCTCACAAAGTCCATACTTTGTTTTCATACATGGATCCTATCTCGGATTGCATGGCTTCAAACCATTTGTTGGAATCTGGGCCCGCCATCGCTTCTTCATAGTTCAAGGTTCACCGTTGTTCAACAACATGATTTCCGGGACAGGTTGCCATACCACTGTGTGGAACGTGTCCTTGTGGACCCACGGGTTCAAGAGCAACTTGATCCAAGTACCTTGATCATCATCATTAATTTCTCTCCGGCGGTGTAGGCACCACAGAACATTTTCCTGAGTTGCACTACTTTCCGTTCAAGAGGTAGTACTTCATCGAAGTTCTACTTTCCTCCCACTTACTCTTTCGAGAGAAACTCTTCTCCAGAAGGATCCGTTTGGCAACAAAGATCTTGCCTTCAGATCTAAGGTAGAAGGTATACCCAATGGTTTCCTTAGGGTATCCTATGAAGACGATTTTTCCGACTTGGGTTCGAGCTTTTCAAGTTGAAGTTTCTTGACATAAGCATCGCATCCCCAAACTTTTAGAAACGACGCTTAGGTTTCTTCCCAAACCATAATTCATACGGTGTCGCCTCAACGGATTTAGACGGTGCCCTATTTAAAGTGAATGTAGCTTTCTAGAGCGTATCCCCAAAATGATAGCGGTAAATCGGTAAGAGACATCATAGATCGCACCATATCCAATAGAGTGCGATTAAGACGCTCGACACACCGCTACGCTGAGGTGTTCCAGCGGCGTGAGTTGTGAAACGATTCCACATTTCCTTAAGTGTGTACCAAATTGTGACTTAAATATTCTCCTCCACGATCTGATCGCAAGAACTTTATTTTCGTCACGTTGATTCTCTACCTCATTCTGAAATTCCTTGAACTTTTCAAAGGTCTCAGACTTGTGTTTCATCAAGTAGACATACCCATATCTACTTAAGTCATCGCGAGAGTGAGAACATAATGATATCCTCCATGAGCCTCAACGCCATTGGACCGCACACATCAAGTATGTATGATTTCCAATAAGTTGGTTGCTCGCCCATTGTTCCGAGAATGGAGTCTTGGTCATTTTGCCCATGAGGCATGGCTCGCATGTGTCAAATGATTCATAATCTAGATACTCTAAAAGTCCATCGGCATGGAGCTTCTTCATGCGCTTGACACCAATGTGACCAAGGCGGCAAAGTACACAAGTATGTGGGACTATCGTTATCAACTTTACATCTTTTGGTATTCACACTATGAATATGTGTAACATTACGCTCGAGATTCATTAAGAATAAACCATTGACCAGTGGGGCATGACCATAAAACATATCTCTCATATAAATAGAACAACCATTATTCTCGGATTTAAATGAGTAGCCATCTCGCATTAAACGAGATCTAGATACAATGTTCATGCTCAAAGCTGGCACTAAATAACAATTATTGAGGTTCAACACTAATCCCGTAGGTAAATGTAGAGGTAGCGTGCCGACGGCGATCACATCGACCTTGAACCATTCCCGACGCCAAGATCGTCACCTCGCCCTTCGCCAGCCTCCGCTTATTCCGCAGCTCCTGCTTTGAGTTACAAATATGAGCAACGACACCGGTATCAAATACCCAGGAGCTACTACGAGCACTGGTAAGGTACACATCAATTACATGTATATCACATATACCTTTAGTGTTGCCGGCCTTCTTGTCTGCTAAGTATTTGGGGCAGTTCCACTTCCAAAGGACCCTTCCCTTTGCAATAAAAGCACTCACCTCGTGCTTGGGTCCATTCTTTGACTTCTTCCCAAGAATCGCTTACGGGCACGACAACTTCCTTGCCATTCCTTCTTGAAGTTCTTCTTACCCTTGCCCTTCTTGAACTTAGTGGTTTTATTGACCATCAACACTTGATGTTCCTTTTGATTTCTACCTCCGCTGATTTCAGCATTGAAAATACTTCAGAATAGTTTTTTCACCATCCCCTGCATATTGTAGTTCATCACAAAGCTCTTGTAGCTTGGTGGGAGCGATCAAGGATTCTGTCAATGACCGCCTCGTCCGGGAGGTTAATGTCCACTGGGACAAAGGGTTGTGCAACCCAGACATTTTGAGTATGTGCTCACCGATGTAACTGTTTTCCTCCATCTTACACCTATAGAACTTGTCGGAGACTTCATATCTCTCGACCCGGCATGAGCTTGGAAAACCATTTTCAGCTCCTCTAACATCTCATATGCTCCGTGTTGCTCAAAACGCTTTTGGAGCCCCGGTTCTAAGTTGTAAAGCATGCCGCACCGAACGAGGGAGTAATCATCAAGACGTGATGCCAAGCCGCTCATAACTTCTTGGTTCTCTCGATGGGTGCTTCACCTAGCGGTCCTTCTAGGGCATATGCTTTCTTGGCAGCTATGAGGATGATCTCGTGTTCCGGACCCAGTCCATATAGTTGCTGCCATCATCTTTCAGCTTGGTTTTCTAGGAACGCTGAAGTTCATGTTGACATGAGCGCTGGCCATTTGATCTACAAGACATTTATGCAAAGGTTTTTAGACTAACTTCAAGATAATTAAGTTCATCTAATCAAATTATTTAATGAACTCCCACTCAGATTAGACATCCCTCTAGTCATCTAAGTGTTACATGATCCGAGTCGACTAGGCCGTGTCCGATCATCACGTGAGACGGACTAGCCATCATCGGTGAACATCTCCATGTTGATCGTATCTTCCATATGACTCATGCTCGACCTTTCGTCTCTCGTGTTCCGAGGCCATGTCTGTACATGCTAGGCTCGCCAAGTTAACCTAAGTGTTTTGCATGTGTAAATCTGTCTTACGCCTGCTGTATGTGAACGTTAGAATCTATCACACCCGATCATCATGTGGTGCTTCAAACAACGAACTTTCGCAACGGCGCACGTTAGGGGGAACACTTTCTTGAAATTATTATGAGGATCATCTTATTTACTACCGTCGTCTAAGTAAACAAGATGCATAAACATGATAAACATCACATGCAATCAAAAATAGTGACATGATATGGCCAATATCATATAGCTCCTTTGATCTCCATCTTCGGGCTCCATGATCATCTTGTCACCGCATGACACCATGATCTCCATCATCATGATCTCCATCATCGTGTTCCATGGGGTTGTTTCGCCAACTATTACTTCTACTACTATGGCTAACGGTTTAGCAATAAAGTAAAGTAATTACATGGCGTTGAATCAATGACACGCAGGTCATACAATAATTAAGACAACTCCTATGGTTCTGCCGTTGTCATACTCATCGACATGCAAGTCGTGATTCCTATTACAATAGCATGAACAACTCATACATCACATATAGATCATTCATCATACATCACAACTTTGGCCATATCATATCATTAAAGCACTTGCTGCAAAAACAAGTTAGACGCCCCTAATTGTTGTTGCAAGTTTTACGTGGCTGAATTAGGGTTCTAGCAAGAACGCTTTTCTTACCTACGCTCAAACCACAACGTGATTTGTCAATCTCTATTTACCCTTCATAAGGACCCTGTTCATCGAATCCTATCCAACTAAAGTAGGAGAGACAGACACCGCCAGCCACCTTATGCAACTTAGTGCATGTTAGTCGGTGGAACCGGTCTCACGTAAGCGCACGTAAGGTTGGTCCGGCCGCTTCATCCCACAATACCGCTGAATCAAGATTGACTAGTAACGGCAAGAAGAATTGACAACATCTACGCCCACAACAAATTGTGTTCTACTCAAGACAAGAAGAACTATGCATAGACCTAGCTCATGATGCCACTGTTGGGGAACGCTGCAGAAAATTAAAATTTTTCCTACGGTTTCACCAAGATCCATCTATGAGTTCATCTAGCAACGAGTATTCAGATTGATAGCATCTACATACCACTTTGTAGATCGCAACGAAGCTTGGGAGTGAACGTGGATGAGGTAGTCGAACTTGCCGCGATCCAATTCACCGATGATCTAGTGCCGAACGGACGGCACCTCCGCTGCTCAACACACGACGGTTACGTAACGCCTCCTTCTTCTTGATCCAGCAAGGTGAAGGAGAGGTTGAGGAAGATGGCTCCAGCAGCAGCACGACGGCGGCAGGATGGTGGAACTTGCAAGATTCCTAGCAGGCTTCGCTGCACTACGGAGGAGGAGGATGTGTTGAGAGGGAGAGGAGGCCCCAGGCAAAGGTGCTGCTGCCCCCTCCCTCCCCCCCTTTATATAGGTGCCAAGGAGGGGGGGAGGGCGCAGCCTTGCCCCCTCCTCCAAGGGAGGGGTGCGGCCAAGAGGGGGGAGGTGTCCACCTCCCAAGGCACCCCTGAGGTGCCTTCCCTCATGGACTCTTCCTCCTTAAACCCTAGGCGCATGGGCCCTTTGGGGCTGGTTCCCTTGGCCCATGTGGGCCTAGGCGCACCACCTAGGGCCCATGTGGCCCCTCGGGCTGGTGGCCCCACTTCAGGACCCTCGACCCTCCGTGGTCCCAGACAATACCGATATCACCAAACTTGTCCCGATGGTCAAACAGCACTTCCTATATATAATTCTTTACCTCCGACCATTCCGAACTCCTCGTGACGCCCAGGATCTCATCCGGACTCAACAACATTCGGGTTACTGCACATACATATTCCTATAACCCTAGCGCTATCAACCTTATGTGTAGACCCTACGGTTCGGGAGACATGCGATATGACCGAGACGGCTCGGCAATAACCAACAGCGGATCTGGATACCCATGTTGGCTCCTACATGCTCCACGATGATCTCATCGGATGAACCACGATGTCAAGGATTCAATTAATCCCGTGATACGATTCCCTTTGTCAATCGGTATTTTACTTGCCCGAGATTCGATCGTCGGTATACCAATACCTCGCTCAATCTCGCATCGCAAGTCACTTTTCTCGCATCAGTAATGCATGATCCCGTGATCAAACACTTTGATCACATTGAGCTCATTGTGATGATGCATTACCGAGAGGGCCCGGTGATACCTCTCCGCTGCCGGAGTGACAAATCCCGCCTCGATCCATGTCAACCCAATGACACTTTCGAGATACCCGTAGCATACCTTTATAGTCACCCAGCCACGCCAGACGCTTGGCACACCCAAAGCACTCCTACGGTATCCGGGAGTTACACGATCTCATGGTCTAAGGAAAGGATACTTGACATTGGATAACTCTAGCAAACGAACTATGCGATCTTATGCTATGTTTAGGATTGTCTTGTCCATCACATCATTCTCCTAATGATGTGATCCAGTTATCGATGACATCCAATGTCCATAGTCAGAAACCATGACTATCTGTCGATCAACGAGCTAGTCAACTAGAGGCTCACTAGGGACATGTTGTTGTCTGTTATTCACACATGTATTACGATTTCCTGTTAACACAATTATAGCACTAATAAAGACAATTATCATGAATAAGGAAATATAATAATAATGCTTTTATTATTGCCTCTAGGGCATATTTCCAACAGTCTCCCACTTGCACTAGAGTCAATAATCTAGTTACATTGTGATGAATCGAACACCCATAGAGTTCTGGTGCTGATCATGTTTTGCCTTAGGGAGAGAGTTTAGTCAACGGATCTCATGATATTCAGATCCGTGTGCACTTTACAAATTTCTATGTCTCCATCTTGAACATTTTCACGAATGGAGTTGAAGCGACGCTTGATGTGCCTAGTCTTCTTGTGAAACCTGGCCTTTTGCAAGTGCAATAGCTCCAGTGTTGTCACAGAAGAGCTTGATTGGCCCCGACGCATTGGGTATGACTCGAGGTCGGTGATGAACCTTCACCCAAATTGCTTCATGTGCTGCCTCCGAGGCTGCCATGTACTCCGCTTCACATGTAGATCCCGCCACGACGCTTTGCTTGCAAATCGCACCAGCCATCGCCCCACCATTCAAAATATACACGATCCGGTTTGTGACTTAGAGTCATCAGATCTGTGTCGGGCTAGCGCCGACGTAACCTTTACGACGAGCTCTTCGTCACCTCCATAAACGAGAAACATTTCCTTAGTCCTTTTCGTACTTCAGATATTCTTGACCGCTGTCCAAAGGTTCCTTGCCGGGATTACTTTGGTACCTTCCTACCAAACTTACGGCAAGGTTTACATCAGGTCTGGTACACAGATGGCATACATAATAGAACCTATGGCTGAGGCATAGGGATGACACTCATCTCTTCTATATCTTCGCGTGGGTCGGACATTGAGCTGAGCTCAATTTCACACCTTGTAACACACGTAAGAACCCTTCTTAGATTGATCCATATTGAACTTCTTCAATATCTTATCAAGGTATGTGCTTTGTGAAAGACCTATGAGGCGCCTCGATCTATCTCTATAGATCTTGATGCCTAATATATAAGCAGCTTCTCCAAGGTCCTTCATTGAAAAACTCTTATTCAAGTAGGCCTTGATGTTGTCCAAGAGTTCTATATCATTTCCCATCAAAAGTATGTCGCCTACATATAATATGAGAAATGCTACAGAGCTCCCACTCACTTTCTTGTAAACACAAAGCTTCTCCATAAGTCTGTAGAACCCAAACGCTTTGATCATCTCATCAAAGCGAATGTTCCAACTCCGAGATGCTTGCACCAGCCCATAAATCGAGCGTTGAGCTTGCACACCTTGTCAAGATTCTTAGGATCGACAAAACCTTCCGCTGCATCATATACAATTCTTCCTTAAGGAAACCATTAAGGAATGCCGCTTTGACGTCCATTTGCCATATCTCATAATCATAGTATGCGCAATTGCTAACATGATTCTCGACGGACTTTAGCTTCGCTACCGTGAGAAAGTCTCATCGTAGTCAACCCCTTGAACTTGTCGATAACCCTTAGCGACAAGTCCGAGCTTTATAGATGGTCACATTACCATCCGCTCTGTCTTCTTCTTAAAGATCCATTTATTTTCTATGGCTCGCCGCTCAACGGGCAAGTCACCAAAGTCCATACTTTGTTTTCATACATGGATCCTATTCGATTTCATGGCTTCCAGCCATTTGTCGGAATCCGGCCCGCCATTGCTTCCTCATAGTTCAAGGTTCACCGTTGTTCAACAACATGATTTCCAAGACAGGTTGCCGCACCACTCTGTGCGGAACGTGTCCTTGTTGACCTTCGAATTTCAGTAGGAGCTTGATCAAGCATCTTGATCATCATCATTAATTTCTCTCTAGTCGGTGCAGCACCTCGTAAACGCTTTCTTGAGTTTCGCCATTTTCCGTTCAAGAGGTAACACTTCATCAAGTTCTACTTTCCTCCCACTTACTTCTTTCGAGAGAAACTCTTTCTCTAGAAAGGATCCATTCTTGGCAACAAAGATCTTGCCTTCGGATCTGAGGTAGAAGGTATACCCAACAGTTTCTTTAGGGTATCCTATGAAGACGATTTTTCCGACTTGGGTTCGAGCCAGGTTGAAGTTTCTTCACATAAGCATCGTGATCCCCAAACTTTTAGAAATGACAGCTTAGGTTTCTTCCCAAACCATAATTCATACGGTGTCGCCTCAACGGATTTCGACGAGCCCTATTTAAAGTGAATGCGGCAGTCTCTAAAGCGTAGCCCCAAAAAGATAGCGGTAAGTCGGTAAGAGACATCATAGATCGCACCATATCCAATAGAGTGCGACACGACGCTCGACACACCATTACGCTGAGGTGTTCCAGCGGCGTGAGTTGTGAAACTATTCCACATTTTCTTAAGTGTGTGCAAATTGTGACTCAAGTATTCTCCTCCACGATCTGATCAGAGAAACTTGATCTTTCTATCACGCTGATTTTCAACCTCACTCTGAAATTCCTTGAACTTTTCAAAGGTCTCAGACTTGTGTTTCATTAAGTAGATATACCCATATCTACTCAAGTCATCAAGTGAGGGTGAGAACATAACGATAGCCTCCACGAGCCTCAACACTCATTGGACCGCATACATCGGTATGTATGATTTCCAATAAGTTGGTTGCTCGCCCATTGTTCCCTAGAACGGAGTCTTGGTCATTTTACCCATGAGGCATGGTTCGACGTGTCAAATGATTCATAATCAAGAGACTCTAAAAGTCCATCCGTATGGAGCTTCTTCATGCGCTTGACACCTATGTGACCAAGGCGGCAAAGCACAAATATGTGGGACTATTGTTATCAACTTTAACTCTTTTGGTACTCACACTATGAATATGTGTATCATCACGCATTTAGATTCATTAAGAATAAACCATTAACCATCGGAGCATGACCATAAAACATATCTCTCATATAAATGGAACAACCATTATTCTCTGATTTAAATGAGTAGCCATCTCAATTAAGCGAGATCCAGATACAATGTTCATGCTCAAACTTGGCACTAAATAACAATTATTGAGGTTTAAAACTAATCCCAGAGGTAAATGTAGAGGCAGCGTGTCGACGGCGATCACATCGACCTTGGAACCATTCCCGACGCAAGATCGCCACCTCGCCCTTCGCCAGCCTCCGCTTATTCCGCAGCTCCTGCTTTGAGTTACAAATGTGAGCAACTGCACCGTATCAAATACCCAAGAGCTACTACGAGTACCGGTAAGGTACACATCAATTACATGTATATCACATATACCTTTGGTTTTGCCGGCCTTCTTGTCCGCTAAGTATTTGGGGCAGTTCCGCTCCAAAGGACCACTTCCCTTGCAATAAAAACACTCACCCTCGGCTTGGGTCCATTCTTTGGCTTCTTCCCGAACTTGTTTATCGGGCTGCAACTTCCTTGCCGCCCTTCTTGAAGTTCTTTTACCCTTACCCTTCTTGAACTTAGTGGTTTTATTCACCATCAACACTTGATGTTCTTTCTTGATTTCTACCTCTCGCTGATTTCAGCATAGCATATACCTCAGAATGGTCTTTACCATCCCCTCGCATATTGTAGTTCATCACAAAGCTCTTGTAGCTAGGTGGAAGCGATCGAGGATTCTGCCAATGACCGCTTCATCCGGGAGATTAACTTCCAGCTTGAGTCAAGCGGTTGTGCAACCTGCATATTTTGAGTATGTGCTCACCGACAGAGCCATTTTCTCCATCTTACAGCTAAAGAATTTGTCGGAGACTTCATATCTCTCGACCCGCATGAGCTTGGAAAACCATTTTCAGCTCTTCAACATCTCATATGCTCCATGTCTCTCAAAACGCTTTTGGAGTCCCGGCTCTAAGCTGTAAAGCATGCCGCACCGAACGAGGGAGTAATCATCGCAGCGGATCGCCAAGCTGCTCATAACGCCTTGTTCTCGCAGGAGAATAGGTGCGCCACCCAGCGGTGCTCTTAGGACATAATCTTTCTTGGCAGCTATGAGGATAATCTCGTGTTCCGGACCCAGTCCGATAGTTGCTACCATCGCCTTTCAGCTTGGTTTTCTAGGAACGCTGAAGTTGAGGACTACGCTGGCCATTTGATCTACAAGACATATTGTAAAAAAATTAGACTAAGTTCATGATAATAAAGTTCATTTAATCAAATTTAATGAACTCCCACTTAGATAGACATCCTCTACTAGTCATCTAAGTATTACATGATCCGAGTCAACTAGGCCGTGTCCGATCATCACGTGAGACGGACTAGTCAACATCGGTGAACATCTTCATGTTGATCGATCTTCTATACGACTCATGCTCGACCTTTCGGTCTTCGTGTTCCGAGGCCATGTCTGTACATGCTAGGCTCGCAAGTCAACCTAAGTGTTTTATGGTGTAAATCTGTCTTACACCCGCTGTATGCGAACGTAAGGACCTATCACACCCGATCATCACGTGGTGCTTCGAACGATTTAACCTTAGCAACGGTGCACGTTAGGGTGAACACTTTCTTGAAATTATTATGAGGATCATCTTATTTACTACCGCTCTAAGTAAACAAGATGCAAAACATGATAAACATCACATGCAATCAAATAATAAACGTGACATGATATGGCCAATATCACATAGCTCCTTTGATCTCCATCTTGGGGCTCCATGATCATCTTGTCACCGCTTGACACCATGATCCTCATCATCATGATCTTCATCATCGTGTTCCATGAAGTTGCTCGCCAACTATTACTTCTACTACTATGGCTAACGCGCTTAGCAATAAAGTAAAGTAATTTACATGGCGATTCTCAATGACACGCAGGTCATACAAAATAAAGACAACTCCTATGGTTCTGCCGTTGTCATACTCATCGACATGCAAGTCGTGATTCCTATTACAATAGCATGAACAACTCATACATCACATATAGATCATTCATCATACATCACAACTTTGGCCATATCATATCATTAAAGCACTTGCTGCAAAAACAAGTTAGACGCCCTCTAATTGTTGTTGCAAGTTTTACGTGGCTGAATTAGGGTTCTAGCAAGAACGCTTTTCTTACCTACGCTCAAACCACAACGTGATTTGTCAATCTCTATTTACCCTTCATAAGGACCCTGTTCATCGAATCCGATCCAACTAAAGTAGGAGAGACAGACACCCGCCAGCCACCTTATGCAACTTAGTGCATGTTAGTCGGTGGAACCGGTCTCACGTAAGCGCACGTAAGGTTGGTCCGGCCGCTTCATCCCACAATACCGCTGAATCAAGATTGACTAGTAACGGCAAGAAGAATTGACAACATCTACGCCCACAACAAATTGTGTTCTACTCAAGACAAGAAGAACTATGCATAGACCTAGCTCATGATGCCACTGTTGGGGAACGCTGCAGAAAATTAAAATTTTTCCTACGGTTTCACCAAGATCCATCTATGAGTTCATCTAGCAACGAGTATTCAGATTGATAGCATCTACATACCACTTTGTAGATCGCAACGAAGCTTGGGAGTGAACGTGGATGAGGTAGTCGAACTTGCCGCGATCCAATTCACCGATGATCTAGTGCCGAACGGACGGCACCTCCGCTGCTCAACACACGCACGGTTACGTAACGCCTCCTTCTTCTTGATCCAGCAAGGTGAAGGAGAGGTTGAGGAAGATGGCTCCAGCAGCAGCACGACGGCAGGATGGTGGAACTTGCAAGATTCCTGCAGGGCTTCACCTGCACTACGGAGGAGGAGGATGTGTTGGAGAGGGAGAGGAGGCGCCCAGGCAAGGTGCTGCTGCCCCTCCCTCCCCCCTTTATATAGGTGCCAAGGAGGGGGAGGGCGCAGCCTTGCCCCTCCTCCAAGGGAGGGGTGCGGCCAAGAGAGGGGAGGTGTCCACCTCCCAAGGCACCCCTGAGGTGCCTTCCCTCATGGACTCTTCCTCCTTAAACCCTAGGCGCATGGGCCCTTGGGGCTGGTTCCCTGGCCCATGTGGGCCTAGGCGCACCACCTAGGGCCCATGTGGCCCTCGGGCTGGTGGCCCCACTTGGACCTCGACCCTCCGTGGTCCCAGACAATACCGATATCACCAAACTTGTCCCGATGGTCAAACAGCACTTCCTATATATAATTCTTTACCTCCGACCATTCCGAACTCCTCGTGACGCCCAGGATCTCATCCGGACTCAACAACATTCGGGTTACTGCACATACATATTCCTATAACCCTAGCGCTATCAACCTTATGTGTAGACCCTACGGTTCGGAGACATGCGCATGACCGAGACGGCTTTCGGCAATAACCAACAGCGGATCTGGATACCCATGTTGGCCCCTACATGCTCCATGATGATCTCATCGGATGAACCACGATGTCAAGGATTCAATTAATCCCGTGATACGATTCCCTTTGTCAATCGGTATTTTACTTGCCCGAGATTCGATCGTCAGTATACCAATACCTCGCTCAATCTCGCATCGCAAGTCACTTTTCTCGCATCAGAATGCATGATCCCGTGATCAAACACTTTGATCACATTGAGCTCATTGTGATGATGCATTACCGAGAGGGCCCGGTGATACCTCTCCGCAAGCGGAGTGACAAATCCCAGCCTCGATCCATGTCAACCCAATGTACACTTTCGAGATACCCGTAGCATACCTTTATAGTCACCCAGTTACGCCAGACGCTTGGCACACCCAAAGCACTCCTACGGTATCCGGGAGTTACACGATCTCATGGTCTAAGGAAAGGATACTTGACATTGGATAACTCTAGCAAACGAACTATGCGATCTTATGCTATGTTTAGGATTGGTCTTGTCCATCACATCATTCTCCTAATGATGTGATCCCGTTATCGATGACATCCAATGTCCATAGTCAGAAACCATGACTATCTCGTCGATCAACGAGCTAGTCAACTAGAGGCTCACTAGGGACATGTTGTTGTCTGCTATTCACACATGTATTACGATTTCCTGTTAACACAATTATAGCACTAATAAAGAAAATTATCATGAATAAGGAAATATAATAATAATGCTTTTATTATTGCCTCTAGGCATATTTCCAACACCTATGGCATGGTAGAGAAACACGCCTAATATGCGAATTCCTATCCAAAAGGAACTCGATGGTCCCACCAAGGATAGACCCGATATTGAAACGCTTTTGCAAGGTGGATATCATTACATCAACAATTACATAATACATAGGGATACATACATAAGGCACAAAAGCCACAAGAATACATCAACCTCATATATAAGATCAACATCCCACTACGGATGAAACATAAACAGAAACTCAACGACATCCACCCTGCTAGCCCAGTGCTGCCGACCTGAACCTATCCCCGATCGAAGAAGAAGAAGAAGAACTCCAACACAAGCAAACATCGCCTCACATCATGATCATCGCATGAACCTGTACCGCAACTGGTGGTGTAGTAACTGTGAGCCACGAGGACTCAAAGAATCCCATTACCATGGGTATCAAGACTAGCAAAGCTTAAAGGAGAGGAAGGGGTAAAGTGGTGAGGTTGCAGCAGCGACTAAGCATATATGGTGGCTAACATACGCAAATGAGAGCGAGAAGAGAAACAAAGGAACGGTCGTCAACTAGTAATGATCAAGAAGTGATCCTAAACTCCTACCTACGCCGACATAACCCGTAAACCGTGTTCTCCTCTCGATCAACCCCAAAAGAGACACTCACGGTTACGCATACGGTTGGTGTATTTTAATTAAGATCAACTTCGGTTTTCTACAACCGACATTAACAAATTCCCATCTGCCACATAACCGCTGGCACGGCTTTCAAAGTTCAAACCCCGCAGGGTGTCCCAACTTAGCCCATGATAAGCTCGCGATCAACGAAGGAATAGATCTTCTCACCGGAAGCCCGATCAGTCTCGAATCCTGCCACAAGACATTTCACAGCAATAAAACAAGACCAGCAAGACCTCCCTGCCGACACCTCGATAGTAGCCGCACAGATCTCGCCTCGTGCCACGACCGGATAAGCGAAGCGCATGGAACCGACGTAACCTGTTGCCAAGGGATGGTCCCAAGACGGTGTTTAGTTTGGACCAACGCTTAGACAAGCACCGCCCGGGGTAATAAAGATGACCCTTGAGAGCGCGACTCCCAAGGGAAAAAGGCTAGGTGAGGCAAATGTAGAACCAATGTTGGGCCTTGCTGAAAAGTCTTATTCAAAGCGAACTGTCAAGGGGTCCCATAAATCACCCGACCGCTTAGGGACGCAAAATCCGGGAACATAATACCGATATGACGGAAACTAGGGCGGAAAGAGTGGAACAAAACACCAGGCATAAGGCCGAGCCTTCCACCCTTTACCAAGTATATAGATGCATTAATTAAATAAGATATATTGTGATATCCCAACAAGTAAACATGTTCCAACAAGGAACAACATATCCATGTTCCAACAAGGAACAAACTTCATCTTCACCTGCAACTAACAACGCTATAAGAGGGGCTGAGCAAAGCGGTAACATAGCCAAACAACGGTTTGCTAGGAAGGGTGCAAAAGGTTAGAGGCTGACATGGCAATTAGGTAGGCTTGAGCAACAGGTGATAGGTAGCGCAGCATAGCGAAAGAACGAAGCAACTAGCATAGCAATGATAGTAGTGAGATCCAGGGTAGCGGTCATCTTGCCTGAAATCCCGCAAGGAAGAAGAACGAGTCCATGAAGAAGATGAACGGATGAAGCCGAACCAAGCGTAGACGAACGAATCCTCACGATCGCAACGCAACAGGAACTAACAAGAAGAAGCACACAACATAGGTAAACCCACCACACATGAACAAGACATGATGCACAACCAAGCATGATGCATGACAAATCTAGATGAGGCTACTCATGGCAAGAGATGATGCATACAAGACCAACACCTCAAAGCAAGTTTAAATGAGGCCGGGAACCACATATAACAATTCCGGTAAGTCCTCATATGCATATTTCGAAATTGGTCCAGATCTGAAAAAAAACCTTATGTTCAAGTTGTTAAACAGCAAGTTAAAATGCACCACGATGATCTACACGAAATTCTAGTCAAGTTACATATAAAGTTCATTAGATTCGGAGCTACGGCCTAGAAGATATGAGCAAAACAAGATAAGCATGGCATTGGTGCAAAATGCATACAAACATCAAGCAAACACCTCAAAACAAGGATCCAACATGATAATATGAAACTACAAGCAAAATCAAGCAAGTTTCATATAGAGCACACTCAAAACGGAGCAACGGATCAACACATACACCCTATACAAGTTTAAAGGACAAGCTGTCCAAAACAGCAACTAGGCATATTGCAAGCATCAAAACAACATGCTACAGCACCCCAACATAATAACAAAAGGCATGGGCATGATCTACAGGTAAAGCATTACAAAACATGAGAACTGAGCTACCTCCAGAAATGACTAGAACATGCTCAAAAACACATGGCAAGATTGCAACTAATAACAGTTTCAGACTTTAGCAGAAATAACATCAGGTTGCAATGTTTGGAGCTATGAAACAACATGTTACAGGAACTTAACATGGCAAACAAAGGCATGGCATGAATCTACTAATTGCATAGAACAAAAGTCCTTTAGTGACCATAAGCCAAAAAGGATCACAAAATATAGTAACACCCATGTCAATATCGAAAGTCTCGTTAACAGATTCAGCAACATGACATGTCAAAAACTGATAACGAGAAGGCATGTTTACAAGCTCAATGCACTCACTACAGAGACTTATATGATAAACTAAGCATACATACATCAAGAAGACATGGCATAGAAGACATACATGGCAAGAACAAGAACATAGCATATACGGATCAACCACAACAAGCTTGGCAAAATTGAATAACCTGTAAACAATCTGCCAGGAACATTTGATAGCAAAAGTAGAGCTCGATTGACTCAAGCTAGACTACTCCATAATTTCAAAAAGGGCATGGATGGATAGAGAAAGACATGCTTTACAAAACATCCTTACTGAAGTATCTCAAAATATGCATAGATCTCTCGGTAGCATCAAGTAAACATGGCATCAAAATAACAGCAAACAGGGCTGAAATCAGCAACAACAAGACACCTAGTTTGCATGCTTGTACTAGTCACCACATAGATCACAAAAATACATAGCAAGCACCACTGGAAAGAAGACATGGCATATTTCAAAACACATGTAGGACTCAAGTCCATAGGATGCACACATTAATCATGGCAAAAATGACAAAAGTGCAAGTTCTGATAAAAATCAGACACTAACATCACATAGCACTCTTGCAACAGCATTTCGGGCATCAAGATGAACTCAAATGAAAATGATGCAATGAGATGAAATGATCTACTCTTCGAGGCGAACATTTTGATATATTACACGCGCAAAACGGAGCAACGATGACAGAGGTACAATGCGATGAAAATGCAACAAAAATGCAATAAAATCGGGGACTTAGTGAAAATATCACCTCCGGGAAAGTCAACCCGGACGGAGGCGTGCGGGACGAGGAGATCCGGGTTCGGGAAGCCGCTTGGTTCAAATCCTGATGGATCTCGCCCATCTTCCCGGACCTCACGGAGATGAACGTGGAGGTGGCGGAGATGAAGGGGATCACGGAGACGGGCGGGACGAGCCGGGTTCACGGATCCGGCCGGACCAAGGGCGGCGGAGGGGAGGCGCGGCTCATGGCGGGCGGCGGGCTGGGCGGAGCTGCCGAGAGGCGGGCGAGGGGCAGCTCGGCCGAGCAGCCATGGCGGCGACGCCGGCGAGGTGGCGGGGCCGGGCTGCGGGCGGGCGCGGGCGCGGGCGCACGGAGCGCGGCGGCGGCGGGGTGACCAACGGAGGTGAGGACGCCGTGGACGGTGGCGGGGTCGGCCGATGCGAGGGCGCTGCCGCGGCGAGACCCGAGGCGGCGGAGGCGGCGGAGGACGCTAAGGGCGCCGGATGGGTTTTGCTGGCCCGGCCTGCCGAAAGGGCGGCGGCGGCGGCGGACGCGGGCGCCACGTATGGCGCACACGGGCGCGGGCGGCGGCGGTGGCGGAACGGACATGTCCGCCGCTGGCGGACATGTCCGGGCGCTGGAGGATTTTTTAGGTTTTGGGAATGATCCGCGAATTTTGGAGGGGAGATGTATTTATAGGTAGAGGGAGCTAGGAGAGTCCAAATGAGGTGCGGTTTTCGGCCACGCGATCGTGATCGAACGACCGAGAACATGGAGAGGAGTTTGGTGGGTTTTGGGCCACTTTGAAAGGGGAGTAGGGCTGCAACAAAAGAGGCTTTTCGGTTACCCTTGCTAACTGTTGAGTACCAAACGACCTCCAAATGGCACGAAACTTGACAAAGCGGTTCACCGGTGCTATACCAAGGCCGCTTGACAAACCTCGGTCCATTCCGAGACCGTTTAACACCCGCACACGAAAAGAGGTAAAAGGGGGCGCCGGGAGACATAGGAGTGGCGGATTGGAAAACGGACAACGGGGAAAATGCTCGGATGCATGAGACGAACACGTATGCAAAATGAAATGCGCATGATGACATGATATGAAATACAGATGATGACATGGCAAAGTGCAACACGCAAGCACATGACAAGGCAAGGACTGCGAATAACTGACAGACACCTGGCGCATCGGAACCGGGGCGTTACAACACTCCTCCACTAACAAGAGATCTCGTCCCGAGATCTTAGGACCGAGACGGAAGGGAAAAGGGATGAGGTGAAACAAGAACTGAAAAGAAGAAGCAAAGAATCGAGAGCACTCGAGAAGAAGAGAGGAACAACGAGAATGACGAGAATCGAAAGCTCACTGAATCGATAGACTATGAAAGCACTCGCTCTAACCGAGTGGTTAGAATGAGAAAAGAAACGAATAGGACTGAAAGGATTTATGCATCACTCCGGCTAAAACATGGAGGAATAGAACACGAACTTCACAAGATGGAATGAAACTTGACGAGATGAACAACACAATGCCTCCGGAAGAATTGAAAGAATTGAATGAAAAGAACTTAGAAGGAAGGATTGAACGGAGTTGTTGAGAAAATCAACCACGAAAGAATACGCTTGTTGTGGACTTATGGAAAACATCTCGAAATTAATGAGGTGATAACCAGCCGCAAACGGAAATGATTGAATAGCTGAGAAAAACGAAGAAATGCAAAACTCCACTTCAAAAGAATATGAGGATTTAATTGCACTTCGAGACGCGAGAAGAAAGGATACTTGAACTCCACCAACAAAATCTTGATGAACACTTGATTAATGAACTACATCATGAAGAACCACTATGAAGAACTCCGGTGCCAAAAGGATGATGAGATAAAATGAAGAGTGAAAGAATAAGATGAGCTCATGATGAATTAGATGGAGGATTCCACGAAATGGCCGAGGAAATTGAACTCCGAAAAGAAAAGATTAAAATACTTGGAAGTAG